>JAUMJL010000094.1:0-600000 GCA_033558185.1 Dromococcyx pavoninus | reverse complement strand
AGGAGACACCCTAATGTCTATTGTCTCAGCACTTCTCTTGACTAGCTGGAGCAAAATTAGTATCAGTAGCGTTTACATTGTTCTATAAATGGCCTGAGCAAAATCTCATAACAAATCCGTGGTGTAGTTGGAACTCATCTGTTGTTTGCACTTCCTACTTTGCAGATGAGGCAGTCTCAAAAGACCGAGTAGGCTGAAGACTGGTTGGACAACTCTATAAGTGAAGTCTCAAGACTCTTGTCATTCTAGCTGTCTAAATTACTTAAACAGGACTCAGAGGGATTCAAAGGGGAGAAACGACATGACAAACAATTATATTCTAACACACTATTTATAACAATGCCCTTTCAGATTATTGTTCCACTCAGACTGACACATTACTGTAATCCCAGGGATGAATCAAGGGACTTAGAGTTAGATCGTGCACAGCTTGTAGGCATAAAAAAAATTCGAATAAAGAACTGACATTCAGGAAATATAGAGCAACTCAAGGATAAATTCTGCTGGGATGAGCTTAATTTATCAATGTCAATAACAACGGTGAACACATCGCAAGAATACATGCATATTAATTGAAAATAACTCAGATTAAATCACTGCAGTTTGACATTTTGAGATAGGCACTTTATCTTTTCAAGAAAGAGAGCACTATAAAATCTTTAATCTGAAAACACATCTTAATTGCATGTTATCACCTCCTAATTGCTTCTATATTATATTAAACATTTTGCTAATTACTAGCCTGATCATGGTGTAAATAGCTTGAGGCTAGAGCTCATAACCAGCTGAAGACAACTGGGCACAATGAGGGCCACAAAGAAGTTTATCACTTCGGTGTATTATCATGGACTTCCATCATCATCAGTGTCTATCACACTTTATCTCTGCTTCCCTTGTGAGATAAAGAAGAGAGGCAATAATGTAGATCAGAGGTTGGGTTGCATTTCAGTTAATCCATCTATTTCTAGCTCTAGATTTCTAATATTCCCTGGGGACAAAAGTTGTCTGCCTACTGCTGTCACTAATCTACTGTTTGAAGACTGAGGCCAGAATGCTATTTGCTCTGCCACAAGGCTGGGTAATAGAGGTGCTCCTGGACAGCTGGAGGTGCACGCTGCACCCGAAACCAAAGGACATGGATGAAATGCGTTGCTGTGAGCAATCTTCCCACTTAGCTTCAGACTCCGAGCAATACACAGATGATACATAGAGAATGTCTGAGGCAGCAGCTTGTGAATTCATCAGAAAAGCAAATTATTTATGTATAAGCAATAAAAATGCTCATACAAAACTGCCAGGTGACCCAGCAATGTAGGCAGTCATTCGGGCAGCAACTAATAATTTAGGTACAGCAATCATTTAGACAATTACTGTTACCTGAAATGAGCCAATCAAAACAGCATTTTTAGGGTTTTTTGAAACTAAAACAGCTTTGTCTATCATCACATTCAGGAATTAAGTAACATTGTGGGTTCCAAGCTGCAAGGTAAAACACAGCTTTATAAAACATAACTTGCATTCCCCAAAGAAACAAATACAAAGTAGGAGCAAATCAGGACACAGGTAAAACTTTTTTCCTCACTGTCCGCTTGGCAGAACATAAGTTTAGCCAGTGCAAGTGGGAGGTGACAATATGAATTTTGATAGTCTATGAATTTTGCTTTCTGTGTTTAACATTAAACTTTGACTACAGCCACTTTGTCAGGGCTTACTGTAAGATGCCAGAGGCCCGAGTTTTCCTCTGTTAATAAAAGTTTACTTTTTTATCCATCTTTGCACTGTGGAAGCAGCAGAGAATCTACACCTGGAACTTCATTTAGTAGATGGAAAAACTTCACAAGTCAAAAGTTTATAAGTTGAGCAGAAAGAAAACAGACTGCAAGTAAGGGGATATGAGATGTGGATGAATTTAGGTCCAAAAAATGAGATGCAAAAGCAAAGCATTCTTAGCTCCATACTGTTTTTCTATCGGAAGACCATGTTTTATAAAATCATGCAAAATTAATCAGAAAGTAATGAAAAAATCTGAAAAAACCTTTTGCCATCCTCACAGGGACTGACTCCTCAGCGATGGCATAAGGGACGATTTCTCCAGAGAGACAAGGGGTACTGTCCCTGCTTTGCCCTTCCCCTTCCACATTCCCCCCCTCACACCTCCCAGACTCAGCTATGGGTCATTTTTTTCCACTCCATGTGCTAGATCGCTCTCTCTTTACTTAAAATTCTGTTTTATTCAGGAGCATCATAAATTAAGTTACAGAAGTGCAGTTAAATGAGTAGTGCAGTTAAATAAGTGCTAACATTGACCCTTTGCACTCCTGGTGTGCACTCCATGCTTGCTGCCACACGCGCTGCCCACCTCAGGGGATCTGTCTCTTTCCTCCCTTGTGGCTGCTGGGACCCTCTTGGCTGTCCCAGCTCTGTACCATTCTCCCATGGCGGCAGGATCCCTTCAGTGACATGCTTCAGCATGACAATGACGAGAATCTGGGGCTGTTAGAGACTTTGTGTCAAAGCTTCAGAAACTGGGTTCTTTGTCAATATTTCTCTGTTGTGAGCATGCAAAGGAAGGAAATACAGTGCAGCAAACCTGAAGGAAGCAATGATGCACAGTGGTTTACTGCCTGGTACAGGTAAGACATTTTTAGGGAAAATATTCTGCCTTTTAATGAGCCCACAACAGAAGGCCCTGATTTATCTCAGCTGCCGCAATCCTCTCACTCTTTCAGGTTCTTATTTTTTTCTCTGTTTCCGTCATTCTTCGTTTCTAGGCTGTGTCTGCTTAAAGCACCTCAGCCCCTTTCTTCAGCTCCTAAGCAGTCCTTATAAGTGTCTGTGTTGTCCCCAAGAATTCCTTAATTTACGATTTCTGCCTCCTCTTATGGCTATAGGAAACCCATGCTGTATCCTTACCTTCCTTTGTATCCAAAGTGAGGAGAAGGAGACATTTCCCAGTGGAATAAATTTTATGCCATGACAGGTGGGTGCAAGGATAGGCCCCCCCATGTTGTGTTAAGTGATTCCAAGAATACCTTGTATTTAAACACAGGGATGCACACAGTTTAAAGGAAAGGCAGTACCATGTAACATAATAAGTCTTCCAAGGGCTCATTTCTGTGGTTGCATTTTAAGCCTGTGCTACAGATGAGTTTTATGATATTTGCTTGTTTGTGTTTTCTCCTCTGTATTCACTATATTAACTCCACAGCCACTAATTCTTGATATAAATGATGCTAAGCAGTAAAGTATGGTCCATTAACTTGATTTTTAAAAGTATCTAAAATTTACGCAGTGATTTAAATAATAATATAAATTATATTAAGTATGTGCAGCAGCAGAGGGTACGGCCTCCTAAACAGAATGAATTTCTCCTTGGAGAGCACTGATTAGTTCATTTTTCCTAATGAATCTTTTGTTATAGTCAGAAGTTCCTTTATTCCCCCCTCACTGTCTCACTTATGAAGCATGC
Organism: Dromococcyx pavoninus; assembly: GCA_033558185.1. Lineage (NCBI taxonomy): Eukaryota > Metazoa > Chordata > Aves > Cuculiformes > Neomorphidae > Dromococcyx > Dromococcyx pavoninus. Next base: position 596,531 of record JAUMJL010000094.1, on the reverse strand, counting down.
ATATGTATATATGTATGTTCCATTTATATATTTGATAGCTAGATTAAGTAATATCCCACTTCACCTCCAGAAAGGGCACAGCACTTCTCAAGGAGGAAGTTGTATTTCTTAGGTAGGGAAACTGAGGCCAAAGGAGCCCATCCACAGGTCCTTGACCTGCTCAATCTATGGGACAGTCACATCCAAGCACATAATCCACTGCTAAAACACAGTCTGCAGAAGAGTGGATGAATACTGCTGCTTCTCTCAGCAAAATTTGTTGTTGAGACCAATTAGGTGGTGTTACCCATTAAGACTGATGTAGCTATTTCTGCTCCCACTCTGTCAAAAAAATGCAGCTGATGGCCTTGCTCTTCCTTCTCCAACATCTAGCAATGCCCCTCTGCTTTGGCTCTCCTCTCACTCCTCACTCTGCATATTCACGCCATTCTTCCCTAGGGCAGGGTGAAGGAGAGAGAAGTCCACCCATTCCCTCATATGTGCTTCACTTGCTCCTAGAAGACAGGCTGCCATCTGGCCTAATGAGCTTTGAAACAAACTGCCTTTAAGATAACCCCTTAACTTGCAGTGATGTTCCTTTGGTGGCTGTTTACTAGTACCCTGGTCATTTTGGCTGTAGTTTAAGATGCATCACAGTTGTTTTTTTCCCATAGAAATATCAATGTGGGTAGTGCTTTCCAATAAGCGGACATTAATTCATGCTAAATTACAGTGGGATTCCCAAGAAATTACATATTACGTCCACATGAATACTGAAAGAAATCCTTATGATTAATGGTATAATTTATATGTGCATGTTGATGATAGAATCATAATCTAGAGTAAATTAGTAGAGATTTATGTACTAATAATTTTGTTGTGCTGTAAGGTCCAGACAAAAACCAACTAAGTGATGTTGTATTGACAGTCGGTTCATATTAGCATATAGGGATAGTAGAACTGTATAAAATAAACAATTTCTAATATTTATTAACTCCATTTAGCCTTTTGTTACTCCTTCCATAAATTCATAATTATGGTATTGCTAGGAATAAGGTTACATCCCTTTTATCTTCACATATGTGCTGAATACGTCAATGTGGATGACATGAATGAAAATACTTAAACATAAAATAACTGATTTTTAAGAGAGGAAAGTAAATGAACTAACCTGTTCCATCCATGTGCTTCTAAGTGTGTGAAGGCCATGTAGCTGCATGCAGGGAAGAGGAATTTGAAGCCTTTCAAGGCAGCTGGTGTAGTGCTTCCCAAAGCCCACGGTGCCCCAAGTCGCTGCCTGGGATGGTTGCAACAGCACCCTAAAGCAGACCTTATTATCTTAAATGCAGTCTTTATTGCTTGCTGCAGATAATGCAGCCATGGCATTTGGAGAGCTCAGGGGCCATGAACAGAATTCATATTTGATTCTTCATATAGGAAAGCACCAGCACAAGCACCTTTCTTATTGGCAATATGTTTTGAAGCGCTTATTGCTCAAGCTGGAGCGCAATTGAAGCTGAGGGCAGTGGGGACCTTTGCAAACCTCAGTCTGTGTTGTAGAGACCACGTACCAGTGTCACACAGTCACCTTGTGGGGTTTGAAATGCCAGCTGATGGTAAACAGGCGAAGTAAAGTGCATTACTTAATATTCTAATGAGATGTCTGTGAATTGTTTTACATTAATCACTAAAGGAAATGTTTATAAAATGCATCTCTGTGTATAATGACTAACTGATCTTACCTCTGAAACTCTTATGGTAAATAGAAAGTAGAATGTAGGTTAAATTGTCTACTTTAATTTATTTTTAAAAACAAGTACAAATCTCTGATCTAGCAAAATTGGTCATATTTTTTTCCTAGAGTGGTATAACCTAGTCAAAACAGTCTTACATTTTTCTAATAAACTACTTCATCAATCTATAGAAACTCAGACAGAACTCCTCCCCAAGGAGTTTAGAGCCTAAACTGTTTGCCATTTCCATGAAGAAAACATCCCCTGAGCTATGTGGCCGAGACTGTAGTGATGTGAGCCAACAGCAGCGCTACTACTGTACATTAGTAATTTAAACAAGATCCAGAGTGTTTTCCCCTGTATCTTCCCTTTTAAGTTCAAAGTTTTAACTTTTTGCTGCTGGGGACATTACTTCTTTGTAGCACAAAACTGAGTCTTAGAGGCAGTGTTTTAAATTTTATACAAGCTTGGATATATTTGCTTATAACAAAGCCTGTTGAAGGATTAACTCTCTTCTACAGGGAACTTAATGTCTGTTTGCAAAGAAGAAATTAGCAGTAACAATATTTGTAATGACAACCAGCCTGTGTCTATGCATTTTACCTAGCTGCTACTTATGGAACCTGTAGCTATCACTATACATTATGTAGAATACGTAACTAATTTTCAAAATCCTCGCTTGAACCTTAATTCAAGGGAAAGACCTCTTGATCTTACAAAAGGCATTATTGCTGGAGATTAAACTGCTTGATGCTATGTATTGTTCTAGCTTTAGTCAAGGGGGAATATTAATTGAGATGTTCCATGGATTACAGTGTGTATTCCATAGTAGTTCACGTGTTTCCTGGTGGTCTTTCCAACAGGAATAGCACAAATGAGGGGAATAAGATGGATCATTTTGAACCTTAGTTGTTAAGCCATTGTTCTGTTGTGCACAAAAGGTAATGCTTGGTTGATTTGCTTTATTTCTGAGCTGTTCTGATTTTTTCCCTGTGCACTTAATCTCTGCCACTTCCTCTGTGAGTCATCAGCAGCTGGACCCAGTGAAACCACAGGAACTAGCTCCTGGTAAAGAGCTCTAATGGTGCTATTACTCAAGTTCAATGCTCTTTAAGCCTAGTAAAGAAGCATCGTGAGTCATAAGGTACAGACAAGAGTTCTTTTGCATTTGCAAAATCAAAAATCAAAATCCAAGCTTTGATTTTCAGAGTGATTACAATGGGTGTCTCCTATACCTATACCACTCTGCCTGTCCTTTGCAGCAAGGATGAAATGCCATTTTCCTTTCAATTCTTCATTATTATTTTTTGTACTTATCAGTTGTTCAGCCCATAATTTAAATCAAGTTCTTAAAAATAAAGCAAAACAAAAATTCACAACCATTACACTCTCTCCTGTCTGCTCGTTTCCATTGCATGGATGTGCAATGCAATTCACACCTCTGATTCAGCTGATTTGATTAGTTGTTGCTGCCATACACCTGCTGCTGTCACGGCAGTAGTCTGTATTTGTGGCATACATTCCTGCTGTCTGACAGAACAGGTGAACATTGTAAAGCAGATTGAAAAGGATGGTTTGAATTGCAATTGTTCTGCATCCCTGCTTACACAAACCCAGCAGAAGTTTGGTCTATAAAACAATTCTCATTATTTGCCTTCAGTAACTAGGATGGTCAGATACCTTATTTTAAACTAAAGTCAAGTTTTTAAATGCAGAACAGATTAAGCTCATCCGATGAACTTTATAGTAAGATTGTTGGAAATTTTTCAGTTGATTTCTGATTCTCAGGCATTTTTATATAAGACGATTAGAATATTTTGGAGAGTTCTGGGGGATCTCTTTGACTCTTGGTAGGAGTTCCTTTCCTCTCCTTCAATTAAAACAAGTCATTCTTAACATTTAAAAATGGTTCTTATTAAAGGAATGTCTCATAGTTATTATCTTCTCAGAGTAGCATTTTGCCTTCTGATGAAGACTTGCATGCTGGTTGTAGGAGTTTTACTGAATTGTAATGCAATGCTGCTAAGGGAATGACAGTCTGTGGCAGTCCCTAACACTGGGCAGCAGAAAAAGAAACGCAGATGGTTGTTCAGCTTGTTGAACAGAATGAACTATATGGCAGATGACAGAGATTCTCTTGCAAAGTGAAGGGGTACCTCTGACCACGGAGGTCTTTGAATTATCTTTAAAACATGAAACAGGGAGACTCTGAAATCCCACATGCTTTCCAAGTTAAAAATATTTCAGTGAAAAACCGAGGGACAGCATGAGCACCATTTAACTCTTAGGAAGAACTGGAGAAACTAAATACAGAAAATATAAAACCTGCATAAAGAGAGGCAAAATGAAACTGTAGTCTCTACCTCAGATCCTTTATTTATTAGCACAGTTGTATATAAATGGATTAAGAGCTCCAATACAGACATTCCCAAGTTGGCATCAACGTACCACAAATGGTACACAGAGTCTGCACTGTGACCTGTGAGTCCACACAGAACTGCAGGCCGAGGCTGTGTCACCGCCATTGCTAATGGCAATACTTCGCAAGAAAGTTTTAAAATCATAGTCTCAAGAGATGAAGAGTTTTCCCTTTCATGCAAGGTATTGATTTTTAGGCAAGTAGTGTGTCTCATCTGAAGTACACTTACTTCTCCAGTTTGAACAAACTTAATGTTTTGATGTTTTCATACAATAGATGCCATCTAAAAACTAACTTACCAGCAGTGCCAAGATCTAGAATTGAGTACTCCTGCCTAAAGATAGTGCTATTTCTTTTGATGTGTTTCTCCAGATAGATATTAGATAGACTATAATATTAGATTATATAGATATTAGATAGACTATAAATAATGATATATATAGATATATGTAGATAGATAGATAGACTATAAATAATGGTTCTGTAGAAGAAAAATCCAACAAATACTTGAGGCCAATATTGTACACACTTCTACTGTGCGTTTTTTCAAATACACACATGTGAACTGCTGTGTTATGAAAGAATTAATTTTTCTAAAAGCAGGGGAAAAGCATAAGCAGACTGTGATTCTACATTTTGGAAGTATCCACAAAGTTATAGGGCATCTATTTCAAATTAATATTTCATTAAGGTACCTTCAAGTGCAATCTTTAGAATAATTAATTCAGTACTTTTGTTCAGGTTTTATCTTTACCTATACTACCCACATCAGTGCTTTAAAATTGTGCTACTGACAAATTTTTAACTTTAATGTATATAAGATGATAGAATGCAACCAAAGAGCTTTCAATTTTCATCCAGTTCTAACAGATGTATTTGATTTATAGTAGAAGCTGGTTTCAGACTCCTAAAAACGTTGTAAACAATTTGCAGCTGCTTGATTTTTTGATGCCATCATAAATATTCATGATAATTTTCTAAGATCTACAAATATAAGGTGACCTTAAACAAAAAAAATCAGACTTGGGTGGTAGAGAGCATTAAGTCACTGCATTTTCACCTTTCTAAGAACTACAGAGACAGCTGAAAAGTCTATGCTCAACATCCACATGCAGGGATGGGATTTTGAGAAATTATTTTCCATGTGTTTTAAACAGAACCAATATAAAGCTGTTGTACTAAAGCTGTGCTTGTGGAGAGTCTGACAACACAGTGTTTGGCACAAATAGAGTGGCCCTGCAAGAAGTCACTGTGTGTGTATCAATAGCCCTGAAGATGACTTTTAATCACCTTAGTACACAGTTATTATGCAGTAGCACAGTTTTCTGGCCATAAAAATGGAAAGGAAAGGGAATGTGAGCTTGAAAGTGGATGGAAGATAAAAAAAACAAAAGTAAAGTAAAACTGGAAAATCCAACTGTTCTGTTTGCACACTCATTAATTGTTAAGCAAATAAAACTGATACTAAAGCATAAAAAAGATATGTTGTGTGATATTTTGTTACATGATAGGATTCCCTACTATCATAACTGTATGCAAAAACCAGGTACACTTTGCTCACCCTTCAGCAAAGTTCTCTCCTTTTCTTTTTCCTCCTGAGCTTTTCTCCTTCGATATTTCCACACGCCAGCTCTAACAAGTACATTTTTATTTCAGGTGAAATTTTTATGGTTATAAGACTAATAATAGAGTGTATATGGAGACAGTAATTGCATCAGTACCACAAGCCAGTCAGATAAGCCAGGGATGGGAAGGTAGGGGGTCCTGACTAATATGAGAAGATTTAAGAAAAGACTTGAGAAGGTGAAGTAATTTCACTCAGGAAGATGCAGGACTTTGAGGGGGTTGATCTTCAATGGCATAAATTGCTTAAAGTGATGCTGAATTACAACAGCTTGCCTTAAACATTTGGGTCATCTGATATGTAATTTAAGCATGGCCTATGTGACCCAGATTTCTAATGATACAGCTCAGCAAGTAATGACTAAAATGACACATTAGTGACAAAAAACAGGATTTGTCCCAAAAGTCATAGAACACATTTTCTACTAAAGCTCTACATCCACAATACACCTTTTTCCTGGGGTATTCACAAGGTTTAAATAAATGACAGGTAATATTTTCATAAATACACATATGATTTAGAAATCCATGTCCCATTTTTTAAATTGAAGGAAAATGTTTAAAGTGATTTCAAAGGATTGACGTGATGAAACACTATGAAAAAAATCCTACTAGGCTCTTCTTACATTCAGTATCTGACCATAAATGCTTAGATGTCCTTTTGAAGGTCAGTGAGATCTAATATAAGCATCCAAGCTGCTTTCAGAACTGTGAATTAGACCCTTAAATAACATAAGCACTTTTGAAAATGAGATCCAGCAAAATTCTGTAGACACGTTGTTTTTAGTAAGGGTATCTGAAAGACTTACCTGTAAGTTTTAACAGCTTTAGGAGTTATTGACAAAATCCCATATTTTTCATGTATATGCATCAGAATGTAAACTGAGTACAGTCCTATAAACAGAAAGAACGATATAAGATGATCTATTTATTTAGTCCCAAATTACCATGCAGCCTTGAAAAGCCAAGTAATTTCTAAACTGACCCCATGTACTCAGCAACGTCCATGTCATCTGGTTGACTCAAAACCAAGCAGCAAGTGAAAATTACACCACCAACCAACACCACAGACCTCATCACTACTTTCTCCACTTTCAGGTTTCAGAAAACAGGTATGGAGAACAACGTCAAACATTTTCAAAATTTTGATTCCAAATAAACAGATGATAAATAATCATCTAAGAATAACTGAAACAAGGTAATATTTTTATGCATTTCTATACAGTTTTCTGATGTGAAATGTTTTAAGAGAAGACAGTGACATAGATCTTATATATCCAACTGATTATTCGTCTTCACACGGTACCATATTCCAATAAGAAAAATCTAAATTTCATTTTTGTCCTTATGGCTTTAATATAAATTGCCTTATGCCTAAAAAGCTTGGAGAACCACTGCAGTAAATTAAGGAAACACAACTGACCACTAGGTATGCATTTTCAAAGTCAATTTTTAAACTGTGGATATGGGAATTCTTTGTGACAGTGAACACTAGCTAGACAACAGAATGATTTAAAGAAAGTATTTATTGCTGGTATGAATGTAAGGGAGTACCTCTGCCCGATCTTTTGTGAAAATATTAGTCAGGTCAGCCTTATGTAGTGCTGAGGATTCTCTAGATCAGGGGTGCCAAGCCCACAGCTCCCGCTGTTTTCCTGCTCCCGCAGCGTAATGCGCGTCATGTGCTGCACACGTGACCAGCGCTGGCAGAGGCACAGGGGCAAGGACCTCGGCACTGCCAATGGGGAGAGACAGGGTGCTGGGCTGGATAAAACAAGGTGGAGGGATGGATTTGGCCCACGGGTCGTGAGTTTGACACCCCTGCTCCAGATGGATAGATACATTATTTGTTAATGCTTTCTTTACCATAAGTAGGCAAAATGAAATGCTTGAGTAAATATGCATCTAATATGAAACAATTCCTGGATACCTGTATGAGTTTTTCCCTTAAAGGTCCTAACCCACACTTCTACGAAAATGACATAGTGCTATCCTGAAGTCAAATCATGCTTTATTCAGCAGTCCTTCAAATTCACATCTCAGTCTCCCCTTACAATACACATGTAGTCAGCACAGTCCCTGATTGATCATTTATACAAAAAACCCCCTCAAACAAACACAATTAATTATATTTGAATACTAGAAGAAAACAGAGTCACTTTTTATTTCATCTATAGCTGTTACAGTTGATCTTTGTGCTTTATTCTTTCTTGAATTTCAATGTGAATTAACATCTGGGACTCATCATTCTGTCTGGCAATTCAACAAAGATGATGTCACTGGTGCCAAATACTTTGACAAACATGGCTACTGCATAATTCTAAACAACTGAAATACAAGAAAAATTATGTTTATGATTATAGACAAAAAGAATAGTTTGTACCATGAGTTAAATGTACGTTAAATGCAGAGTTTCTTTCCAGAGGGAAGACATTGACTGCAAATAGCAAAAGGAAACAATTTTTTTTCTTTCTCTGAGAGTTTGGAGGAGCTTTTGATCTTCCAGTGTCTGTTACAACCTTGTGGAAGGTTAAGTTAACCCTTTGAACAAACCTTCCTACTAGTATCCAATTCACTCTAACAAAGTAACTTAGTCACCAGCTAAACTAAATTCAAACTGCTCTAGGAACATGAAATGACATAACTTAGCTCTGTTGACAAGGAAATGAAAAAGCATGAATTTGCTGCTGACAAGTACTGAGGGACCTAAAGTCTTGGTTTTTGGAGGCACCAGGCAGAGGGATTTTGTTGCACAGAAGTGTTGGTGTGCCGTTGGCCAAGGTGCAAGTTGTGTTCCAGTGGTGCAGAGACCCTTGGCACCAACCTCCTGCAATGCTGCTTGGAGGGCAGCATCGGGCAGGACAGCAGCAGAGGACAACTCTCTGCAAGTCTCTCCTTTCCCACCTTAATGAGGGAGCAGAGGTGGCAACCACAGAGAATGCTTCAAGTAAAGTCTTCTCCAGCTGTGCACTGGAGGAGGGATTTCTTTCTTACACTTTTATTCCTGTGCACCCATCCGAAACCTAGCAGACCTTTTCAAGGATTGTTTTGTTAAAGATATAATTCAAAAGGGAAATATTAAATTCAGTATTGACCACTCCCACCAAGAATTCATAATTGCAGTATGACTTTACCAGTCTGACAAGGAAGAGATGTGGGAGACTTCAAGGACACACATTTATTTTATCAAGCAGAATAACACTACAAGCTCTGCATTTCTCTGCTGCGAGTGTGTACCTACTGCTACCAGAACTGTGATCAGTGGTTTCTCCGATAAGACTGTAAATAAAAAAGGATGATTAAAGGAGGCACAGAACTACAAAATTTTTTTCTATCAGGCCTAAACTTGGCACTACAGCGATTCTAAGGGGTGATAATTGCATGGGGAATTTCTGTGTTATCGAACACTAATTTGTGTTACAGCTGACTTAATCATGTAACTGCCAAAGATTGTTAGCAATATGGTGTGTACTAAGCAAGATATGCCTACCACCTAAAAAGTCAGATAATTATCTTATCTGAGACTCTTCAATCTGTAGAAAGTAAAATATTCAATAGTAAGTATTTCACCTAATACAAGAAAAGAAAATTGAAATTCTAGATTACTCATAAAATGGCAAATAAGCAAATATATCGCAACACATCAAAGGTGTCAGATAAGGATTTGGGTCTTTTAATCACACTGCTAATAAAGTTTGAATAAAATTAAGTCATCCATCGTTTAATACACCAGAAGGACTACAAGTTCAAATATTAAGCTATATTACGATTAACTCAGCTTTCAGCTGGCTCTGAAAGCATTCATCTGCACTTGATATTGGTGAATATTTTCACACCAGCAACTATTACTTTCAGCCCTCGGGTATAACATCTTGTACCCAGAAGTAGCAGGAACACATTGGTATTTTTTCTCACACACAGAAGGAATATTAACCTTGATATAATTACCATTATTTTTATTCTTAGCTGTACCAGTATTTCCCTTTTGTGTTCTACCACATGCCTTAGTGTAAAATCCCTCTGATAAAACTAAAAGGACAGGGAGATTTATAAAACAGAATAATCCTACTGAACATGCAATCAATTAACTGAAACACAGAGATGGATATTTTTTGAAAGCTCCTTACAGGCTCCAGTCAAACATAGTGAGATAACAATGGCAAATTGTTTGGCTTATTAATTGTAACCAAATGTATGCCATTCTATCAAAACATTCTCAGGAGGATGTCAAAGACTCTTTTTTAAGTAAACATCTTGTGTCACTCTTCTATTGAAGTGGAATGAGGGTCTCCAATAAAAATAGTACATATCAAGGGCACTCAAAGAAGTTTATATATATATTACTGATCTTTGAAAATGCAGCTTGAGAGGTAGATTAATAATTTCACTCAGCTGGGCAATAAACAGTCCTACTAAAAGAATTATGTAAAATTACAAAAACCTGTTTTAAAGGGAACACATTTCAAGGAGACAAAGCATAGACTGAATTAGTTCACTTTTTTCTTTTTTTTTTACAGCTGTGTTCTACAGAATGCATTTTAGTGTGTAAAATCTCTCTCCTTGTAAAATACTCCAAAGAGAAACCAAAATTCAAACCTGACTGTAATGCATAATACCAAAGTGGCATATGGTGCAAGCTACAGAAAAAATAGTGAGAAATAAATACAACTCAATTAAATAAAAAGACTTTCACATCTGAAGCCATTGATAAAATAGCAATAGGCACACACTTTTTCGTCAAGGCATATTTTAACCTTTAAATACAATACATATCCAGGGGGAACTACCAAATAGTTAAAGCATTTGATCATTCTTAGTATGTTGATTGCAGAGCTGGACTTCTCCATTGAAAAAGGAAAAATCATTAAAGCCTCACAAAAAGAACCTGTATGTTGTAGCAACAGATCCAATCTCTGAACTTACCTTGGCAAAACACTCAAGCATGTTCCTATCCAAACTTCACAGCAAAGTACTGTGCTTAAACAAGTAAGGTAAAATTAAGAAAATTAAGGATAAACACAAATATTTTTTCCAGATTTGTCCTCGATAATAAACAAAACAGATCTTCAGATTTACCCAGCGTTCCCAAAGGTAAATTAATTTCATTCAAATAAATAGTAAAGTCTGCATAAATTTCACTCACACAGAGTAAATATGTGAATAGAAAAGCATATGCTGCCATATGGCCTTAGGAAGTGCTAAGCATAGAGCTACAGGGAACTTCAGCCTAGTGTAATGCTGCAATAATTCTTGGTTGGGATTTCTGTGAATTGCCAATATAAATATAGCTTAAGAAAAGACTGCTCCCTTACGACGTCATTTTCAGAATAAGAAAGGAGCTCCCTTGAACAGATTTTTGACAGAAACTCTTCTAATGAGCATGCAAAAACTTTTCCTTCTAACTTGCTGTAGAGAAACTGTCCTTTATGGGAAACACAATTTAAAGATGCTGCAAAAAATTATGAAAGATTGCTAGTTCCCAAGCTATTTCCCTTATTTCTCTATCAGCTCTGACATCTGAGAGCCAAGGCTGCAAGAAATGCTCCTAAAATTACTGGGAAAACCGAGCTATAAGAGGTTGAGACTTGGCTGGCTGTATCAGGGACCTCAGGAAGGCAGGTAAGCCATAATATTTACTTTCCTTTTCTTAATTTTCTTTTCCTTTCTTGTCCTTCTATGCAGTGAACAGACTGCAAACCAAGAAGTACAGAAGTGTGAAAAGAAACAGGGAAATTTCTTCTGGTCCTTTTGTTCTTTAGAAATTTACCTGTCTACAGAAAATGGAAGAAAAATCAAAGTACAACATAAATGTTTTAGCATGGGAACAACCAGGCTGGACGAGACCAAAGGTTCCTCAAGTAGACCCCTGCCTTCAGCAGCAGCCAGTGGCAGAAGCATGGGGATGAGTGGAGGAATGAGGCGTCCACTTAGAGACCCCTCTGCTTGGCTGTACTTCTCCAACCACAGACTGGCAGCATGTTTGGGGCTTCCTTCAGTGGAGGTTGCTATAAGCCAGGATGTTTGGTAACTTTCTCATGGACTCATCTTCATGCTCACTAGGCTGCCATTATTGCCAAAGGATAGTATGGGACAAACCAGAGATGATTATCAATATGAATAAAGAGTAGGAGGAAATTCTCTGGAAGAGTCATCAGTGCACCGTCCTGGTTCAAGGACCAAATCAGAGGAGAGAGGTTCTTAAGTCCACAAAAGGAACTGAAAAGCTCCAATGCAATTATTCAGCCACACAAAGCTGATGTAAAGATCCCATAGGTTTAGTAGTGTGATGCCAACGCATAACTAATTGTAATGCACTTCAAATTGTTATAAATTTTGTTGCGACTTTTTTTTTAATATTACTTCTTTGTATCCAGAAAGCTAATGAGTTGTTTACCTTGCAGAAGCATAGGCAGATACAATTTCTACAGAAAACTGAGTGGCAGATCAAAACTGGCTCTAAAACATAGTAACAAGGAATTAAATCATAATTAAGGGCACCACATTCCTAGATGAAAGATAAAAACAGCATTTAAAAAGAGATTTCGTGAAAATTTCATAAAATAAATCATCAACAAATGCAAGTCAGCCATGGAGTTGCTTTAGTTTCATTGGAGTTGTGGTACTAGTGATATAACCAAAATAATGGGAAAATATGAAACTGATAGCTGAAACATCAGAGGGAAGAGAAGGATATTTTGAAATTTTTGCTAGCAGTATTCAGTAATAAATGTAATAATCTGTTGTCTAAAACTGCCTTTTGGTTCCTCAGAGGTATTTTCTCAAGATGTGAATTACTTCTTACAGGCCCTGGTGTTTCCTTTCAGACTTTCCATTAGACCAGAGCTATGCAAGACTCCAAGGTTCAGAGAGACTATGCAAACACTGATCTAAGTTGCAGACTAAGTGATTTTACAATACGAGATTTCACTAAGCATTTCAGGTTTGTAACCAACAGCAGAACTCCAAGCTGAACTTCATCAGAACACATACAATTACTAAAGTTTCTGAAACAAATCCAAACAACTCCTCCTCCAACCCAGCCTTGTGAAACAACAGGCTACTTCTGCTCATTTTTTCAATATTTTTAGTAGCTTTTTATTATTGACATGGCAAAGTTGTTTATAAACATAAAATCCATGCACAGTTTTGTAGAAAATCAAAATCTTTTCCTATAATAGACAGAATTAGACAGATTTATTAGAATTGTCTACAGAAAACAAGTATTTATGGGCAGACAGACCCATACATGCATATATACTCACATATTTCTATTTCCTACTGGCTTCAAACTTTATTATGTTACAGTAGAATTACTGCAACAATTCCACTATCAGACAGAACTTGATTACCAAGCAAGAGCAAAATTTATAGCCTCCTGATTTTATATTCCTACTATCTGAGCACATATGTCCATTTTAGCTTAAAAAAAGAGTTACTGGTTACCATCATATAGTTATATCTGTCAGCTAAGCTCAGCGGGACACAGTGGAGAAGGTATATTAGAAAAAGAAATTGTATTTTAGCTAGAACGGGGTCATAATAACGAAGATCTAGATTTGTATAAAAGTATCGATGTTCTATAGATTTACAAGGAATCCAGAATATGTAAACACACACAAACACGTGTACAAATCCACATATGACTGAAATGTTAACAGATGGTTAAGATCAGTTTCCACAAAAGTGGAAAGAAATATATTTTGTAAAACTTCTGGGCTACTCCATGACCAAGAGCCCTCAGGGCCTCCATCTCATTCCCTGCGGGAGACACATGAACCTTCCAGCATTTCACAGGTCCCACCAAGTCTCTGCATTTCCAAACTTTCCATAGCTGAAGTAGGGCATGATACAATGCAACAGTCAAAATACTATTAAAAGGAGATAGCAATATTATCTAACTGGACATAGGAAGATGCTTTGGTATGATCTTTTACCACCATTTTTCTACATAAAACAATTAAAGTTACTGTTTGGAAATTCAAGCTTTTGATGCTAGATCAGTCAGCTATAGGATAGCGTGAGTGAAAATGGCAGAATCAGACCCAATACAGCCTACAGGAGACAGATTAATAATAGTTGCTCTAAGCATACTTTTGTCCTCTTTGCCAAAGTTTGGCAGCAGTCTTTCAGCGTGTTTCATGTATTTAGATATTTTGTATGAGTGACATATAGAATTTTCTGGCTCACAGTCTGAAATCTCCTCCATGAGATCTTGGAAGGAACTAACACAATGACCAATAAATGTTTTTCAGATTCCTTTCATTTGTTGGTTTTCATTTATGTGCAACTCTTCATTCAACCTGAAATTCAGAAGGTAGTCATCTATTCATATTGAAATTAAAATGTAATTTAATAATTTAAGTAAGGATGAAAATGCCTTAGCTTCATCTTCAGGTGTTTCTCTCTTCATTAAGAAGAAAAAATATTAATAAGGATTCTAGCCCAAACCTGCACTCTTCTGCCATTGTGAATAACTCCAGTCTCTCTCTCTGATTTGCTAAGCTGTGAGAACGAGCAACTGCTATGGCAGCCCTTTGCTTCCTGTTGTATTTTGGAACGGGTGAAATATTTCATTTACGCTGTATGGCCTGATCAAATTCACCTGCCAAGGCAAAAAAGAAGTAGCATGTCTTGGGAGCCGGTTTCCCTAGGAATGAAATGGGGTACCCAGCATAGTTCTAAGTGGCCACTCTTGCTTAATAAACCAGTCGTGTGTTACATATGGGATTCTGGATCTATTTTGCAGTGACTTCAGAAATGGCAAAGAGAAATGGTTTCAGCAGGAGATAATGGGCTTTATGACTTTTCCCAAATTATTCCCCTTTTTAGTAGCCATCATCTTGTCGTGTGACATCTGGAATGATTAGAGGATGATATTTTAGACTGACAACTGGGCTGTCATTCACACTGTCAGTCAGCAAACATCCAGGTTGCCCAGGGTTACAAAGCTAGTTTACGCCTTTGTCCTGTAGTATTTAGTGCTGCTGGTTCTTTACCTTGATTTCAGATAAAGCGGTTCTGATAGCTGGCGCCAGTGGCAGGTAGAGAGCTCATGTTGATGGTGGGTGTCCCATGGTGCCTTTGTGTGCGACGGTTTTAGCGCTTCAGTGGGAGCCCAGAATATTAGGGCAGGTCTAGTAAATTCATCTGCTTTCGAAAAAATGGAAGGTCAATGTTTATCTATGCCCTAAGAACACATCTAATTATTTTAGGCTTAGGTACCCGAATAGGAGCTTTCTCACACAAACCAGTTGTCTGCAGAATCATTATCCTACAGCAGGCCACAAAACAAACCAGCCCAACGCAGCCCCAGCGCTGTGAGGATGAGCAGTCCCCATGCTTTCCTCAGTACACAAGAGCACCCTTAGCAGCAAGAATAAATGTGCTCCACAGTAACGACTTCACATTGTTCAACCGTCCCTTGATATGCAGTCAAATTTTTTTCCCACTCACTGACTGACTGGGTGCATTCCTGATCTGGTTTTAAATGTTTCAGTTTAGGAACACAGCTTTGGGCACCAAAAGCCTGATTTTCAAAGGCAAAAAATAACCTCCAGTTCTCAAAACTCAAAGCTGTGCTGTGAGCATGTACTAGTTCTGACACTCAAGATCTAGAATACAATAAGGAACCTAAGAACTGAAGCACCAAAGACAGTTTGCATGCAGCTTCCCTTCATTTTCTGTGCCTTAGTGTATTCTTCTTTCAACACAAAAATAAGATTTCTTACAGATATACTGACTGAATGGGATATCCACAAGACCTAATAATTTTTAGCTAATAAACTAGCTGACAAATTAAGATAAGGAACAATTAACATCCATTTCATTATCAGTGAGAAGGTAAGTAACTATTTTGGTTCCAGACAGATAACAGTACAAGCTGTCCTAGTGCACTGTTTCAAAGACCAATTTAAAACTCACGTCTGTGCCATCTGCCTTCTGCGAACAGACTTCCAGCCTTGTCCTCAGAAAACGTGAAATAAGAGAGTGTACTCAAAGAAAATTTGCTTAAAAATTCAATAAAAATCCCTTAAAACCCTGGCAGAAGTTGCACAGCCTGAAGGCAAGGAACTCCTTCAGTAATGTTTCTAGCTAATGTTTCTGAAGCATGCAAAAAAGTAATAAAATTTCATAAACAAGTTGCAGAAAAAGGATGACTGGTTTTGCCTGTTGTATGCATCTGAGACCACAATGCCTCTCTGCAGGGCTGTATTCTGCCTCCTATGTACATTGTTCCTGGTGCTCTACCAGAAGGTGCTTACCTATTACAGCAGTAGAAAAGCTGAAACTGGAATGAAAGAAGCATGTAGGTATGTGTGGACATGGTGTTAAAACAAAAGGGAAAAAAAAAAGCTGTTTGAAACATACTTTGGTAACATATTTCTGGAACTCAAACCAACACCCTTCTAAAGAGCAACAGGCAAGCAAATAAATCACTGTAATTTACTTATACTAACTTTTATTAATAGTTCATTCTGATTCTTTTTGAGTTGCGTCTCACAAACCTGGTTGTTAAGTATAAATTAAAATTATTCAAGAGGTAATATTTGTAAAGCATTTTTTGCATCCACAGATGAATGCTGTTGTATAATATGAACATTGACATATTTGACAAAGCAACAGAGTTAAGTGTGATACAGAGTCAGACTAAAGGTTTTTTTTCTTGTCTGAAAAGCCCTTGTTTTGTTACTAATATTAGAGCTACAGAGGCCTATTTGACAAAAAGCACCTCCTAATTTGAGAGCTGTAGCTCTTAAGCTCCATAGTAGCAGCTATTTACCTGGTTGGCTCACTCTTCACAAAATGTGCCCATTAAGCTCTGGGTATAAAGCCAAAAAAAAAAATAAAAGCTATTCTACTGAGCATGACTGAACAAGCAACTGTGCTGGTATGTGTTTGATAAGAGACAACAGAGGAAAAGGAGATAAACCTTGGGGTATAAAACAGAAGTTTACATATTCCATTTAAAACAATAGGGAATGCTATTATTGACTTCATTGGGAATAACTCAGAGCAGCACAAATTCTCTCTGGTTGCAGGTGTTTGGAGGATTTTCCCTGAGGGAAGCTTTATGATATACATACGTACAGACATACACAACACCAGTTTATGTCAAGAGAATTTATACATGCATTCTCAGCCGAGAGTAAATTTTAGCCCTTTTCTTGTTCACTGACATTATATAAGCATTTTCCCAGCTTGGCAGGGCTAAATTAAATTGGGCAACGTTCTGTGTGTGTTTGATGTCTGCTAAATGAAGTGAGCTTCCAATTCGTCATATTTACTCAAGCTCACTCAACTCTAGTAAAAATTAAAATGTTCCAGTTAATTTAACGAGATAATTTAGCTTTCTCAAATCTTTCTTGCTCAACGTTTGTTCCTGTTTAGAAGTTGGGGGTATGTGCTGCCATGTAATTCTTTGGACAGCTCTGAGGACTTAATAGTAGACATTTTAGACAGTGGACTGACATTGTGTTTAATCCCAAGCAAGCCCGTGAGCTGCCACTGGAGAGGGGAAGTCTAGGATCAGGCCCTTTTGATTCATTATTTGAGGAAAAGGGATTACACAAAAAAACATATAATATTTAGGAATGAATCAGGGTGGTTAAGGTAGCAGTTGGAAGGAGAGAAGTAAATATAATTGCCATGTTGAGCAATTTGGATACAAATAGAAAGCAGGAAAGGGTTCCAAGAACCGAAAAAATTAAAGTATCCACACAGAAAGCTCTTCACGCCATAATACTTTGAAATAACAGTTCTGTCTTGAGATGAATGTCTGCCTTGATCTTGCAAATCTGTTTCATGCCAATACAAACAAGTAAGCCAAAGCATCATGCAATATTAGTGGTACAGATATGATCAGGTCTGCTGAAATTAATACTCAATGAAATGAACCAAGACCTAGCATATAAGATTGACCATACCTGTTACACTGAGACTTCCTCACAAGAACATGTAATATTGTCTCTCTGCAAACAGGCATCGTTAAACATTACCTGTGGACTTGACCACTAAAAAACCAAAAAAGCATAGTAACTACCAAGTTCAAAAATGCTCTCATTACAAAAAAGCAAGTCACTCAGCAGGTTGAGTGATGGACAGCAGCACTGAAACACCTGCTGCATAACAGGTCCTCAAAGATCCAATGTACCACTTTGCAGACAATACCAAAAAGTCTTTTCTCCCATTCATTTGGGGCTACTCTAAGAATCAGGGGTAGAAGAAGGATTACTTTTACTGGCTGGTTCTATTGAATCACAGTCAGACACTGGGGAACCTGCTCTACAAATCACAATGAACTCTACAAACATCTCAAAGGCCTTTGATAGAATTTGTAGGGACTGAAGGGATAGAGCAGCAGGTTTTGTATAGTCTTTCTTCTCCCCAGAGGAGACAGTCTGTTTCTAACCTGGATCATATCTCCCTCAGTGGAAACTGGAAGGCGAGGGATGCCACAGATACAAGGGTTGGTGCACTTGGTGCTGTTTACGGTTTCAGTGCACTTAAAATACTAATCCCTCTCTTCATGGAGGATACAGGAAACCTGGAGAGATCAGCCTCCAAGTAGAGCTGGATGTCTAAAGCTAAGCAAATCAGTTTTAAGCTCATATGCAGGTGCCTTCAAACACTCTGCTTTCAGTCTTTCTGCAATTTCTTATAAGACTGTGGAAGACAGTCAAAATTAGATAAGAATTTATTAAGCATCTCAGCAGCCTGGCAATATTCAGTATACTCTGAAGAACATACAGACCGGTGAACTGCAAAAAGGTACTACACAAAAGCAGAGCAATTTAAGCAAAACGGTGCAGGGACTTGAGTAAAATTACAGCTATGTGCAACTCTTGCTGTAGAATCAAAAGCAATGCAGAACGCACCTGGTTTCATTACACAAACCTTGGCATAGGTTTGTTAAAAGGTGTACAGACCTGCAAAAAAAAAGCCTGAGAAGAGCTTAGGATTTTAAAATAAAACCAGGAGCTGCTGAATACCTCAACAGCCAAGTATGGTTATGGTTCACCCATGAAGTAAGCTAGATAGGTGAAGAGGTTGCGGAATAATAAATATATTTTAATGTCCAAATATATCCATTTTTTCAGTGCCTTTTTTTTTTGTTCTAGTGAACCTTAAAATATTTTCACTTAACATCTATTCAGAAAGGGAGATGACACAAACATCAATAATGATAGTATTGAATTGCAGTGAAAAAACAGCAAATTTGAAGGAAAAAAATCACTAAATGACTTTACCAATGATAAAGTAATTTCAAAAATACAGCATTATTTCTGATCACTTTTGAGCAAAAGAGATAATGCAGAGATAAATAGGGAATTGATATAAAAAAAGATAATTAAGAATAGCCAAGTACTTAAAAAAAAAAACAAACCAACCCTCACCTGAAGAGAAGTTGAAAGCACAGTTATTTACATTAGAAAGGGCACATAAGAAGGGTATGATCCAACAGTGAAAACCGAATAGTTGGGAAAGGTTAGAAGCTTCACCTAAGAACAAGGGATTTACTGAAATAAAAAGATGGCAAATGCAACAAGATAACAAGAAATTAATTTTCGTCCCATAATTAAACTATGGTAGAGAGCTGGATACAATGTTTCAGTTTCCCGTCGTATTTTGCAGTGTAGTAAAAATGGAAGCATTATAAAGCATCTATGACAAAACCTAGAGTTGTTATAAATTTAACAAACATTTTTCAGAGAAAGTAAAATAATTCATTTAAATTGTTAATATGTTGATTCAACTTCTTTAGTTGTCTCATATATTAGATAAAAGTTAAAAAGAAACACTTGAATGCTACCAAAGTGTTTCAGTGATCATGAATAGATATTTTTCACTGAAAAATGGGAATTGAGAATTCTTGAGAAATGAGAACTGGGAATCCTTGAGAATTTTTTATTTTCGGTTTTGTATTTCTCTTCTCACAGAATGAAAATTCTTATTTCCACCTACTCTGCAGCTCACCAAGAATGAATTTCTTTCAGAGTAAGAATTTACCACAATTCAGCTTTCTACAAAGTAAAGAACATTCACAGTGAATGGAGAGAATGAGAATTGATATTTTGTAAAGAAGGTTAAATCTCTGTGACTTTCCCTGGATTCAGACCTGTCTGGGTGGGAGGATGCAGGGCTGGAAGCAGTTCGAGGTGGTGGTGTTTCTGCATTAAGTGTGCAATGGGCTCAAGGCCCAGCTACACCAGCTCCCCAGACAGGAATTCATGAGATCAGGATTTCAACCTGCCTCTGTCAACAACAGGGAAGCAGCTTCCTGGAAACCTGCTGAAGACTTGCAGCTCTCTTGTGAATAGAGGAGAGAACTGATATCAAAGGAATTTGGCAAAAAGCTATCCTTTTGTACACAAGAACCCAAATCTGGTAATAAAAATGAGACAATGAAACTGGAGCCAAAAGTGGGGATAACGGAATAAAATGCATTTTCAGTTTCTTTCAGGCTGAAAAAACCCTATTGTTCAGTCCCTGTACTGAAGATGGAAAAAGCACACAAGTGCACCGAGTTCATAGACTGAGCATTACTCTTGCAGCTTTTTCGGATGATAAATCGTGCAGATGAGGCTGATAACACCACACAGGGGTTTCTACTGGGTGCTGCAGCTTGAAGAGGTTGTCTTTCATACAGGACAGAAAGTCAGATTAGGTCCATGTAACTGTTCAAAATTCATTAGAGTGACCTTAGTTAAGCTTTGCTTCCATGCACACTATGGTATATAATAATATAGCCTGGAGCAACAGCAGTAGTGGTAGCGGCACTTTCTGGAATATTTCCTCTACTTGAAAGCCGTTGGATTTGTGAAAATTTCTAAAAGGATTACAACAGGATGAACTGGGTTTTTTCCTTTTAATTTCTCCAAGCCAGTATAATAATATTACACAGGGCTTTTCATCTTCAAAGATCTTTACAAATCTTAGCAATGCACAGTAACAGAACAGTTATAAAATACAATAAAACTAATTTTTGCTGTCTTGCTAATTTTTTCTTATTATTTGTAAGAATTAACTTTAAATAGCAATAACTTCTTTAACTGGGCTAGTTCTGTAAATGTAACATTAAACTCATTACAAAGGGAATTTGAACAGTCACATCTCCCACACAATAATTAGTCTTAATAATAATAAAAATAAAATATTTTCCGATTCTCTGGTACTCCAATAGAAGATGGCAGCACTTTTCTCTTCCAGTGTATATAGCTAATTCATTGATCTTTTATTACTTAAACCACAAGCAGGAATAACACTGAAAGAAATATTAGCAAGTATTACAAGAAATCACCTTACCAAATATAACCATATCTAATATCTGTAGCAGAAAAAAATATTAAGAAGTCATTTTATTATTCCCCTTTTTGTTTCTGAGTAGTTGCTCTAATAGCATAAAATGTTCCCACAACTTTCAGGACCCTGGTGTACAATCAGGTAATTTCTCTACTTAACACTAAATGTCTGTCCTTGCGGACTGGGGGCAAACGCCTTCTGCTTTTGCTTACCTCAGTGGATGGTGACGGCACTCACTAACTGACAGGACTGACTCTTCTGGGCTTTACTTCGCATCAAAAAAATACATTACACAACACGAGGTGCTTCTCAGTGCAAGGAAGGTACCTGCATCCAGGCCTTGATGAAGCAGTTCTGTGCACCTGAAGACTCACAGGCACCTTTGCCCATTTATTGCCGACAGCACGTGGGAAGCTCAAAGGCTGCTACCTTGCTCCTGGAGACCTTACCGATGCAAAATGCCTATTGAAGCTGGAGCACTTTCTGCTCCCGGCACTATTACAAATGTCCCAGTTTGAAGAGTCTAATAATACTTAGCAATAAATTCTTTGAAGCCAGAGAAGGGGTCAGGCTTTTGATGGTCCTAAAACATTTCCTGACTGAGGCTTAATTCTGCAGCCCTTTCTCACACTGAGTAGCACTTAGCTGTCCGAGTGATGCCAAGGTGACAGTTTGCACAGAATTGTCACTGCAGAGGCAGATAAAATGTAAAAATTAATTTTACACCTAAAAATAACTGCGCAGGGATAAAATATCTCAGTCTCAAACTTCACTCACTCATTCTCTGTTTTAGCTTGCTCCACAGTAAACAGGTCTTTCACATCATGAAACTATCCTTTGCACAAAGGTCCAACAAGCTCCCATGAACATTTCATAAGCACTAGAATTCCTGCTCTAGACAGAGGATACTCAAACAATTCCTCCTCCAAAGCAAGTGCAGTTAGAGTGAGGAGGAGAGAGGCAGGATCTCCTGGCTTCTCAATCGAGACTGGTCTTGTATCTCAGTGCAGATTGTGGAGAGCTGCTGAATGAACAGCAGTCTACATACATAAAATAACAGAAAAGAAGAAAGTGGCACGTCATAAACATAAATGTAAGAAAAGAAAAAAAACACTATTTTTTTCTCACAGCATCCTTGTACTATAGTTTTTTTTCCTGCCAATGGATTCCAATACTGAACGCTAAAGTCTGGCTTCTGGCCTCCTGGTAATACGTAATTTGCAAAAGTCTGGTCACAGCAAGGTCAGAAAACCATGTAAATTGCTTGGATGGGAAAGCCTCTTTCACAGAAGGAAGCTGTAGGTGGTAGAGAGGCTCCCTGCCACAATTTTGCATTCCCTGGACATAGTGATATAGAAAGAGACAAGAGAGCAAATGCTGATCTTCTCCTATCGGGCACCCTTTGGCTGCCCTCTGTGGCAGACACGGATGCGCAGCCTCTGGTAAGTACTGAGGGTGGTTTCTATACTTGATAGCAACAGCCTCAACATGGCATATTAGCTATTAGTCAAACAATTCTTCTAAATAAGGTCCAAAGGTTGAAAACATTTTAGTGACCTTTACTAAACACCCAGTTGCACATTTTTGATTTTTACTGTCACATACCCAGAGAGGGGATGAGGTGATATGCCTTCCAGTACTTGACAAGGTTTCCTTCTGAGGGATTTACCATTGTGTTTACATTTAATTTCATTATGATTGCAGCCTTGTGATATGGGGAAACAGAAGCTACCAGAACTCTCTCTGTGAGCACTTACTTCTTCAGCCAGAGTTACACATGCAGAATCAAATTTATGGGTTGATCTAGAGTAGCTTGTTAGATCTAGGTCTAATTCACTAGGAAGTGGTGTTCTGTCATGCTTTTCTCTTCTGGTCCACCCAAGAGGAAAAGGCTTCTTTCCCAATGGGCCATGTCTCCTCTCCCGTGCCACACCGTACGCCTCCACCATTCAGTTTACAGACCCCCAGGGAAAATGGCTGGGTCAACATAACTGGAAATACTTCACAAAGCAGCTATTACTGCCGTGATACATACAAGTCACCACCAAGTTAGTTATGCAGTTTCCTTCCACATGTCAAACAAACATTTCACATTGAGTGTATTGCAAAATGAGAACTCAGCTTTGCCAATTCCACTGTTCAGCTGCGTCTTAAATCCTGCTCATTTGGTGTTGGAACCATAGCAGTCTTACCAAAGGAGATTAAAATATTTCCACCTGTCAAGACATATGTCCCAAATATTCTTAGAAAGATCTCACTAAGCACACAACAAACCACAAAATATTTCATTCAGCATTGTACATCATGTTACTTATCCAAACCGAAATCTCAGAATTAAATGTAGTTGCAGTGCAATAACCACCACCACATCTTCCTTCTAGGGACATTTTTTAACTAATCTTTGTGCTAAAATTAATATGGCTGGTCTGTGTTATTTAATTAATATCTAGGCTCAAAGATCACCATTTGCTTTTTTGTTAATTTGAAAAAAGAAAAGCCTTTTTTTCTGGATTAATACAAACATAAAATGGAAAGGCTGTGGAATATAAAGGCCATGGGTTGCATTCTGCACAGGATAGGTTCTGGTTGAATGAGATCTGGGACGTGTGCCAAATTAATAGAAAAAATCCTGTTCTTCCTTTCCAATAGCCACAATGTTCATTATTAAGAAAAGCATATGAACCACAGGATTTGATTTTAATAACACCAATGTCTTCATTAATCTGTACTTTGCATTTAGCCTCATTATTGAGTAAATGCTGAGTTAATGCAGCACCTATTATTGTTGGATTTTCCATGAAAAACCTCCTTTCCCTCTTCTTTTTTTCATTCATTCAAGGACTATCAGGTGTGCGTGTCATGTTTTTAAACAGGCCATCCACTGTCAATGGCTGTTTTCTTACCTCAGGTCTATGCAGCTACTCCAGTAATAAACGGCCTACAATGAAGAGAGTAACAAAAAATAATAAAAAAGAGAACAAAACCCTGATAAAACCACTCCTAACTCAAAACCATATTTGTTTTGGTGTTGTTTTAAATGCTGTTGTGTCAAGAAGCCTCTTACTATCACCTGCAACTGAGCTGATATTTCCTGGATGCTCCATGCAGTCTCCTTCTAAATCAAGATTGCTGATGGCCAACACCGCTTTGTATCTGCCGAACAAATAGTGGCCTTTTGTCCAGCACAAGTTCCTAAACAAACTTAATCTCTCTAACACTGTGACAGATG
Source organism: Dromococcyx pavoninus (assembly GCA_033558185.1). Taxonomy (NCBI): domain Eukaryota; kingdom Metazoa; phylum Chordata; class Aves; order Cuculiformes; family Neomorphidae; genus Dromococcyx; species Dromococcyx pavoninus. Next base: position 572,248 of record JAUMJL010000094.1, on the reverse strand, counting down.
ACATTTAGATGTCCTTGTTACCCTTAAAATGAGTTTTATTGACAATCAGAGAACAAAAAGAAGGCCCAGATAAAGCCCAATGTTTTATAGGCCTGCTAACAACATCTTAGTTCTTAGTGCAGAGGGTGTAGAGAAAGCCCAGAGTTGCCCCCATTTTCCCCTGCTTTGCTATATCACCATGACAACAGATATAGAAATCACTTAGTGACTCCTAGAAAGAAAACACAGTGACACAGTACCCCTTGTATGGCGAATCAAACTAAAGCCTTCATTCAAATGGCTATTCAGCTTGGGCATTCATGTAGAGGATGGGGTGGATTTTACACAGGTAACAACAACAGAAAGGCCAGCAAGCACTCCAGCCACAGCATATGGTAAAGTCTCTGTTTAATTAATGCATCCTCAATAGAATTTATCCATTTTAAATTTGTTTTCTTTTACTTGAAACATCATTAATGTAAAGGGCAACATTAATCAACATCTTGCAACTTAAAAGGGCATTAAAAAGTGATCTTTCCCCCTCCATGCAACAGAATCTTTTCAAGTACTTTTGTTGGCTCCGGGTGATTCCAGGCAGACAGAGTCCTTAATCATAAGGCAAATCTAGAGAGGCCTCTACCGGCCAGCCTCTCTATCTGCAATTTTTCTATTTTTAGGAGACCTGGAAAAGCAAGCAGTGGAGTAACTACAAGCTTTTATCTTAAAGTTGCACACAGAACGGATTAGTGATAAATATATGGCACAAAACTTGGGATAATTGTGCTTTTTTGAAGCTATCATGTATGGCAAAACTTTTCTTTTTAAAAAAGTAAGAAGACTAGAAAGACTTATCTTGGCTCTGATGTATTTTCCTCTCTGACATTTTGAGACATTTTAAATTTATAGGTCTAAAAATTAACTGGTAATCATTTTTCCTTGTGCATAGGGCTCCCCTTAAAGCCAGGGCTTAAATCCATTTAAATATGAAATTCTTGTATGCATGTGGCACTTCATATATGCATTTCTCACAACTAGAATAAAACATACATCACAGCTCAGAGAAATGAAATCAAGAGCATGAGAGAAGGAAGTTATTGAATGATAGAGGAACCCTGCTTCTCTGGGCTTTCAACACTGACAACACAAATAACTTCAAAATTCCCTACTTGGGTAAAACTTAGTATTGTAAGACAACGGTGTGCTAATATCAGCAGTTCTGGCTGGAAAAAAAAACGGGGGAGGTGTTCTGCTGTATTCTTTAAACAAAAATATGAAGTATGAGCTTGAAGATACTTAAAACTAAATTGACTTTCTTTATTTACTGTTTTTCTAGTTATCAACCCTAAATCGTGGGAATAAGAAGGATCTATTAGGTACAAAAGACGACTCGATAGATCTTAACATACTACTCTGTAGACAGGAAACTTAACAGCAAAACTCATGGAAAATGGGCAACCTGACAGATCTCGTGAAAAAAATCCCCAAACTGATGGCTGAAAAAAGATTCTGATACTAGAAACAAAGTGCAAAAAGTTGATGGTGAATACAATTAACCATTGAAACAACTTACCCTGGGCTGTGGCAAACAGCTCTCAAACCGAAGCCTAACTTACCAAAATTTTTTTTTCAATGTAGAATACAATTCATGGCAATTCCTAATCTTAAAATTAATACTTAGTTTGTTTGTTTGTCTGTTTTTAGAGTCCGCAATCTCTAGCAAATACACAGGAAGTCATACAAATTATTTGCGTTTTAGTTATGGTTACAAAACTTTCTGTATTTGAGTGATCTATAAACATACACTTTTTTCTCCCTCCAATAGGAAAGGATGTAGTCAATATCAGCTATCTTGAGAGTATTACTTAGTAAAATCTTAACACCAACACAATAAATCTCACATCACATAAATTCATCTGTGCGTCACCTCAGAGAGTATTAAAATGAAAAAAAACCCCTATATCACGACAATTTCTCCCTCAGTATAATTTACAGGCATTGTGGCAATCAGAAAAAAACCCTATATTAACAAGCCTGCATTAGCTTTTATTTCTTAACGTACCCAGCACTGAGTCTATAGAAAAAATGTTATTTGCCTGTACCTATACATAGAAACCGTCAGCTAAATTTACCTGTGATTACCTTTCCCCAGAAGGGCTGGGGGCAGGGAAGGAGGTGTAATACAGGTCAATTCCTACCTCATGGTCAATGCAGCCTTTAAAAAACAAACAGCAGATCTGGAGCTCACCCTGCTAGTCCCAACAGTGACACCTCCTGGGGCAAGCAGGCTCCAGACAGCTGCAAGATTTTCTCTGCTTTGAAGTACAGTGAGCGCTCCTCTCTGCAAAGCTGCACCAGTTCCAGTCTGAGAGTTTCTTTGAAGAAACTTTTCAGGACTGAAGCACCACGGGGAGGAAAATGAACAATCCTGTTTAATTACATCAGTTTAGTAAGGAAAGCACAGGAACCAGCAGCCATGTGGATGGACAATATGACATGCCAGTATTATCCTTCAGGTATTTCATTAGAAAAAGGAAATTCAGTTTTGGAAGTGGTATTTCAAAAAAGTTGGGGGTATGTCCAACGACTGTGCCCACACTGCATGGCTCACACTAGACACTGTGGCTTTCCTGGTTGCTTGTAGTGGTTTATGCTATTTCTTTTGTCTTTGTTTGGTGTTTTTATTTTGTTTTGGTTTTTTTCTTAGTACAAGCTCATCTATGAAGAAAAGCTAAAAACACTTAAATTTCCACTGGACTCGCACAATTTCATACCAGAATTCTAAAAACTATGGGCTAAATAGAACATAACCTACAGATCCAGTCCTGAAAATCCTAGGTAGCAGCCACACAAATTCAAACAGCAGGAACCCGGTAAGGACTGGTCATTAGAATTAGATTTTGCAACAAGTCATAGTTCCTGAAAGGAAACTTGTGAAAATGTATTAGAGGAAAAACATATTGTAAATACACATAGATTTAGGACAGCCTTTACTGATTATTCGTCAGAGTTTGACTTAGGAAAAAAAAATGTTGCAAATTATAAAGAATACTTCTTTGCAAGAGGAGCCTTTTCTTCCTTTAGATTCTTACAGAACTAACGGTGAATAAAAATACTACCAATAAGTTCACAATGGCCAAGAAATCTGCAGTGGTCTTTGATGTCAACCTAATAAAAAAAAACATTTAAGGATCTTACACTTTTAGGAATATAGACTCTCAACATTACATACAGGAATCTCTGGCATGTACTGATTTCTTAACAGAGACAGAATTACACAGTTTTGGTGACATCAAAGTCTAAAACAGCTCACAAAAATTGGTTGAGAGTGTTTTTCTTATTTCCAGTGAGTTCATTATTTCTATTTAAAAATCCAAACAAACAGCATATGAACAGCCAATTAATAAACATTTTCAGTATATGAATTTCCAGGAAATAGTTTTGTGGACTACAGTAATCTCAAAATGATACACAATTGCAGTCGAATGTAACAAGTGATCTCACAGTTTCTGGTAACTACCATGCTAGAAAGCACACAGAACACTAGGGGAAAAACCCCAACTCTCTAGAGATCTGTTTTTGCAGGTGAGGCTATGATAGAATTTTCTACATTTTCCCTGTAATCATTTGAAAAATATGCACTTTACTGATTCTAATGAAAAATCCAGAATTAATAAACTGGAAGTTAGAAAGTGATGAAGGAGAAGTTAATCACTACTCAAGAAATATATTTTTCTATTCAGCTGCAAATGAAGTAGAACATACTGGGCAAAAAAGGGAAACAGTACAAAAACATTTATTATATTATCCCCTGGTTTATTAAAAAGCCCAAGGGTTTTACTTCTAAATCTCTTTTATAAATACAATTCTTCTGATTTTGTCTGAGAAAAGAAGTATGTAAAAGAAATATTGTATATTGGCTGCATAGCAAAATACAAATCTAATAGATGGAACAATGTTTAAAAACATTTTAAGATAGTTACATCCACATGTTCAAGATAGAATATGCAGAATTACTCACAAATAGCTTATTTTGTACACTTTTACAAAATTTTAAATCATGATTGAGTTACAGGTAACCTGAGGAAAAAAAATCTGCCATTTCTGTCTAAATACAGAACTTGTGTCTTTTTACTCTTAGTCTTATTTGAGATAATGTATTTACTGTCTGACAGTGTGGTGCTGTTAACATATCATAAGTAGGGTACAACTAAAAAGAAACAGTTTGTGAAAGATCACAGATTACAGTAGCAGAGATAAAAGACAAAGTAAAAAATAAAAAATAAAAAGGAGGGGAACAGGCTGGGATACCACCTGGGCTTGCACCTAGCTGTGCATTTGTGATCGATACCACAGCTTAGGGAGGCCAAAACATGCAAAATGGATCGAGTTTTCCCAACTACCTGAAGTAGTAATTCACCTAGTGTCTACGACAGCCAGGAAACAGATTCCCTTTCTGCCTCAGAAAAGCCCATTTATCCATTTCACAGGGGATTTGTGCAGCGTAAAGCTCCAGAAAACCCATGGGCTGACAGGGAAATGGCATCCAGCAGCACAGGGCAGCCCAGGCAGCCCATCAAGAGAAAAGCCACAAAACAGAGCCAGAGGCAGCTCCAAGGCTGCCAACACAACTGCCTACAAAAGCTGCCAATGAGCCAGAAACTGCTTGTGGGAAAATATCACTTACCCCTAGCATCTGGGTCCCGTGATTACTGTCCAAAGAAACACAGACTGTTAAGATAACGGCAGGATAAACAGCACTTCAATTCTCCTATTTCTTCCTCTTTACTCCCACAGATTTTTGATACACCTCTCCTTGCCCTCCCCCATGTACAATTTTTTAAAAAATGTGCTCTTTTTAACCTTTTTGTTACTCACGAAGCAAAAGGAGCCTTCCTGCTTCATCTCTAAAAATAGCTTTCCTACACGTCCCCTGGCACTCGATGTATGAGACATAGTGGGGCTATTTGTTACCATTATTGACATGTTTGTGGTGAACTGCAAGCGTGTTTACAGTAGAAATGAAGTCCCTGCTCTCTTGGAGGTAATCCTGGGGTGTCTAAAACACTCACGGGAGTCCTTGACATGGATTCTCTAAAATGAATTTCTGTTCCCATATAAATAAATTATCTCTGGGCCAAATAGTTTTCTTCTATTTCAGGAAGGGATGCAGATGCAAAAGATCCTGACAGTTCTAGCAACAATGCTCTGAACAAGCTGTCTGCTAGTGGGGATAATGAAGAATAGGAGAAAAAAAGGGAAAAGAAGGGCTTTGCACTTACCAGTTGTAGTGTAATAGAATGAGAAATGGGACTTCTGTGACAGGTAAATAGTGCAAAGTGAGAACTGGCTCCCTGAGGTGATGGGTGCCAAAAATGCTAGGGAACCTAAAGGCCAGAGATGCCTTGTGGCAAGTGAATTTTCCCTAATTTTGCCAAATTATACCAAAGGTGGTCCAGAAATTTTTAGCCATAAGTTTTTTTGGGGGATTGATAGATTTCCAGTATTTGTTTACTTGGGGGAAGAGGGAATCTGGTTTATTAAAAATATACAAATATACAGCATTATCATCTTACAGGCCAGGTTCTTTAATTAATTTCTGCAGGAAAATAAAAGTAGTAAACCTTAATTAGAATTACAGTTTTTACATTTGCACCATACTGAAACAGCCACAGACAGTGGTTCATTAAAACTGCCCAGTTATGTGCAACATATATACAATTTTGCAACATACCAGGTGTTAAACAAAACATGAGGTGACATCATTCTGTGGATTGTGCTATAGAAAATACAATCTCCTGGTGTTTTGCAGGGAAAAAACCCACATTGCTTTTTGATGAACTGCATACAAAATGATAGAAGAGTACAAGTTGTTATTGTCTCTCTATTTTGAAATTGGGCGAATCTCTGTCTCCATGTGCACAAATTCATATTTTATAAGCAGAAGGCCTATACTAAATCTTTCATTAAAAATATTCTTTCTATAATAGTAAAGAATGAAGAGCTTAGAATAAAATTAACAAAATTTATAGGAATATCTGTGGGCTGGAGATATATTTAAGCATATAATCAACAAGAAAATATCCAAGGAGGACTAGCCAATAACATAAGAGAAAACTGTAAACTGGAGTTCCTGTAAAATAAACAAAGCAATATGTATTCAACGTCACAATCCGTTTTTTGGTTTTTTTAAATTCTCATAGACAGAAAGGTGTTTGATTCTAGCAATGGACTCTCTTGACTGATGGATTATTTGACGGAATATTGCTAAGAGATTACTATTTCTATTCCTGTGTAAACTAATGAATCCCCAAACCCATTTGATTTTATAGTATTATTTATACCTTTATTAAACAAATGGAAAACATTATTGCTGAACAGTTTCAGCTCCTCCTTATTTGTTGGGCTGGGACTATATGGAAAACCAAATGTATCTCCAGTGTGAGGCCAGGCTCTTAGAGGGAAGTATTGTACATATAATTAGTATTAGCCAGCCTTGTACATAGAAACAAGAGAAAAATTATATGTAAAACATGCACTGCTTTCAGCAAAGAAAAGTACAGAAAATGAACTGAGATACCCGTGATATGTTACGTGATCCTCACTTTCAATGCTGTGGGAAGAGAAGTATAGAAAATCACATTTGGTAGATCTGAGTATGGTCAAAAGGAGACATACCTTGGACATCATGTGCACGCCATGAAATGCCAGGCTAACTCTGTTTTGCATTAAGTAGAAAAGTTAATAGTTGTATAAAGACATATTAAAAGGTTATAGCTCAAGTCAGACTTTATATGCAGGATTTCTAGGTATCACAGAGGCGTTTTAAAAATAATTTTAAAAAACGAAAGAGGGTATTTGTTCCTTTTCATAGGCAGCTCATAAGCAGAACACTTTGTTTGCCTTATCTGTCCATATTCAATTTGTTTATTGCTTTTTTTAGTTATCTCAGTGTCTTGAACATTTGGTGGCACACAGATCTTGCACAGATTGTATTTTAATTACTACAAAACCTTATGCACAAACCACATCATAATATTAATTGCTTCCACTCCAATGAAATGCACGTACACTGGGAATATAAATGCATGTACATGGGAATGTTTTTAATTTTTAATATGAAATTATTTGAGAAGACACACAGTTTGAGTAGTTAGGCCCAATGTTCCAAATAAAACATCATCCACATTTCAGGAGAAAAAGAAGTATTGTAGTTTATCTATTTTAGAAAAATGCCAATGCCACTTCATCTTTCATGATCTTATAATTCCTATGCAACCAAGAGAAAAATGTTGAAAATCCCACTAGTAAAGGTATCGTCACTATTATTCATCTATTTATTCATCTATATAAAAACAGAAAAAGAGATGATAATTTTTTTTCTAAAATACATGACACAGAAGTTTTATACAGGCAGACATTTCTTTTCTCTTAAGACATCAGCTGAAACTACTGAGAACTAGTTAACTGCACACACATACTCCATGTTCATCCTGTATTCTTTCGAATAACTGTCCAAATTTTATTAGGATTTTCTTATAATGATGTTATATGATGTCCTTGTTGTGATACCGGCATATGTAGAGATCTTAATATTGATTTACTGTGTCTTTTGCCCATCCTTGAGCAGTGTAGATAGCAATTACAGCTGTTGGTGGTATCTATTTTGTCTTTTCATAATTGTCATTTCTGGTTCTACTTAAGATTAAAATATGAAAATTGCATCATGTGCACATGAACAGGGCATCAGCTGAGTTATCAGCAGTATCATGGCAGCGTCATCATTTTAACCACCATCCTCTCCATCTTGTTTATGAAAACTGCATACTGTAACATAAACTTTTAGAAGGCATGTATCATTTCATGAGCTGCCCTGACAAGAAATTTTCACTCAGGTCATTAATATCTTCCCCCAAAATATCGTCAGGGACAACACCCCCACACCCTATACCGCTGTGCCAGATGTTTCTGAATAGTTTTGCTTGGGTTGCTGTCTGAGATTGATCAGTTCAATGCTGATTCCTTAGCTGGATCTAAAATCACTTATAAGGTTTTGCTCAGCCGAAGTTGCAAAGGTGCAGTGGTAAATCCACTGTCTTAGTTGCATGAAGGATTTTTAAAAAGCATTAAAACTAAATATTAGGAGAAAAAGTTCATCCTCCCCAGTAATCAAAATAAAACATATTCCAATTGTATACTTGGAAGAGAAGCAGGTAATTTATACAATGAAACAGCATAAAATATTTTCAAACTGCCCAAGTTCCTGGTTTTAGAGCATTAATTATCTTTAGCACTAGAAAAAGATATCCTCATGCAGGGTTGACTTGGTGTTGGTTTCTTTCTAATCTGTTCATGTACTACACAAAGCTGAGATAATGGAGAGCAAACATTACATGCAACATTCTCACAAGCATCAGTGTTATCCACCAGTCCTCTCAAACAGAGTATTCTATCAATTGTCAATGAACTGAGTCTTTCATTAAAAATGAAGTTGAACAAAGAAAAACTGTAAGAGAAAGTGTTTGTTTTTTCTTTTTTTTTTTTTTTAATGCCTTTTTTTATTACTCACACTCTGGCTGGTATTTTAAAAGATCTTCATCACACATTTGGATACAGATGAGAACAATTAAATACCCTCTAATAATTAATGTATATGCAATCTATAGCATTCATTCTCTTCTTATTAGAGGCTGTGGGTTTTTTTGTTGCAATCTAGCTAATAAAGGCTTTCTTTTCCACAAGAGAATTTTGACAGGGTTGACTCCAGACGGCTTTCCAGCTGAGGTCTGGGGCCTTGCTGAACCTTCAAAATTTTCCCATTTGAGCTGCATCAAAGTGAAGGAAATTCAAGGATCACTAACGTCTCAGATGGTAGCACTTGCCCTAACAACCAAGGTTCAGGAATTCTTTGGAGCAGGCTGAGGTCATTTTTCTCCCCTTTTCTCCTAATGCTTTTCTCTATTAATCAGAGCTCACAGCTCAGATTGGTCTTCAACTTCCTCCCAATCCTTGCTAAGCCTGTCATTTCTAGCTATTATTTACTTTAATGGACTTTGGCTGATCCCTTATGAAGCTTTGGATCTGAGAATAATAAGGCTGGAGAGTAACGGGCACAGACATGGGTGTGGGTTTGCCTGCAGATTAACCGTGGCAGATGGGCTTTATTGCGGTTTCCTGTGTGCCGAGTGTTGATTGAGAGGGTATAATGAGAGAGGTGGTGTCTGCACAATGGCTGCAGCCACTTCATTGCACCTCGCGTCTAAACAACCCCATTTTTCTAAATCTTTGGGTTGTGAAATTTTAGGAAGTCAGAGCACAAGAACAAGTACAAAAACAACTGTAAATAACCATGAATGTTAATCCAACCCTAATTGGTCCCTTCTTTCATTATGGGTACATTTTGCTGAGCTTCTCCCCTCACCCCCCTTTTCTTTTAACAAATGAATGATATGGACAGCTATGCATATATTTGACTTTTATAACAGTTTAACAGAAATATTACTTCATATCAACTTATATGATAATTAATATTAATATACCATTAGTTTTTGCATTATTAACATCAGCAGCAAAAGCTTACCTTGCGATCATCCTGTTATGCTTTAGGTTTTTGTCATCTCAGGGAAATTTGTTTGAATTAAATTACCTATTGTCTAGAGAATATCAGAAATAACAGCAGGAAAATTGCTTAGTATCTAGCAAACTGTGTCAAAAATATGCTTTTCTAAGTCCAAATGCCATTAACTTTCAACAGCAATCAGTTGATAAATTATTTTCAGCTATAGGTACTATCAAAAGATCTTTTACAAATTCCCCGTTTTAAAGATTTTACTTAATTCTTCCCTCAAATTCCCCGTTTTAAAGATTTTACTTAATTCTTCCCTTTCACTGATGGATTAAATCACAACTATTGATTCTTTTCTTCCTTTGGGGCTTTACCCATCTGTCCTAACGCTTTCATCCCAGCACCCCTTGGACTGAGAGAAGTGTTGTACAAATGAACCAGTGAAAACCTGGAGAAGATTCCAGGTCAAGTTTGTGTACAAGAGTTTAAATTTTTAGTGACAGTCTTCTCTTACTGCAGACGAAAGTTTCCACACAGAGCCGCACAAGCTAGCCCCACCAATTATCCTCCTCCTTTGAAAACCATTATCAAGTTTTTCAAAACTTCTTTCATTTCACTGTTGTCACTCGATGAAAAGGAAACTAACCACCATGTCAAGACAACTCGGCTGCCTGGCAACCAAGGGCCACATTTTAATTCTGACTTGCTTCTGGTCTTGACTAATGGAAAGTGACTATGTTAAGCCAGTCAGAAGAGTTGTTTGTCACTTCTGAAATGCAAACAAAACTACATTGTTTCAAAAGTTCTGGGTGTGATTGATGTAAAGATTTACAGTAACCTCATTCATTTGCCCTTGTATTTTAGTGGGATTGATGTCATATCTTTTCATGCTTTATTAAATGCTTTTGGAGAACTCAGATACATGATGCTTTTTGTCCTAAAGAATCTAAAGAGATTTCTCTTATGCAAGAAAACTGGACTCCAACTTGTGAGATTTGTTGATTCAACTCAACATGTGTCTATAATTTAATAAGAAACATCAGCCGAGCAACGTGAACATATATCAAACTGACCAAAATAATAAGAAAAAAGGCAAAGACAGAAAAAAATCAACAGTTTTGGGGGAGGGGAATGAAAGATACACTGCTGACTTGTTGGCAATAAAGCCTCTTTGGACAAACTTTCCCACAGCTGGGTTACTGATTTTCACTTCTAATACCAAAAAGAAAAGTTCAAATTCTGCTCCTCACCTCTTTAACTGTAAATATATGCAGTCAGAAATACAAAACATGTGTCCATTGTGCTAAATTGTAACTGAAAACCTTTAAAGTAATATGAACATCAATTATTCTGACTAACTATGCCAGATTCAAATAGGTTTAAACAGTTTGTTTCCAAAGCAGTCTAAAAAATCCCCTCTAAAACCAATTACATTGCAAATTATTTTTGAAAAGACCAAGTTGAATTTTCAATTAAGTTAGTAACCAGAAGAGGATGAATGAACCTACAGATAATTTTTGTCCTCTGGAGACACAAACTCACACACTCTCCATGTAGAGATATCATGTTTTGTCATGATACATGAAGAATACGTGTGGTGTGTATATATACCAGTGCGTTACGGTCCAGGCAAGCGGTCTGTGCAGTGGGTGGGGAACTGGCTGACAGGCTGCACCCAGAGGGTGGTGGTAAACATCTCCTTTTCAAGCTGGCAACCTGTCTCAACTGGGATCGATACTGGGCCCGATGCTGCTTAGTATCTTCGTAAGTGATCTGGATGATGGGATCAAGTGTACCCTGATGAAGTTTGCCAATGATACCAAACTGAGTGGGGAAGTGCACACCAGAACAGAGAGTCACTCTGCAGGGAGACCTGGATAGTCTGGAAGAGTGGGCTGACAAGAACTTTATGAAGATCAACAAGGAGAAGAGTAAGGTCTTTCACTTGGGAAAATATAATCCAGGAGTGCAGCACAGGCTGGGACATACTCAGCCGAGGAGCAGTTCTGTAGAAAGAGACCTGGAAGTCCTGATGGGCAATAAGCTCAATACGAGTGAACAGTGTGCTGCTGGGGAAAAGAAAGATAACAGGATGCTGGGTTGCATCAACAAGAGCATCACTAGCAGAGATAAATCATTATCCCACTCTTCCCAGGGATTTTCAGGTCACACACGGAATACTGCATTCAGTTTTGGTCCCCACTATGCAAAAAACATGTGGGCAAGCTGGAGAGGGTCCAGCAAAGGACTATACAGATTATCAAAGAACTGGGAAGCCTGACATATGGGGAAAGGCTTATAGAACATTTTGTTTTGAGCCTTGAAAAAAAAGAAGCCTTAGGGGATAATTTATAAGCAAGTTCTAGTATTTAAAGGGGGGCTAGAAAGAAGGTGGAGGCTTTTTTTTTTACAAGGAGTTACACGGAAAAAATGAGAGGTAATGGGTACAAGTTACTCCTGGGGAGATTCCAATTGGATATAAGAGGCAAATTTTTCATGATGAGAATCACAGAATCATAGAATCATAGAATGGTTTGAGTTGGAAAGGACCTTACAGATCATCCAGTTCCAACCCCTCTGCCGTGGGCAGAGACATCTTCCACTGGATCAGGTTCCTCAAAGCTTCATCCAACCTAGTCTTGAACACCTCCAGGGATGGGGTATCCATGACTTCTCTGGGCAACCTGTGCCAGTGCCTTGCCACCCTCACAGGAAAAAATGTCTTCCTAATAGCTAAGCAAAATCTATCCTCCTTCAGATTAAAACTGTTACCCCTCATCCTGTCACTGCACACCCTGATAAAGAGCCCCTCCCTGGCTTTCCTGTAGGCTCCCTTCAGGTACTGGAAGGCTGCAGTTAGGTCTCCTAAGAGCCTGCTCTTCTCTAGGCTAAATAAGCGCAACTGTCTCAGCCTGGCCTCGTACGGGAGCGACTCCAGCCCTTTGATCATCTTCATTGCCTCCTCTGGACTTGCTCTAACAGATCCATGTCCTTCCTGTGCTGAGGACTCTAGAACTGAACATAGGACTCCAGGTGAGGTCTCATGAGAGCAGTGTAGAGGGGGGAGAATAGCCTCCCTCAACCTGTACTGAGAATCATTAATTGAAATAATCTGCAAAGGATATGGTGGATTCCCCAACACTGAACACTTTTAAGACTCAGCTGGACTGGATTTGTCTAGACCATGCTTTTGCTAAGAAAGGTTGGACCAGATGATCCTTGAGGTAGGTCCCTACCAACCTGGGATGCTATGATTCTCTCTATATACCTGTTGCGGTAGTTTCAGTTCTATTTCAATAATATAAATCACTTTCAAAAGCCTATTTTCCACTACGGCAATAATTTAATGAATATTCAGGGTAGTGGGCTTATGCTTTCACAAGTATGCTTATATTAGCATCAATGGTATACTGGAGCTGTTTTCCAAAATCAACACAGTTCCATTTTGCTGTTCTGGTCATACTTGTTAATAAGAAGAGCCTTGTCATTAGTTTTGGAAAAAAAAATAATTAAAATTTAAGCAAAGTAATAACATACACTGTAATTACAGCTGTCATCTGGATTCTCAGGGATGTTCCACGAGGCATCCAGAACTTCCTTTCTATGGGTAGATATTTAGAATTTTTGATGGATGGGAAGTATATGTTTAGAAAAGAGAAGCAATTCATCCTGCTTTGAGTCCTGGTCCATGGCGGATTGTGATCCTATTCCAAGCCTTCCTAAAAATTATTTTGTCCCATACTCAGCTGATGCAATACAAACCCCTTGCCTGCCATCCTGAACTAATGAGATGTGGGACGTTACCAACCGAATGGTCCAAAATATGAGCTATCAGCTCAGCACCAGCACTGTGCCCTACAAGATAAGAGGATAATGGATATTGATTGCAGGTGGTCGCAAGGAGCTATCATGTAGACCCAGTCCCCAAAGCATGACAGTACTGATATTGCTGGCGTAAGCAGCTGTTAGAGCCATATAAGTAAGTTTTTGGTTAAGTACCATGCTGCAAGATGTCAGAGCAGACAGCAGAAGAGAAACAGAGACAGCCGAGTGCTGGTAATGTTGTTTCTCCTCACATACAGTCGGGCTCAGCAGGGAAGGGTGCAGAGCCCATTTTACTTGCACTGAATCGGTTGGTTTGTTGATGCGAGGCTCTGCCTAGAGCCTCCCTTTCACAGTTAAAAATCACCAGGCTTCAAGATCCTCCAGGAAATGTTAAATCCCATCTTGGAGGCCATGAAGCTACAGCATTTCCTCATTTGAATCCAGGCCTCAACAGGGACTAGTACAGAACTGAGAAAGGAATCCCAAATTGCACCAGATCAAAGCAGAGAGGTCTTGGTGTTTTGCTAAGTATGTGAATTCCACTTTGTGGTGGTAGTATGGAAAAAGGGTAAACTAGATGTATAGATTTGTTATATAAGGGATCTCTGCCAGACAGATAAAGCAGAGAAGTAAGGGTGTGTGCCTATCCACCTTCCAGAAAATATTAAGACCTCCGCCAAGCCCTGCTACTTCAGGATCTCTCAATGCATGATTAAGTTGAAGTATTAGTGACAGGAGGAGGAGGAGGACGAGGACGAGGACGAAGAGGAGAAGGAAGGAAAGCAGCTGCCTAACCTTTCCACTGAGTGGAAGTCAGGACTGGCTTGAAAACAATAACTCCATTGACTTGGAAAAACAAATACGCATTTATTCAGAAGATTATCTAACCTGTCTAGGTCTAGATATTAGGTCAGCGGATTACCTCAGCCTACCATGAGGCTCAGCAAGCCCTGCATCTCCAAGAAGAAACAAATTAAGAACATGCACATTCCACATTACAGTCCTCATTGAAGCCAAAAAGCAAAAGCTGGGTGTAAAACTGGCTCTCTATAGCCAAATTACACACAAAGTGTGTTGTAAATCAGCTTCACCCCGGGGAAGGCAAGCTGTAAACTACCTATCATTTTACACAACTATGTGTAACCATCATGGCAGAGGAAGCCTAAAAAGTTCAAGAGATTTTTCCAAACTACCTACATCTCTGGAGTAGCTTAAGAAGCCATGTAATCCAAGGTCCTCAGATAGTATCTCTGTCTGCTGTTTTTTCCTTATGGAAACGAACATGTAGCTTTCTAACTGCCTTCAGCTTCTGCTGAATTAAACACATTCCAAGAGTCTCTAGAGCAGCACTTAGGCAGTTGTGCTCCTCCCTTGCACTCTCCTGGGTAATCCTTCTGGGAGAAAGAATACATAACGAAGCCCTCAGTTGACAATTTGGGAGGCCTGCCACTGGTTATTGCTATCAGTTATTTTTCAGCTGATTCAAAGATAACACAAGGGCTGAAACCTTGTATCTACTCCTTTTGGGAAAACAGAGTCCAAAGAGCTCCTCTTAATCCTTAGGATTACCCAAGAAATTCCAGTAACCTACCTTAGACCAATTTAAAGTTTAAAAAAATGAAAAAAAGTCTTTTTTTTTCAGTATTCGAAGACCCATATTCCTTCCCAAAAATAAATATGCAAATGAAATTGCAGTGCATCTAACTGAAACTTTATGCAGTTGTTCCCAGTTCATAAACATTTCATGATCTCAGATTAAATTTCAATTACAATACAAGTTCTTCCACAAGCAGCATAATGAAAGATGCCTGTTGTCCCTCAGCTTTGTGCTCATGAATTCCTTGGGAAAAAGTGCAAAACTCCAATGGAAAGTTCTGCCCCAGGTGGGACATTCTCTGTCCTGCAAGGACTCCTGATGTCTAAGAAGCCTTTCCTGCAGTGGGAAGAACAGCACATCTTCCCTTGTTACCAATTTCCACAATGCTTGTAGGACTGGCCAGCAACTCATTACTTATAGGGCAACTTAAAACACATAGAGAGATGTGTGATCATATAAAACGCAGTTACAAACAGGATAAAAACTAGATTCTCTTGAGTCTAGACAGAACCAACATAAGGGAAATGCCAAAGCTACATAAGCAAGGATTAATAAAAGACTCAGTGGTGAACCTCGTTAGTGTCCCTGTCTCTTTGTCACAGAAAAGACCTTTTCCTCTGGCTCTTTGCTAAACTGCCCTCTATGCCTGGCCTTCTGTCTGGTTCAACCCAAACTCTTTCATCTATCACCTTCTACACTGATGCTTCCTCTCTTTGGGCCTCCCTTTCAGCTGCTGCTGAGCACACCTTCTCCCTGCGCTGCAGGCACCATTGCCCGTTCTGATCCCTCTGCTAATTCTAATCAGTGACGGCATTCACAGCCCATGCCATCCCTCCTGGGAGGGTAGGCAGACCCCCCCCACCCCCGCTCCAGCCTCTAATTTCAGTTCCCTAGGCTCTTCCCAAGCCCTTCCCGTGGCTTCTGGCAGACTAGGGCTTTTAAGGTGTGCTCACACTGCCCCCTGTCTAGGACAGGTCTCTCGCCCTTCCAGTCTTTTTAAAATCCTTATCTCTGGGAAGCAGATCATGTCTTCCACTTAAATCCTTATCTCTAGGAAGTGGATGCACCAATGCCTCACGTTGTACTTGTTTGTCATCTTACTTGTTTGTCATCTTTTCATTGTATGTTCCTTTCAGCAGTGAATACCGCTTATTTGTGTTGCGCACAGTGCCATGCAAATTAAGGGCACTATTTTAATGCATGATAAATAATTACTACAATTAACAGAAAAACAAAATGCCTCCTGGCAATTTGTCAGGACTAGACACCTCTTTCCCTGCCAGATATTTTCATATGTATGACATGTACATATAAGATCCCTCTTGCCTCTGTGTAGGGACATGCATCTCCCATTAGCAGTAATGGGAATTATGTGTGTTCACTGAGGGGAGACTGTAGTCTACTCTGGCTGGTGTGCTATGTTAGTTGTGCTTTATTGGATCGTATGGAGCATTTCAAATAAAAAAGAAAAAACATCTTTCCATCCTTATTGTTCAGAGAGAAATATATAGGAAGCCCCTGTACACAATCATGCTTTTAATTAAGTGCTCTTGGCAGGTGCTGTTTTCTCCAATTTCCTATAGACATTTCTAAAACAGCAATAATAAAAATAATCTGCAAAATAAAGTGATTAGGGACAAAAATTAGCTAGAGTTACTAGACTGATGAAAAAATTTTAAAAATGAGCAATTTTAATAAACTACATTTTGAAACTATAAACAGCCTTCTATGGGTAGAAGCTACACTGCAAAATACTAAACTTCATTTCACAATCAATTTTCTGATTCATCTGAAGAAGTTCATTATCTGTTAAATTGAAGGCAAGTCTCCCACAGAGGAATGCTATCTAAAGATGGATGTGTTTGTGTGTGAAAGGATAGCCTTTCTTAGCTGTTTATCAAAAAAAGACATCAATGGACTGGTTACTATACTTCACTACTTTGTAAATATAAAGTACAATACATAACATAAAATCATATGTCAGTGGTTAATTTTTGTCATCTGGTTGTGACACATTAATACAAATTTAGTCCAAACATCCAAAGTTATGCTGCTAGGAATGTTGCCATCTGGTTTTAATGAATATCTGGGGTCCATTTTTCAGTTAAGCTTTTCTTATTGTGTTTGTGTGTTGCTTTTTCCAAGCTATCTGCATAATTGCTTAAAGATTTTACTGCAAAATTAATATCCTCACAGTGAATGAGGGAGAAGGGCAAAAACAGGATGACAAAGGCTGAAATGAGGTGAAAGGCAAATTCAATTTTTCCTTGCACCATAGAAACCTCGTCAGGACTAGCTTTATCTGGTAATCCACATTTAAACTTTAACCTGTAGGGGGGCTCTTTGTGTTAGTTAATGTAAGCATAAAAAGAGTCTGAACCACTAATCAGATTAATCATATTTTGTGAGACTCAAAAGCTTCATTAAAAGGACCTCGTTTCCAAGCTACACATTTCAGAAAGGGAAAAAAAGTTGGTGATGAAAAGGAAAGAGTAACACTGAAATTCAAAAATATATAGACTGTGTGTCTCCTGGAGTTAAACCAAACAGACTTAAGAACTGGAACAACATCCACCTTCATAAAATACACCTTGACAATGGCAAATAATAGGACAATTTACCATTGAAATTATGCATTCCTTACATTTACAAAGCTTTATCTTATGCACTAGAGAGAACTGTTTCTTAGATAAATACAATAAATATCTTCCCTTTCCTCATATTTATGGAAGTCTCCCTCTCCGCTGAAGACTCATATTTCCCAAGTACTTCAGGTGACCCCTCAGAGACAAGAAAATGTGGACTTTAGAAGAATAACAACTGGAATCTGTTGTCTGCAGTCAGGTTATTTACATTGAGACAAGGAACACTCCAGTTCCCTAAAGAGCATGAAAGTGAAAGAGCAAGCTGCTCTCCAAAGTTGGTGCAGCATTGTGCTCTCAAAAAACAACAGAATAACTCTATTTTCAATAAACAAGTGGCTTACCACAAATGAAGCTTCCATAAGCATTTGTTCATGTCCTGTGGAACAAACCATGATTTAGGATCAGAATCCCAGTCTCAAGGCTTTCATCATTAAGTTCAACAGGAACCATTTGCACTTAGGACCGTGTGAAACTTGTTCAGATCTTGGCTTGCCCTGTATTACTCCGGAGTTAGTGGGCCTCTGAAATCACGAGATGCTTTGAGGAAACAATGATACAAGTGAATAACAAAGCTGAAAGTCTTATATTTGGAAGATTATTCACTACTGAGCAAATGAAAGGCTTCAAAGCAGTTACATTCTCCCTAAAATTTCTTGTATATAAGAGTCAGGGAGAGAAATCAAGACATGACACCTCTGAAACACCACCTGAAACACAGACTCACACATTTTCCAACCATGGGACTGGGGAACTGGAGTTAGCCTCACCTTTGTTTTCCAAGCAAGAAGGAGCATCCTCATGCTGTACCACAGCCAAACTGCTTGCTCGTATTTCACCATTACATTTCCATTTTTCTTTCCCCAAGAAAAAAAAAACAAGAACAAGAAAAACAAGAAAAAACAAGAAGGTCTCTTCTTGTTCCTGCAACCTGCACAGCCCTCTGCAGCTGTATTAAAGAGGTAAGTTCACCTCTAGACCATTCAGGTAACCTAAACCACATTTTTTACACACACAATGAATTCTCCACTCTATGTGATGTTATACACAAATTAATAATTTTATAATTGCCTATTTACAAGTTTTATCCATAATTGTACTGAGGCTGTACTCCTTGGCATAAGTGTGTTATACTCAAAGTCACTGCTCGTACCCTGGGTAAGGTGAGAGCAGGTGAGGAATCTTCTGCAGTAAGTGCCCAGTCACCAGGGAATTGTTATCACACTGCAAAGCTCAGAAGTGAAGGACACACCATGTATGGGCTAATTTCCCCTCCCACCTTCACTCTTCTCTAGAGTCGATGTTGCCCAGTTGCTCCTTGTGCTACATAGGCTTTAAAGAAAAATGATGGCAGTGCTTTCTACACTTCATAGACCTTTCACTTTGCAGAATGTTTTACCACAAGGCTTTCAATTTATGGCTGCATCTGGGTGTGTGCCATCCTGTGCCCCGAGGTCTTCGCTATTTCTTCATCAAACAAGCAGCTGTCGAAATGTGCCTCAGCTCCATCCAGCACACATTCCCCAGCTTTCCCTTCCAAGGAAAAGGAGAGGAGAAAGGCCACCGAATGCCAAGGTCTTGCTCCAGTGAGGAGCCAAAGGACAAAGTGGCCAAGGACAGGCTTCCAGGTTCCTGGTGTAGATGTAGACTATGATACCATTGAATTCCTTGGAAAATATCACACAAATCTAAGTTATTTACTAGCTGACTTCAGTACATGTTTGCACCAGTTTGAATTCTAAGCCAAAGCCAATGCAATTTAAAGCAGAATCTGGCCCTTTATTTCAGGTAATAAGTAAGAAATTCTGCTGCAAAAATACAGACACAAAGGATTTTGCCTGGACATAGAAAGAACTGTTCATAGATCTGGCCCAAAGTTATGAATTTAAATGATCCAAATCTAACTCAAAAAGAAATGAGATCTTTGAATTAGAGCATAGGCAGTAAACAAAAGGCCTGTGGGCCAAATCCAGCCCTCCAGCTTGTTTTTACCGGCCCGGCACCCTGTCTCTCCCCGTTGGCAGCACCGAGCTCCTTGCCCCTGTGCTCTTGCCAGCGCTGGGCACATGTGCAGCATGTGACGTGTTTTATGCCCCTGAATTAGAGAAATGAAGAAAAGCACTAGGATACATTAGTACTATTTACCACCATTTTGTATTGGGTCAGGTTTTCTCAGCCTTTCTGATTAGTCTCATCTCGATTTATGACAAGTTCCAGTGGTATAAACACTCCTAGAGTATTTCCATGCAGCTCAAACAGCTATAGTAACAAATATTCCCTATCAGCTTGTCATCTGAGCTGTGGTACTTCCTAGCCCATAGCAGGGCAGAGACAAAAGGATTAGCTTTCAGCACTGCTGTCAGTCTGCTAAAACTGCTGGAGATGGCTTAAGCTGGGCTGCTTGCCTTCGCCCTGAGCTGAACTGGGGCTGTTCCCATGCCAGATACACATTTTAGCTGAGGTTTACAAATAGCTGAGAGAAAGCAAACTACTGCAGCTGTTCCGAATATGCTCCGGGTGTGTTTCTTATTTTATAGGTTGGGAAATTAAGTCTCAGGGACATAAAAGTCACACGCCTCTGCCCACAGAAGTTTGTGGTGGTGACCCTCACAGAACCCGAGCCTTTGACCTCCATGCCTGCCACCCTTCCTCCTGCCCGTACACCATTCGCACCCAGCTGCAGGGTAGAGTGGCACAGGATAGGGTGTGCTGGTTGTCTCTGCAAGCAGTGCCGGTGGGGTGGCAGCACGCGAGGCTGGCTTTCTCCTTGCCCAGCATGTGAGCGTCTCAAGAGGGCACTTTCATTTCCTGAGAGATGGAACTCCAGTGGTACAGCAGCAAATGTGTTCAGCAATTGAGTTCAAAGGCTGGAAGAATTCAAATTATACTCAGCAGCTCACACAAAATATACTCAATATTTTTTTCCCCTCCATTTTAATTCTAGGATCAGGTAATGGGATCTCTGTTAAAACCATGTTAAAACCAGCTGAATCTATAAAAAGCTAAAACATCAGCATTTGTTTAGCCAGAATGATGACAAATGTCTAGAGAGTGCACATTTTGTGATTAGGTTTTCACAAGCATCTTGAGAATCTCTGTGAAAATATGATAATAATAATTTACAAATGTCTGACCTTGCCTTGCTTTGATTATGTGGGTCACCCGAGCAACTTTTGAGATTATTGCCTAAGTTAAATGAGGTCTACATTCCCTGTACTGCATAATAGCATTGTCTCTGCTCATTCCAGAACAGATTTTCTTTTCCTTTTTTCAAAAAAACCACACTCAAAACCCCCCCAAACCAACCAAACAAAAACTTCTACCTGTTTTATTTCCATAACTGTTAGAGAAATTATTTTAAAAAGTAGTACAAACCTTATAAAGAAAGAAAGGCAACACTGGAATGCCCACCAGTGATGCCCACAGGAAAGCAGCAGATACACAGCTTTTACCACTTCAAATAAAATCGTCTGTTCTGCAAGGAGAAATTCTCTCTCTTCTGTAGTTCCAGACTCTACAGATCATTAGGTACGTAAAGCAAACTTCTGATCTTTTGATCATTCACAACTCTTTGGAAAGAAGTTTCCCACAAGGCTTACAATGCTCTAAGTCACTTTTGTTTCTGTTCTGTGGCCTCCCTCTCTCCAAGTCAGAACTCATGCAGAACAAAACTGCACTGCTGAGCTCAGCAGCATCATGAAGGAGGAATCTGTGGCACCCTAAGGCCTGATTGTATAAAAATGTGTAATGTTACCAAGAAAGTGGAGTGGGAAAACATTCCCATGACTGCTTGGTAGGGCTTCACGCCTATGAGGCATGTGTGAAGATAGCTTCACACCTATGAATATCACAAAGAATCAGACCCTTATTTTCTTTTCTGAGAACTGAAATAATGTTCCAGCTGGGGACCAAACTATAAACATTTTCACACTTCAAGAGTAATAAAAAGAGAACACATGGGACAGAAACACTTGGTTAAATTTGCAACTTTTTTCTACATTACAAATAACTAGGATGCATTTTTCCCTTCTTCCTCCTGCCAGTCACCTTCTGTTCTCTTGTCCCTGCTGCACTACCATCTGAACTCTCCTATCCAATCTTTTAAGTACCCAGACCAAATTATAGTATCTACTATACTTTGGAACTCAAAATGTCATATGGCAGACTCCTACAGGAAAAGAGTAAAATCAGCCCCCTTTTCTGTCTGGGTTGCCCTAAAGACAATGAGGATCCTTTCTTTTAAAATTCCTGATATGTGTGACTGCAAAATTCTTCTATATCCCTCAGTGACAGAGAAAGTCAACATACACACCTGCCTGGATTGGGTTTGAGTCCTTGCAATGGGTAACAATATAGAAAGTGATTCTTGCTTGAGCATCATAAAAGATTTGGAGAGAAAGAGAAAGTACAAAAGATCAGGACAGGTCCCCTAATTTGTCTGGGTGCAATAGAAGCTAAGATCTAGTTGTTTAGATTTTTGTTTACCCTTGCAATTCAGAGGAGGCAGCTCTGAGTTTAGAGAATCTGTTGGTTTGATATATTTTGGAATGTTATTTCAGCTGGACAAACTATGAGTAGTTTTGCAGTTGCAAACGTATTACGTTTTAAGTTTTTAGTGACAAAGTGGCATTGTATCCTTAAGACATTATATTGCTATGGTATAGTGGTTTATTCATATGATCAGTGTAATAAAAGAATAGTTTTCTATTTCCTGAATTGCTGTTGAGCCAAACAGCTTATTTCTCTACTTCTAAATGAAGAGAAATAAGGTATTTTTCCAGCGTTTGGGACTAACAGAGTATATTCAGAATTTTTCCAGTTACGGACCCATCTGCATTGTGTTCCACTGTTACTGTACAAAGGAAAGAGAAAGAACTGCAAAATAACAGAGGAGGGACAAAGAAATTACTCCTAGTATCTCCCCCTCTCTTAACATGAAAACAGATTTCTAAATATGATCACCTGCTGTCTCATTTGAGAGGCTGCACTTCACCAGTGACGAGAGAATTTGCTCTGTTGAATTCATAGTACGGCTACCCTGCTAACACATTCATGAGCTAGCATCACCTAAATTACAGTTTTATGACACAGTATTAGAAAAAGGTGGTTATGCACAGAGAAGCCTGATTTTAACTGGGAGTGTAGTAGTCAATTTAGAGGGGAAATGTAGTCACTGATGGAAACATGCTTTTAAAAGCCATATTGTCCAGAGGAACACGTACAGCACTATCTTTCAGGTTGTCTTCTTGTGGGTCTTAATAATAGTACTTCACAAACAGCCTTTTATAATGAAATAAGCCTTAACTCATTTACATAGATTGCATGTAGGCCTCAGTAGCTGTAGCACAATCCCACTCTTCTTCTCACTCACCTTGTGATCTGGTGTTGCAACTTCCCTGCTTTTAAATGATTAAACTTCCCCAGAACAGATTTGCTGGTAAACACATTAAACACTTTATAATGCCATGTTTTACCTATAGGTTGTATCTTCAACCCACTACACATGTGCAGAAGTGAGGCCCCAAAAGGCTCAATGAGTTGCTAAAGTTTATAGAGCAAGTTAGTGTGAGAACCGAAACCCAAGTTTTATTGCTTTCAATTCTACACTTAGGCTACAGTTTCTGAAATAACATAAGTAGAAACTACGTAGAGCTTACACAAACAGACTGATTCGTTCATCTGGCAATTCTCTTTTAAATGGGCAGGGATTATTTGCATCTTCTTTTCCTAAGTGTACAGTTTGAGATCACCTTAAGAAGGCTCAAACTAGGTGCTCAAGATTAGTGGCATTTTTGAAACTTTCCTCAAAACTGTCCTCTTTTTCAGGTTGGAAGTAAATGCTGCAATCCCTGGTGTTAGTAGGTAAGCTCCCTCTCCTCCCCAAATGCATCACCAGCGCATTTCTGTACCCTTCGGTGAAAGAACTGGGAAGAGCTGTGCTCTGGTCTTCACACGCCAGCAGAGGAACAACTCGATGTTCTAGGAAAATGTACACTTCTAAACTTAACAGGGTCCATGCAGAGTAAACCAAAGACATTAGTATGGAAACTGATGGTCGTGTGACCTAGGTGAAAATGTGCTTAGTTTAGAACTAAACATATAAATTGCTGCCTGAATATTGCAATTTTGTAATTTTGCAATTGTAAATTTAATGTAAGGGAGAAATATAATCTAGGATCAAGTGGGGCCTGGACCCTTCTCTTACCCTTCCATGAGTAAGTCTCTTAGCTCTCCATGGAGATGGATCTTCTGTGTTCTTGAAACACTAATCTTATGGGTGAATTTTCCAGTAGCTTTTCAAATTATTGCAAAATTGTTTTGCAAAGTGATCCTGGGAAAATGCACAAACAGTCTTCAGTGAAGCATAACCTTTAACACCTAGCAGAAAACCAAAGATATTCCAGTAAAACCCAACAATTTTACTTAGACAGAGGTGAGGATTGATACTCTCAGCTGGCTGGTGGTGGGTCACCCGCAAGAGAGTTTGGAGGGTTTCTGTGTATGAACTGGGAAGTTCGGATTACAAATGTGTCTGAGTTAAGAGGGAGTTTTAAGCAATTAACTCTGTAAGTGAACAAAAGTGAAGCACAAAGAAACACTAATGGGAAGAGATCATTAATGCAATCCATCCACATTCTCCATCTATACGCTCATTACCTGCTGACAACACCAGTAGGATTTGCCTATATGAGGAAATGGACCAAAATAGCTACTGCAGAATAAGCCATTCTTCAATAGCTTTATGTTTGTCCCTGTGTAGACACTGTAGGAATAATTAGTGCACTTATTCTGTTCTAGAATAATCAATGCACTAATTATTCCAGACTTAAGTATCTTTTATTCCAAAACACTTTGTCCACAAGGGGAGCTATTGTGAAATAGTTTGTGCTCCTCTGCTCAATTTCCATGTGTAAAAAGGACGTAATCCGTGCTGTTAGAACAGTTGTACCCCCAGACTCCAGGAACAAATCAAATTATAGACAGGTTCCAATTCTCCCATCGTTCAGGCTGGCTTGTTAAAGTAAGCAAATACATAGAGCTGTTATGGAAACAAGATTCAGCTCTATGGCAATTAATAAGCTCTTCTTTTATGAGCTTTTTCTTTATAAAAATATTTTAGCCATTTTTGTATCCAAGTTTATTACTGGATATAATGATCTTAAGAGGCTCACATGGTAGATGAGACTTTACCCACTCTTTTGCAAAGCGTGAAATGCTGAAATTGGATGAGCATATCGTGTAATTAGCTAATTTGATGGGGTAGCTTTATTCAGTCTTTGTGTTTAGAAACATCACTGATCTAGCAGTTTTTTGTGATGCAATGCAATTAAACTGAAGAGCAATATGCCTAGACAGTGACCCCACAACACTACTAAAATCCTTTTAAAATGAAGGATGGAAACGGTGGTGTCCGATTGTACTAAAATAGGAGGAAGGTCTCAATATTTTAGTGTACCTAGTGCTCTCCTTTCAGCATTCAGCATATCAGCTTTGCAGAGTCAATTTCAGAGGTAGACTCAAATCTCTGTTTCAGTCTGTGTGCTGTTTTTTATTATTTTCCCATTTTATCAAGGGAAATGTAACCATATCTGAAGAACCAGTCCCCTCCTTTCTCATCAGAGAATGGCAGAATAACAAACCGGAACAAGAGGATAAACCCATTTTTCTCTCACACCACGCATGATTTGGTCCAATATTTGAGAACTATAATGCTCCGATAGCAAGGCTATGTAATATCCTACCCTGTGAAATAGGATAAAAAATATTTACATGCAATTAATAATTCTCTTTTCCACTCCCATGTTCCGCACAGGATGCACTGTCTCACCATCCATCCTTTGCCTTTGTTTCATTAGAGGGAAATGAAAAGCAATTGGGGATATATTTTAAAATAAGTGGTATCATTGCTTAGCATGTATTTTCAATAACTTTTGCAATGGTCATGGGATATGATTTGACAAGGTCTTACCGATCTTTCCTGTGTCTGGCTAGACTATCATCTGATATTTCTCAAAAGACATTCATCATCTGGCAGCATTCAGTCCCTTCTCACAGTATATTTTGCAATTGATTCCTCTGCCTTTGATCTTGAAGTTTATTTAACCCAAGATATACTGTTGAACAACAATTGCTCCAGTTTTACTAATAATAACATTTTCTGTAATATGTCGAAAATGAACTAAATTAGATTTATTTTTATGAAATCATGAATTCTGCAGAGAAAAAAATGTTAACAAATAGCTTCTTACCAGAAGAAAATTGGCATATACAACGCATCTGTAGCTCCAAAAAGCTCTGCCAATATATTTATTTTATTTTCCCTTTCCCAAACTAATAGAAAAAAATTTGATTTGTCACAAATAATATTTGTCTATTTAAGGTTCATAAGATAGCTTTTTGTTGCTAGCGATTCCCATAATACATTTTCCCTCAATTAAAGTTTCTGTTCATTTACAAGATGGATGCAATTAGAAATACAAGATGTTCAGCAGTCTTAGCTCAGACCCTGCTATTATCTTGTATTTCTCATGTGCTACTGTAGCTGTTCTACCCTGAATTGGACCAGATTATGATTACTAGTTAAGAACTGAAAACACTGCCACTTTTATTTCTTTCTGTGAGTTACTTTATAAATAAATACTTTCAATTACAAAATTGTTCCCGATGAAATGGGAATTACGTTGAAAGTACCCCACTGCTGCTGAAGCAGTTTCAGATTTATTGAATCCTTCTCACTGTATTACAATAACTCCTGCTGTTTTACCTGGACTGCTGCAATGGCAGACTCCAGCCTTGTATTTTGTAATGTTTCAAACCATCTGGGACCAAAAAAAAGTCCCCAGCATTCTTCTGTCTTCAAGCTTTTGATGAGAATTAGAATGGAAACACTAAGAAGAAATTTTAATATATCCCTTTCTCATTTCCAATAGATAGGGTAAGAGCCACACAGCCACATTTCAGTTTTACAGTTATCTCAGATTTTACAGGCAAGGGTCTAATTTTATTTTATTTGCATTTATTAAGGCCAGCTCTTGCATAGTGGCACAGACAATACAGCTGAGTGAGGCAGTGAGAGAAGAAACATGTTTAGCATTAAAACAATGCTGAACTTAGAATTACATACTTCCCCATCTGCAGCTATGCTACAGCTAGTGCTTTGCTCTTAAAGTCATTCTTACGAGGAAGTTTCATATCAGATTTCTTGATCTTATGGTCACAATCATTAAAGTGAATACACATGCTGAAAATTCAAATGTTTGGATAATTTCACCGTCCTGTTGCTTTAGTACTGGATCATCGTCATTTCTTTTTCAACACAGTAACTTCAAAATGAAAGCTATGTGATGGTACTCTCCCTTCCTTATATCCATACAGACCTTTGTACTCCAAATTTGCTTCATGTTTTAGATTGCTTCTTCTTTTCTTTCTGTGCACACTTATGTACATTTACCCATTTTAAGTGTACATCATAACATTTAGATTACAGAAATTACAAGCTATAGCTGGTTTACTGATCATAATATCACAAACAGCAAAGACAAATATAAAAAGTAGCAAAGATTCCAGAGCAAAGAAAACCACTGACTTTGATTTTACACTAAAGCCAAATACTACCCACCCATTTTAACTGTCTCACTGAGGTCAAGGGGATTATTTACCTGACTAAACTAGTCCTAAATAATAAGTAAGAGAACTAAATGGTGCTTAAATACTGTTCCCAAACAACATGAAAGAAACCAGATCAGCTGTCTCGCCAGTTGCTCAAATGGAGATTCCAGAAAAGCTATCCATAACACATAAAATTCTTTCTTTTTATTTTCATTCTTGACAAACTATTCCTTCACGAACACAAGGGTAAGAAAAATCAACTGCCAGATGGTGAGCTGGGGTATCAGCTATTGGATCCAACAGTACACTGAAAGCAGCCAACACTCTCAAGGAAAGATATTTAATGGCATCTGAAAGAAAAAGGCCCCAATTTCTGGGAAAAAGTAAAACAGAATCAATGAAATGGACAACTGCAAAGTGTATCCACAAAGACAATCACTGTGAAAGCTGAGATTAGAAGAAAGAGAAATAAAGCCAAGAAAGCCATTTAGACAGTGACTTTTGCTATAAATTACACATACAGAGAAAGTCCTGCAAATAATCACCTTTTCATGCCAGGATGACTGAGAGTCTGTGTACAAATTGATGCTGAATTTGTCAGAGGTAGATGGCACATTTGATTTTTCTAATATTCTTGTCCCCATTCTTCATTGGTATTCCCTTCCCAAAGTATTATAGAGTGCTCTCTGTGTTCTGTCCCTTGCCACCTCTGCAGATGCATTCAGAGTGTTACACATTACTGAAATTAGCCCTCCATGAGATTCTGGCAGTTTAGAACAGCCTCAAGCAGAGAAAGAGATAAACACATATTTGTATAACTATGGAATGCCTCACTTGAAGGTAAGCAAAGAAATTAGACTTGGAGGCTTCATAAGGGCAATGTAGATCATAAAATCAACAGACTCCCTAAGTTAAAAATAATGGCCAAGCACTTTAAGTCTGTAACACACTGAAGATCACACAAAATGAGCCTGGCAAAGCACAATACACAGAATAGTCATTTGCAAACACCACACCATGCTTAGATCAGGGAACCATACCATATAAACTCACTGATTTCAGGATTTTTTTTATAAGCTACATAGTGAATTTTCAAACATACTTTCAAATCAGACCCTAATGTAATCTCTGTTTACAAGCTGGACTCCTTTCCTTTTTGACTTTCTTACCAAACCCCAGCTTTCTGCCTAATATTTCAAAGGGCTTAAAATTTCCCAGTTGCAATTAGGGGATTTTAAATTTATTTTCCCACCACTCAAGAGTAATCCGTGCCTTTGGACACCAGTTTTACTCCATATCATCACTGTCAAATGAGTAATTCAAGCAACTGTAACAATATAACTTCAGATACCCACTAAGTTAACCAAGACAGACATTGGGCATTGGAAAACTGGGCAGTTCAAGTCATGCTCTCACAATCCATTTTGAAATGTAAGCTAAACATATAAAGATATAAAATTTATACAGAAATCTCAGTTCTGTCTCCTGAATGTAAAAGAAAAGCACTTTCTGAGGACAGATTGTCTTGTAACTATTGATAGTAGAGTTATTTTACTTTCCTGTGCAGTAGGTTCTTCTAGTTCCTCCCAGTCATTGGACTAAATGAACCATATGAAATAAAATGAAAATAAAATAGATATTTTTATGCATCACCACTTTCATTTATGGACCTAACAAGAAAATGACCTTGTAAAATTATGTTCTTCCAATTGACACTCAATACTTTTCACTATTTTTTGCACAGTCCAAATTGAAGACCAGCTGATGACCAGATGTTCCACAGATTTATTATGATCAGAGAACAGGGAGTGCAAAAGGTCCATTGTTATGCCCTTCTTACTATTGCATACAAATACAGAAGGACAGGAGAGGTGAGGGAAAAGCAGGACCATGGCTGAAACTCAGTCAATGTTTTGGCTACCAGAAATGGCTGGCTCCTAAAGGAAAGATTTTTCATCCCCTGAAGTGGAACAGCAAAGAGACAACTTCTTTGGGCTGCCAGGACACCTAGTAGGGCTTCTGCATTTTGAGACATGATTCCTTGAGGCAATACGACTGAAGGGATGCGGATCCCTGCAGCGCAGGGTTCTGCTTAAATGCAACACTAAGCCCTGGAAAAAGATATTAACTCATTCCTCATTTGAGCTGCCAAACGTACCAGGAATACCTGGCAGCAGCTCCCTGCCATGCTGCCAACCAATCTAGGTACACAGCCGGCTATTTCAGTGATTTCAGAAGAACTCAGAGGATTTGCAAGCACAGCAGCAACAGCAGTTGGAGGGACAAAAATGACATTTGAATTCTTTGCACAAATGTCCATCTTAGACTGGAGCTCAACCCATTTAGGCACAAACCTCCAGAATTAACTAATGTCCTGCATGGCCCAAGCCCAGGCTCAACTCCCTCTCTATAAATCAGACAATAAAACAGCCAGTACCAAGCAACTCCTTCTTCTATTTTCAGAATGTTTTATGTTCATGTCACAAGCAATCCCGCAAAGCCCTGATAGGTGTATTCATTATTTATGGTATGCCACAATTATATTGGGTACTTATAGCTTAGCCTGCAGGAGGCAGTGTCATGTGTGGGAAGCAGAACTTATCAATGCTAATGAACTTTTGCAGAGAATTTTGAAAAAATATTATTCCTCTTAAAAACAAGAAACGCAAAATGGCAAGAAGTTTAGCAACATCTGGTCTAGGGTAGAACTGGGGAAGAGTGCCATCAGTTTGAAATATTTTGAGATTTCCCCCTCAAAATGTTTTTCCCTCCGAATAAGAACTGCAGCTCTTCTTTTACTTTCTGCTTACACGGTGCTCACGGTCTCTGTTCTTTGCACAAACTTGCATAGACTGCACAGGCATTTCTTATTTAAGTAGAAGCAAGTGCCCACCTTCAGGCTGGGGCTAGCTGCCACCCACTGGTAGCATATAAACAGCCTCAGTTTTAATGTTAAAAAAACCCAAACAACCAAAAAACCAAAGGTGATGTCTGGATGAAGATATCGTTTTGCATTTTTGACTAATGCAATTTCAGTGAGTTAAAACCAGGGAAGTGCTGGTATTCACACAAACAGCATGGTTCCTCTGTATATAGACCCACTGACATCTCTGAGATTATATAAAGTAACAAACGTTAAGGTCCAGCAGTGTTAAAAAAGGCAAGGGGTTTCAGGCAACGTGGAACCCTATGGCTATGGTAGAAATGGTGCACATCAAGAAACTGGCAATGCTAGGAAGGTTTCAAATTCAAACATTCAGCTTTGAACTGAATTAGTGAAGAGAGAGATGATAAAACAGACACTCAGTAAAGGTTCTTCACAGAATGCCAAAGTTCTGGCTTTTTTTTTTTCCCCACCCCAAGTCTGCTAATTTGTGTTTATCAGCATAATGGAAGGTTAGGCATGGAAAAATACTTAGAGCTTGAAAGCTAAAACTGGACTGTTTACATTTCATTCTCCTTTTATTAACCATCAGTGAGTGTTCTGCACAGACACAGCCTATGAAAGTAATAATAGAAAGAAATTAATTAGATGACTGTATTTCAATCATGGGGTTTTCTTGACATTTTATACAAAAGGAATGCAGCTCATGCAGTTTGTAAGTGACAGCTATGCCACAAAATTGCTCTTCAGCCTTGATAATTATCCTCTTCATTATTTTTATAATATATAAAGAAATAAAGTACAACATAGCCATTCCATTTTATAATAGTACGCAGTGTAATGGAAGCAGCTGAAGGAGAATGCTTGTACTACAATGCTACATTTTAAATACTGTAACAAGGAAAGAAGTATCATGTTAATGATGCACAGAAAAAGCACTACGAGCAACCATTATTTATGTAATTATTCTATGCAAACTGTAAACATAAGGGATAAATCTTATACCTTAAACTTTTTTTCCCCTACTCTCTTTCCTTAATATTCAAGAAATGTCAATATCAACACATTAGAAGGACAAATATATTAATCTCATTAGCATAGATTTCCTTCTTAGTTAAAAGCTAGTGTTGTCAAACCTTAGGAAATGATTGATGACACAGAAAGTGCTGGACTTTTTTTTTTATACAGCTGTGCCAAGAAATTCTGCATTACAGAAGCCCAGAAAATTAATAGAAATGGGAAGAGTCCTTTTGACTCCAGATGGACATGAAAGGAGTAAATGTCTTATCAAATATTATGGATCATTTTAATCAGGAAGAGTAGCAGCAAAACAAGTAACAATTTCATAATTTGGTAAACTATTTTAGATTATATTCAAAAAATGTAGGTAGGGAAGTCTCAGCTGGAACATGGGAAACGTACAAGGAGATGAGAAGTAACTGTTTCCGTGTCTACCACAGTGTCAACTTATCTTGGTACAAGAACAACAGAAGTCAGCTCCAGATGGCTATAAAAGAATTCAGTCTGTTACCTTGGTAAAGCAGAGTTTGAAATCAGGATAACTTCAGGAACAGTAACTTTGCAGGTAGTTTCAGCAGAAGCTGCCAAATTAAGCCTGCAGAGATATAAAGCACTTAAAACAGCTGTGGAGAACTATAACCTCCTGTCTCTGAGCATAAAGTCTTGGTGTGACCCCTATAAAAAGTAAAATGTATTTCGTCTAGGCAACATCAGCTTCTTAGTCTGAATTAACTGATCCTAATAACATGATGATACATGCTTCCTTCTGTAGACTGCCGGGCTCCAGCAGAGGAGCTGGATTTTTAGTTTACCAACATATCTTTCAAAGGTCTTTCTTCAGTCATTGTAAGTAATACCCAAAGAGCAAGATAGCTTGTGTATAAACTGAAAATCCCTCAGTAACTTTATCATTTTGTCATGTCACAAGAGGAATGTGATATCAGGAATCTAAATATGAGTGTTTCAGACTTCAATCATATTTGCTGCAGTGTAAGGATGTTAACTTCAGGGCCTTTGACTGAGTCTCATTTTTTAATATTGTCGTGATATGCATGTATGTCAATACTCTGTGCCAGTCATTTTCCCACAGGTTTTGCCATAGTCAAGCTTTAAGTGGATCTGTTAAAATTTTGTGGGAAAAAAGCACCAGAAATATTTGGCTATTTGCCCAGGTATTGCATGAATGATAAAACATATCTTTCTGCATTTTCAAAGCTGTGTATTCCTTTAAATATTCTTGACAAGTCTTAAGTTTTTTAGCACCACACATGCTTTTGCAATGTAATTTGAGTAAATCTACAACGAGCCATTCACCCACTGCTTCCCATGTCACACAGTCCTGCTGACCCTGTAGTTTCCTGGAAACATGGACATTTTGGGCAATGCCCACTCTGCCTTGCTTGTCTCTACAGCACGGGAGTACAGAACCTGGGGTAGGCAGGACAACTCTGCAAAACACACACCATACATCCTATCTGCACATCCATAGCACTGTCAGCGCATTCCCTGCGTGTACCCCCTCCACATCACAGATCTGATGCTTCCTCGTTATGAAAGATCCATTGTGTACATGGTGTAGAGCCAGTCCACGTGTGCTGTGAGTAGAGAGCTGTCAGATCGTTTGTGCACAGAGATCAACTCCATGATAACAGCACATCTTTCAGACACAACGAACCATTGCAGTCTTTCCCAGTGACACAGTGGAGGACATATCTAAAGTCAACCTTAGCACTAGGGGGAAGTAATTTCTGTTCTAAAACACACTATGGGTATTCAAGAATGTTCTGTTCAGTCACATATATACCCCAGGCAGTTGTTTTTATTGGTTTTCAATTAATCAGAGCAGACTAGGATATTTTAGGGCAAAGAATAAGGAAATACTAGCTTTTGATCCTGAAGAACAAAAGGCCTGCATTAACCTATATGAAAAGACAAAAGAGCTCACAAAATGGGGGCTGGGGGGTGTGTGTGGGTGGGAATGGGGTAAATGTGTCAGATCTTTGAAGTAATCCAAGGTCAAAAGTTTCCTCTTAAGAATATACGAGCAATGTGAGCTTACCCTACTCAGGAAGCCACCTCACAAGGTAAACCTTTCAGAAGAAAAGTCTTGGAAACCCTTCATAGTGTCAAAGGCTGAAATAAGTAACGTGGCTGCTGGTTTAAGGCACCTCTCCTTTGAAATGTCCAAACTTCCTTAATTTTCAGAGACATTTTGCAGTTAACACCAACAAAAACCTCCTTGGTATATACAAAAGCCTACATCCTTGGAATAAATAAAAAGATTCAAGTCAAGCCTCAAGGAAAAGAAAAACACACCACCACCTGCCCACTGAAAAAAGAAAGGTCAGATATTTCTAAAAAATGAATGTGACTTGAGGACTTGAGTATCTGAAAATGCGAGCTATTAATATTGCCTATTGTAACAGAATCAGTGTGCTTTAGAAATAGATGAAGCATTAAAGACCTTTCACCCACCAGGTGTTCATTATTTGCCCCAGTTGACCTGCCAGAGCAGATTCCATGGACTTGCCACTGCTAAGCCTGCTCACATCACTATCCAAACAGTTTATGCTGAGAGGCTAATTTTGCATAGAAGCTGGCAGTGGGTGCCCACACAAATCCATTTAGCGATTTAGCAAAGAGTTAACGATGGTTACCTGAAAGCATCTGAGACAT
This sequence comes from Dromococcyx pavoninus, assembly GCA_033558185.1. NCBI lineage: Eukaryota > Metazoa > Chordata > Aves > Cuculiformes > Neomorphidae > Dromococcyx > Dromococcyx pavoninus. The sequence goes on along the minus strand of JAUMJL010000094.1, from coordinate 538,454 downwards.
CCTCCTGTTTAAAAGTACAGAATTTTGTTACCTTTACGTATAAACTGAAGAAAATTCAGACTTATGGAAGCAACAGTATAACAAACCTTCCAAATAATTGTCGCTTAAATACGCATACATTGATTTCATTTGCTCAAACCAAAGTTATTATTTTCACTTTTTCATCACTAATTCAACAGGATATTAAGCACATGAGAAGTTTTATGTACACAGATAGGGCCATTAAATTATACCTATTCTCATAGGTAATACAGCTTCACACTGACTTAAGTACCTAAAATAGTACCTACAATTAGAAAAGAAAGGGAGAGAGGAAGTTTCTAAAAACGAGAGCTTGAAGGGACATAAAGCACACTGCAGATACGCTATCAGATTTCTTCATATGGAGGTATTGCTGCAAACATGTTGTTTCTTCAAAGAGGTAGCCCCTCAACAATATAAAAATACACAGATTTTCAAGCACAGTGAAATATTTTCTAATATGGACATCCTAAAAAGAGGAAATCAATAAATGGCATGAAAAACTTCAAAGACCGACCTCCTGTCAATGACAGAGGTTCTTCAGCTATGTAAAGTCTTTGAAGAAGGACTCCCAGTGCTGGGAAACCTTTGAAGTGACAGAAAGCAGACATTTATAATTACAGAAAGGTGCGGTGTCCAGCAGAGATAGTAAAAAGATATAACTGGGGTATGTGTGGGGGAGGTTGAGTGGTGGCTTGGGCCCTGAGTGACCCTGTTCACTTGAAGCCTAAAAGCCTGGAAGGTCAACTCTATATCCATATGAAAGCGACAATTTGTGAAATGGAGAGATGGGTAGGGCTTAGAAACCAAATTACTGCAGCTTTCACACTTCTAGCATATGTTTATTAAACAAGGCATCTCTCTCACTACCCTAGATTCCAGCACACACATAATCACACAGCCCGTTTTCACTTTGCAGCCTATAGTTCCCCCAGGGGGATATCTAGGCTTGTTATGTTTGTTGGCTCTAAAGCTGGCTTGTACTATGAAGTGGAGTAGTCCAGCTTTACTGATATTTGTCAATAATGTTTTTCATGAATATATGACTCCTTCCTTCTCTCCTGCTCCCTGGCTATTTTTTGATAAAGCGATATAGAAATCTAGAGAAGTGAAAAAATATATTTTGGAAGAAAACCGTGAACTGTCTGGGTTTTGGAGTTGTTTAAATGCTTGGCTACTTGAAATAAAAAATACAGAAGTTCAACTTAAAGGAATAGATTTTTGGTTTCCCCTCAGACTACAGTCTAAGTCTCTGACGTGTTTTTGGAGCAGATCAGGGTCTGCCCATGCTTTGGCAGCCTGAAGGCAGATGTCATTTTAGTATGGTATTGAACTCACTCTAGTGCGCTCAGGCTTCTGCCCCGTGGATCATAGCTACATCCAAAATATTAATTTCTATCTGTCTGTTAGAAATAAAACGTTTACAGAAAAACATGAGCATCTGATGTCAGCCAAGATTTTCTCAGAAGCTGAAATGAAAGATAAGCAAATAAATCAGCAGACGCTGCCACCTCATTTGCACTCACTTCGTCTTTCTTGTATAGCTGGGCCACGATCTGGAAGCAGGACTGCTCAAAGTGGGCTGAAATGGATCCTTCAGTCAATAGGTCTGTATTCTTCTGCCCTGGTGTGAGAAGGACACTAGAGCATTCTGTTCCTCAATGGCCTACAGCTCCACCTGTGAGCCTCAAATCCATATAGTCCCCAGGCGGAAAGAAAATTAACAAAGAGAAAAAAACAGCTCCTTGTTCTTTGTTCTTCCCTGCAGGCTTGCATGGTTAATTCCTTCCAAGCAAAGGCTGGTAGAAGATGGCATCCTTTTAACATTTAAATAAACACATGGATGTTTGGTAACTTTTATAAGGCTCATGGCATCCACAGATCTCAAATCCAGCAACTGACCCAGTTTATGAATGACAGAAATTCATCCTGTGTCTGTAGAAAATCTTAAAGTCTTAGCACAAGCATACAAATGTTTCTTACTGCAGAAAATTCAGAGTAGACAGGATTGAGTCTATTTTTTGTCTTTAGATAACCTTCAGTCCCAGGTTAAGGTCACAACCAGAGAAAATAATACTAAAGTCCAATGCCGTCTTTAGAGAATTGCTGAAGGTTATTTTGTTGAACTCTTCTTTTGCTGGCCAGGCAGCAACCATGTAATTAGGATAACTATGCAATAGTGTTTTTAAGCGAGTGCTATAGAGAAAAACTCAAAACTACAGTACATATAAAAGCACTGTATTTGTTTTCTCATGCATCAACAATTTAGTTTTTCTTCTGTTCAGAAGGTTGGCCTGAAGGGAAAAAGGGAAAGGAAATCACAAAGATTATTACCTTTTTATAACTATCTTTCTGAAAGTTATGGCATTGGCTACATGAGGTGCATAGTAAAAAGGAAAAAAAATCCTAAAAAACAATGGGGAGACCGTATGGAAACTAAGAAGCAATTAACATGCAGACAAAATTTTTAAGAGTAGTGATGAAATTAAATATTGTTGCCAGAAGATGTTTACTACTTAAAATATCTTTCAGGTCTTTCAAAATATTGCTTGGAGGATTTGGCATGACAAAGAAAGCAGATGTCAGATAGCACATAACACATCAAAACAACAATAATATATTCTGAGCTTAAGAGTCCTGCTGGTGATGTGGGACAAAAATATGCCTGGGCAATCTGAAATAGCTTTTAAATAAAGCAAAACCAAACCAAATTTAGATTTTTGAGGTGCCTACACATCACGTAAATTTTGTGCTACCAAAAAATTAGGCAACAGAATGAACTCAGCAAAAACTGAGATTACCCTAAATGCAACAGATACTGGGAACTGTTTTCTGATGTGCAGTATTCACTAGCAGCATAATATGCATTGATAAGATTCAGAACATCTGAAGTACGGTAAATGGTCCTGTTTATACCACAGCTTTTAATGCAAATATTTTCATTAAATAAGCACCCTAAATCCACAGCTGGGCATCATTACAAAAAGGTGGGTGCAGATGTAAAGACTTTTCCAAATAGAGAAGCAAGGATACCTTCCTCATGGCTGCTGCATGATAATCCTCTTGCATGCTTATCAGTATCACATCCAGTCTGTTCTAGCACGTGGCATGTAAAGCTCTGCACCCATTAAGATACGTGTTTTCTCTCCTATTCATCCTTGTTATTGTGATCCCTTAGGAGTCTCATAGCAGTTGTTCCACGCTCTCACATCCCAGATTCTAGGCTATTTCTGTGGTCAGTTCAGCAAAGCACAGACTAAGAGCAGTGGCTTTCCCCCTGGTCAGAACAGGGACATGCTCCCTGCTGATGATCTGAATTGCAGCAGCAGTACACCTTGGGCAACAACAGAAGACCAGAGGTCATTGTACCATCACAGCCATTTGGGTAACGCCTCACTTACAAATGAAATAGAGTAAAACAAAACTATGTTTACTGCACTAATTACACCACAGGGACATTCTCTTGACATAGTATGAAAGAGTTCTGAGTGATCCACAGAGGAACCACAGCGAGGCTTTAAAAATGAGGACTAAACCATCCTGAATTTAATAACATAAAATAAACCATGAGCAGCCGATACTATAATATAGGAGAGGGAGTTTGGAATACCAGCCAAGTATTTCTGGTAATTGGAAAGACTTCAGGGCTCATTCAGGGGCAGAAAACTGCTGTCGCTTGTCTTACAGGAATTTGAACAACAGGCCCAGCCAGCAGATAGGATGGGTCACCTTACTCATACATTTTTTTTTAAAAAAAGTCATATTTGCCATAGTCTAAGGATCAAGAGAAAGAGTAGTACAGAATGACCCAAAGTTATATGCCTGCTTGATATTCCAAGTTTTTACTGTGGATGATAATAAGTTCAGTGAGTTTGCCAAGATGTCATCTTTGTCACATTCCTTTTGCTGTTCTTTCCTTATATTTTCCCTGAGAACACAAGAATAAGATTTATGAAAAATGTATGCTGTTGTCAAGTACATACAAGTAATTTCTGTGAAGTGTTAACTAAGAAGGACTTATCTGCCAAATTTTAAATATATGTTTGTTTTTAAGCACTTTTTATTTTCATTCTTCTGTGGGAATCATCAAAATATGATAATGTATTGTTTAAATTCTAAACTTCAAATATAATAAACTAACGTGAGACAGGACTAATGCTGAGAACTCAGTAATTCTTTTTTATACCCATTGGATTTCAGGCACCTCTCAAGCTCCCCAAAATGCCTTTCAAATTCTAGAGATATCTCACAAAAAAAACCCTAAACAAAGTCCAAAGCAAAACTAAACCAAAACCAAACCCCAGATTTTTTTTTTTCAAATACCAATCAAAATTCATTGCTTACTTCACTAAATAGTCTCTTCCAATTACAGAGGAGCTGCACATAATGAAAACTTGCAATGTTGTATTAGCAGCTGACAGCATAAATCTATGGAAACCAGACATTATGAAAACTCTCCAAAACAGATTCAACCATTGTATTCAATTCTGTTGGTTAACATCTACACACAATTTCCACAATATAGTCTTTTTTATATATATATATATAATTAAGAATGGCATGGAACAGACCTCTAGTATTCTTTATACGGCAAACCGCAAACAGGAGAGAATGCCTAGCTCTGATGACTGCACTGTATTATAGCATCATCCTGCAAATGGTGATGCATGTGTGAAATCCAAAGTCAGTAACTGTGAAACTAATTTTATCAATTTTGAATATTAACTGCTTAGCAGGATTGACCTGATACACAAACTATAACAGAAAGCAGAGGATAAACCACAGAACAGAAAATGTTAATCAGTTTAGTGCATCTTTCTTAGCAACTTTACTGTTTCTGGCTACAGTCTGCATGTTCTTTGTGAAAGACAACGGTGTCTTTGAAATGAAAAGCAGGGGACAAGAGAAAGACTTCAAAGATCACAGCATCAAGAACTCTAGAGCATTCCAGGCATCAAGTACAAAATGGATATTCAGCTATTTAGCAGTGAAAAGGCAGCAAAATAAAAGCCTCACCCTTGTATAAGAAACTCTTGTCAAGGAGCATCACACAAGTTGATTAGTGGCTGGGGCATAGACTAAGCTAGGCTTTAGAGTACGTTTGAGGCTTGTCTCTAGCACGGTGAGTTTTGCACACACATTCAGCAAGATACTTAGGGATCAGTTTAACTGCCTAAAAACAGCTCTGTCTCCAACACACGGAGATGGCAGAGACGACACAGGACATCCAGGTACTGTAACTTTCTGGAACAACAGCTTGGGGCTAGCAGAGCATAGTAATGTACTTGAACAGCATGATACTGCTATATGGAGGGAACTGAATGCCCTTGCACCCTTGGTATGTGAGGATACATCTCTGAAATACAGCGGAAAACCCCTCCCAGTCCCTGATGTGTTTTGTCTGCAAGTTTCCTAGGCCCACCTTTAAAACTTCTCCCTTAACATTGAGCAGGTCAGTGCTCTACAGGATCTACAGATTAGAGGATATGCTGCAGGACCATTAATAACACACAACTGTACATAAGCAAATCTCACTAAACAGAATAGCCGGACATAAAAGCTCTCTCAAAAACTTGGGGAATGAGGTTCATTGTCAGTCTCACTTCCTTAAGATCAGCAGCCAATGTGTTTATTCAGGGTCTGGAGAATAGTAACTCTACCTTCTGCAGTAAAGCAATAGCCAGTGAAGCACCCCAGCCACCAGGATTGTTTAGAATTAAGTAATTGTTCACCCACAGATATCTAAGTCTTATGTACATTTATAGAAAGCACAGAGGCCAGGGACTTCAGTCTCTGGTGATGTCTGATCACCGTGCCACCTAATGCTGTGTCGCTCCCTGAGATCCCAGGCTACTGATCAGCCAGACTTGCTCCACCCTGGCTGCAGGGCCACCCTTCCCTCCAAAACCAGGGTGCAGCCATCACATGACAAATGCCTGAATTCCACATCACACATGAGATGGTTCACAGCCTGGGTGCTCACTCATGTCCTGCAGTTCAGAAAACTTCTTACAGTCATACCATGTTCCTTCGATGGCCACAGCTGCCCTTCCTCAGGCACGATGCAGTGGGTACAGACCCTCACAATTAGGAGGTTTGAGCTACTGTGATGAGAAGGGCTGTCTTATGACTCAAGGCAAAATCAATTCAATTCCCACAGCTGCTAAATGACAAAGACTTCAGAGACACCACTCCTTCACTTTGAAGAATAGCAGGATACAGAACAGGAGGGGAAGAGGTGACCCTCATCCTAAAGGAAGGATGGCTACTTAGAATCTCCCCTCCACTATTTTTTTTTTCTCTGAAGGGAAAGCACGTGGGCCAAAAAGCCACAGGGAAAAAGGAAAGCAACAATGAAGCAGAGGTTTTTCTTACTTCTGTACACTCTAGATTCCTTGCAAATAACAGGGATTTGTTATGTTGCAGGACTGAGCATCTAGCTGGAGCCCTCCTGCAGAAATCAAGGCCTGAAGTGTGTAGGTCTTTGACCTTACCTGATTTTCAAGGGCATTTTTCTCAGCTCTTTTGCAAACTGTGCTATCTCAACTTCAGTGGCAGAACCAGTCTAAAATCCAAAGCACAAAATTCAGTTATCTCCTAAACTGTTTGTTTTCTGTAGTACTTTCCTATCAATATTATAATACAGTACATACAGAGACTAACTTTCAGAGCGTTTGGAATTAATCTGTTCAAATTGTTATTTTTTGGGGAGTCTGCATTTTTCTAACAATCACCTACCTCTAAAATCCATAAACTATGCACAGTATGGTGGGCTGGATAACATCAAAGGAAGCAGATCATTTTTGGTAATATATCATATTCCGTAAATCAGCTTGAAAGGTATTTTTCAGCTCATTTTGATTTTTATGCTTTCTTTTTCCTGCTGCTTGATGTAAAACTGACAAAGTAAAACTGACAATAAGCTGCAGAGAGATGCAAGCTTTCTAGTACAGAAGAGTAAACATTTCTCTTAACAGATGGAGTCATTTTCACTTTTATTATCATTAACCAACTTCAAAACTCTATGCAAGCGGAGGAGCCAACAAGCTACCAGTGTATTCCTGAATGTTGCTTTACTGCTATATTTTTATAGATACTTCTGTGTTATCTTTAGATGATCATGTAAGTTAAGACAGTACCAGCTACACTTATAGGGTGTCCTTGAGGCCTGCAGTACAATAATTTCAGCAGGACTGCAGTAATTGGACTGGGAAGGATAAGACAGGCTACTTTCTTTGAGTCACTAAACTGCTATCACTCAAAACCCAGTATTTTCCATCCCACAGCAACACTAGACTGCAGTTATTGCCTGCTGTCTAGCACAAACCAGCTACATTTTTTATGTAGAACACAGATAAAATTAAGAAAGCAAGTATATATGTTGAAAACAGGGCAGTAATGCAAATAAGGCCACTGCTACAGTGGTGAAGAAATGCTTGGGGGAGAGCCGATGCCTGAGTTAGCAAAGCTGTGCAGCTAAACCAATGCAAGCAGCAAAATGTTCGCAGGATCAATTCTTCTTTGTCCCAGTCTTTTTAAAAATTTCCTATGCAAACCATCCCTGCCCTTTCCAGGGCATAGTCAAAGAGAAGGTTATTATTCTCAGTCCACAATCTATTGTTAGGAATGCATGTTACTGAAAACAGCATCACACAGTGATTAAATCAATCTTTCAATTGGGAAAATGACTGCAAATAATTTTTGTGGCTGTCCAGTCTTTTTCCATGTACAATATGCTTACTTATTTTCTACTGTATGAAGACATTTAGCATTTGGAGGTGTTTTACATAAATTATGTATGGAATACCCATTACAAATAACAAGGGGTTTAAATGACAACTGCATTGGAATGCGTTGCCCAGGGAGGTGGTGGAGTCGCCGACCCTGGAGGTGTTTAAGGGGAGATTGGATGTGGCACTGAGTGCCATGGTTTAGATGATGGTTGGTGTTAGTGTTGGGTTATAGGTTGGACTTGATGATCTCAGAGGTCCTTTCCAACCTTGTCATACTGTGATACTGTGATACTGTGATATCCAGACTCATTGAAACTGGCCTAAATTTAGCTATAAAAGCTCATAGTACAATTTTTCCTTTAAATTTTCTATTATTTTATAGACTCAGGTAGCTGGTGGTAAATTGTAAAAATTGTAAACATGGCTAAAACCTGCAGAGATCCTTTTATAAAGATTTTAAAAAGCCATTTATGATTTAAGCCACTGGATTATTAATTTACTTCAGCATTTGTGAGCTATAAAACCGTAGCTAAAGTGTTTTGGCTTTATATGTATCTTGAACAGTTTACTCACCATAAAAAAGATGTTTTTATTTTCACAATAACTTTTTGCCCCACGTCTCTTTTAGCTGCTGACTAATTTGTAAAAGCATTTTATTTGCCTGAAATAGACAGCAATTTAATTTTCTTTTTGCTTCTTTAACATATCAGCAGAATCAGTTAGATGCTACAAATGAATAAGGAATAACAATATCCGGAGAAAATTACAGAAATAAAGAGTAAATAACTCAGTGTTAAAGAAGAATTAATATAATGGGATCACTCAGAAACTATCAGGATCATTAATGAAATTAAAGTACAACCCATATTAATTTAAAAATTCAGTTAAAGGCTACATTTAAAATTACTAAATGTCAGGGGAAAATATTTAAATTATGAAAATAATTATTATAAAACTCTGAGTGCAAAGCATCCATTTACACAAGCCTAAAGTCCCTTTATACGCATTGACACTCGTGCTATATTATTGAGCAGAAAAATATTAAGGGAAATGGCTTAGTTCCATTTACTTTGAAATATAGTTACAATACAAAGAAAGACACAAATACACTTTTTCTGTATTTGTATTAGCTCCATCTGACTTTTATGAAAACTATTTTAAATTAATTTGCTCGTCTGAAATACATACACTTATTCTTAAAAGAGATATTTACTGACAACATGTAGGGTGGTGAGGGGGTGACAGTAGCATGACAGGGATGAGGCTGAATTACTGCTGGGTTCTTGAGGCTCCTGTCCATCAGATATCACACACATCCAACTGCCTCCCATCCACATGCACCTACAAAACGTGCAAACACGACTATGTCTGATTCACTGGCTGAGTTTTCTGTGCAAATACCAGCAACATTTTCAAACATGTTTAAAAACTAACAAAGATTTTCTGACTATAAAAGAAGGTTAGCAAATAGTTAAACTCTGAGAAAGAGGCCTGGGAAATCTGCTGCCAGTGAGACACTAAAGCAGCTGAAGAGATGATTAATATATGTCAGGATCACAAGGTGACATATCAAACCCCTGCATGCCTTGGTTGATCTTCAATGAAGAGGAGACAGGATTTTACAAGTTTATGGGATTTTAGGAAGAAAAGTTTGTAGGGAGAAGTAGCATCACTTATTTGATATGAGTCAATGAATAGCTGAAGCTACGAAATCTTTCGTTACCTAATAACTGGAGTATTTCCGTGCCACTTGGAAGTCTATCAATCAAGCTTGGATGTCTTCAGTTCATGTCTTCATATAGTTCAACCAAAACCAGCATATCTAACAGAGGAAGCTGGTCAAATTCTAGGGTGTGATTGTAGAAGAAGTCTGAGTAAATTTTTCAATACTTTCTTTTAGATAGAGTCAAATGATAGAGTCCAATTCTGAAAATTAATTCATATTGGAGGTATCTATTATGCTTCACCGACACAATAGTGCCAAATTTTAAATCCTGGAAATGCTACCAGTAGATCTACTTTCTTCCCTACTAGCTCCAAGTCTTTTCCTATTTATGTTTTATGTAAATGCCCTATGTATTTCCTATTTGTCCAAGTGTGGGAGAACTGAAGTTGGCAGAAGAGGAGTGGAAAAGACAATAGCCTTCAGGTTTTTTTATAAAATCAGTCCAATGGGAACAATAAGGTAAATAACCCCTTCATGTACTGTACACCAATTGCAAACAATATTTGTTGTCAGTGACAACCCTTCTTGCCACCTTCAGAGTCATTCCACAATTACAGCAAATTGCTGAGACATCAAAATCCAGATGATAAAATCAGTAAACGTGTAAAATTTGAAGTAGCTTGTTGACCTCAATGGAGTTATTCTGAAGTTAGAACAGCAAAACTACAGCCAGAATCCAGACATACATGACAAACTACTGTAAATATTATAATATCTTTCAGATGTTTGGATAGGCTCTCTAAAGCCTCTTCAAATATAATGAAATGAATACTGGTCAATCACAACACTATTAAAACATACAATCTGAATGGTCACAGTCTCTCAAATAGAATTAATTTTGTCCAGTTTGTGAAAAGAAACATCTTGGCCGAGAAGTGAGAGCTGAGAGGGGTCTTTTTTGTTTGTTTTGTCATAGTTTCAGTTGACTTTATGACTGATTTCCTAATCTGGAACAGTTTGCTATTTTCCTCTAAAAACAAACTAGAAAATATATGGCTTTAAAACCAAAAACAAATCTTTAGAAAGACTTTTCTGTGTGTATTTGCCCTTCATTCTACTTGAGATGATCAAACAGTAGGTTTGCTTTTAAAGTATTCATTGGCTCTGTTATATCCACTGCGATCAACCATATTTAATGTACTTTAAACCTATATAAAAATGTGGAACAAAGGAAACAAAGGAATAGAAAGGGCTTCACCCTATTACAGGTCTTCTGGTCAAAAAATATTTTGCTGTCCGGGGAAGTTTACTGCTCCAATTCTTTGATGACAGTTTAAAGAAAATAAAAATAGTCATTAACACAAACATATATACCACAACCCCCTTTCCTGAGATGAATCATTAATCTCTGATAGTAATTCAGTGACATCAATTACTGATTTATTATTTTGTCTGCATTTTTGTCAGGATGTGACCCTAGCCCAGTTCCTTTAAAGTTCCTCATATGCAACTTCCATTAAAAGTAGTTGAGACAAAAAGAGAGAGACATAGAAGGGGAAAAAATAGCACGTATTTTCTGTGCAATATGCAAACTTAGCTAGAAAAAAGCCAGCAGAACACCTCAGTTGAAGCCAATTTTATGAAATGTAACTGCAAAACACCAAATGCAAACCAAAGACTGTTAGGTAAATCACATCACCTCCAGTCTCTGACACAATCAGAAAGCAAGCAGAGCAGGAATCAAACAGCAAGTGGTTTCTTTGTTCACAGATCCAAGCTTTTCTTTGCCAGTGCTCAGCTGACATCACTTTTTCTTTCTCTCTCACTCTCTTTGCTCTGTCCCACAGCAACATTAGCAGTGATTCTGCAGGAAATGGTTCGGCTTTTCATCGTCTCTCACTGCCCATGTTCAAGTTACTCACAGGCTTGCTCTTGTCACACTGCCCAGCAAAATCTGTCCGTATGTATAACTAATCTTCTCTCTGACTCACCATATGGCTTGCCTTTTGCATTGTCAGTTCCCAAACAATTCAGTCTTTTACTCTAAATATGAGTTTTCCTGTATCTTTTATTCACCCTACATTGTCTCAGGTAGCTGCCAGAGGCTGCCCGCTTTGAAATCGCTCTCCTAAATGACGATGCACGAGAAGAATATAGCCCTGAGCAGGTGTGCTTAATAGCAGACTGAAAGCTGACTTTAGAACAGAAAAATATGTAAATGAACAGTTTGTGAAACCTAATAACAAAACATATTGCATTTTAAAATATTTTTAAACCATGTGGGCCTCGAAACAGGAGCTAAGACTTTCAAAAGCTCCAGGCTAATCTTTAAAATGCTTTTGAAAGCATATATAATTTTGTCCTCTTTAACTGGAAAGATATGAAACACAGTTTAATTTGTTTAAAAGGCAGTGATGGTAACAGTGTACCAAACTGCTCTTTCAGCCAAGAACCAGGAAGGACTGTGCCCTGGTTCCTGAACTTCTCCAGAGCTCTCTGGTTACTTCGTTAATTCTTACCTGAGTTTACTGCTGGACAAAAGGAAGGAACTATGCAACTTTGTGTTGGACTTCACATAATTCCTTGACTTCACAAAGCTTCCAGTAGATCTGAGTTCAGGGGTTTGCAAAGGTCAAGGGAGAATTTTGTCCAAAAGAGTTGGTCTATAAGTAATAGACAAGCATAAATACCTGGTGGGAAGTTGTATAATTTCAGAATGGGTAGGGCTAAATGAAGAGATACAAAATTTAGTTAAAAGTTCACGGGTGAATAGGTGTGACATTTAGTGCAGGTTCACTTCAAATCAAAACCAAGTAAAGCAGCAGACAAGTCCTCTGAAGCACAAAATGCCTTAATAAAAAGTAAAGAAGTAAAGTTTAAAATAGCAGCTAAAACAATTTACTAAAATGTGGGCTCCATGAAAATTAACAGTACCATATGATGCTAATAGATATATAACACACAGGAACAATTTGTGCATATGCAGTAGAGCAATACAGACAGATGCTTCAGCAACATCAAAATAATTACTTAAAATAGTTTCACAACTTTAATGCATGTACAGTATACCAAATATTGCTCTGCATCATCGTGAAACTGTCTGCCTTCTTCCTTGACAGCATCTCATCCAGCATAGACTGTCTTTGCCCCAGTCCACAACTACCGCTGCTTTACTACCAGCAAGACTCCAGCACATCCTGACCCCAGGATTTTACTATGGAAATTTTTCTCATTCCTATATGTCTGGCCTTTTCTCTCCTCTTTGAGCTCATCTTTATCATAGTCCCACTGTGACAGTTCCCTATCTACAGGAAGCCCTACTTCTACAACCCCACCAACCTGTTAGAGATTACTGCCCTGAACCCATACTAGATCTGCAATTTGTGACGTTTCCCTCAATGCTTCTGTTCTGTCCTGTCAGCAGCCATTTCCTGCACTGATTTCACTCTTCATTTGACTTTCTGTGCCACCAGCCTCGTGAAAGAAACTCCTTGACAGCTTACAATAAGAAGACTTTTTTCTACACCACCGTAACTTGTGGAGTCTTCTACTGCCTCAATTCCTCTAGAGGCTTCCAAACATAGCAGACATTTGACTTCCCTAACTGCCCTGTCATAGAAAAAGGAATATTAAGCACCTTTCAAACTGCTCGTAACATTACCATCCAAAGGAAGTAGTCAAGTTCCTATTGCTTGAATTGTTCAAAATCAGACCGAGCAAAGCATTGCACAATACACGCGGGGAAAACTCAATATTGGCAAGGGGCTAAACTTAGCAACTTAAAAGGTGCTTTCTGTCTCCATTTCTTGTGATACCCTGAAGTGCTTTCCTGCACTAAGGCAGAAATTGGCACTTAGAGGTGAATTAATCACTCTAGGTTACATCTTGTGACTTTACTTCCTTACCTTAGGTATCCATCTCTAAGTGTCAGTTCAATTATGCTTAGTGTTTTTATTAGCTACTCCTCTAGTACCTGGCGAGGACCCACTTTTTTTCCTGCTAAGTGTACAGGAGTGATTCAAGAGAGGTCATGGGAGCAAAAACAGACTTCAGGAGCCACCTCAGGTCTAAATTCCTTTAAGAATCAGGTCTCTCCAAACTATATCTGCCATAGTGCTGGTTGCCTCTCAAATTCTGTTCTGCCGTCTGCCAAATGGAGATGAATTGGCATGCTTCCATGAAAGGAGACAGGAGAGAGCTACTGGGGAAGGCATGGGGAGGACGCACATTTGTGTACCACATGGGAAAGCAGATGCCTAGTGAAGCACAGAGGAGAATGAGCGGAGAAGTCAGGATTTGTAACGAAACAGTACCTTTTTCTCCAAGTAGGAGTGCAGGAAAAATGGAAAGAATGTCTTCAAGGGTATCTTAGATCCACAGTCCCTACATGAGCAGAAGCGTGCTTTCTTCACACATGCAGACTTTCAGGGTTTAGCTGAAGTACCCTGTGACCAGAGAGGTTTTAGTCTTGAACCCTAAGAGTTAAAGTTAGTCCTCACAGTCTTCATTTTATTGTTTTAAACCCTAATATTTACATTAATAAATATCTGGCCCTATCACTTTTTAGGGTCCTCTGTTCATTTATGTACCAGTTTTATTTTTTTTCTCTCAGGTAGCTGAAGAGTTTCAGCTGCTGGAAAAACCCAAACAATTCAAAAAGCCAGTGAACATACCAAGGGAAGAGCAGCGGTAGTATCTTGTGTGCTTTATACATCTTCTGAGGCTCTGTGTATTATAAATTGTAAGGCCTCTTTCTTGTTTTACTGCACACTGTTGGTATAGTTGGAGCAGAAACCTTGTAAAGTCAGCTGAGAGGATCCATGCAGAGTCACCGAAGCCCCAGGAAGAAAAGAATTAACAACCTTCAAAAATGGAAAAGTTTTAAAAAGAGATATTTAGAAGGTTTGACTTGCAGCCAAGTGTTAAACAGTAAATACAAGTTTTAAGTGTCTTAACGATTAAGATGAACTATCATAATTCAGCAGCATGGAACGGGACCTCTTACTGGGAGAGGCTAAAGAGGAAAACTGAACCAGTACAAATGGAACACCCTCTAGGGAAGATCTCACACATTTGGGTCTGGAGTCTAGTTAGAGTAGGCCAAAACCTGATACTTTTATCTCCAACCTTTGACCCTGACATCTGGAAACTTAGTTTGAGTCAAAAAAAAGGAAGTTTTCTTTTCCATTTCAAATACTTTATAGGAGAAAAACTTCAAGTATCTACAGTCAAGTCTGTTAGTACAAACTACTTTTATTTGTGCACTTGTAGTGAACTCTAAAATATGGAACATTTGTGCAGGAAATGCATGCGTCAGAACTTTTGGGAAAAGAGAGTAACTTGGTGAGACTGGCACATGGTTCGATGCTTGTATGGGATCCAGATAACAGCCCAGATAAACATCTCCAAGGGGGTGCTGAAGAGTATAAAAGGTCCAGTTCCTTTGATGTTCTTAGATGTTCTCATTTAATAGCTATCAGCCCTGGTGCCAGAAATAACAACATGTTTAAATATTCTGTATCAAAACACAAATTAAATTCATTTAGCGTAACCTGTGTTTCCAAAGTTCATTTTCATCTTTAGCTGGAACACTAAGTGTGATGTAACTCATGTTCTTCCTGGCAGTTATTTTCATTATTATGTTTATTACTCATTTAAGAGACTTTTTTTCAACAGAGGGATTAATGAATTTAGACTGCACATTATAACATCAAAAGCTTTGGTTTCAAATAAGCCCATCTGAGCTACAGGAGATTTTCTCCCCTTATATGAAGCTAAACAGCAACTTCAAAAACATATCTCAGTTATAGTATTATTTTCTAGTTGACTGAAGTCATGGGTTTTATGTCAACCTGTTATATTTGCATATAATAAATGACTACTTATTTGTATTGTCCAAGGGACTCCTTTAACCCACAATCTGTTTAGAAGTCAGATGCTTTCCACAGATACCAGCTCTCTCCTCAGAAGGTTTTATGAACACGTGAAAAAACAAAAATAATAATTAAGGGTCCTCTTGTTCAGGATTCAAACAATAGTTTGAGATCAGTTCATCAGTAGAGGCAAAGACACATGTAAGCATTTTAACATCATGTTGTTCAGGCCATTATTAACAATAAAATAGTAAACAAAGAGTGCAATATATAACATTTAGTAAGAATATTTATAACCTGATATGTTCCTTTTGATCACTAATCTTTCTGTTTACAAGTGAAATTTTTCACCCACTATTGATTAATGAAAAACATGCAAATTCTCATACAGAGGTCTCAGAAATCAGCCTGACTTTATATCAGAAAGCAGAAATCTGCAGAATTTTCTGTTGAATAGGGCTCTAGGATCTATGAAGTCCCCCATTAGTTATTTTACTAGAAACATCACAATGTTGCTTACCATGTTGGCCGAAATATTGAATTACTCCAGGTAAACTATTTCACTGGTTATTTTCATCGAGTCTAGACAGCTTTACAGCACTGCTTTTTAAAGAGTGTAATGTCTGAGTTAAAGCTCCTACCTCTGCAGTTCCCCATGCAGACAGAACTCCTCTTGCACCAGTGTAAGATGCAGGTCTCAGCTAAGGAAATTATTTCAAAAGCTTCACTTTGCACTGCCTTGGAGAATTTTATTGTCTTTGAAGGAATTCAGCCAGTAGGAAGCATCTACACACATCTGCAGACAAAACCAAAGCACCATCACTGAAATTGTTAAAAATTCACTTATATAGCTTGAAGTTGCTGTGAATAAACACTACGAAAGACTGAATCTTTTAAAAAAGATCAGCAAATTCCTTTTTGCAAGCAGGTACCTGTTTAATTGTCTCTGCTCTAGAAAACAGGCACACCTGCAGGGGACATACCCATCATAAGCAAATGAAAAACTGCTCTGTCCTTCTGAACTATCAGAATGGAGGAGTTCTGCTCCATAATGGTTTACAAAAGACTGTGTAAAACATTTTTGCAGACGCTGAGATTTTCATTCTGACTCTCAAAATCAATTCAGTAATTCCTATCTCACCTCCTATCCTAGAACAAATGATAGCAGTCTAAAAAACGCTCCTCATGCCTTCCTCCCTGTCCTCAAGCCCTGCTCTGATACCTCTCTTCATGTGCAGTTTGCAGTTGTCTACTATGCTCTTACAGCTCTGTGTTTTATAAAGATGACCCAACAGAAGAAAGCACACAGCCACTGAAATTGTTAGCCCCTGCACTTCAGCCACACAACCAGAGCATTCCAGTTAATACTTCTGTTATTGTAGAGTAAAATGAAGAAGACCTTTCCACAGTCTTAGCTTTAGGCCACTTCACCTCAGGTAGCACACTACTTCTACCCTTATCTTAAGGTCATAGAATCATGAGGTTGGAAAAGACCTCTGAGATCATCAAGTCCAATCGTACCTGTCCCCTTCCTAAACCATATAGAAACTCATGTACCTGCCTTTTAAACACCTTCAGAAAAAGGTCCAGACTGGTCCACTGGTCCATAGACCTCACTAGTGTTGGTGCTGGTGCTAGTGGTGAGTTCCCATATCCCAGGAGCCCTGCTTGGCCCACAGGAGTTCCTATGATCCATATGAGGGAAGTTGACTGTTCTACAGCTGGCGAGCCTGCTTCTGTAGCTCTGGCTGACATAGCATTTGGCTCTTCACTCTTAGGTAACTCCTGCTCTAAGAAGGAGGACATGCTATTCAGCTTAAAGGTTTTGGTTTCTTGAAACATTTGCTTTCTTGAAACCCAGAACCTTGAAATGATCATTTCCAGGTTTAGAGCTACGCTGTAGCTATTGATGCATGTATTCCTAGTACCCAGACTTGTTACCAAACTTTATAATTATTTCTTTTTAAGTTGTACATTAGCAGGCTCCACGCGCAGAGTGCACTAGAAGATAAAAGGTCAGGTGACCTTTTGGTCAGTGGCACATCTCTTGCCTCTGTTACATGATCAATGTAAATAACTCAGATGGAAAAGAATTGATCTGTTTTATTTTACATACAAGCATTGAGAAGAGAAGGAAAAGTTGATGCAGAAATGAAGACAAGCAAGGATTTGACACACTCATCTCTTTTTTTTATGCAGGAGAACTAGGTAAAATTATATAGATGGGAGAGATCTAATTCTCTCTTTTCTTCACAGATCCAAACCCAAATGAATACGAGGAGTGATAAGACAGATGTTTTTTTCCATTTCCTAAATTTTCTAATGTCTTAACTCTACACTACAGCAAGGGGCATATTCTCCTTTTGAAGGCCAGACCCATCATTAACATTTATAGGTTTTATGGACACATCAAAAGAAAAACCTACTTTAAGCAATTCATAAATCTGAATATTTTTTCTCTGGCCAGTGCTATTGCAGGATTATCTATAGGAAAGTGCTAAAATTTCTCATGTTATTTCTGCTGCTGAACACCTGAGTGGGGAAATAAAAGGGGGAGAGACATTCTCGAATAAGAGAGATGGGGGTAGAATGGGGGTGGGAAAGGGGAGAGGGCAAGAGAAATGCCCCACTGGATATGAAAACTCTTTAAAAGAGTTTCTATTCTTCTTGGTATGTTTTCTTTATCATTTTGGGGACCAAAAGCACATTTGTTTATATTTGGAGTTGTTTGTAATATAGAAGTGTTTCCCTTCCTGACAAGATCTTTTCATTGCTTTTTGTCCACTTCAGGAATGTGTACAAGGCACAAGTTCAACATTTAAACCTTCTTTATACAATGTCACAAAGTACTTGTACTCCCTTCCAGTTTTTCAGTGCCTTCTGATCCTACAAATTAATGTATGTTCCCATCATTATTTTGTGATTAAAACCCCTTGATCTTTCATACATGCAAAAAAGGATTCCTTGGTCATACTTTCCCATTAGAGAGACAGCTGATTAAAGGAGTCCCTTATTCGGTTCCATTCTATTTCTTTCCAGTTTAATCTCCTGGAGAAATAACTGCACTTCCTTTTCTTTGCTTCTTCCCTTGACTATTTTTAATAGATCTTGCCCATACATATTCTCTTTTATCTGATGTGTAAATTTAAATTCAGGGGGAAAAAAGTAAACTTCTCTAAAGGAAGTCCTTAAGTAAGATGTTTTTGTCACCATTTAGCAACTTTCACTATAAAGTCATCATAAATTTTCTCTTGGCCAAAGGGAAAAAATTCCATGCTGAGATACTCTTGGATCCCAGGCTTGGATTCAGTGGAGGATCAGTGAATCACAGATGTTTAAAAAAAATAATAATATTTTGGGCTCCACAAACAGACACTTCCAAATGATGCTATGTTTCTTTGGCAGAAGCACTGTCCTTGCTGCTATTTGAGACAAATCTGACACCACGATTACACAGGAATTGTCAGCTTATACTGCAAAGGATCTTGGTTGTCTTTTCTGTCTGTAAACTACAAATATCAACAGCCCAAACTCATCAGAGATGCTACCGCCGGCTGGTATTAGATCTTTATGTATTTGCAGTACTAAACCCCACAATTCCCCACTCTATTTCTCATTATATTGTTTAGTTCCTCTAGAGGGCTTTATTTCATAAGCTGTAGGGTAAATTAACCCCAGAAAAGCTTTCTGTGGCTGGATTGATCTGGTCCTTTATTTACAGCTGTCTTGGGTAACTCTACATTCTCCTGGCACCAACAACATAGACCCTAATTTAGGCCACTGTCTCAGGCAAGGCATCTTTCCCGTAACACAGCTTATCTGTCACCACCTCATTTTAGGGAATGGAGGCCTGATGCATGGTCACTTGAACAGATGGGTACTGGCGACATTTTCTATATCTTTTTCTGGTTATGGAATATTGTTCTTTCTTCAGGCAGAAACTTAAGGTTGGCCAAATAAACTTCCTCCAAAGTACAGCACATCAGGTGTTTCCTCAAAATATGACTGATGTTCATGTGAGGTTTGCTGCTCTCTTAAAGAACAGTGACGAAATATTAATCAGGCTGTCAGACAGAGAGCAAGAGAAGTGAGATTATACAGGGATATATTTGCATTACAAAATCACCATGCAAAAATACAGATTCCTAGTCAAAACTTTGCAAAGCCAAGAATAAGAAGTTAGTATATACAAGGCAATTAATAAAACAAAATGACAAAAGCAGTAGTTGGCATATTAGTTCCTATTTGGGTGCTAGCGATCAGATCCTATGAAATAAAAAAAGAATTTTAGATGTAAGCTAAAACATTTATTACAGGTGCTTAATCATGAAATACGCTTAATCGGGACATTTCCCAGGGAACCAAATTAAGCCTAATGATACTTAATGGCAAGGACTGCTGCTTAATTGGGGTGGTAATTCCAGTTAATTGGGATTCCTGCAGGTGAGTAAATGGTACTCAAATAGAGATACTGTATCTGGCCTTCATGATGTTCCGATATTGGTGGTGCTTTGTCTTCCCTGAAACAGCCTCTCCTGCTACTGGATCAGCAAAGCAAAATTACTTCTGTGCTCCCATTTTGGTCCTTTCAAACATTGCTTAAAGTTACAATCTCTCTCTCTGGGCTGGCAATAGAAGATGACTTCTTCGAAGTCTAGTGAATCTGGATTAATTTATTTGCACTCCATTAGGATTTTAGAAAGATCACGCTCAACCTCTTGCCTAACCTTTGAACTTCATCAGGATGCTACAAGGATGTTTGAAAATTGTTGGTAGCAATTTCAACTGCAAAACAGCATGTCCTAATTGGAAAGATTTTTGCACTGGCTTGTAAGAACCAATATTTTACTACCAAAAAAGTGTACTATAAACCCTTTTTTTTCAATACTAACAAAGGAAAAGACCTACACTCTCATGGCACAGTTACTGTTGCTCTAGGTTTTATTTTCATCCATCACATGCGCACAAACATCCAGACACACACTGAAATATTTGGATTTATTTCTTACCACTATTAAAATATGGTTAAATATTATTCAAATTTTACATAGCATCAGAGACCCTTAAAATAAAAACTGCTAATGGCAGTCAGCTTATTACAAAGATGTGTTTTCATCACTGCTTCTTGTGGTCCTAGCTGTTCTCAGGGGGATGTAGCATACAGCATTTTGTGTGCTGCACCATCTCTTGCTTAGTTGGAAGACAGGCAAGCTGCCAGTTCTTTGGAGAGACAGCTGTAGCTGCAGTGCCTGCAGCTACCTGGGGAAAGCCACTGCTCTCTGTAGGTTTCTAAAAGCACAGCAGAGCGGCCTGGCTCTGGAGCTGCTGCCTCTTACAAATGCAAGAGTTGCCCCTCAGCTTCTGGGCTGTTTTGGGAATTATTAGGAGAGAGAATCTTGTTTGCTGCAGCCTTTGCAAAGCTTGGGCTGGCATTGAGCATCAATCCCCGAGTGCGCAGGCTGGGCTGGCTGCTCCCCACTGCACAGTCCAGGGCTGCTGGCTGGAAAGAGAAGGTCACAGCAGTCAGCTGAAAGAGACATCTGCAAGGTTCAGGCTGCTGGACAACAGCATCCATAGGTGAGTTCAGATCTAAGAAGAGCTAGGAGATACCAGACAACAGACCTTACCTCCCAGATTGGCACATCTAGCCACTCACTTTTGTGAGCTTCAGGGGGGCTGCCGCAACCCAAACACTGCTGACATGCAAGAAGACAAGCTATTACCACGAGCTGGGACCCCCACATTCCTCATCTCTTACCGAAATCAGGACGGTGCCTCTGCCAGAAGTAGCTGCTCCTGACTTCTGGCTCCTGCTGAGATCAAAACCATACCTGATTTTCCTCCCTCCCACTTCAAGGAGCAGTTCATCAAAACATTTCACAACAGAAATGTTCTGAACAAAAAAGGAAACATTCTGAAAATACTCGGGGGGGGTTGATTTTTCTATAGCACAGTGTACCTGGCTGCCAGTAGTGTGTTGCACTGCTCCAGCAGGTGAATGCCAGCAGTAGTTCCAGTTTGTGCAGCTAGAGATTAGCACCTCTGCACACATTTCTCTGAGCCTCTGTCAGCGTCCCCTTTTAGTAACAAAGCAAAATGCAATATGTGATTTTGATTCAGCTTTACAGTAGAGAGCTCCAGAGTGAGAAATGAGTTTCAGAGAGTGAAATATTAGCCAATAAAAGCCCTGAAGTCAGATTTTAGCGTGTAGAGGTTTGTGTTCTCAGGTATTTATAAGCTGCAGGTACATTTGAAGGTTCAAGAATCAGCACTTGCAAAAGGAAAATGAGAACAATAACTTCAGAATTAAAACAGTTTGATCTCTGTTATGGAGCTGTTTAATATGTCATAGTCAAAATGCAATGAAATTCTCATGTGAAGTATCACATAGGATTTCACTTCAATTTTTCTCCCTCACACTACCTTCGTTTTACTACAGATAAACTAATACAACTGACAGTTAAACGATTGACTCATGATTAGCAAGAACATCTGCCAAACTGCTACTAATAAGTCTTTCTTCGTAACAGTACATGAAATCTGTACTATAGTGATTAACATAGCTTTTCATTTATAACTGACCATGTGTATTTCATCAGATGAGTAAGGGTGGAGCTACAAAGCAGTCAGTGTATACACTGGGAGAAACTGAAGTGAAAGCCATTTTTCACACTGATTTTACACTTGAAGTTACAGATTCTTCACAAAGCTTACCATAAAATATTCACAGAACTAGAAGACTATCAGCATTATTAAATTATTCACAGCCAAATCCTAAATCAAAATAGCAGCTTTTTTCTCTTCTTCAGAGCACCACATACAGAAAATCACTCGCTGTGTAAAGCAAAGATCTATTTGACATGTGGGACTGCCTTCGATGCAGCATTTGACCATCGATATCACCCTACATTTCCTCCATACATCTGACCAACAAGTTTGCCCTGCCTTTCCTCTATACTGCAGTCAAGTATGTCCTTGGAGTAAACATCATTAAACAACTAAAACAGTGGATGCAGAACTATTTTTCCATTTGAAATTCCAGTTCAAAGTTTTTAACTGTTTTTGACTGGTTAATGTATGCTGCCAGTCCCAAAACAAAAGAAATGCTCCTCTAGCAAGAAGAACCTGCACAGACTGCCAGAATCCATCAGGAATTAGCTGAGGGATTTTAATGGACTCTACAGCAATTTTCACTGTGTAAGGGAAAGAAATGGAATGAGTTTAAATAAGTAAAATGTAAATTAATAATCATTTTCATCATGAAAAAAGGTTGAAGTAGCAGAAAAAAATTTTTGGTGAGAGACGATTAATGAGGACACCAATGGAAAAAGGAGAAAAAGGAGAAAAAAAGAAAGTAAAACAATGATTACAGAAGTCAAAATTGTTAGTGTTAGAAATTAGTTATTGCAATGAAATACGAGGGCTCAAAAATGATTGAGTCAGCAGGTGATCAAAACCATAAATGAATATTAAAATAATGAAGGACAATAAGTCAAGGTGAACTAACTGAAAATCAAGCCAGAATGAGTTTAAGGAATTAGTAATGAACAAAAAGGGACAGCTCCTCAGCAGGTATAAATCCACCAGAGCTACACTGATTTAGACCAGCTAAAGGGGTATCTATGTACAGTCAGTAAATACAGAAATAACAGTCTTTCACTCCCGGATCCTAACTGGAAGAAAGAAAAAGTAACGATCATTAAGAAGAATTTCTGCCAGGAGAATACCAATCCAAAACTTTTCAGATGAATAATGCAGTCAGAGGTCTGATGTAACTATCTGCAAACTTGGACCAGCTAGCACTGGCCAAAGAAAAAAATTCAGAACACATGCAATTCTGAAACATTTCATTTCAATGTTTCCAAAAGCATTATTAGAGTTTTTCATCTGAAGTATTTTAAACTGACAGAAATTAATAACTGAAAGATATTAAAAATCCATTTTAAGTTGGAAAAAAGTTTCACTTGACCTAAAATAATTTGGGGTGGTTCATTTTGTTCAGAAAATTGAAAATCCATTCCTCTCACAGCTCTGTAGCTCAAATCATTTATTGAGACTTTGATAGTCACTCTAATCTCAGAAGCATCTAAAATACAATCAAAAACTATATATTTCCAGTGTGTACAAATGATTACCCTTTAAAGAATGCAATATTCATAAACAGACAACCTTATTTCAAATTCCACTGAGAACCAAGAGATCTGTATTTATGTTTAGGAATGTAAGTTCTTAAATGAATGAAAGATTCTATGATATGAGCCATGACCAAACCATATGAGATATTTCTGCATGTGTAGATGGAGATACTTATCAATGCAGGCAAAATAATTCCTGAAGAATATTTTGCAAAATATAGAGCACAAAATTGACAAAATATCAGTTAAATGGCCCCCTTTTGAATATAATACTCTCACCATAGCATATAGTAATTCAGTAAAGTATCATCTCTAATTGGCAACACTAGCAGAGTAGCACACTTAAAGGCTTTACGCAGGAAAGTGAGGGAATTAAAGCTGACCACGACCTTCCGTATATGCTTGCCTAAAGACTTTGACCAATCTCTCCAAAACAGAGGAGTAAATGAATAACCTGATACAGGGCAAGCATTTCTTTTCCTTCTCAAGCCATCATGAGGAGCGCTACTGAAACCAGTTACTGCAGATCTATATGAAATCTGGTGTAACTGAATAGAGCACTTGCCTCCAGTCCCTGACAGAACCAGTCCAGCTCTTCTCCCATTCACATTAACAAAGTTTGCAACTACCACTTGATACATTCATATTTACTTTTGCCATTTCCTCAGTAAGTGTGCTGGGTTGTTTTAACAGATACTGCAGTATCTACAGATCAAACTTTGCCTTGACTCTTCACAGCCCAAAGGAAAAAGCATCCCAGCAGAGAAGCTAAAGAAGGGAATCAGCAAACCTACACTTTAATTGTGAGTTCCTGTACTTGCAACAGTGATATATCATGTTTTGTTTTACAAAAAAAAATTCATTAAATGCTTACAAGGAATTTTCTGGGTTTCTCAGAGGGAAATCATTACCAACATTCAATATTATTAGAAATAGCACGTGGAATAAGCTAAAGCAATCTATCTCAATTTAAGTCAATATAAACATTTTGCATCATCTCCCCAGCATAATCTTCCTGCTAACTGCTGGTAAATGGCTGCTTTCTAAGACTGGTTTAAAAAATTGTTTGCACAATCAAAACTGCATCATGTGCATTTTAAACAAGAGTAGAGCCAGAAGCTAACTCTAATTCCACCCTCCCCTCCCTCACCCAGTGAAGTTCACAGTAATGTACATTTTCAATTACATTCCATTCAAAATTCAACAATTCAACAAACTGTCATATTAGCAACAATTGTGGCTCGTTGGCAAAACCTAACACTATTATTACACAGAAGCTGTCAGCACAAAAATAGTGTCATTTCTCATTGAAAGAAATGCTCTTGTAGAGCTACATCCAGCAGCAATGGATGGCACAATTTAAGCTATATAGTTTCTAAAGAGAGCAGTGTCATTTAAATATCATTTTCAAGCAATCACTAGCTCTGCCTCAGAAAATATAGTACTATCCAACACCTAATTATTATGAAACTTTCTATGTACTGTATCTCAGAACAACATGAAAATGAAGTATTTGGCTATTCAAACATGGAATAATTTAATGTTATGATAAATCAGACTGAACCAGAATTAATAACTATCAGGTGCAGAATATTATTACACTAATTCATAAAGCACAAGTCACAATTTCTAGTATGATGAATTATATTGCTAATGAGGACTGAAATAGAGCAGCTAATAGATAGACTCTTTTAACTCATGTAATATAAGTTACCCCATACTCAGTTACTTAGTTTAATCAGGTAAAGTATTATTGTATTACATTTCCATGTTCCTTGGAGAGATACTGTCTCTTTTAATGGAAAGCAAAGTTACTTGGGAATAACAGGTCATCTTCATCAACTGAGGGCATCACCTAAATTATCTCATGATTTCTAAAGGCTTGGGAACATACCAAGGAACAGCCAGTTTGATGGGTGGTATCTTGCAGCCTCACTGCCTACACAGTCACTGCATCTAATCCTGCAGTAAATAGAACATAATTTGAGATAATTTATTTCATAAAAAGAAGAGGGGTGAGTTGTCTCACATATATTCTACCCATATGTGCAGTAACTACAGAAGCATTCATCTCTGATTTCTTGTTTATATGGCCATACCTCAGTTCCCCTCATTGAATTTAAAATGGGAACTGTATAGAGAAAAGACCGGCCAGACTCTCATAAAGATGCATTCTCTCTCTTAAGCGTCAAGAAAGGCAAAACCACCATTGTGGGAGTGGGAAAAAACAACAAAGCGCCACGTGAGTTAGTATAATATCACATATGAGTTCTACTTCAGAACTGTGTGAAACGTTTGGAGCAGAACATGATACAACCATTGGATTTATGATTGACTTCATGTGATGCTACAGAGGACTACTAGAGTCAATGAAACTCAATTGAGTAACAGCCAGGGTGCACTTTTGTATGTCTCACAGCACAGCTCAGTTCTTAAATCTGAGAGTCTTGATTGTATTTTTCAGTTTTCTTGAACACCAAGCTCAAAGCTATGCTGCTGCCCAGTGAAAGACGCTTAGGGAACTGTTTGCAACAATCCTAACAAACGAAACCACAGCATTCTGCACAGCTCTTTTCTGCTAATGCAGTCTTGGTCACATCTGGTGCTCCTTTTATCCTAAAACAAAGATAAATTCATGTGCAAGAACAAAGAGATATGCATGTCATTTGGTGTTATTTTACAAAAGAGAGAAATAAAAAAAACAACTTTCTGGTTTTCCCATGTCAGCAATCAGAGCTTTAAATCCATGAAAGGAGATTTGCATTCATTATTTAACCACAAGGCAAGACAACATTTTTAGAAAGCATCCAAGATTGACTAAACTTCCCCTTGGGTCTCCTTTCAGATATATCTTCTGTAACCCCTCACACTACAAACATTTCACTAGAAAAAATGCATCTGCCAGGTTTTAACATCTCTGCAATGCACCTTATTAGCATATTATTTTCCTAGCCCACCCCCAATCAATAATACTTACCTTTTCGTTACAGCATTTGATAGTTCTTAATCCATCCCACGGTATCTCACTCAGCCTGCAGCTCTGGATATGTCTTGATTTTAGAGCTTGTCATCCCTGAACACACCTCAGATAATTGTTTGATTCTCTTCCTAAATCCACCAGCAATTTTGGAAACTTGCACTACAAATAAAATTATGAATTTCTTTAGCTTTAAAACTGCTGTTATTAATTATTACCATGGAAAATGTTATTTAGTGACTTAGGGCCTGATCCTGTTCCCACTGAACGCAATTGCGGGACTCCAATTGCCTTCAGAGGAAGTAGGATCAAGTTTTAACTTACAAAGGCTTAAATACATTATTAGTAGAGTTCAAATGGACTTTACAATACGATTTTGCTTAACTCAGACATCCTGTAAGAGATCAGCACATTGAAATGCTGAACTCTGATGCTGAGAAACTGGGTATCAGGAGAAAGCTGGAGGTTATTTTAAGTCTGCATTCTGTGGTCCATGTCAGTGACTGCAACCACTGCGGGTAACTCCTGGTGCATGGCCTGGTGCTGGGCAGACTCTCTCTAAACACAGCAGGACTTTCTGAGCAATCTAAGAATGTAGAAGGAAATGGGGTGGTGGGGTAAATATTTTTAGCATTCTGTGGGTGAGGAGCGAGACTCTAAATCCCTTCTCAAACTTCTGGTTGTTCTGCAGAAATCACCATAAGCAAGCCACAACAATAAAAATGGCATTTCACCCCCAACAAATAATGAGGAAAAAGCCTCATAAACAGACATTCGAGGCATATTATAATTGACCTTTGTATGAAGATTTAAGTCCTGTTTTGGGAAATCACTATCCAGATGCTTGATCAACTGTATGCAGCTCTGTGCCCCTCTGACTTCAACTGGACTGGCTTCACGTGTGGCATTAGGTATATGTGTAATTATGTTTAGGATTACCACTTCAGCTGTAAGCTCCCTGGGCCAGGCTACGTCGACATCATTATCCATTACTAAGCAGAGCCCATAGTAGCAAACACTGCAATTGTGTGCCGAATTATACAGCTCACAATAAGCAAAACAGAGCACTTAGATTCTGTTCACATATTATTGTTCTGATTGTTTTTAAAATATAAGCACTTCCCACACCAATTGATGTAACTTTTTGAATTCATCTCTAGGCGAAACATGTGTGGCTCTATTTACTTTACAGATCTGTTTCATATGGTTTGAATTATGTCTGGTGGCTGCACATTTAGACTCCAATTTGGCAAGCAGAGCCACATGTGTTGACATGTAAATTTACACAGACTTAAGCCAGAATCTGCTTTTCTGACAAAACCTAACATCTGATCCGCTTTCCCAGAAACATCAATACAAGTAAAATCCTGTTGACTTCAGTGGCAACTACCTAAAACCTTATATCACTTAGAGATAGCTACCAGCATTACAGAATGTGTAAGAGGGAATGTCTACAGCAGCATTTTATTTCAAATCCGGAACTCATTTTGCTTCATCGTCATCCCCATTCTCATTTTGCCTCACATTGCAGGGCATCTCAGGTTGCACAAACTGGATTCCTCTTGGATGAAACTAAATTAGATGATGCACTCCCAGTGCATGCACTGTGCACCAGCTGCTGATGGACATTCAGTCCATGGGAGCAGAAGTGAGTTAGGTGAAGCAAAATCCCCAGCACTCATGTGATGAAAGTTGGCTCCTCAGCTCTAACTGTATCTCTCTACATATCTGACTCTACTATTAGAGATCACCAGAACACTCATCCAGTCATATTTGGTTGCCTGTTACATTCACTCTATTTATATTCCTTTGTACCAGGACTTTTGTAAACATGTTGAGGACTGACCAGAGGGTCTTCTACTACACAAGAACAAGCCAAAATATTCAGTTATATTTCTTTCATACTTCAATCTCAAACTCTGCTGCAAATACATAACTAAATGCTGATGGAAAAGCATGAGGTGCTAGGTGAGTTTCTGCTAAACCGAACATAGCTTCATTTTGTTACTAAATGTTAATACTAAACATTTGTCACCAACTTGATACAAGTACCATTGCATCTTTTCTACTAGCACTGTAAATATTTGGTTGATGATTTCCATTAAATCAGCTGTTCTCATGCTAGGATATCTATAAGGAAATCATCGGAATCAGACATCCTTTCCACTCACTACTCCCAATCTTTATGGCAATTTGCAAAGCCCAATTTGTCCTTTTGCTCAGTTTCACTAATCCAAGATGAAGATCTTAAAATCTCCCAAGTGGCCTTTAATTAATGGCTGACATGAATACACAAACATCCTCACACAGACTGACACTAGAAGTTAACAAATATATCTGCAGTCCCTCAGGATTTATTGACAGTCTTTTCTTAAATCACAGCTTGCAGAGCTCTTACTTATTTGCCCTCTAAACCTCTTGGTTCAAAATTGGCCAGAATACCTTCTTCCTCTCAAACATTGATACAGATTCATGAAGGAAAATTATTACATTTTAGTTCACCTTCTTCTGTTCTATTTGGTAAAGAAAATCACCGAGTACATACACAGTAAGGGTAAATACTTTCCAGCATGTTTAGACCTCAAGCTTCAGGTCTTGAAGAACTTACTTAGGAAAACCCTCCTTCCTGCTAAACTCCTTCCTTTTCTAATGTTCTGTCATCACAGATATGGAAAGACATGACAATGCCTCATATAAAAGGGGAAAGATAATTTGTATATTTCCCACTGCATCATAGATGATAATTCACTCTGTGTACAGCCTCTCTGCCGCACCATTACACAGGCAGTGTGATGACTTCCCTGACATCTGCATTAGTGCCTTTAACAGAGATGTCAGAGAAATGTACTCTTTTACAGTGCCACTGACACAATCAGAACGCCGTTGCTCTTTCTAACACCACTTCCTCCTTCCCATCATTCAGCAAGGCTGTTTCTATTTATATAATATGTGTTCGTAAGAGATCTCTAAAGCCTCTTTCTTTATGGAGGCTCACATAAGTAAGCAGGGTTAACGAATGTTTTAACAGGCCACTGGAAATTTGCTGTAGTTGGCTTTTGGAGCTACTTACTTACAGGGATCTCGCTCACAAGCAAAATGGGAGCATATCTGCCAATGATAACCTTCTCTCTCCAGCAGGCTCACCCCAGAACTGCTGTCTGTGGACAGAAAGGAACCAAGCCACATAATAGTCATGTCACTGCTGTCACAATTTACCAGACACAAAATACAGAAGTGGCTACACAAAGCAGCAGCAAGATGCACAGAAGAAATCTTTGATCAGCGTGACCTGGAGAAGCAAAGGGATAATCAGTAAACTAACAATATCTAAAGCAGTGGGGGATCTGCCATAAATATAAGCAAAATACTGTTACAGTAAGTAAAATATGAGGTAAAGAAAGGCTGCAAGATACTGAAGACCTCAGATGCATCTTGTGCTTCCTCATTCAGTGGGATATGCAATGTGGCAGTTTTCCATAGGATTCATAGATACCACTTAGACCTAGGCTTGTTCAGATCAGCAGCAGGAAAGGAATTTCACAGAAAATAATGTTTCATTTAAAAGGAACTGCACATTGGAAAAAGATTATTTGCAACTTTTTCTGAAAGCTGAGAAAAAGTGTGGGTGTTCTTTTAAAACAAAAAAAAAGTAAAAAAATGTGTAATTACTTCATAGCAGTTAGTATAAGTAACAATACTGAACAAATTGCAGTGATTACAAAATCCTCTATAAATATGGGTAGCACTATTCTTGACAATAATTAGTGTACAGCATCTTCTCAATAGCATCATGATTAATATTTATCCTGATGCCGTTTTTGTTCTGGGAGATGGAAGGGAACAAAAGGGAAGAGAGATAATATTCTAAGGGAGCTGAGTATGTTTAAGAAGTATAACCAAAAGCATAGAAAGGTCTGCTTTATTTTTCTGCTTACTGTCACTCACCCTCCCCTCAAAAAGGCAATGCAAATGGTGTTTTACTGGTTTTAAAAGTAAAGCCAGAAATTATGTGGAGTTGGGACTGCTGAATTATTCATGAGTTCTGATTGAATGGGATCATTATCTCTGGCCTTACAAGCTAATAAATACTGTCTAATGCCTGGGTACTGTTTTGATCTAATAGTGGCAGAGAAAAAAAAAAGACAAAAAAAGGCTTCTTTTTTGCAAGCTAGGGCCTAAATTAGGGAGGAGCTCCCTGATGAGTTCATTGCAGGAAAACCATGGGGTTTTTTTCCCTTCCATTTACTACAAGGTTAACTTTGCAGTTCTCAGTCTCATTTACTGCAAAGGCATTTTAACTTGGGCATGAGGTTAAGATGTTGCTCAGTGGTATCTCTACAATGACTTATCATTTCTTGTTCCTTTCTTATTTTCAGTAGTCTTATTCTTTCCCTCCCTGCTCTCTAACCTCTTGCACCTCGCAGTACAACATACCCCAAACTCGAGTACTTTCAGAGGCAAACAGAGCACAGGAAATGATTATGCTATCTAATCATCTGCCTGTCAGCAGTCAAATAATCTTAAATTGCATTGTTCTGTGATTTATTTCAGGATTGATTGTAGTAACTCTACATGCACTTGATTTAATATCACTACAAACTAAACATGTTGTATGGAACCTGAATTAAGGTTCTGCTCAGAGAGTTATTGATGAAGGAGAGGAATTTGTTAGAGGTGCAATGCCAACCCGATATTTGTTGATAACATGTGAAACAACAACAAAAGCATGGTTCAAAACCCACACAGGTTAAAATTAAATCCAAGATATTTCATTCGATATTTTTGATATGCTTTCTTGAAGATTACATTTAGAAAGGTACTTGTTTCAATAAAATGAAATAATTAGGATATTATTACAAGTTTAACCCCCCCTCATAATTAGATAGGGATTAGTAACTTTGTTTTCATACGATTAACACAATAAAACCCATTTTCCCCAAAGTAATCGGAGGCCTATTAAGCAACATGAGATCATATATCAAGGGGCCTTTTAGTAATTCAGCAATTTGTAACATTTGCACAGACTGAAAGTCTTCCACAAAACAGCTGTCTTCACTCTATCAAGAAAACCCACAGTTTTGAGGGCATTTATTTGGAGGTCTAACACAATCCTGGAAATCATACCACTTCATTAAGGATTTTTTTTAACAAGAGTTAGAAGTGTGAGAACAGCTAGAGGAAAAGTGTGAACAGTTTCTCAAACAATGCATCAGGAATGGAGCTCTCTGGCCTTCTCAGTGCAGCATGGGAGGACCCACCTGGTACACCTGGATTTTAAGAAGTAAGCATCAATTGGCACGCTTCAAGCTTACAAACGCCGAGTTTTATGGTATTTTCTTAGTGAAATCATGTTAAATGCTTAGCTCCATTATGATAACTAGGCTAAATATGAAGCGAATTATTGACACATTTGCTCTTCGTACACACAGCTCATAATAAGTAATAAAGAACAGATGTGACATAAATTTAGCTTCATGAATCTATTCAGTTGAATAATTCTCCAAACATTACCTTTTTAGTCTTCCTTTTTAGTGCTTTTAAATGCAGTGAAAATACAAAATTGTGCCTTTTGTTGTTATTAAGCGGGGACGTGATCACCCATTCTGGCTTTTCCGCATTTTCTGCATATGATGCCAGTCATTGCAGCCAAAGAGACCTTCAGACAGTAGCCATTATCTGTCACACTCCTGGACCAAAATAACAAATAATATGCCTGGAGGTGCTGCGTTTTGTGACTGCTAGTTTCCCCGCACGGCACATGCCGAGATAGACTCAGATGAGAGGTGATTGCACAAAACTGTGATTGTGAGATGACTTAGCAGAACCCGTGATGATGTCCTAATGGCCTCCTGCAGAGGGGAACAGGGGTAATTGTTTGTCAGGGGAAGGAACACATCTGTAAGGAGGCATCCTCTGCAAACCAAGCAGTCATGTGGAAAGCGAAAGGGAGAATCACAGTGCAGTAAGGCTGCATTCAAGCCTAATAAAATGAATAAGAAAAAAAAAAGCATAAAAAATGAAACAATGTATTAAATGACTGGGTTAAAAAGCTTGTTAACTGGTGGGCTCTGGATTAAAAAGAAAACACGTTCTCTCTAGGCAGTATGTTTCTTTTAAAATAATTAGGTGAAAATCTGTGGTTCCCAGCAAAAAAAGTTAAATCAACATACCCAGGAAATGTAAATTCACCCATAGCAAAAATGAGCACAGAGCAACCAGTCTTCCCGTATGTTCCAACTTGTAACAACGTGGCTTGAGAGGCACCAACACTTTGCTGCAAAATTTTCT
Source organism: Dromococcyx pavoninus (assembly GCA_033558185.1). Classification (NCBI taxonomy): domain Eukaryota; kingdom Metazoa; phylum Chordata; class Aves; order Cuculiformes; family Neomorphidae; genus Dromococcyx; species Dromococcyx pavoninus. The sequence continues at coordinate 505,761 of JAUMJL010000094.1, read as the reverse complement.
TCTTCCAGCTTTTTAATCTTCCATTTAAAATATTTACTTTCCATGTGATCACTGCACAGGAAACTGACATCATCCCAGCATCCTTTCTAGAGCAAAGCTATTGGAATTGAGAAATGAGAAACCATCAACGTCAAGCCAGGCAATTAGGGCATCAGTCACATCAGTGGGAACTTGCCTTTAATGTCGATTGGGGCAGAAACAGGCCCTTAGAGTATATTAAGGACCTTATTTTACACTCTTTCAGCATCTTCTATTTGATCAGAAATAAACTGGAGCAAACAAGATAATTAATCGCATACAGAACAAATTCCCCAGTCTTTTCAGCTTACATCTTAATTATTTATTTTCTAACTACAGAATAACAAACATACGTATCTCAACTGAAGTGATATTTACCAGCAATAAATCAACCGATTATAGCTGGTCTACAGGCTATAGGGAAGAGCCAAATTTCTTTAAGTCTCATAAAATCTTCTGCACTCATCATTCCATTCATTACGCCGTACCAATGGTCCTCTGAAAGAGAGCCACATAAAACAAGAGTCAGGGAGGGGTAACCCTCGGAGTTCCTATGCTCATTTAGCTATGCTAAAGTAGAAAATTCTGGGTTGTTTTCTTTTTTTAATAAAATTATGTTTTCTCAACTCTCTATAAAATAAGCAAAGCATTGAAAAATACCTTCTAATAAGATCTACCTGCAATTTAAAAAAGCACCTACTGCAAGTAATTAAATGAAGTTTACAAACGAACATGGTCAAATAATAGTTCTTTTTGTTTTGATGGGTAACTTGAGCCAAATAAAGCTACAAAAATATTTCAAGAAACAAACATCAGAGAAAAACAAAATAGCAATTACTCTGCACCAACCTGCAGTGAATTGCTTCATTTCATTTTCAAATAACTTATTTCAAAACCTTTTTCTGCAAATGGAGATTGACTTTTAAACAGGAAATGATTCTCTGAAAAATCAGTTTCATTCAAAAATGTTCAAATGAAATACATTGGCCTATTCTAAAAAATACATAATCAGTATTCTCACGTTTTCCTTTCATTTTTTCCCTGCCAAAGTTATCCACTGAAATTAAAATAAATATTCAAATGTTTCCAATCTCTTAAAAAAAGCTAATTTTGGAGAAATTATTTTCCTAGAACAAATGTTATTGAGTCCTATTTGGAAATATCTGGGATAAAGTTTGAAGTTTAAGAATCTCTCATCAAAAATACACCAAAAATATGCTACAAGGTGAAGTACAAACTTTAAGACTTACAACAGGGCATGCTGCACTGGAAATGAATAGATATTTGAGCACTGGTCTGTGCAATAAATTCAACTTTTTAGGTAGTCGCATGGCATGTGGGCATATATTTTACTATAGAAAATCCCAGGCGAGGATATGGGAGCATCAGGGAACCAGTGAAGGTACTGACTTGTTTGACCATCTGAAGAGAGGATAACCCTGTAAAGACCCTCCCAGTCCCACTGGAGTGTTCCTTCTTGAAAGGAAAAATGGATGCCTGTTTTGTAACTACAGTTACTCAAGAGTCTTGTTAAAGATGCACACGTTGTTAACGTGATGGCAACATAAGGACTGGTCACAAATTTATCTCAAAACTGTTTAATGGGAAACTGGGCTTTTAACTAAACACAACTGTCTTGGATTATGTATTCATTTACCAGGAAAAAAACAGAAATTTAATTGAAAAAAACCTTCAGTACTTTTTCTAATAAAATGGGGGGTTGCCCTGCCTTTGACATTCACAAAGGTGAGCTTCCTATATGCAAACTAGTCATGGGCAACAAGAAAATATGTACTGTTGAAGAAAGAGGAGTTTATTTTCTCAGTGACCTGCCCACACTTCCCAACACCTGACCAGAAATCCCAAGGTGTACCTTCAGTCTCAAAGCAGACCCTGCAGCAGCAGTAGCACAATGGAGAATAAAGATGTGTTGCCTGAACAAAGAGAGCCCAAGTTTGACAAGTACCTTCCTATAAAAACTGGCAGGTCTACATAGCATTTGAGATGTAATAAACATGAAAGTACAAAGCGGTGGGAGGAAAGATATGTTTGTCTTCAGGGTTTACTTATTGGTTCTGTGCTATCATCAACAAACAAGTTTATGTAGCCTTATGGTGCCTGTAGAATATGTTTTAGAGCTAAAAGTCAGAGCACTTATAATTCTGCTAAATTCAGAGTCCACGGAAATCCGTAAACTTTCTCTTCTAAATATATTATACTACAAATTTTTAACAGTTATAATATGCTAACATTTTAAACAGTTGGACTAGATGATCATTATGGGTCCCATGCAACTGAAATATTCTATACTGAACAACTCTGAGGCAGCACAAATCTTTTCTAGTTCTATTATATTGTGTGTCCAACTAAAGCTTGAATTTTTTATAAGCATGAAAAACTACTTTTCAAAAATACTAAAGTGAAAGAAAAGTTAAAAATCAACATTTCTCTCCTAAAGCTTCTACCATTGATTCTACGAATGTGATTTAAAACCATTTTATTACACTACTTAAAGGATTTTATGTTTTTTTAATTATTAAAATGTAGTTCTGAGTGGGTTTCCTTCTGTTGTAATACTGAAAAGAATTTGCATCTAATTGTCAGGATACCAGTACGTGCTTTAAAATTGAAGAGCATTTAAATATTTTAAATAGTATTTTTATTCTATTAGTCTTAAAAACAATAAAAGCCAACCAAAAAAGTGGTTCTCAAGCAGCACACGTTGACTTTCACTATGCCTAAGACATCGATATACTCTTAAAACTACCTCAATGGGGAGACAGAAGCCACAGTATGCATTTGTGGTTTCATACTCACTGTTTTTTGGTGAGCTTTACAACTTAAAAAAAAAAAACATTAGAAGAAACTCTTCAAGTCTCTTCCACCTTTTTCATAACAGCTTTTTTTTCAAATACATTGAATGCATACTACTAACTCCTTGCAATTTGCATGGAATAAAATAAAACATGCCAGAGATTAATAATAAGGAAAGGTTTCTTCTACACTGTTGTGTCTATTGCACCACACGGATCTGTTAAACATCACTTACACATGAAAGAGACAAATAGAAATAGAAAGAAGCAAAATTTGTCAGGTGAAGCAGACCTGGGCAGCTCAAACTCAAGAACAGCTATTTTTTTCATTTTCTTTCCTTAATTTCAGACATTACACCTTGTTCAGTTTACAGTCCTGGCAGTCTACTAAATCAGTTCTTCAGAACAAAAATAGCATGAATGGCTTAAACTCCACTCTACACAGAAGTGACTACAGAAAGACTTCAGTTTAGCAAGCACTCCAAATGAAACATTTCCCCTCTTACCAGGCATCACCTCTCTGCTGCAGCTGTATTTTTCTATCTTATTGTATAGTTCTCTGGTAGAACCTTGTTGCCCTGCTATGAAATCATACAATGAAATCAGCACACTGGCCAAGTGAATCACAGTTGGTAGTGCTGGTAGGTAGCTCTAAAGATGCCTCCATTACTTTTCCATGCAAGAAACAGGCCAAGATAAAATGGCTATAAGTTGCACCAGGGGAGGTTCAAGTTGGATATTAGGAAAATTTCTTCACCAAAAGTGTTATCGAGCACTGGAAGGGCTGCCCAGGGAAGTGGTTGAGTCACCATCCCTAGAGCTATTTAAAGGACGTGTAGATGTGGCACTAGGGACATGGTTTAGTGGTGGACTTGGCAGTGTTGACGGCTGACCTTTAGAGACCCTTCAAGCTCACTCCTCTGACAAACTCCTCAAGAGAGCATGTGACATACCTGTAGCCGAGGAATCATGTTTAGACTGTCCAAGAGGCAGACAATGGCCATGTACCTGTCTCTCCAAGCCAACGGATAAGTTGTAACTATACCGAATGGAGTTTTATACTGAGAAATCTCTGTGTGACATCCAAGCCACTCACCTGAAAGTCCCTAGTTTGACCAATGTAGGGTAGGAATTTGAAGTTTCCAGGCAAATATCCTTAAGTGGGTGTCTCATAAAGCACAATTTCACACTCATCTGAGCAAGCATCAAAGAAACTCGCAAGTTCTTGAAAAAAAGTCTTTCCATAAATCAGATTTTCATGGAAAAACAAAGTAAGCATTTTCCAGTTCTTTCCACTGGGATCTACTCTTACTTTCTTTCTGGCAGATGTCCATGAGTAATGGCATGCAAACCAGAAAAATGTTGATTCACTGTGTTCTACCTCAGTCTGATTTAGCATAACACTGCAGTATTTTTCTGTGTCTTTTATATCGCCAATCACTCGATTATTGAGTTGCATCATTGCTGAACCCTGGCCCATAAAAACCAAGAGAACACAAGAACAGTCAGCCAAAACAACACAAACAGCTGCTTGTCTAGACGTATTAGTAGTGTCCCAATACCTTGGCAGCCTGGTGACATAATCTAAAAAAATTTGTACCATTATTCTTGAAATGTTTTATGGTGATTATGTAAATCTAGTCATTTATTTTCACTGGAAAACATAAAAATGCAGGCAAAAAAATCATGAATCTTTTCCCACTTGATTCCTAACTAACAGTATGATTCAAAGGGAGGTATCTGCAAGCTTTTTTCTCTAATGAACGACTCCTAAGAAAGGCATATTCTGTAACACGAAGGGACAAATTAATAACAGTGTTACAATATAATTATTTTCTTTCAGATATATGTGCTTATTTTGCTGTGGCAATTGTTTGTTTATAAGCCATTAAGTTATTTGAAAACCTATGTGAGATTCCACCTCTTATTTAATTAGTATAGTCCCTTTGCAGTAAACAAAAAAGTTTAAGTTTTTTTTTCTAAATTCCCAGTTGAATTCATAGTATCATTTATTTGGTTTTTTTATAGCCAGTACTAATTATAAATAGATGACTTTGTTCAATTAAAGTGTGTGCATAAACTCTGCAAAATCAGTAACAGATTGCTACTATGACACTAGGTATTAACAGTCCCCACACAATCACTTTGTACTCAAAGATCCTGGTTCCTCTAATATTGAAGAAAAATAAATAAATTTAAGACAGGAAAGCAGATAATAGGCTATAACTTGCTGTCGCCATGAAAGATGTTTATATCTGTAGTCAAAACAAGAAAGCAAGTTCTAGAGTCACAGGCCAGAACTTTGGGTGCTTCACCTTCAGTCCTCTTGCTTGTACAATTTTTCAAAGTTACATGAGGTTGTCAGAGATCCAGCCTGCAAATTTTCCTGACATCAACTTGATCGCACCCTTTGAAAAACTAAGCACCTTTGAAGACTAAGCCCTACACCAAATGTCTCCAAGTTTCAAGAACTAGAAATATTCTTAGCTGCTCAGAAGGGACTTATAGGTAGACAGGGTGAATAAGACGATCAGAATTTGACCCCTTGTTTTTGTCACTTTAATATTTGGCATTTCTGTGGCCTAAAAAGACTAGGGAAATAATTTAAGAACTAATGAAGAGCTATTTACCTCCTAAATCTCCTTCCCTTGAGTAATGAAATAATTACCCTCCCATAATCATGGAAATATTCAACTTGAATTTTAAATTGAGCTGTTGTGAAAAGTGGTAGTGATGTTACATAGGTGATCACCATGGTAACGTTTGGAAACTGCACTGTCGTCAAGCCAAGAATATAGTTTTGCTTTTCCCATAAGAACAGTATAAGAGACAGGGACTGAACTCTTCCACGATCCCATACGATAAGTAAAAGCAAACATTTATCTGTCTTACCCACTGGGACAAAGGCTTTAAAAAAAAAAAACCACTACACAAAAAAACCCAAAACAATAAACCAAAAGCCTCTCTAAAACCCTACAACCTAACTGCCAGCACACCATCCACAAAACGAATTACTTTGTAATGTGATATTACTGTTTCTTAGTTTTGTTTTGTTTACTCTCTGTACATTAACTCAAGGTGGATCCCAAAGGAACAACATGGTAGGAATACAAGGAGAAATCAAAGATTCTATTTATGAAACCTAAATAATTAGACACCTTGTAAACTATTAGAGCAGTTACTTTTCTTTTAAACTGTGGCTCTTTTACAAATGAGCTCTCTCCTTCAGCATGATTCTTTGATTTCTGATGCAACATGATTTTCTAAACAGGTAGATGTGACTGAATCTGAAAGCCCATTTGCCTCATGCTATGTAATCCAAGGATAAATCTTGCTCACTGTTCAAGGAAAGATCAATACTGAGAACACTTTCATCAACAGTCTAAGAGATACAAGAGACCATACTTTGAATATTCACCCTTTACAGAAATGGTCTGGAAGTAAAACCTCTCAGATTATGTAAAACATAGGACAGAACAGAAGAGATGGGCAATTTTTACTGTGTTTTTGCAGAAACCAGGGGATGAAGTAACGTTCACCACAAATAAGTGGCTGGAGGTTCTGTATCGAAGTAGAAGGAGATAAACATCTCCTAGCTCAAAGATATAATGATTTTCACTTTGACTTTTGCTTTTCTGCCTAAATGCTGTGTCGTATGAAAGCATAACTATTCAAAGGCGAGATTAAGTACCTGGCATACTGATTTTGTTAAGTAAGATAGAGAAACTGAATCATCAATGATGCTAGAGCACTCACTGCTGTGGAGATGGTAGACAAGATGCTCAAACTATGTCTGTGCTTTACAGCTGAAGTAAGAAGGATGATGTTTTTTTTAAAAAAAATCTAGATCATAAAATAGAAGATTTTCAGAAAGGATGTATACTACTAACAAATTACCAGGAAGTGAAGGATTACAGTCTCCTGAAAAAAACAATATTTCTACTAAAGAATTAATATACCTGAGGAACATTCACATTCATTCTTTGAGCAGTACAAGCAAAGATTCCTGACAGGATGCTGAAATAAAAGCAGCAGGTGAGGAGAGAACAGTAATAAAAACAATATACCTTGAACTAAGAAGTGATACACAAAGTGCATAGTGGATTTCTAAAGGCCTAACCTTTGTTTAGTGGTTACTGAGTTAAATTGGTCTCCGATAATAATGGGATTCTTCTCTCCTAATTTTAGCTAAGTAAAACCTTGGCATCTAGTGTAAACTGCCTTTCTTCGTAGCCAGTGACAAATGATGAGTGAATGTACAGAGGGTAATATACTCTACCTTAAACACCTCTCAGCATCCAGAAGGCAGCTGTCCTGTCCTACTACTTCTTTTCCATCATGCACAGTGGAGTCTTATCTCCTAAAATTGGCATTGCATCTGCTAAACTCTGAATTACTTACACAATTGTTATTGCACATGGACTCCAGCCTTAACAAAAAAGACAACTTTCCACACCTGTTCACACCTTGACAACATCAAGCCTTGAATGGAACTGGTTCAATGCAACCATTTGGCCTGAAGCTCCCTTTTACTCAGTAGCTACAGTTGCAAACTGGACCACTACCAAAGACAGGCAAAATTCTGCCCCAGTGAAATGGAAGCAGAGGCCACAAAGGATTCTTCTATCTGCTTAGTACAGAAGTAGAAGATGCTGATACTGCAGAAGGAAACAGAGCTCAAGATCACTATGAGAGATGTAAAGAGGTGCTGAGGCAGAAACAGCATGTGGTATCAAGTGCAAAAAAACCTGCTTTAGCCAAGTACAGATAAGGACAAGTCACAGACTTTTAGACTGCTCCAAAGTCATAGACCAGTGCAGAGCACTAGACTTTGAGCAGCATTTCTTTCTTCTGTGGGCAGCAGGGGCATCTGACTAACAAAAGATCACCTACAGTTCACTCTTGGAGACTTTAGAAGCTGTAAGAGGCCTCTTTATTCCCGGAGAGCCTGGGATAACCATTTTAACAGATGACACACTCATAGTAGTCTATGATAGTGTGAAAGAAACAGCAGACTTCTTCCCTGGAAGAGGTTCTGAATCAAATGTCCCTTTCACTGACTCCACTGTGCAAGTCACTTTAAATGTGCTTGTCAGTCTGTGGTCAGCCATCCTTCTGAGAAGTTTTCCCATTCTCCTAAGCGCAGTACTTTCAAGTTGCAGCCCTGACTGTCTCCTTCCCTTGAGTGGGATCAAATGCTCTCTGGAATGATCCTGGTTCTGGACAGGAGACCAAAGAGGGCACAGCACTCCAAATAGTTCGACCCCTTCAGAGCCTGTCAGTAAATCTGCAGAGACAAGAAACAGCTCTTTCAAAATGAGAGGTTTACTTCTTTGCCAAAGAATACACAATTGAGAAAAATGTGTCCAAGGCACAATAGTGTTATCTAAATATTTCGTTATCTCAGTATAACAACTTTATTCCAAATGAAGAAGGATCCAGCTTATTCCTGCCTTTCCTGGAAGGTATGGCTGTTTTGCTACAGTACTCTCTCTCTGGCTGCGTCTGCCTGTTCAACCTGCTGACAAAGACGTATTCCCTTTAAAATAAAGTTTAGTATTAAGAAAAATAACCTTAGTCAGGTAAAGATTTTTTTTTAGGTCAGGTGGAAACATGCCACAGGTATTCTCTAATTACTGTCTTCCCCACTGTGGACTCCATTAGTGCTAATATTATCTAGGATCGATTCTTATCTTTGCCTTTTCTTGACCTTTTTGTTTCTTTCAGAACCTCTTTGGTTTACTCCGTGCTGGCTAATAGATACTTAAGGTCTTTTTATTCATCAAAAGTAAAGCTTATGGCTGTCTTGCACTCCTTAGCCAGATATTAGAGTTTAGGGTGTATTTCATGAATAATTCAAACCCAATATTTTACAGGTTACAGTTCTCACATAGGGAGACAAATGTCATAGATCCGTCATTCAAAGGTAAACCCTACTGGAGAATTGGTTTCTGCTTTGATTTTGGAGCAGTAAACTCATCACTCATTTTCTATTTGCTTGTCTTGGCCACTGTATTGTATAAGTAAGAAAATGCCATGCAATAAAACCTTTTACACTGACTATTCTGACAACAACTCACAAGAGTCCTTAGAGAGCTAAAATGAAAACTAAGAGTTCTGGGTGGTCAGTGTGGGTGGCAAGCAGGACTGTGCCTATACTGTGCCCTCCCAAAGTAGGAGGGTATGGCATACAGACCACGCATATGGCCACATTATTCAGATCTCGGGTGATACATGCACCACAGGAGTGGGGTCCCTGCACACGGAGAGTAAGGAAAGAAAAAGAGAGAGACATTTATTCATCAGCACAGTGAATCAGAAAATACTTCCATCACTCATATTTTCATAGAGTAGTGCTCAGAGTAAGACCTCATCAGGGAAAAAAATGAAAACACTAGCAGTTCCTCCTTTGTGCCCAGGTTTACATGCAATTGCTCAGATTACAATTTGTCGCTCATTTTACACTCACATAGAAGATAAAGTAGAATCAAACGTCATCTACCTTGTGTCCTACAAAGGGAACAATTGTCCTTAAAACATCCATATTAGATGCTTTTTTTTTCCCCAAAGACCTTTAACACTGTGTATTCCATAGCCTCCTCTGATAGCTTATTGAAGTAATTTTCACACTACACCATTAATATCCCTCATTATTAAGAAGTATTTTAAATATCTACCCTGCCTCATGTTTAAGCTCACTCCACCTATTCTTCACAGACATGAAGAACAAATAATTTATTTTCTTTTTATAGCTGTCTACTATCATATGCTTATATACACATACAAACACACTTCAGTACCATTTTATTTAAGCTCAGTTACTCCTCTTCAACAATTCCTTACAGGTCACAACCTCTAAAAACTGTCACTCCTCGCCTCTGGACTACCTGGTCCATAATTTACTTGGAGTGTCCAAAACTAGCAACAACAGTCCCACTCAGGCTTTCCTAGTGCTTTATATGGGATTATTCACCATGTTTATATCCTAGTGCATCATATGAAATTTTTGCAAGAGTTCACCAGTTTTTACTTGCTTCTGACCTGTGGTTCACCATGATGACCACATCACCCTCTGCAAAACTTTTATTTTGCCTGTGCTCTCCATGTAATTTACACATATTTGTAAATCTAGTGTCTCAGTCCCCATTGGGAAGTCCTCTGAGTTTGGTGAAGAAGCTACTCTGTAGTCCATCAGTTAGACCATTAATGAAAGAAAGAATAACAACAGATCCAGAACAGAAACCTTATCCAATATATATTTTGGTAGCGAATCATTGTTAACTACTTGCTCTCTATATTTTGGTGCCTTTCCAGCAATGGGAATAAAGCTGGGCCTTCTATAAATTTCTCACTTTCCCCACTCTTTATACATAATCACTGTATTTGCATTTTCTGGCCCCTAGGTAACTTGTCTGTCCTTCAGAAGTTCCTACAGATAACTGTTAGATTTTCTTCTGACATTTTCAATTAATTCCATATCAACCAGTTTAACAATTGAAGGATTCAAATAGTCACTAGCCATGACCTCTAGTAAAAGTAACATGCAGATACTTACAGATGAAAGCTATGCATCTTTTTTTTTTTTGAGATACTAGTACTAGTCTAATGAGTCCCGTCTCAATTTTCCTGGGTATGCTTGTCTGCAATCCATTTTGTCTTTTTCCTTGAAGACATTCTGGTCAATATTGTCAGCTTTGGTAATATGCTCTTCCCAAGATTTCTAAGCACCTGTAGCACCTTTTAGCATTGCTACACAAATAACATCACAAAGAGCAAGAAACGTGATATACTACAAAACTGGAGCATAAGTCATTCTCTTGGATCTGCATCCACTGAGGTCTGTGTTTTGGGGGCAGGGGTGGTGGTGGTTTTCGCTTTTGACAGTTTTCTTCAACTACTTTTGATGGAGTTACCAAGGTTTGGATTCCCTTTACTTTGAAGTGATCCCAAGTTCCTAACTTGAAGCAATAACAATTTCTTTTAGATGAAACATGAAAGCGTGAGAAATTGCACTGCGTAATACATTCTAAGAAAAAAAATTCAAACATATCCAATAATAGTGATTTTAAGAGCAAGAGGGACCAAGGATTTATCCTTATACTCTATAAAGGTTATAGTGAAGGAATAAGGAGAGAATTAAACCATCACAAATTTTCAAAACTACCTATTTAAAAGCATCTATGCCATTGACTTATGATTTTATTATTTAGCCACCACTGAAAAACCCTGCTCTGTACTATGAAATTATTAGTGCTCCCTGTCTCTAACATTACTGAAATAAAAGCATAGCTTGCCTGGAATTGGGCTGCCACTTAGGATGCAAATTAGTAAGGATTTTTTCCCCCCATAAAAAATGATTAATTTACACTGTTTAGCAAGTTTATATTCTGGACCAGACAAGATAAATCATTCACACAAAATTATACTGAAATCCAGTCAACATATCTTTAGTAAATATGCTTTGAAGTGTCAGAAATTAGAAAGCTGGCATTTTTTAATTCTCCCCCACCAAACTCTTAAAAGAACAATATCTGTATATACCGAGTTTTCCTAAAATACCTTTTTCAAAGAGTTCACATGGTAAACATAATTTGGAACACCTTGATCACAAGTGATTTTTGAAAATGAGCTTTATATGAACAAAAACATTCACTACTTCAGCTATTCATGGTTCAAAACTTGAAATTATTTTACTCAACTAACATTCAAACATCAAGGCAGAACTAGAAAAGAGGAAAAGCTACAGATATGAATGCAATAACTTGAAACCACTACATAAGGATATAAAAAAATAGTTTATCTTCACAAGACATGATTTGGAGATGACCCATTAACAACATAAATATCTATATTTCTCACACACCTATACTTATAAAAAACCTATTCTTTCAATTATCTGTAATCATATATACGTATTCAACTTAACCCCATCTTGGGGTGCGGCTAATATCCTCAGCATGTTAGGTCATTCTACAAGAAGGAGGTGGTTCTTGTGGTTGAGGGCCAAATCTTACATTCTGTCCTAAAAGAGCCACAGCACATAACTGCACCTATTCAGACAACATCTATGAATGAACTGAGACTCAAAGTGACAGCTTACGTTCCATTTTCTCATTCTTCTGACTTTAACACCAAGAAGGTCTGGTGAGCAGAGGGAATGGCATCAGCTTTATTTTTACTAGGTCTCATTTTATCCCCATAGAGAAAATCAGAAGCCAAACCCCATGTATATATTCTCCTTAATTTGACTCACCATTTGAGGAGGGTGGGGAGGAAAAAAAAGGTCTGCTCATTTACCTCCATTGCTAAGTGATACAGATGAATGTGTATACTACATTGCACAATATATAGTTACCTAAAATACACAGTAACGTGCAAAACAATGGTGTTAAAATTTTAAAAGTGATGTGTCTAGTAAAACTAATGTGATGAAAACTTGTTTCATGTTCAAGCTGTAAACTATCAAAGGTGATTAACAACCAGTGACACCAAATATTATACATAACACAGCTTTTCCTAGTCACATTGCTGCTGTTGTCACATTTTCCTGCTGTCACCAGGACAACAGGCTTAGAGTTGCAATTCAGTCAGCTCTTTGGCTTCTTCTGGTCACCACTAGTCCAAGGGCTCAGAAATGACTCTGTGGGAAGAGCATTAAGGGTGGCAGTTACAAAAACAACCATGTCACTTTTTCACATTGTAAATCTGGTTGTTCAGCTTAGACTAATCAGCCCCAGCGGCTAGTCTATTGTAAATGTGCTCTTCTGTGTTACTGGCAAAGTAGTAGTATACAAGTAGAGCTTGGAAGAGTGTCTTGAGCGGGGAAGTGGTCCACACAGAAAACAGTGGCTGCTTTGGTGACCAGGGAACCCAGACCAGTCCCTCATAGACCTATTCCCATGCTATGTGCAACACTGGAATATACTGTTCTAGCTCAGAGTTTTACAGCCTGGGCTGACAATTGAGACTTTCTGGAAGATTGTCTAGAGACTAGAAAAAGCCATTGTGTATTTATGCTGGATTTTATTTAAAACAGGATTTTTCTTTCTGGTTAATTTTATTGATACAAGCAACTTGTATTATTCCCCCATAAAATTTAATAAAAAGCAACACATGGTACTTCAATTCATATCGTGTGGCAACATTTTGGCAATACCAAAAACTGTTAACTGAAACTGTAATGGCCCACTAGCTTATAGCAATGACTGTCAGACACACTGGACATACTAAATTAGGGGAAGTAATGTGCTCAGGAATGAACAGTACGGTAAGAAAGAATAAGGCCTGCAGCAGGGTACTTCAAAGTGCAGTGAGAGAGTTGATATTTCTCTCCTTTCTTGTGCAGAAGGTAAGTTGCTAATGGGATGCTTCCTTATTGTACGTGCGTTACACCACATGTCGATGGCTCACCTCTACAGCCCGGAAGAGGCAAAAGCTGAAAACTAATTCCCGCCTATTTCTTGCCTCTGCCCATTCACTTATTCTCACAAAAATTCCAGAGATATACGTCACCTATTCTAGATCTTCTGGCCGTCAAGGCCTTAAAAGACTGACAGTTATTCAGATCAGGTTAATCACCTCATCAGCAAATCCTAATGTAACTTATTTTAAGAGCTACGTGTTGAGAACTTTTTCTTAGCAGCATTTAGACAGGGAACAATCCCCTTGACATTAACATGACAAATTCACAAAGCAATCCACTTCTTGTTGTTAATAAAATCCAGTCCTTGATTATTAGAGGCAATCCTTCATGCTATACCACTTTCGTATGGATTAACCACCTAGTTTGCAGGAGTCAGGCATCACTATTTCCATCCAGGTGTAATTAAATCTTCACTGAAAAGAGGAAATTAATTTTGTTTCTATATAAATTCTGAGAAAATAAAAATTGATAAACAAAAAACCAGATCTTTAAGGGATAATCACAGGAATTTGATTTTATGAAAATATTCCAAATGAAAAAAAGCAGAAGACAAAAATCAGGAGGATTTCCTTTTATACTGTATTTATAGGAAAGTAATATTCAGAAATTAAATTCTTGTCTACAAAACAGTTTTATTAAGAGATGACTTAAAAAACATTTAGAGTTTGAATAACATTCTTGTTAATACCATACCCTGTAGGTAAGCAGAAAAATCCTTCTTCTTGAGTTTAGTTGTCAGTTGAAGTCTTCATAGATAGATGGTTCATATAGAACTAGAGAAAACATGAAATATTCTTTCAAGAAAGCAAATATTTTCAGAATTTTCCAGGTACTTTTTCAAGTCTTCATTTTTTGATTTATGATAATAAATTTTGATTGACTACTTGACTGAGAACTGTCTTGGGTGAGATCTACTTGATATTCTCAATCTTTTCTTCCTGAAGTCCCCAGAAAATAAAGCAGTGCCTTTTGCTCTTCTTTTACCAAGCCTTACATCTCTGTGTCTCTGTGTGGCACGAAATACTCCAGATCTAAAGACAACCAAGACCACATGACTGAAGAGTGAACCAATTGTATGCAGATCTAGGATCCAACACTGTAAGGTTAAGGCTGCCTTGTTGAAAGCCTATAATCATTTTGAAGCATATTCTTTGTTTTGTGGGGGTTTTTTGTTGGGTTTTGGGTTTTTTATTTAAAAAAAAGAATGAAAAAAAAACCCAGAGCCTAATTGTATGTGCCTGGGAGTAGCTATCTAAGCTTCAGGCAATACAAATGCTGCTATTACTGAGGAGTAAAAGCTCTGCATAATTAACAAAACATCATCAGCCTTACAGTTCCTGTAGAATGTAGTAAGTTCCTTGCCTGAAGGCTGCTCTCAGCCTAGTAAGTCTGTTTACCCTGTCCAAGATTAGATTAGTTTAATTATTATGAAAAAGACTGCTAAGATCTTACAGCCTAATTATGCAAATGTTTCTAAATGTTCACAAAAGTAATTTATTTATTTGGAGATAAATGAATCTGTTTTGTCATAAACCAGATTGCAGTCCTGGCAATGTACAAGCAGGGTTATGTGCCCTTAGGCATATCTTTCACCACAAATATCAGTGGGACCCCTGGATTACAACAGTTATAAATACATACATGTTTTTAGCAGGTTTTTATAGTTTTTGTAAATTATAGTAATCCCTGAAAGAACTATCACAGGTTTAATACTCACCAACCTTGTTATGAAAACAGGGTTTCTCAGCAGAAGCATTTAAAAGATGCTAACAGCTAAAACATTCCTGGTAGACCTATTAAGATGCACCTGTTTTATTATGCTTTGAAACTGATATCTTCAAAAGAGTTCTTCCCTCCTAGTACAGACTCTTGATGCTAAAATAACCTGCATCAATAAAGTACTATTACTCTAAATAAGGTGGCAGTGTTTTTCTCAAGCCATACAGTGCTAAGCATAACCAGAAGCAGCCCATTTTACATTAGAAATTCTGTAGGTTTTCCTCATAAATCTCACTGCAGCTTAGAGATTTAATTCGTCATCTATTTGTAATTACATGACAGCACATGAAATAGATGCAGAAAAACTGTTCTATATTTAGGCACTGCTCTAGTTTCATTGCTGTTATCACAGAGATAACCCCTAGGCAGCACACTGCTGCCTTCTGTGAACTCATGCACATTCAAGGCAGAGGATTTAAATTTTGAAACAGTAGAGATTTAAAATCTGATCTTGACCACAAAGAAAACTGAAAAGCTTAACATGTTGCACAGTTATGTAAAATGAAATTGAACATAAGCCAAAAGAAGATTGGTCTTTAAAGAGTTCAGATTTTTTCTTAATGAGACGACTCATCTGTAGGCAGGGGCTATTTTGTGCGCTGCAAAGCAAACGTCCCTGACTCTCACAGGCACCAACTTCAGAGTGAACTGAACTACAGGCACTTTTAAAATGATAAACATGAAAAGTTTAGATGGATGGGAGTAGCAAAGCAGATGAAACACAATTGACAAATAAACTGGGACATTTTGAGCCATGTTCACTTAACCTGTAATGTCAATTTGATGCAGTAATTTCTTCTGCCATCAATGTTTATTTTCTACTTGAGACAATAGCATGACATTTTCCTGGAAACATACTGCATTAAAATCAATGCAGAGTGACTTCTTGATTTGTTTATAAATTAACCATTCCTTAAGTAAGCAGGGCAATAGCTCTGTATGGGAATTATACCCACTGTTCTCCTGTGTATTAAATAGAGGATGTGAGCGATGATTTTAACTGGCTGCTATGACATCACCATTATCATGGATATTCAAGACATTAGAAGCTGCTTGCTGTCAGTTAAATGATCACATCTCAAGTGCACCTGCTTTATAATTATTCATTTGGAGCAGGATCATTAACATATTCCTTAAGTCATTTACAGGCAATTTAACTCTACAGTAATGATTTTTTCCCTCTTTGTAACAAATTAATGATATATATATAAATACAGGAGTACAAATGAAATTCACACAATTCATATTGTAATTAGTGTATACCAAAGGTCTGAAGGTTGTCTAACACATTTTTCCTGTGGTAGGCAGCTATTCTGCAACCACTTAAAAGCTACAGCATTATTTTTTATTCTTTCAGAAGAAAGATACTTATCTATACACTTTCAATGGTGACAACAAGGCTAGTAGTCATGTTAGCCACGGGCACTTCATAAGTACAATTTGTGGTCTATTTGCAAGAGTTTAAATGGTGAAAGTAGAAGAGCTAAGAAGCTGGAGATTTATTAAATCTACCTATTCAACCACATAAATAACAGAGTACTTGTCTAGTACCACCAGTGTAATGAACTTGCCCCAGTTTCAAATACATACAGTTGTTTCTGGCTAGACAGCTTTGAGAATACTATGGCTAATTGGCAAGCGTGTACAAATACAGAGGAACACATCCACCCAGCCGCGATACATCTTAAATGTTGGTAACTCATATTAGGATTTTCCACAGTTTGCATGCTGACAGAGCTTCCCTAGAACTGTGAAAACTCCATCATTAGTGCAGGGTAGTGCTGATCTCAGCTTGCATACAGAACTTCTTACAGAGGACATTATTGCTGGGGTGAAGGATGCTGCAAGACCATCCAAAAACTGCCGCACACACTCATTTTGACCCATAGAAACTTCTACACTCTAGCACCTGAGATGTAATAATTGCCTACTCTGGGCAACACCTTTTCCTCACTCACAAGATGCAGTGGCCTGCAAAAATGCACAGCAGCATTTGCACAGATCATTCCTACCTACTGCTTCCCCTTAGCACGTCATTAGCCAGTATCATCTGATTTCTACAGAGAGGCAGAGCGAGGAATCAGGGAATTAAATAAATTGGTTTACTTTATTGTAAAACTGTAAAACAATTGCATCAATCATATGCAAGACAGAGGCAAAATGACTCTGTGAACTGTTGGGTTGAAGTGTATGCACCGAGTCAGTCTACCGCATCTCTAGCAGACCTGTTTGTCACACTGGCAATGTCACAGTGAGCAGAAGATCTTCTGCAGGCACGGGGAGAAGAGACACAGTGGGATGAAGCATTTCTTCTTGTAACCCACTGCCCTTAAAAATATTTTGAAAACAACTGGCATTTGGGGAATTTTTTATCTTTCCCAGCTGCTCTTTAGGAGTGGTTTAGATCTGGAGAGACAGAGAGGTGAGATGCAGGGAACACTTCCAGCTTTCCTTCAGTTTGACAGGATCCTGAGAGTGCTAGAAAAGTCCTGAATGTGTCCGTGGCAGTGATGCCACTTCTGCCACAGCTGATCAATCTTTCTTGGGCAAATCTGTAAGACAAACTAGAAGTGATCCTGGAAAGAGCACCTTCATGTGAGCATAGGGAGCTCTGAAGTAGCAATTTATAACTCAAATCACGAGACCATTCTGGATGATACACGTGGCCCTGTATGACTAACATGCAGGAAGACTCCTAGTTTTGTCTGCAATTATTTCTATCTAGGCTTCCATTTGGAAATCTTGGCCTTAAGAAGACAATGAGATTTTTCCATTCACTTCTGCCCCAGTCAGTATATCAGACAGTCATGGTGAACCAATGGCACGTGAGAAATGTAGTTAATGTGATACAAACATGTCTGAGCTTTTGTGATCTCTTACTCTAATTATCCTGGGGATATCACAGCATCCTTTATGGAATGAGAGCATTACAAAAACAATAGTTGGTTCTATGGTTATCAGATTCTCTGGTTACAATGTGCCAATTTGACAGGTGCATAAAAAATTCATTTGACTTACTTGCTAATGTCATCGGTAAATGAAGGTGCCACCATTATTACAAATGTTACAGAAAGCTGAAGAGTACTAATTACCAAATAGCAAACCAGTCATAAAATCAAAGCACAGAGACACTGGAGTGGAAGGAAATAGAAGCTGAATTCTCAATATTTTTTCAGGATATAAACTACTCGTACTTAAATAATCTTACCGTATAACAATACCCATCATGCAGGGTATGTATCATTCCCAAGTATCGATTAGAAATAGAGAGTCAAAAGGACTGCTTATAATTTGAATATCATGTTCACACTATTAGTGTAATTTACTGAGTTTAATATTAAACTGAAATGCTACCTGAAAGGCATTCCCTCCAACAATATATTTCACATTATTTAAAACTGTGCTGCGCCATTAGAGTAACCATTTATATCAATTCGCAAACAAAAGAATACCTTCGCTATTCTTCCACCCAGTGAAGGAAAGTGTCAGTGTCATGGTAGAAAGCCAAAGAAATGTTCCATACATATATTCTTTTACCTAGAGCATAACCTCTTTCTCCAGTGCTGGAGATAACTTGGCCTATCTGTCCTGTCCAATTTGGGATAAACAGCACGTTCTCAGCCTGCAATTTCTTGGTGCCCTGATGCTTCCCAGGGTCTGTGCTGCACGTTTTCTCTCTTCTTCTCCCTACTACATCTCTCTACAGGTCCCTTCTCTTTCCTTGGGACAGAAGAATATCAATTAGGAAATTAAACTCTCCTACTCTGGACTGTTACGGTGACAATTTAAAGCTGTGCATGTGAAGTTATCTTACCTGTGCCAGCACTTTCCTTTTCCCTCTTCTAACTTTAAAGAGCATTTTAAAGACTTCCTTGGCATAAAGCTGCATTCATTCGGGCAGCAATGCACAAGTTTGAAGAAACCCACAATACACATCAGAATAATGCTGAGAGCTCATCACGACTCATTCTTACTTTCTCAGTATTCACTGAAAGAAGTTTTACATTTGTGAACTGCACGATACCACTGAACAGTACCTGAGTGCCTTCTCTAGGTGACAAAATTTACCACTGCCAATTTGTTAGGCTTATATTCACAGTAGAGCAGTACCCATCCAGTTCTTTTCCCCAGGCCCACCCAGCACCAGTCACCTGTCCTCAGCCTCCAGGCAGCAGGCACCCTGCCAAGCATTCCTTTCAACCTCCCTGGGCCCCCTTAGCCACAGCCACTGGCTCACCACAGCATCAGGGACTTGCAGCCCCTTTTTAAGATGGCACAAGGGAGGGAGATGGACACTATTTGTTCTGAATTGCTGTATCATTATTGTGTGCAAGTGAGGCAGAGATCGCTCTTCCCCCATCTTTCCTATAGTTCTGCTTGGATCACCTACTGGAGTGTCAACTGAAAATATGTGCCACAGTAGAAAAGTTATCTTCAAGAGATTAATATTTGCCAGTGGTTCAGGTACCTTGACATCTGACAAAACTTCAGATATTACGGCATCTGTGTCGCATAGGCAAATAACCAAACTTAAATCAGATGTTACATAATCTTTCATCTCTGACTATTCAAGTGAAAAACAAATAAAGCAAAAGCAGGCTACACATTGCTTCACAATTTGGAATAGATTTACTTCATCTTACTGAGGCTTTCTGTATCACTCATCATTGAGGTATCCAGAAGCAACATGTTTTGCTTATGAGAACAATAGCCTGTAAATTTCTGAATCTGAAATATTCATGAGAAATAGGTAATGACATTTACAGCTTCACACACACGTGCTTCTAATCAAAGATCAGAAAAAGTCAGAGTGAAGTATAGCATTATCCTATTTTTTATTTTTTTTTTTTTTTTTTACTATTTTGGAAGAGTCACTCTGGATCAGAAAACAGTCAGTAGATTTTGGGTATTTCCAATTACAGTAGTCACCATCTGGGAGGAGGTCTGCGGCTGAAGGACAGGGGGTCCTTTTGCATTGCTGAGCAACTGTTACAGAGCAGTAGCCCATCAAGTGGAAGGGAATGCTGTGTCCTAGAACAGTGGTACTGATGGAGCAGGTCCACTCAGGGCTGAATCATCAATTGCCATACACTGGTAAATACTTAAACCTCCTTTCCATCTGATATGAGGTTTTTTTCAGTTTGGCTTTTGTAAGAAGGGGAAACGTTATATAATTTAGTTTCTTTCAACTGAATGGATACTCTGTGTTTTGAGATAGAAGAGTAATAGTCTGCCAAAATTATGTCTGATTTCATTTTTAATTCACCATTATCACATTGTTACAGATTTGCCAGCTGTATGCAACAATTATTCATTTGATTATTTCAGACCCCACACTTCACAAACTTATATTCTAATACTTTAAGCATTTCACACAATTCAGTCTAGTTTCTGAAACTTTGAATGTAGCACATCGTAGATACACACCTTCCATATGAAATAGTATTTGCAATACTCAATTCGAAGTCAAAAATAAAACAAATTGACTGCTCATGGGAAAAAACAGAACAGATCAAACCCCTAAGTATTATGTTAATTTCTGTATCAAAACTAAATGTATGCTATGATTCTGGATACAAAAAAACCCTCTAAATGTGCATTTATTATTGAATTATCAGAAGATCACATTAGACTGAACTGAAATTTGATCTATCTCTATTTCAAATCAAGGCAGAAAAAACAGACATATTTAAAGAACTCAGCTACATCAAGGCTAAGTTTCCCATTGGTAAAGAAATCAAGCACATTGAAAGGAATTGACATCTTTGATTAACAGGAATTTCAATACCCTCAAAGCACCTGTTGACCCCAGCATTCAAGGTTCTAGATAGTCTTGTGCCATCTGCTGCATAAACCTATATGCAGATGACTGACCAGAACACGCAATATACCAACTTGCATACGTTCAGCCTGTCCCCTCTGCTTTCATAGGGCATTTCATTGATCTGGCACCACTCTTCCTTGCCTCATACAGTGGTTGCAAGGTACGGTTCATCTCCTTGACTCTGGAGGGGAAGCTAGAATATTAGGCACCATTTTCATTTTCCCTTTTTCAAGTGCTCAGGCCTTTACAGACAAACATCATCTGCTCTTACCTGAAAGATGCCCTCTGCTCTTTTTTTCTACTTGAAGTGTGAGCCACTCTCTGCTACAGAAAAGATCTTGTCACTCTGTTTTCACATGCTTTGCAGCTTCGTTAGAAGCACTTTTAAAATCTCAGGCTGGAACCTGTAGATGAGAACAGCTTTTTAATGTTCACTATACTCTGGAAGAATTGCGCATTTATTCAACTCAAAGCACTAATGATGAAGGGAAAAATATTATTTTCAACTCTACTTTCACTGCACATTTTCATGATGAGGCAGTGAAGCTTCATTTGCAGTCTGTTACAAAGCAAATCAAGACATATATTTAATATCTAAATTGTGCACAACAGCAATATGGAAAGAAGAGAAGAAACTGCTGATTTTGTAGTTCAAGATGAGGTAAAGAACATGCTGTTCATATGTATCTAGTGGCAGAAGTGAAATGTTGGAGCAGTATTGCTCCCCACTCACTCAGCGTGCCTTTATGTGGAAACTGATACATCTGTATAAATATTATAGGACACTTGCTTGTAATTGAGGTCTCTCATTGCAAAACTAAGGTGCACAGAATTAAGAGCTTCAGAAGTGCCTGGCATCTAAAACTGGAAGATATTAAAGCAATCTTCCACAAGATGGCTCTCTCTCTCGCTGTTCGTATTACTGACTCAAACTTAGGTAGAGAAAACATAAATAATATTCAGAACAAAAATGTGATTACAGTTTGAAGGAGTAAGAGTGCCTCCACATGGGAGCAGGGATGCTTCACTGAATTAGGGCAGTCTATGTGACAGTGGAGAACTACACGCTATCCATTTCCTCCAAACTGTAAAGGGGGTTTCACAGGATGTTTTGAAATTACGTCTTTTGAAAGGCACATGTTTACTCCACCTGCGATCCAAGTTGGTGTGTCTCCATGCAGTTTCATTTCATCAGCCATATACCTAAGGGGCAGCACCCAAACTAATTAAACTCTGCCTTTCAGGGCTAACAGAAATGGTCAGGTTCTGCTATAAGCATTGGTAGTGATGCATCTTTACAATCTAATACTGGCACTCCAAACTTCAGAAAAAAATGAAGCAAAAATAATAATAAAAAACATTCCCATCAATATTTGGTTTTAACACTTTTTTTTAGAGATAACTTTAATTAATCTCTTATGCAACAGCTATGGAAAAATATCTTTGTGACAACCGAAAGGATGTAATTTTGAGTAGCTTTAAAAACTTTTGGACACAGAGTCCTTTTACTTCTACTTATTCCGGACCATTATATATCTTTACCTTATTTTCAGTGAAATGCGCTTTACTGTACATTGTACTGTTTGATGCACTTACTGAAGCCTTGGGGATCAGACTTATGCTTGGGACATGTGTTACAGTTTTATTTATGAAGTATTCATTTACATCTGCAGAAAATTCTTTCGGAAATGAAGCATCACAACAATCTAAAATAAATTTGACTGAAAGAGAAATGCTAAGATCTTGCCTTATTCCACCGATAGTTTTACGTTACACTGATGATCTCTCTATACAGATATTTGTCATTACAAAATGTGCTTTCCTACTATGTCCAGTATTCAAAGCTGTCTACCTTTAAGCAGTCCATTAGGTGGCTTCAGGACAGTTGTGTTACCAAAGAATTATCCTACTGAGAGAGAAAAACAAACATCAAAATGGGAGCGTGGGAACATTTTTCACACTGTTGCTTCCTTAATCTCCAAACAGTTTACTGAGGCAAGGATAGATGCAAGGAAAACCCCCTGAGCCCCCAAACTCTGTTTGCTGCAGAAAGCAGGAAAGGGCTGAGAGGGAAGTCTCCAGTTCTCCAGGATTCCTTGTACAGTTTGGAGCTGGTGCAGGTAAGGTGTGCACTTCCTTTAAATCTTGAGGAAAAGCTGGGACACCTTCTTACTACAGGGTTTATATCTAAGGCAACTCACAGCTTCAGTCTACCTCGCTTTTATCACAGCAGAAGAGTATGTCCCTGGCAGCTGCAGCAGGGACACTGAAATTACAGTGTAAGGCACTCTCATGTGCCCATGATCATTGTCCCTGGAATGACATCCTCATTCAGCCCCATTTTGACAGATATGTGCAGTGTGGTAGGCAGGGATCTTCTTCCTTCTCACATCATTGTTATGTTGTCTCTGCAGAGATGTAAAAGGGTACCTGAAGTGTAGACCCATATTTGCCTTGATAATAGCCAGCAGAGTTCTACCACAGGACTCCTCAGTGAGCATTTGCAGCTAGATTACATCTCTTTTTCATAGTCTGAGCACAGAAAGCTGCTTACAGGGTCCCCCAAGAATATGGTCTATTAAATCAACAAAACCAGGATTAAATCTAAAGTCTAAAAGGAACGAGAAAATGGCATTTCCTACCCATTACAAATGAGCAGAATTTTTATGCAGCTAGAACTGGTTATTGACCACCCTTTCATTACCACACACGCTGCATCCCACCTCATAATCTGGCTCACAACACACTTTTGCAGCACTGTGGTTGCTTTTGTATCATTCTCCTAGCAAGGGGAAGAAGTTCTGTTTCTCTGTTTTACCTCACCCACACTAAGGAAATTTTTGGCTGTATTATAAGATGATGGAGAAACCTGAGCTCTAAGAGCCACTGCCATTCCACCCTAGTTGCCACCAGTCGCAAGTAGGGATTGCAGCAGAGATACCAAGGAAAATGAAAAGAAATGCCCAAACTCCTGTCCTTGCTTATGATGCCACTTACAGTAGCTTTCTGTGAGGCAACTCCGTTGGTTTCCACATGGTTGCAATGACATAGGTCAGCAGAACACAACCCCAATCACAAACATGCACAACAATATGCAACACATCACTGGATCACGCCATCCATTTCTGCCTCCATCTCCCATCACAAATGGTGACTCATACTTTATGGTTTGTAGCAAGATTCTGGCACTCATTTCATATTCAACCTTAAAATTAAGCAAAGAAGAGACTATTTTTTTCTCTCTTATAAGTTTTCTTTAGCTCTGGTAAGATATGCCAGCCATTAGTTTCACTTGTTCCTTCATAACTACTTCACTTCCCTGGCACATTAGACAAAGTCTGCACCCAGTGTTATCTCACAGCACAGGTACTGATCATCTCCTTTGAAACACTGACCACTTCCTCAAAAACCACCCTTACTTTCTATTCGTGCACATAGGTAGCAGTGCTGGTGAAAGGAGTTCAATTATGACTTGGCAAGCTCTACACAGTAAAGCAGCTGCTTCTTCTGTTTGGATATGAAAAAAGGCAGCTGTAATTCAGAACAAATATAAAGGTTGTCCTGGCAGCAATATGGCTTATCTCCATGCTGACAAAAAGTAAGGAAGACTTCTGGAAAGGAACACAGTGATAGATCCCTCAAACACTCTCAATCTGTGTTAATTAAAAGTTGTTTAGTTTTACTGTCAGTGAAGCTTAGGCACATTACTGAAATCTCCAAGATCCAATTCGGATGCCATAGTGATTTGAATCACTTGTAATAATCTTATTTTATAGAACCAAACACAAGGTATTCTGGAAAGAAAAGGAAAAATAAACCAGCATTTTTGCTTGCAGCCTTGTAATTTCACTGAATCATGCTGTGATGTTGACTTTTAAGCAAAAGACTTTATTGAAATCCACTAGAAGTTGTATTTAAGAACTGGTGGCAAGATATGGACCATTGACTTCAGTACAATTACTCCGAGTTGTACTGCAGAAGTCTGAGAATCTAGTCTTGAGTCTTTCATGTAAGCTTAGGCATGGTTAAGATACATTATGCAAATAAGAGACGTTAAGTTGAGCAAAAACATATACTGGAGGCCTGTGGAACATGTATGGATCTCTTCAGCTGTTGCTTCTCTGGGTCTGATTTAGACTCGAACATATACTCAATGTGAAGGTAGTTAATTTACCTCGCATCTAAAAGTTTACCTGAAAGTCACCGTCACTGAATTACAAACTACTCTATACTTCCTTTTTATGACATTTTGTAAAAATGCCTGCCTCTGTTGTAGAAATTCTTTAAGAAATTGCATTAAAATCCAAATAAGATTACTGAAATGCAAACAGAAATGCTTTATTTTCTGCTGCTGGGATGTTTCAATATTTTAGGAGTATTTTATGTCCCCAGGGACCCAAAAGGCAAGTCATTTGAAAAGCAGAGTGTATGCAGAAAAGCATCATAATGCCCTGTGGGACAAGTCTAAGCCCATCAAAATCCACTGGAGTCTACTGACTTCAGAGATTTTCAGTGTGCATTTTCTAAATCTAAAGAATCATAAGGCTTCCCAAACACCCCCTGTTACCACCTGTACTTTAACAGACTCAAGGAACTCCCAGAACAATACATGACTAAAGGTTTCTATTGCCCTATGGAGTGTCCAGTCCTATTTTCTTTCCACACTCCCACCCTGGTGGTCGTGAGATCTGCCATAAAAACACACCGCAGCACTGGAATATACTGCAGAGACAAAAAGGGGTTGAGTGTTGACAAGTCAAAGATCTGAGAGCAGCCACTATGCTAAAAGGTAGGAATCCTTCACTGTGAAATAACGCTAAAGCCAGGATTAAGATAGAAAACAGAAATATTTAGTATATATTAAGTGAAGCCTGACATTGGAAATGCAGATCAGCAATACTTCAGGAATTTTCACTGAATATCAAAAGGTTTCCAGAATACTAAGTCTGTGAAACCAAGGCCCCCAGGTATGGGACCCGCATCTGAAGTCAGATTGTCACAACTGAGATCCATAGAAGTCACCTTTGCAGAATTACCTTCACTGAAATGAAAAAGATTGCTAAAATGAATTCCAAAATCTATGGAGAAAGTATTTTGTCTGGAGTCTGGACCTCTCTATCTTCAGAACAAAGCAGCAAAACCCACTTTCCTACCAAGCAGTACCAGCACTGTCAGAAAAGTGTAAATGGCTTGTTAGGGAAACTAACGTAGCATCTTGATCCACTGTGGCAATTTTTCTGCATAATTTAAATTAATCTTGTTCATACAGACATTGCTATAAAGATTTTTACTTAAAAAAATAATTAAGAAGTACTACATGATCTGAAAACTGACCTACTCTTCTGCATGTTAGTTAATTTCATTTTGCACTATGTGTTTATAGTGCAGGCAAATGCTGGAGAAACTCCAAGCTTGAAGAGTAAAAAATATAATATAAATTGCTTACCTCAACTACTGACTTCTATGAGCATTCAGCATGTACAGCTTTGTTCAAAGGTCTTCTGAAGGTAGGATGCCTTGTGAATACCTATGCAAATATTCATGAGTATTACAACTTGACACAAGTGGTTTACCAAGCTATATTTAGAGTGCCCAAACATCTTTCTCATCTTAGACTAAGGAATCTCACACTGGGGGACAGGTACCAAGAGGACATACACTTCCCTTGGGCACAGCAGCAAAGGTAGGTGACCACAGGCTGCAAGAGTCAAAGATGTGCTGCAGATATTCCTGCTGCCAGAAGCTTCTGTTTACACAACTGAAGTTGCAGGAGCAAACTGGGTTTTAGAAGCCCTGTCTCAGGTGTTGTGCATAGCAAACAACTACCTGCATCCAAGAAGCACAAGCTGAGCTGTTGCCTTACAACAAAATCAATCATTATGTAGTTTGAAGATTGGACCTAGGTGTTCTAATCTCAGCATTAATTGTTTGCAAAGCTTTTGTGTGTGTACCTGTAGTCTACAGCTTTAAAGAGCAGAAGAAATAAAGAAATCAAGTTTTGCTCATCCAATACAGAGAAATCTATTTAGATCTCAGTCAGAATATTTACACTTTTTCAGCTAGCTCTAGGTCTGAGTTCCCCATTTCTTATTGAATTCTTTTTGGTTTGTATCTGTTTAGGAATTACATTGCCCACTCCTATTTTTTCCAACCCATCCAGCAAAAATGAGAAAACTGTTAATACCTGTGAGAGGCATGAAAACCCTTTTATACAATGAGAAACTTCCCAAAATGCCTGAAATTCTGATAAATGATTTCTTCCTGGAATATGGATGGAAGAAGATGGCTTTGACCCTTTATACAAAAGTCTGGCAGTCTTCTTAACAAATATCTCCAAGCTATAGCAGCCAACACATATTTATGTGTGAGATGGCTCAGAATAATTGATTAGGCTTGCTAAGGTTCCAGTTAAGAAACTGCAAACCCATTCTCTTTTTTTTACCTTTCCCTTACTGTTTTCTTGCATAACAATTTTTTCCTTATCATTGCTCATTTTTATGCAGAGCATGTTTGCTTATTTGCTATGGTCAGTAGACACTTTATTTTAATTAATTCAAAGGCAAATGTATTTGAAGACATTTAGCTCTCATTTCAGGTAAGAAAAACAATTAATATAATGGTTTTAGAACTACATAGGAAAAAATGAAAAATACGAGCTGCCAACACCCCAAAACCAGCTAGATTAATAAATACACTGTTTTCTTTGCCTAGACCTTTTTCTAATGAACACAATAGTGGCAACAAGTTAACTTATTTGCTATCTAAATCCTATCAAAGGTTACTGTGCAGTTATTTATCAACTACAAACCCATAACTTCTTACTATAATTATGTAGTACCCATCCAATTAACTCCCGGGCTAAATGCATATTACTCTTGCACTTCCTGCTCCAATATATACTGGGCTTTAAATTTTTGTTGTTACTATATCTGTGATGCTGCCGCACTTACAAAACTGCTTAGAAATCAGAATCTCACAGTTACTGACACAAGGCAATGCAGTAACATAAGAACACATGCATAGCTTTAAGAAGTTTCTGTTGCTATGTGAGAAATGCATTTCTTGTAAAACAAAACTAAAGGGAGTAAGACAGAGAACCTCTATTTGCTATAAACTTTCCTTTCACAAGGACAGACAAGATGGACAGGAGGAACTAGATCACTATCATCAATCACTGTAATTTCAGCTAAATCCATGAATCACCAGCCCACAAAAAAATTGCTTCTCTTTCCATAACATATGACGTACATTAAAAAAAAATAGAACTTGATATGGAAAGCAATAGGAGATATTGATACAGTCTATCCATACAGGTACAGGTGCTGTTCCATGTTGGTGGATGCAAAATTCACTAATTCCAAAACAACCACTACAGATGTTTTACATAAAACTGAATCAGTAGCTAAGTAAATTGACGCACTTAACAATTCAATCACTGCTGAGTGTCTCCACCTGCAGAGACTCCAGCCACTGAGCCTCTTAACTTCAGCTCCTGGCCAACAGTGTGCAGACCATATTCTTTGCAGCCTGATAGTGCTCCACATGGCCAGCACACAGAGCTGCATGGCTGGGCTGCTGCACAACACAGCCACTCTGCAGCCAAAGCCAATGTTTCAGAGACAGTTTGAGCACGGAAAGAGAAACTTTGCTATTCAGCCTTCTAAAAGAAACCTACTATCCTTTTTATTATGGAAATGTGAATAAATGGGATAGAAATTCCTTTCCGGACACAGGTCAAAGAGAAACATTTTTGAGAAATTCAAGAAAGATGTAACAGGGTCCCTCCTGATGATTTGCAGACAATAGTACTGTCCTGAATTCCAGCACGGACGAGTCTTTTCCTTCTCTCAAAGCTGCTTCTGGGAATACATTTATTGCCCTCATCCTCTTTCAGATTCCCCAGTCTCTTCAAGGGCACGTAAAAAGAATTGCTTGGCAAATAGAATTTAATTGCATTAAATAGCAAATTAATCTTTTCCCCCTAGATATCCCACAATGTCTTGCCGCACCAGAAAACAACTGAAAATATAGCCACGCACTGACTGGAGTCTCATTGTAAAAAGTTATTCCAGGAAATTGGCTTCAGTCCAAAAGGTAACAGAAAAGAGGTAATTTAAATATGCTTCAACATAGGAATGAACATCGAAGCTCTGTTGTTCTCTTTGTCAAAACCCATTCTTTCAGAAAATCGTTTTCTTTACCCATTGGACAACAAAATGCATTGTCAAGAAATTTTATAGCAATAATTATAAAAGATGTCCATTTGAACCCATTGAGGTCTTACTGATTTTATAACACCCAGCAGACCTCCCTGCAGGAGAACAGTATATTTATGTTAGCAATATATGCGAGAATTGAGATCATAAAATTAAATGACCACATAGAACTGTCATTTATATGATGAGCGCCTACATATGTGAAGGCTGGTTTATCTTGCAAGATAGGGCAGTACTAAATGGTCCACTCTCAGTGAATGGTTTTAATCACGCATTTCTTCACTGTTTCTGCAATATTACACTTGAAGGACTGGTAAGCAGTTTACTATGAAATGTTAAATGGCTACTGGCAGTACAAGCCGTTTGGAAGTGCTCACTAAAATAGAAGTACCGTACATATTGTATGCAATTGTTTTATGAGAGACATTATGGTTACTAGAATAACATTTCACCATTACCAACTGCTGAGAGAAAAGTCATTAAGATATTTGGCAAGCCAGTGTAATTTTTCAGTAGAACTACAGTACAAGACCTCAGAATAGCTTCTGTACAAAAAGGCTAGTTGTCTCAAGAAAACAAGTCTTTGGTGTTATTTTATTCATAGGTGTTTATTTTCAGATTCCAATGAGAAAGTTATTGCTGCCAGAGAGTGAACAATTGAGCCTTAACCCTTATTATAACGGTGCAATTTCAGAGCCACTATAATAAATCTTGCAGTAGCGTTTCCATTAAAAATCTCTTTTCTAAAGAGCTTTTATGTTGTGTAGTTTCAGTCAGACACTTTTATGAGAGATTTCTTTAAACTGTCATTTTAAAACTAGAGAGAGATTAACTATGTGTTTAACACCGTTAAATGCTGAGATGGAAGCAAACAGAACTCAAGTCACCGTTGTCATCTCAGCCTCTTCCCATGTGTTTGTAAATACTTCAGCAAGAGTAATGGAAATTGTTGCCCTCCACAAAGATAACTGGGTCCGTGCTGAACAGAGTCCCACAACTGCCCATTTTTCATATTGATGTTAACATATTAAAGACTGACTCACAAATGCATAGATGTCATTCCATCCTGATTGTTTCCAGTAAATATGATTTTCCTCTTCCTAGAACTGCACTTTAATGATGTGATGAGGCATTGCAGCTTCGAGGTGCAAACATTTTCAGCAGAAACAGCCACTATGCATCAACTAACTCAATCTTCTTCTCTATAACAAGAGCAGTAATGACCTATTACAGTATTATCACCAGGTAACAAAATATAAGTAATGAGGCCCAGTGCAACCAAACACTTCTAGTTGTCAATGTTTCCAATAGAAACAATGACTTCTGGTTAACGTGAGCTGACAGGAGATCTCATGAAAGCCCTGTAAATTATGTAGGACAACATTAAAGAAGCTGCTATTTTATTCCTGTTTCATTCTGCAAGTCTGACCGTGACAATCTCAAAATGATGCGTGATTTCAACTGGATTTCCCATTTATCCTATTTGTAATAAAGTAATTCTGATACTTGGATTTTTTTAAAAATCTGACATCATGTATTTTCCACACGCATATTTAATACCAAAATTTAAAATATATCAGCTAAATTCAAGCTCAAGGAAACATTTACCAGATGATCCATTTATCAACAGAAGAATAAGTGAGTAGAAGCTTCATCAAATGCAATGCAGTGACTTGATATTACATGAGAAAGGAATTATGCTGAGGAACATTTGTTTATGAAACTTTGAACAAATGTTGGCGTTCCACAGTGTCTACAGAAGAACAAAGTTCTAATGAACAGAGGTTTTCCACTCATCCATTGCTGTCACTTCAGTTCAGAAAACTCTATTTGTTATTCGAAATAAAGCTCATTCTAATTTGACAGATCCCACACTGAATAATATTACAAGACAGTTGTTCCCATTTCTGTAGCTTTCCATACCAACTAAACATCTTACTATAGAAACTAAAATTACATAGGAACTTGGTTACTTGCCTGGGTCTCTTAGATAATTACATGTCCATCTTATAGTCACTCACTCCTGTAAGAAGGTTTCATGAACAGGTATATGTACCTGGAATCCTTCCTAGGGCAGCAGTTCACTGAAGTTCTCTGTTTGAAACCATTTCCAAGACTAAAGCAAAGCAGAATGAAAAATCCTAGTTTGCTTGACAATGGTCAGGAGTAATCCCCCCAAATAGTATGCATTACAGAAAATGATGGTGGAAATAAACTTATTCTCTAGAAAAATTATATGAATGCAAGCTGAATTGAAGCTTCTTGCCAAAATCATCTTGACCAGAAAGACAGGTGTCCCATCGCTACCATGACTTTCTCAGCTTGGATCATTATAGCTCTGACTTTGAAAGCATTTACACATATGCTTGATTTTGCCATCATGAGTAATTTCAATTGAGTTATTCAATAGAAATCACTTCCGAGAGTGAAAGTGTCCTGACAGGTGAAGAAATGCTTATGCCATTGCCAGTTTCATCCTCATGTCCATCACCTCTTTTTGCACTTATTAGGACTACTCTTAACGATTACCAAGTGATATCTGATCAGCTGTAGTCCATGTATGCATTTAAATTAATGGCAGTTATTGATATCAGGGCAAAATTTTTAGAAGTATGGACCTAGACTTTTAGAGCCACAACAGAACATAAAAGAAATTTAAAGATTGGAAAGATAAAAATATCTTCTAGAACTTTAGAGCTGAACTCCACAACTCTAATGTTATTAACTTTTTTTTTAATAAAGCATTAAAAAAGCAAACTTATTTGTCTTATACCACTAACGGCCAAGAACTCAAAGGAACCACCATTATATCAAGAAATTACTCCTCGTTCATCAGAAAACTAATTTTCAGAACTTTGTTCTGCAAATTAGCTGCAACCGCATACACAGAGGTATCGACCTTTTTATTGAATTCTCATACTCATTTGAATTCCACAAAATTAATAACTGCTTTTATTAAAGATGTATTTTTACTTTCCTGTCTCCTAACTTAATGAGTTTGCTTGTGTTAGAACCAGACAACCAAATCAGATATACATATATCCATGCACTGGAAAAAAAGTATTTCCCCTTTGGTATTGGTAATGAATAAATTCAGTTATCAACATTTTTCCTCAGGGAAAAAAGTAATTCTTTTTCTCAAGACTTTTAAGAATAATTGTGAACATACACACAGACAAACACAAACAAATATTTTGTCTTGAAAGCTCATCTGTTGTGCCAGAAGGGTGTGCTCCTCATCATTTTTAATTTAGAATGCTAATTTTACAGAATGTGAGAATTCAGAGATAGTTCCTCACAGCTCCTATTCCCATTAGAGTTCTCTCTGAAAATTTAATAACTTTAACAGTTTCTCTATTTAATTAATTTAACTTTTCACTGTTTCTTTTTAGGGTCAGAAGAAAGAAAATAAAATCCCTAAACTTAAAAACATTTTAAAAGAGGTTGCTATAATTTCCCTCATGTCAGAGGGAAATACCAGAGCTAGAAAATGCTTCACCAGGCTTTATAAAAATTCACTATAATTTCAATATTACTCAGCAAAAAAAAATATGAAATGATGCCTGAAAGATAATACATAGAATTATACAAAGGAATTGAATTTAACATGAGTAGCTCCATTTGCTGTTCCACAATTTGTAAGTAGAACTACACATCTTTTGTATTTTCTTATGCAACCTTCGATGCGAGTGACCCAGTTATCAAAACCTTCATGCTTTAACACCTTAACAATTTTCATGAGTGAAGGCACTGTTGTCTCTTAGGCCATTTACAAAGTTTTAACAGAATTTAAGAAAATGCACTCTTCAGCCCAAAAGTGGAGTTGGGATAATGTCATGAGTAAACAAGATTACTCATTTAAGCAGTCAAAATTTGCCAGGCATGCTAACCCTAAGGAAAACTTAATTAAGTCAATAAAGAGGAGGAGAAAACAGAAAAATTAAGCAATAAAGTCTGAGCAAAGCAAAATACAAACTGATCAGTTAATCAGTGCCTGTGGGATACTTCTGGAAATGTAAGCCTTCAGCCTACACAATGCTGGGATGGATTCTGAACTTTGTGTGTTTATCATGTACAGAACCCACTTAAATCAATAAAGTTATTCTGGATTTATGGTGCTAAAACTGATACAGAATTTTGTCCATTCAAACAAAACTATGACTGCTGCCATCCCCTTCTGAAAGCTTAAAAGAAAAAAATTAATCCTCTCCAGATTCATGTCACTATTCCAGCAGCCTATTTGACTATTCCTTTTAAGCAGAATTTAGAAATTACGAAGATCTGGAATTCAATTATCTCCTTTGCTATAGAAATTTAATACTGATAAAACTGCTTATAAGTCCTCTGATAGGCAGTGAATATTTATTGATATATAGTGGGGAGTAATCAGGTTTTTAACTTACCAACTCATTATTTTCTTGTTATATTTCTTCTTTACATTATGTACTGGGGAACATTACTGAGTTCACATTCCAGAGCTTTCAGGTATTATCAGATATTTGTCAACCACCTAGGAAAGATTGAAAGCACTTTTCTGACATGAACAATTCTGAGCAGCTTTCTGTAAAAGTGGGAATTAGACACATTTTTAAAAATAGGCAAAGTCTGGACACAGCTGCTCAAAATTTTACACAAAACAGCAGCAGGCTTTACTTCCTGTCAGTCCTTCTCTTGAGCCATCAACTCAGCATCCTTCCTTTGGAAACTACAGGGCATCTACAGGGTTGCAGAAATTTCACAGCTAACATTTTTGTACAGGAAAATATAAATCTATATTACTTTCAACAGTGTATTGCTGTAGCAATCCAGTTGTGAACTTGACCACTTTCTGCAACTTTGCTGCAAACTTTATTGCTGACTCCTGAAATGGGGAAGGTTTGCATTTCCACTGCCTCAGCAACAGCGCTCAGCATTCTGCACAGGCTGGTTTGTCATCAATCTTCAGGCTGATAGCCACAACCAAGATCAAAAAGTGCTGATGAGGTTGCCAAAATACCAAGTCTCTAGAATTTAGCAGGCTTGTTCAAAAGTGTTGGCAGCTCTAGTTAGTATGCAACAGTCGAATGCGTGTCAGACTCAGATCTGATGGGATAACATGTCACTTAGTTTGAAGCATTTCATTTCAGTTGAAACTACTGCAAACTGCTACAAATCCCAAAGAAACAAATATCTCATGGTGGAATAGCAATTGGCTGGTATCTCAAGGGGGTTTCATGCACAACTCCCTTTTCAAAGGAACCATTTGGGCAGAGGAAGAAATTTCTTTTGTCAGACAGCCGACATGGCAATAGAAACACGATCACCAGTATCACTTTCTGGGTTTTTAAATAAGTAGAATAAGGACAGGAATTTAAAATTAGGAAATAACAGAAAATACTCAAATGTTGTTCCAAATAAAATTCAAAAAAATCTCAAATTTTTCAAACTGTATGAAAGACTTTTGTAGGAGAAATAGAAGCCACTAGAGTTTTACAGAGCAAGATATCTCATAAAGTTGCCACCATTCTCTCTGGCTGATGATCCAAAGGGAAATACATACAAGAATTAGGCTAAAAAGAATGAATCTAAGCCTAAGTTTCTACACGGTATGCTTGGAGATACCCACTATGCCTATTTAATATCTGCCATCTGAATATAAAAGTGTACAGCCAGCTTCACCCTTCTCTCTCTACTTGTGCAAATTGATAAAAATGAAGTGATGCCACTTTGTGATCAATCACAATATGCTGGTGCTCCATTCACACACAAAACCTAGAAAAATAAACACTATTCTGAGTTATAGCACTTCAGAAGTTACTTGAGGAAACTCAATCATTATTACAAATCTCCACTGTTATTCAAAGAATGCTTGTTTTACACTATTAAAAAAAATCAGTATAACTGTTACAAGAGTTCTTTCATGGTTTTTGCAGAATTGTTAAGAAACGGTACTCTTGATCAGGAAGGGAAGTAGGAAGACCAAAAAAACCCAAAAGCTAAAACTGTAGAAGTGACCTTTGTAGATATTTGGGATAACAGCAACCAACTCCACTGTTTCATGTGACGAATGAAGTGTCTTGAATATTATTTTTAAAAAAGGCATCAGAGAGAACATGCTAAATGAGTTATTTAGGAACCATCATGTTTAACTGAGCAAAGCATTAGACAAATTATTTGCCTCCAGTGACCCCTGAAAAAGGCTTATTTTTTTCAGTTTGAATACAAAAAGCTTAGAAATGCTAATCATTCCATCTGGAAATCAAAATCATAAACTGTTAGATTAATGAATGCCACAAGTAGCTCTCACAAGCATAATAGTAAAGACATTGTTAGCAATTTGTTTTGACAAAAGTGATTAGAATATTTATTTTTGCTAACACTTCTCCTACATGTGGACCTGGAAAAATGAAACTTGTTTGTATAATTCAGCAATACACAAATCTTTATTAAAACTCAGAATGTTGCTAAGTTAATTATATGACATTACCAAGAAAAGGGATAATCAGGAAACACTCCACAAGTTAATAATTTGAAAGGCAAACACTGTTTCACTGGTCTGATCTGTAGTACCACTTAGAGCTTTTTTCAATGGAATTGCTAGTTTTTACTATTTATTATTAAGATGGAAGGGAATGGAGAACTACCAGTTGTGGTCTATTTCTGATCATAAGGAATGCAATGCAGCAGCACCTAAACCATTATGTTTGGTTTAGACTACACTGACTGCAAGCGCTGCCTCATGAATGACAGGGGAAATGTGAAGGGTATTCTTGTGGTCTGCTTTGTTTCTGCTTATTCCATTACAGATGACACTTGCTCAGAAATCTAGAAATTGTATGTTTACTTGGCCAAAATAAACCTCATTTTTTGAACAATACAGAAATTGACATAAAAAAAGAAAAAATCTTAGAAGTTGTAACAGACTAAAATCTCATATGTGATTTCAAATTGAAATGTAGGATTTCCTTCCAATTTTACTACTCCAGAGAAAGAGCAAAAATTAATAGCAATTATTCATAGATTCCCAGTTCAGTGGGAATCATATTGTTTAGGGCTTCCAGCATAGCATAGGCTAAAGGTCATAGAATTATAGAACAGATTAAGTCAGAAGGGACCGTAAAGATCATCTCGTTTCAACTCCACTGGATCAGGTTGCTCAAATCCTCATCCAACCTGGTCTTGAATATTTCTCTGGGCAACCTGTGCCAGTGCCTCATCACCCTCACAGGACAAAAAATTCTTCCTAATATCTAATCTAAATCTCCCCTCCTTCGGCTTAAAATCATTACCCCTCATCCTGTCCCTGCACTCCCTGACAAAGAGACCCTCCCCAGCTTTCCTGCAGGCCCCTTTAGGTACTGGAAGGCTGCTGTAAGGTGTCCCCAGAGATGCACACAATGATTTCTATCTCAAGCTCCTTACCTGCGGCTGAGGTATAGAAAGACATTCCACCCTGATTACAAGCAATAGAGACTCTTAACCTCCTTCAGTTCCAGTGATTAATTACTCTCACGGTATAAACCAATTATGTCTGCCTTCAGCTTCTAGCAACATAGTTTCATTATGCCTTTTTCTGCTAGATTAGAGTCTATTTAGTATCAGACAGCTTTCTTCTGCGGGAATAATGATAGGTTACAAATGTTGCAGTTTAGATGAAAAATTCCTTTTATATTTGATCTTAAATGCAAATTCAAGGTCTGCTCTGGGATTCTCCCATATGTATCCTTCTGGGTGGATCAGAGTAGCAAGAGCCTATGGGTCCTAAAGCATTTCTGCAGCCTGTAAAACCCCAACAGCTGAGGGACTGACTTTTCCTGCAATGGATGGGAGATTGACTTCTATTTTGAGTACCACTAAGTCCCAAAGTCTGAATATATCCTTTTGATGCATAATGCATAACCCACTGGTTTCACCGCAAAACCTACTTTCCACTTGGCCTTGGTTTTAGAATTATTTTTCTGAGAAAAAGGAGGAGAAGAAAACAAGCAGCAGCTCTGGAGAAGTTAGAGGATTATAATGTTTTGAATGAATGTCTTCATATCTCCAGTGATAAGTGAAGAGAGTTGGTAAACATGCGTAATTTACTGTGCATGGTAGGCAGGGCTTCCTCTGCAGCATGACCAGCGTTGCCACATTCATAGCTTCTCTGACTAATTGCAGGGCAGCCACTAAATAGGAGGTGAAGGGCAAGCTCTAAACAGTTCTGTATTTTGCTGTTATGAGGAAACTGCAGTTGCACCCAGTGGCATCTGTGATTTGACTAGAGGAATCCATTCTCACATCACTGTAACTTCAGTTCAATAGTAGTGGCCTATAATAGGCAGAAAAGAGGAAAGTACCAGAACAGGAGGAATCCTCTACAAAACTACCAAATAAGACAGTACCCTTTTCCTCATTCATTTGGCATGGTTCTGTTTTTGTTATCAACTTTGGTTCACGTGTGCAAACCCATGTCACCACCTTCTCCAGGCAAACAGCTGCCTCTGAAACATTTAGAGCTGTCTCTTGGCAGCAGCCTTTCTAGCGGTACACCGGTGAAGCATTGCCTCTCTAAAAGGCACCAGCTGCTAATTCTGGTGTGGTACATAACAGCATGCTGCCACATCAGGTTGGGTCCTGCAAGAAAATGAATTTCTGTGGCCTAGATCATTTGACAATTGCTGCCATATGAATAATTCAATCCAGCAAATGTAAGCAGCGAGTAACCCAGCAAGCTGTGTACTGCACTGTATGGCCAGAAGCAGTACCAGTTCAGCCAAAGGGTGTGACAGCTGCTTGCTGATAGTGATGGCTGGCCACTGCATACTGACTAATCTCTGAACCAGTGGGTGGCTCCCCAGGAAAACATCTCCATATTTTAAATTGCATGGCTTGCCATCCCAGTCCTTTTGATTTAAGTTAGTAAAATTGGGGTTTAAACCTACAAATGCATCTTCATCTTAATTCCTCCTCTGGATTAACTAACTTGATTTAAAAGCACACATTTAAATAAACCTGTGCGATTTTCTCATATCTGAAAAGCCTTTAGCTTTGTCTTACCTTCCTTTGGTTTCTCGGCCTAAAATTCTGTACAAAGAGAGTAAGCATCACTTTTTTTTAAAAATGTTTCTCCAGCTTTAACTTTAGCAATAAGTACAGCAAGTGAACACTTGCAAGATATAATGCTTCCTTCCCTGTCCTTCAGTTTGTTTTCCTGCCCTTGTCTCATCCACTTTTAAAGCAGGAAAGGAGAACATATTCAAAGAGAACTTTGGTGTTTCTGAGATGAATTTATTCTGCTCATCAATTCTGAAATACTCTCCAAAAGAGGAGACGAGTGCAGCTTCAGCCCACGCTGCCTGGTGGGCTGTCTCACACCTTTAGCAATCCACCTGCCCTGACTTGCAGGCAGTAGCCTGAAAGTCTGGGAGCCTCAGACCTAGGGTAGCCCACCTGGCAAATAGCCAAACAACCTCCACATCCTTTGCATCTCACTTTGTAGCTGGCATGCTTCCAGCAAGCTGCATGGGTGAACCAGCAGGAAACCCGGCTGAAACTTTACATGTTTCCAGAAAAAAATTGTCAAATTGAACTATTTGCATTGGAAGTTTTCTGACTGAATCTGCTCCCTTTCATACAGGCTACTGTGTCAACTGAGCAAGTGCCTCATGTTTGGGCGAGCTATCCAAACAGAAAAAAAAATTATAACAACAAAACCTGACTGTAAAACCGCAGTTGTTAGGGATATGTTCTAGGTTAGAAGCATTTATGCTTGCCATGAGAGCTTTCAACGTTCAGTTCCACATTGCCTCTTTTATGTTATTCTGCTCACCTACAATCACTCCATTCTATAGTTCCTTATTGACTCCTATTTTCCTACCCTAGAATCATAGAATCTTCCAGTTGGGAAGGACCTTTGAGATCATTGAGTCCAACCGCACCCATCATCTGCTAAACCATGTCCTTCAAAAACTCATCTACCCATTTCTTAAAAACTTCCAGGGATGGTGACTCAACCACCTTCCTGGGCAGCTGTAGCTGTCCAAGTGCCTGACCAACCTTTCAGTAAAGAAATTCTTCCTAATATCCAGTCTGCACCTCCCTTGGTGCAACTTATGGCCATTTCCCCTTGTCCTATCACCTGACACTTGAGAGAAGAGATCAACACTCGCTCTCCCACAATCTCCTTTCAGGCAGCCATAGACAGCAATGAGGTCTCCCCTCAGCCTTCTCTTCTACAAGCTAAACAACTCCAGTTCCCTCAGCCATTCCTCGCATGACATGTTCTGCAGCCCCTTCACCAGCCTCATTGCCCTTCTCTAGATGCACTCCAACACCCCAATGTTGTTCTCACACTGAGGGGCCCAGAACTGAACAAGGTACTCCAGGAGTGGCCTCACAAGTGCTGAGTACAGGGGTACAATCACCTCCCCTGGTCCTGCTGGCCATGCTGTTACTGATACAGGCCAAGATGCCATTGGCTCTCTTGGCCACCTGGGCCACTGCTGGCTCATATTCAGCTGGGTGTCGACCAACACTCC
This sequence comes from Dromococcyx pavoninus, assembly GCA_033558185.1. Lineage (NCBI taxonomy): Eukaryota > Metazoa > Chordata > Aves > Cuculiformes > Neomorphidae > Dromococcyx > Dromococcyx pavoninus. Next base: position 466,189 of record JAUMJL010000094.1, on the reverse strand, counting down.
CAGGTCCTTCTCCTCCAGACAGCTCTCCAGCCATTCTTCCCTAAGCCTTTAACACAGCATGGGGTTCTTGTATCCCAAGTGCAGCACCCAGCACTTGGTCTTGTTAAACCTCATCCCCTCGGTCTCAGCCCATCAATCCAGCCTGTCCAGATCTCTTTGCCGCACCTCCCTTCCCTCAAGCAGATCAATACTGCCACCCAGCTTGGTGTCATCTGCAAACTTGCTAAGCTACCCTGATTAGCTGTCTCTAGTCAGGGACACTAATCACCTTTGGCTACTTTGTTTCTCGAACATCAGTCTAACCACAGCAAAAAAAGTTGCAGGCTGTCACCTGAGACACTTGACTGTATTTATACAGGAATTCTGGCTGCAATGGTAGTTCTGCATAATTTTATTTGCTCAGATAAATGAACATAGGACATATATTGTGATTTACCTTGTCTTGATAATTACTGACAACACCTGGTAGGACTTGACTTACCTATGTGTAGAGATAAAGTAGATTATTTTTCCTTGTTTACAGTCAGTATAAAGTTTCTCAAATAATCAACATCTGGGTGTAGTTCTTGACTTCAACAAAGTCATAAGTAGTAATTCTGCAGCACTCAGGGCCATTTATTTTGTTGTCTGTGAGCTTGGATGATTCAGAAATGCTTAGTTAACCTCTCTCCTGGGGAATTAATAAGGTTAGCTTGATCACAAATGGCTAACTAAAAATCCCACATAGTCTGGCTGCCCACCTTTCTGGTACCCGACTCTGTGTGTGCAGACGTTACAAAAGAAGCTGCCTCTGGTACTCGCTAGATTAAAGGTGCTCCAAATGAGGAACTGAGTGACTGGGAAATGATAATGATGAGGTCCGGGGCTATCCAAAGAAACAAAACCAATCCCTTTTCTTTATCTCACCTGCTCACAAAGTAACTCACAGAAGTCATTTCATTAGTTAGAGTCAGCTGACAAAAAATGAAGGAGCCTCTGCAGAATGAAAAGTGAAAAGCACTTACAAACCAAAGACCTCATCACCTGAAAGAAACAAAACAGACTAGAGAAGAGTACTTTCAACAAAAGAATATGCCACTATAGCAAGCAAAAGAAAAAAAGATATTGATAGTTTAAAGCAAATCAGAAATCAGTTTTGCCCTCAAGAGGGAGGGATGGAAGGAAGGCACCTACAGAAATAAGAAAAAAAACCTCCTAACAGAGAAAGAAGAGATTGATGAGCATAGTGAGAGACAGGAGTTAAGCAGGGGGATCTTGCCAAGAAGTAAACAAGACTAAACAGTCTTATTCCAAACACTGCCAAAATTTGAGTTCAAATGAGAGGGACTTGAACCACTTCTCAATCTTCCCTTGGCCACAACACCAAGTGTATATTGCCAATATTTCCGTGTCTGAACCTGTCCAGAGGCTGGTTTAGCAGCCCTGCACCCAGCCTTTATTTGCTGTAATGATGGTCTACTAAGCAAAGTCATCTGTGCATCACCCTGCCACGCGTACTCATGCTCTGCAGCTAGTTCTGCCCCAGACAGCTGTGTACACATGCTTCCCCAGCTGGTCCTAGCAGTACTTTCAGACCCTCCTTCCTTCCCACGTAACGCGCTCACTTTCCACACAGCTCTCGCCTGAATGCATATTAACAGCTTGTGCCAATGCTAGAAGTACCACGGAGCACAGGCACATTTCAGAGGAGACTTACACAGCCCTCTGAAATCACCATCCTGCTAGGTAAATAAGTCTCTGATGACCCATACTCTATGTATGGCATTACGCTGCATTTGCAATTCAGATGCCTGCTTCAAATCTAAAGCGCACCTACTGTACTAGAGAACTCTCAACATAAAGGAGATATAAAAGTGGAGCTGATTCACAGCCTTTTTTGCAATCAAACTACCAGAGGATGCTGAATGATTCCCTCTGCTCTGGTTTTGGATGTCATTATCTGACCTCATTTCTTGCTTGTGACATTTTCTTGGGCAGTTCAGTGCCTACATATTATCATTCAAGCCAGTAACACTTAAAGTCATACAAATGTGAGTGTGTGTGTATGTCTCTGAAGGGGGATAAGGGGTGGGTAAATTAAAGGCTTTTAAGTATTACTGATTGAGAAAGAGAGAAAACAACATTTAAAAGCCTTTTAAATTGCTATTCCTTCCTTTGATCCCAAATTTCCCTTTGTTTTGTTCTATGCAGCTGGCTGAATGATGACAGAGTGGCTTGCAATTATCTGGATGATATTAGATGCCAGCTGAAATGGACACTAAAGGAAGAATCCAACATCCTGCATATGTAATTCCTACTCCATTTGGCACTGAACCAAGCCAACAAATATACATTCCTTCTCCCCTCACCCTCAGTAAATCCCATGGACAGTTAATGCTGCTAGGGTAACAAAACCCTAGGAAGAAGGAAGAGCATGGATATAAGCAGAGTTTTCAAATGTTGGAGAAGAGTTTTAGATTCAGAATTGCACATCCCTGTAGGTAACTCCCACAATCTCTGCGCACTGAACATTTATGTGTACACCACAGACCTGGGCTTCCAATGCCTGCAGAATTCCGAAGGGCTTTAATTAATCTGATGGCTTTCATTTTCAGTCATTGTACGGTTTATTCAAATCACAGGTACTTCTCTGCCAGTTCTGTGAGGCTTTCTAAAACAGACCTTGGAAACTGAGCACAGCTGTCAAAATAATGTTATTGTTTTACCGAATCCGTTTCAAAGATAGTTATTCCAGAGAAACTTAAAAGTTACATTCCTATATTAGCACACTAAGTAGTTCATAACAGTTCAGTAAATCAAATATTCCATACTGCTAGCTTAATAAGATGGGGAGTCATGCATGAAATGACTGCCAGGTTAATGACACAGGGAGCCATGCATGGCATGTATTTGCATATAATAGCACAGGATGTTCCCCTAAATCCTTTAAATTACTCATCAGTTCTTAAATAGGTATTTAACTAAGCCTTCATCCAGAATCAGAAAGAGAGTCACCTACAACTGGAAAGAACATTAGATAAGGACTAAGCAAAACCTAAAACACCAGCTTGTAGGAAGAGCTCAAAATCTGCACCTGCAAACAAACCAAACCATACCATAATGTCTGCAGCTGAAAGTAAATGGTCAAAATTTGTTCCTTTATAGTAGCTCTTAATGAAAACTAAAGGGTTTCTATCAGGTGTTAACAGAGGGAAAACATCCAAAACCTTGAAACCAAGCCCAGAACAAACTGCAGAGCAGATGAGGAGAGGAACAGCATTTATGCCTGTTATTTTCCTGACGACTCACAAAGTCAACCCGAGGGAACGTCCAAGGTGAAGATTTGGTTTGTTCTCCTTTTGCAGACCCCTTTTGAGATTGCCATACCTACATTCGTTCATGACAGCTCTTGTTTTGGGCTCTATTTATGGGAGCAGCTGGAGAAATGGGACACTAAAACCTGAGCTACAGAGGAGAAATCGGGATGAAGAAAGAAAGTCTAGACTCTTCTCTTTAGACAACATTTCAGGGGAGTGTGGCTTGTGCCAGGCCATACTTGGAATCTGGAAATTTGTTTCAGCTCTGCATTTTGCTTTTTTTTCTATTGCCTGTTGCAATTGTTCAGATGTCCAGCTCTTCAGGGCAAGGACAAGTTGTCAACGTGTTTGCAATGTAATGGACAAATTTTCATGTTATTTAAACACCTTCAGGTTCAAACACCTGTAACACATAGATGAAAAAATACTAGCTAGAAAAGTTTCTGCTTTAATGCAACAAGTATTACCTCATGTAAACATATTGTCATCATACATGCTATGCTGTGCAGAAGAGAGGCATCGTCTTCTGGATGCTGACTTGTTCTTCCCTCCACTTACACTAAAGAAACCATCCTCATGATCCTGCTCCCAGTGTAATTTTTTATACAGCTGGATTTAAACGTCCAATACTCCAAGCTACAGATTCCTTGCAAATACAAGTCATAAATCTACATAAATAAAGTATCAAATAACTTACCAAAAGTTATGATTCCAACATGCAAGAAGATAATTGGTTAATATATTTGGGTATGAAGACACATTAACAAACTAATTCAAATTAAGCATATATGAAATAGTAAGCCTTGAACTTTCACACTATAATGACAAAAGGTATGTCAGACAAATAATATTCACAAGCTGCTTTTCCTGTGACTCACTTGAATAGTACCCATTTCGAGCATAAGTAATTGCTGGTTTTGTCATTGTAAACTGTGATGCTTATTTTGATTTAAACTTTTATTTAACTGTATTCATATAGTATACCTTTTTAGAGTGAAATTCACTCCACTTATTTATGCTAATGTTTTGGTTTTCACTCTTTATTACTTTTTATATTATGCTATCTAATTAAAGATGGCTAAAAGCAAATTTGAGCAATTTTGTTGTATAAGAACAAAAAAGGATATAAAGCAGCGGAAACTACTAGCAACATCAACCAAGCATTTGGCCAGAGGACAGTCAACAAATTTACAACTTGACATTCATTCTAAAAATTACGCTGTAAGAAATATGGGAAGGTAAGCAGTTCCCCTTAAAGTAGGGAAAGTACATTTACATGCAATATGGTTCCACCTTTAGGCAAATGGCAGATAAAGACTTTTGGAGGAGTCTGTCCTAGGCCATTAGATGATTAATATGTTGCTTTAGATATGGAAAATATATTAAAGGAACATATACATAGATACTATTCAACACCAACAAAGAAACTGCCACTCCTATACATAATGTCAAAGGCATTTAGGAAACAAGAGAAAATACTATCTCTTTCATCTCGAACAGCTGCAGACACAGTAGCTAGATACTTTTTGAGAAAGATGGCTTTATATTAATGAAATTGCTATCCTTTCTACAGGAGATGTAACATTAATTTTCAGTAACTGGATACCAGTAATTAATTTTAGATATCAGGGTATAACACTTCCCAGCTGTAAACAAACACAGTTTATTTTCTAAGAAATATTCCTTCTATTTACTCAAAAGATAGCATGTTCTAAACCATATTCTCATTTCTCTTTGACTAATGCTAAAGCTATTACATGTACTGTAGGAAATGCTTTTATTTGTTACTATGGTCTTTTGTGTTAAGAAAGATAAATGTCAGACTCATTAATTATGTATCTATAATTAGATACTGCTGAAAATGAGCTGAAACTTGTTTTGACATCTTCTTTGAAGAATGTATTTGTACATTGCATGTTACGTTGCATATATGCATTTACAAAACCTGAAATAGCTGAATGGCAGCTATGTACAAAAGCCAGTAAGCTTTGACAGGGTAAACAAAATCAAAGAAAAGCACAGCTGAAGAGTTAATAAGCATCAACTCACAGGAGGGAAATTCACACGAGATAGCTTGCTCAGAAAAAGCTAAAGGGCCATCAAGAGGAAAGGAAGTCTCTGACCAGGAACATATGATGAAAGCTATACTTCGTTGATGGCAGAAAGTTTTCTTTTAAATACACCTTTCTAAGTCTTCAGTTTCCAGGAGGTCTGATTGTACTTCGCTCAACCTCAGGGTTTTTTTCCTACTAATTTGGAGATGGATTGTATCTTAAGGTAGAGCCAGGAACATGGAGTGTGCGCTTAAGCAGCAGGAACCCAAGAGTAAGCACAGGAGGCACTGTGCTTCAGCAACAAAACCTCACTTCCTTCTCCCACAGAGGCAAAGGAGACAGTCAGCCCTACTGTTAACTGTGAGTTTAAATATGAAAACCAGCAGCATGCAGAACATGCTGCAGGATGGAAGCAAACTCTTCTTTTGCACAATCTAGGAATTTAAAGAGGTAATGCCAGCAACCTTTTTGTGTGAGTGGTCTCATATATGAGGAAACCACAAGTGTACTTAGTAATAATAATAGTAGGAGTATTTAATGGAAACTCAGGAAGAACTGTCTGTTATTATTGCAGGATAATGATAAACGGTTTGACAAGGCTGTTTCTGGCACTGAATAAACAATTCAGCCTTATCACAGCTGTTGGACTTCAACACCTAGCATTTAAGTGCTGTTATGGTCAGAAAAGTGACTCTAAAAATAATACCTTCTTACTCAAGAGAGCTGCTGTTCCTATATTTTCTGAGTCATATCTGATAACTTTACTGATAAACAAGTTGTTACTAATGATAGCATGGCAGCTAATCCAGCTTTAAGACGAGGCTGGATCCTAGTTTGTCTCACCACGATGCAGGTCTGACTGTGGCACATAGCCCAGATCTCCACCAGAGATACGATGCAGAAGCACAGCAGAAGAACCATTCCCACAGTCCACATTCACTACATTTCTCTTAGGGACAAGCACATTAGTCTTGCAAAGCCAACCAGCCCCCTTATTGAAATGGAAACAAGCAGAGAGATTTGCCCTGAAGGCATCTTCCATGTCACAATATATAAATCCATGGCACTGCAGAAGACAAGCAATTACTGCAACTAACTTTATCCCCATGCCACCCTTTCCAGATCACATGCTAAGACAAATCCAGTTTCTAAAGCATAGAGGACTATCAGTCACGCCCTTTCTTTTGCACATTTCAGAAACAAATCAACCTTCAGTTGGACAAAATCCTCACAGTTACACAGGTTGCTCTGACTGTTGTAAATAACTTCACTGATTGCTTCACACTTGATGAACTGTTCCAAAAAGGAGTAATCCCTTATTGTTGATCCCAAAGCCTACTCTGGCAGGTACAGCTTCCCAGCTCCTCACAAGCATGGTTTTGCCAGTGATGCCAGTTTATCCCTATGCAGCCTAACATTCTCCATAAGTAAAAAGCCATTAAAGCCATTACATCACCAGTGTGCAAACAGCCACACGACATACAAATATGAAATGGTCAGAGGGACTTCTGCCACAGCAGTTGTGCATTAAAATGAAAGGTTTCTATAACCCTGAGGAAGGTAAACACCGAATTTTTGGTGCTTATTTTAGAGTTCCCTTACAAATTGAAAAGGAACAGGAAAATTTCATCACTTCTTTTTACGACTCTAGCAAATAAGAAATTTGAATGAAAATAAAGGAATGTGAAATTAAAATACATTTGAATCTCAGACATTGTCAGTGCTCCTGCATCTGTAAGAGCCCACAGTATAACATATATTCTATGCTAGTAGAGTTCACTCTAAAGGACATGAGCACCAGAAAGGCAAGGTTTTCTCCTGAAAAGCTTTCCCCAAATGCCATCAACACAGCAGTACTTTCAAACCTGCTCAGTGAATTCAGACCCACTCGAAACGCAGTTGTGGACGCTGCTCTCTAACTTGTGCAAATTAGAGAAGGGAAAAAGCTTATTTCCTGATTAGCAGTTCTTCAGTGGTAGTGGTGGGGAGGGAGAACCTGCCTACAAAAATCTTAGCGTTTTGGAAATATCAGCCTGTCTATAAACAGATGGTTACTCCTCATGGGATACTGTCCTCTCCAGGAATGCTGCACTAAGTCCTGAATCTCTTCCAACGCAGCCCTGAGCTGGCTGTGCTCCTAGCAAAGGTGAGGAAAGTTAGAAATGGAACGGAGCCAATCTGTGCATATAAAAGCTCTAAATTCATTACTCTCAATTAAAATGAATGAGGATAAGGATCGCTTCCAAGTACATCAATCAAAGAAAGTACTTGCTGCAGGAAAACAGAAGACACCGGTGTATACATGAAGGAATTTAATATTAACAAAATGTGTGCAGGCAAACTTACATGGAATTGGCAGTTTACTATTCACTTGACAAGTTGTGACTATCTAGGAGTGAGGGGTTAGAATTCTATTTTTATTTTTTAAAAAGCCACTTTCTGAAAGAAATACTTGTGTGCCTACATATCTGACTTTACAAAAATAAGAGTGAGATTCAAGTCAGTATTTCATGCACTACAAACACAATGTTTAGTAGACAAGCATAAGTTTGCCTCCAAAGTAATTTGTTCTCTTAACTACCTTATGAACTTCAGAGCACTGTGCATATCTCCTTAACTCTCTGAAATCAACAATCAGAGCGACTGCTGAGCATTGCAGAATTATCTCTTGAGGGGAAACAAAAACACTGTAAGAAAAACTAATGCTTATTGTCAACAAAAATACAGTCCTCTTGTGATAGTGGTGTACTTCTCACTGTCGTTTTGCTTTGCTTTTTTATGTTTTGCTTGCAACATGAACAATACTGAGATTTGGGGCAAGAGGAATAGCTGCAAATAGATTGAGAGGTGTTTGCAGCTGTTAAATACTCTTTATTGATGCTTTATCACGGCATGTGTGCTCTTCGTTTCCTCTAAAGAAGGTAATCAGTCCAAAACACTTGCAAATGTACCTCTGCCTGCAAGTTTCACAATTTTATCTTGGTGGGAGTCAGAGAACGCCAAGATAGTCCAGTAACTGCCATACATTTAGAAATGTTTCAAAATATTATCATGGCCATAGAATTTCAGATATCAAGGAGTATTGCAGCGGGGATGATAAAGATAAGACTCTGAGCTTGGGACGCTTGAGTAGGTATTTGAAAAAGAAGGACAGAAAGCATTTTGTTTCCATCTCAGTTTAGCTAATATGTTCTGTCTCAAAACCAGCATTGGGCATCCAGTCTCATTATTTTTAAGTGAGTAGCAGATTTTTTTTCTTTATGCAGAAGGCCTATAGAATGAAGCCTTCCATTAATGGAGACGCATCAAAAGCTTGCTGGTTTTTAGGCTACAATTTCATCAAGTTATGCCACAAAGCACAAGACAACGTGCTTATTTCATTAGGAATGGCAAAAAGGGGAAACCTATTTTTGTTATACTGCTGCATTTCAGCTTACAGAAATAAAATCTGAAGAAGTAGCTCTGATGCATCAAAATAGGCTGAGTGCCTTTCTGAGCCCTGAACAATGCATGTAATCCTGCTCTAGGTGAAAACCTCTTAGTGCTCCTAAGGCACAATTATCAGCTATGGAAAAGTTAGAGCTTAACTTGCAGCACAGGATAAGGATTTTAGCTTCTCCCAGGATGACTTTCAATATAGGCCCTATTTTTAGGATCACATAACCAGTCAACTTTAGCAGGTCATAATGATGTGAGAAATTAAGATTGCATTGCATTTTCTCATACTATAATCATATGATATCTCTTGTTTGAGGGGATTGACACATGATTTGTGGGACAGGATGAACAAAACTTAAATCAACGTATGGCCATAACAGTGAAGGGCCAAGAAGGTAGTATGGGTTATAATGACACTATACCTTAGCTGACCAGGATAGGCAAGCTAAGGCTAAAGCTCGTACCTTCACGTATTTGTTCACTATTTAAGGGAAATTCAATTTCCCCAATGAATAAGCACAGCCCACTTGGAAGTTTCCCATCTGCCCTTGAGTTCATACTTTTGAGCTTTTCTCGCAAGGGTCGAAAGGAGGCGGTGGCCATCGATCCCATTCACCCTGTTGAAAATGTACAGCTCTGACATGCAGGCCTCATTTTCTCTTCAGCATTCCAGTGGATCTGTGATGTGAAATTGGGATTCATAAACATACATACACATATGACTGAAACAAGCAGTTATACACAGACTGTGCCAAGCTTCAGAGTGGGAAGAACTGCTGCTTCAAACTGTGGTATGAGGCTTTCTTATCTACAGGAATTTCCAGGACTCCAAAAATAATTAAAAAACTATGACCAAAAAGCTCACAGGAACAGAGCTAACGCTCAGTGGTATCCCTAGTAGAAGAAATACCAGTCTACCAGGAGAAAACAATTCTATCAGAGAAAAAAGGAAAACAAAAATGAAGAAGACATAGAAAAAGAGAAGGTGCAAAAGTACAAGAAAAGAGCTCCAGAAAAGGTTCCATGTGGTAGAGAGCAATATTCCTTTAAAAAGGAATATTTCTGACAAAGTAAGTCCTTGTTTTAGTATGTATGTATGAGCTAAACTCTTATGGAAATTCAGTCCCCTAATAAAGCACAATAAATACCTAGAAATGGTATAGAAATTCAGTCCCATAATGGAACACAATAAATACCTAGACATAAAAGATGAAGAGATTTATAAGAAAAAGTGGAAGTACAAAAGATCTTTAACATAGTCACAGAAGATATCTCCCCTATGACCATTTTCAGCATATAGTTAAATGTAACTATATATACCTCTTGTAGTATCACAGGTCTCATTAACAGCTGCTCAGGTAGAGCTGTGAATTGAGCCATATGGGTAGCATACCAGAGGGCAGGCTTTAAAGACTTCAACAACTGCAAATAATTTAAGACATAATAGTTTATACAGAACTCCCTAAATTCAATTTGTCAGTGAATTTACAATTCACTAAAACATCTTTGAGGCAGTATTAAGATTTGTGTGATAGTCTGGATCTGACACAATAATTAAAAGTAAGAAGGACTAATATATAATTTTGCATTTGGCTTAAGGCTTAGATCCAGGAGATTAGTTGGGGTTCCTAGTTTAAACACAAGCTTCTTTTGTCCTAGAAAAAGCCACTGCATCACTTTCTATCACAATCTACATTAGTAATAGGGAAATATGTTCATTTCCTTCCTCCTTCTGCACTAGAAGCGACTGGTGACAGCTCAAACGTGCACCAAGATTCATTAGCGACACAGTCCCCAGCACTCCCACCTCATACTCCACACTACAGAGCTCAAGTCTTCACTGGGACTGCTAAGTGCCACTGAGATATAAATAGCATCTCTTACAATAACTCTGTAATTAAAACACACACGTTTGTGCACAAGCATACTTCTTGAGATTAAGGACTGAAAAAGTTCACTTCATTAACTCACTTACAGCTTTTTCCTATATACCAAAAAATTCATCAGTTAGTCCCATTGGACTTTTCAAAATTGATTTAACAGCAGAGCCCTCCTGGGAACTCTTAGAATTCACTAAATAACTCATGAAATATTTAGTTTGATACACACTTCATGCTTATATTCTCAACAAGATATTTCCAAATAAAATTTTCAAACATAAAATCTACCCATCTATCATCCATTCATGTTTTCAACCGCATTATCTTGAACTAGGACATGCATACACACACTTCTTATAACTTTTTGTTTGAAATTTACTGTTTCACCATGAGTCTCTCACTCACAGGAGAAAGTTAGCAATCAAGTTTAAATGAACTGCTCTGTTCCAAAGACACATAAGTCCCAACACGGTTTAAGCAAAAAGAAGGGTGGATGGAATCTGTGAGACAGTTCCTGGTCTGTGAGCGTGTTCGATGCCATAAAGGTATGGAAACACTAGATGGCAATAACTACTGCCCGCATACCTTTAGAAGAAATTTTTTACAATGAGGGTGGTGAGGCACTGGAACAGGTTGCCTAGGGAGGGACTGGAGGCATTTGAGGAAACATTTGAGGTCAGGTTGGAGGGGGTTTTGAGCAGCCTGACCCAGTTGAAGATCATACCACGGTTTGGCTTGGAAGGGACCTTAAACCCCATCCAGTTTCAACCCCCCTGCCATGGGCAGGGACACCTCCCACTAGACCAGGTTTCTCAAGACCCCAACCAACGCAGCCTTGAACCCTACCAGGGGGCACCCACAGCTTCCCTGGGCAACCCGTGCCTCACCACCCTCATTGTGAAGAATTTCTTCCTAACGTCTGATCTAATCTTCCCACTTCCAATTTAAAGCCATTTCCTCTCGTCTTATCACTACTTGCCCTTGTAAAAGTCTCTCCCCAGCTTTCTTGTAGCCCCTTGAGGTACTGGAAGGCTGCTATAAGGTCTGCCCGGAGCCTTCTCTTCTCCAAGCTGAACAACCCCAACACTCTCAGCCTGTCCTCACAGCAGATGTCCCTGCTCACTGCAGAGATGTTGGACTGGATAACCTGTGAAGGTCCCTTCCATCTCAAATCATCCTATGATTCTATGGGGCTCTACTACCGGCAAGCGTTAGGTGCACGTGCTATTATTTGTCTCTAGAAATCGCAGGTTCAGTATTTAAACGCTGCAAGCTCAATGCAAGCTGTGTTTTCCCCTCGAAACTGTTGCCTTAGAGAGACATCTACTGGCAGCGGGAGCGGGGCAGCCGGAGCCCCCCCGCTCGGGGCAGGGCTGAGCATGTGTGTCCCCCCCGCCCCACTCTACTACAGACCGTGCAACCGTGCACACCGTTTTTGTTGGCAACAAAAATCAGTGCGAGAGGGTTCCGTTTCTTTCAGAGTAGATTGTGTCAAATGACCTCAAAATGTTTTGGGTTTTTTTTTGTGGGTTTTTTGTGGTTTTTTTTTTAAATAAAAATAAAAATTAGGATTAATATGGAACTAGCAAAATTTTCCGTGAATGTAAAAATCTCATTTCTACATTGGTAGACCTCAAATTGGCTGCTTCCTTGCCTGCCTTGTGAATGCAGAACATTTTTGAAGGAAAGGTTAAATTAATGAAAACTTCAACAGTTTTTTTTAGATCTAGAAGTCAGGCTGACTCAAGAATCCATCAGCTTAATTGGAAAAAGATAACCAAAAATAAGGATAATCTGCATCAACTTTTATTTACCCCTCTCTGTTTATAAAATCTCAAGAACCAATTAAGCTTTGGTTTAAAGAGTTTTCAGCTGTTCCCTAGCCCTTATGAAGCAAACAGTGTAATCATTCAAGTTATGATTAAGGAAAGTTTTCTTTTAATCACAGATAGTTATTAAATGCATACATAACATCTCTAGTGAAAAATGGCCAGTTTAAAGCATATACATTTTGCAGCCACCTACAGCTATCATGTATTGGTGTATATAGCCAGCTACTTCAGTGTTTACTAAACCCAGTAGCTCAGAAAAACTGAACTTCCTCAGCCCAGAGCCTCCAAGTAGGCAACTCCCCTGTCACCCGTTTTCTGCAGCAGCTCTCCTGTCTCCCTGCTGCAAAATAATACACTCATATGCTGACCTGAGCACATCCTATTTGATGTGTGAGGGAAGGAGAGAGAGTTCAAACTAACATTACCCTTTCAGAGCAACATTAAACTTATAACCTATGATTTCGGGTTTTTTTCAGATAGTAACTTATAAGAACCCATTGAAACTCATCACTTTCAGTTGGCTGTTTTTCTCTTCTAAAAGAGACAGCAAAATAAAACTTGAAGTGTAGGAAGAAAAAAGAAAGGAGAGGGGGAGGAAAAGGGGTATCTGTTTGTCAGATCAGTGAAGTTCCTCATAAAAATGTGGTTAATTTTAATAAAAACTTCATTCTGAGGCATTGGATGAAATTGGGTGGTTTTTTACTTGCTAAATGCTTTTTTATAAATCATGGGAAAACATATTTCCATCCTCTTCCTTCCTTCACACCACTCCAGAAAACCCAAAAAAAATGAGGTCTACATTAGGGAAAAAAAAAACCCAGACATTTAGATTGCAGTCTAGAAAGCAAAGTTTCGCAATTGCTCAGTAACTCAAAAAGAGGAAATTGGAACAGAAACATTAAGATGGCTGTTTCAACAAAATTTTGGTACCTGCCTGCCTGTAATACAGACCTAGAAAAATATTAAATGAAAACAAAGAAGCGCTGCAGAAATTCATCTGTCATATACAGGATATAGACCTTATTGGGCAGAAGACCTATCAACATCCATGATGGGATGAGAAAGCAGGGCTTCTCTAGCTCATGAGTCGTACCCAGCTGACAGAGAATGGAAAGTTCAGACTGATTAAACACTGTGACAAAGGCACTGGCAGTTTGCTCCTTACTGTGTCCGTGTATCCAGATCCAAGCCTTCTTCTTACAAGGAAAAGAATATTTTCTGCTACCTCAGCCTAAATCTGAAAGTCATCTGGGATTGCCATCACCATAATGAAAGCATAGTTAACAGACCCTACATTATCAGTAATGGAAACCAGCTCTCCTTCCAGTACCTGTAGACTTTGCAGTCTGTAAGAAATTATAAAGTAATATATTTAAGAGCATAGATGGAGGAAAATAGATGGTTCTCAGAATACAAGTGTGGAACAGCTTCAATAAGGAAAAAAGATCTTTATTGCTATAAGTTTGCTATCACACAAGGACTTTAGAAACAAATAAGGAAAATAAGATGATTCATCTCCATATTTCTGACATCAGAAATAGGCCTTGATAAAGAAAGAAAATCAACAGCAAGAACAACTGCAACATCCAGAGTTCCTAAATTGTTCACATCTGTAGCAGGAACTCTAATGAAGCATTTTACATTGTCTGTGCTTACAAAAGAGCTTTACTTCATTAGCCTTACTTTCAAAAACCTTTCTCTGGGAAATAATGCTATTCACAGAAAGCAAACTATTTTCTAATGACCAGAGATGGGAATTCTCCTGCTAAATCACCATGATAAGGAGTATCCCCTCTTCTCAGAGCTTCACCTTAGAAGTTACCAAGTCGGGTGAGAGCAGACAGCAGGGGAGAAGTATAAAACAAATCCAAAAGCACAGAATGTTTCTCCTGTTTACAGAAAACCAAATTCTATTCATCTGCGGGGGGGGGGAGGGCGGAATCTTGGAGAAAAAGCAATTCTAAACAGGTAAGGCTGGCTTTATCTCTTTTCTCCTAGGCATTCACTACATTGTGATACATCTAGGAAAAATTGCTGGGATAGAGCTTGACAGCTCAACCTCTATTTTTGATTTCTCAGCTTACCTATAGGAGATCTATATTTACAGTAATAGCAACATCTTACATGCTCTGCTTTGGGGAGCATATACCAGTATTACCTAACCACAGAAAATGGCTCTAAATTAAAGCCTCTCTCAATCAGAAGGCAGTTAAAATCCGCTGAAAGGAAAGCATCACTGAGCAGCAGGCAACGCGGGTAAGCACAATGGAACCGAGACCAGAGCAAGCACCTCACTGTCTGCCAACAACCCTTTTTAGCGTCAGACTGAAGAGACCCACTGAAGTCAAGGAAAAGGTTTCCATGGAAATCAATGAGGTCTCAGTAAGGCTGTAAAGATGCATCATTAATTTTTTCAGCCTCGCTTTCATACGCATACATTCCCTCTCTAATATCAGTTTTTATACTATTTATATAACTCAGGATCTAATCAAGACATGTACTCCTACTTGCTAAGAGCTTAAAAGATCATGATGATTTGTTACCTCTTTTTTAATATTTAGGAGGTACTCAGTTACACTGGGGACATAGGCTCTATAAAAGCCTGTACAGCGACAGAGAAGCACTTTGGACATCTGTACATAGGAACTTCTACATCTAAAGACCTATCACATAGTTGCTGAAGCAAAAACTGCTTAAAAACTAGCTCAGTAGAATTTAAATATTGCAACCACTGTATTATTCATACATAGAGTGAGAGCTAATTTTTTGCTGGCTAATATAAATCTCATTAAAAAAAAAGAAGGAGCATCAGTAAGCATCTGTCATCTAAGCATTATATAATTAAAACCCCATTTTTAATCTGCTGCCTTTTATGTCTATATGACACTGCTTTGTAAAAAACAAGTTTCTCAGACAGATGTCCTTAAAATCTTTGGTTTATTGCTTTGGCTTCTTTTTTAATTCACAGTTGCTAGTATATATACGTATATATGAAAGAGTGGAGAAGCATGGAAATTAATAACTGCAGCAGTTGTGAGATACTAATGGCATTGTATTTCACAAGACAAAAATGTGGCCAACAGACTACATTAGTATTGCAAAGTACAGCGCAAACTACACAAAAAGATTTTAAATTATTTACCTTTCTACTTCAGCACAAACGTCCTATAGCCAATTATCATGAGATATTGCCTAGAAATTAACTAGTCATCTTGTGTTTCTATCTCCAGATTTACAATTAGTAATGCTATTAATGTGGATCCTGTACTTAGCATCACTAATTACATTGCTATGAACTAATGGTGTTAAAAATAGCAATAGCCATCAACTACCAATTAATGCTTAATGAGAGCATATAAACCCTGGCATTGTAATGAATTTCCAAATTATTGTTTCTTGTGTGTCTCTTGAAATCATACAAAAATGATGTGTAACCCATGAAGTAAGGCAGTGACTGAAAGCACATTTATCACAAAATTTGAACAGAAGAGGGGAACAGAAACAATAGGAAATGTTTAAGGATCAGTGAACACCTTTCACGCAAGTAAACAGTTAAATATGGATACATTTTTAGAGAGAATCTCCCACATTTTGATGTGACTAGACAGTGGTCATCGAGTTGTTTGACTGTTGACATTTTTGGTCTCAGCAGGACAAGAGCCTAAAATGCAGGACTGTGAATACTGTAAATAGCATTTAATAAACTATTTGTACATTGAGATGTTGCAATGCAGAGTAACATTCACATTTTCCACATCCAAAGAGGTTTTATTCCTCTAAATACTATGGTAGAAGAGCCAGAAATGAATCCTTATCACCTGCATCATACAATATAGCAGATGCTGCTTACTCCAGCAACTTTCAGAAGCAGAAGCCAGGATGCACTTTAAGTCATAAAACATAGATCCATAGTGCCTTAGTGGAAGGAAATAAAGGTTCACCACAGGTCTGAGCTCTCTCCGACATAAGACCAGATGCATCCAAGGTGAGATGTAAAGGCAAAGAAAACAAAGGAAAATTGTAGGCATAAGCAAGAAGAAAGCAACGTTGAAACCAAGTGGGAAGTTCTGATTATTTGGGAGAGTGAAAAGAGATCCTTGTTTAGCAGGACAAACTAAACAAGATAACAGAGGTATCTACACAGAGTGCTTGACTTAGCCTCAAAATTGTGGATTTACTGCACTTCTCTGATTGGGATCCTTGGTATACTAACTGCAGTTACAATGAAGCACTAGCATTGCAAGCAACATGTAAGAAAACACGTGCTGCTAAACAAGGGAAGGTTATCTTTCTGGGAAGGAATCAGTTGGATAAAATCCCTAGAATGAAAAACAACCTTCAGGACCAAACCCCTTTAATTCAGACTTTGAGAGACAGGAGAGATGAGACAAGATGAGTGCCAGAACAGTAACTGTAGTGGAGAATAGAGGGAGCGCAGAATTAAACTGCTTTCCTATCCCAAAAAAGTAAGTGGATAAATGAGGGGAAGAACAAACACGCTGCAGTCATTGCCAACCTGATCAGCCCTAGCCTGCCTCCGAGGAGCACAAGAGCATCCTCCTTGTGAAGGCAGACTGGCAAAAGGACCTAGGGAGCACACAGCTGTGTTTGGCCATGCCCCACAGGCTAAATGCAGCCTGCAGAAACCATAAGCAGTTCTTCCCTCGATGTAGTAGGGATATCCAGCCTCACAGTTCCACATGGCAAGCATGCCAAGCTGGGGGAACAGCCCAGGCGATGTGCTCCATCAGCACGAGCATTCCCAGGGGATGCCCTTCTGAGCACGCTATTGTTCACCAGACAATGTAATTTTTCTCATCTTTGCTCACTAAGCTCTGTGCACAGCTTTGATCAGAAATAAACCCCAGAAATTTCAGATATCTCCCTAGCTGTGCTCTATCATGAACACATGCTGGGACAACTGTAAAAAGACAGTAGTTACCACTGAGAAGAGACTCCATGTTTCCCTTGCTCTTTTGCATGGCTTTGCAAAGAACAGGAGGTACACAATTCCAAATCAGGAGAGCATTACCCATTGCTTATATTCCTGGATGGGAAGTGGAATCCCCCCACCCCCATTTAAATGTCACTTTTTTCCTTGAAATATTTTCTTCCTCCTTACTGGGTCTCTGCAGTGCTTATTTCTCAAGAAACAGAGGTACCACCAGACCAAAGCAGGCTGGGAGACAAAACCAGATAAAGTTAGA
This sequence comes from Dromococcyx pavoninus, assembly GCA_033558185.1. Classification (NCBI taxonomy): domain Eukaryota; kingdom Metazoa; phylum Chordata; class Aves; order Cuculiformes; family Neomorphidae; genus Dromococcyx; species Dromococcyx pavoninus. Next base: position 448,482 of record JAUMJL010000094.1, on the reverse strand, counting down.
GGAGGCATTCCCCAAGCAGGCTGGAGGTCAGTACACTCGCTGCTCCCTCCTGCTGCAAACAGAAAATGAATCCCTGTCTCCTACTTGCCATCGAAATGTCACAGCCACCTTGCTACACTCTAATTCAGACTCTGACCATCCTAGACCAGAGAAATCTTTTACAAAGGAAACTTGAGATACATTTAGTTAATAAAAACCCTCTCCCCCCTCACCCCACTCCCCCAAAATACCCAAACAGCTCTAATTTGAAAGGTTTCTCTTTCGTACTCATTATTCACATTTCTCATATCACAAAGAACTGCTGACTACAAACCTAAGGACAAAAAGGACAGCATTGTAACTTATTTTGCTTCTTCGGAGAAAAATATCTTGAGATATATAAAAATACAGAGTTTTCTCATTTGGATTTTCTTTTAAGTCCAAGGCAGTAGAGCTTTCTTCAGCTTTATTTACTACATACACCCATACCATAGCGTCTTATGGTATTCAGAGATAATCAACTTTTATATTCATCTCTTTTAGATTCCCTACTAACAAGATACTTTCTCAGTATCCTAAAAAATATATGAACTTTATGTAATAATGGTAGGATTTTTATGCTCCTCCTCTCTGAACTCTTACAGTCTCTAGGTGTAAACACTTCCTGAAAATAAGAAAGATTTTCCCTATGTAAAGATTATTTTTGCACTTTCTCATGTTGTTCTATCAACAACAGCAAACTGTAGAACACTAGAGATACTCTAGCACTAAAGGAAACAAACAATTTTTGTAATTTTTTTTAATGGCAACGAATCTTGACCTGAAATGATTCTCAAATATTGAAATGGACGTTGGTTTTTTACACCTTGGCTCTTCAGAAGTTTTTGATCTAAACCAATCTTATTAAGTCAGTGTCTACCTGCTGCAAATATTTCTCTGCAAACAAGCATCTCTGACACCTTTGCACAGAATACTCAAATGCAGTCATTCGCGATGTTTTGTACAAGGCACTTGAATTTCCTGCACTTTAAGACGCAGCCATGATAACTTTAAGTCAGACACCAGAACTGACTGAATTCTCAGTCAAACCTGCATCATATCTGTCTCCTTTCACCAAAAGCATCAATCTACCATGACTCCATGGTGGGAAAACAGGCTTTATCTGATGTATTACAAAGGATTCGGAGCAGAACTGATAGTATACAGCTGGGATATTCTGGGAACACATGTTGGGAACACATGCCGGGATTCTGGGAACAGCAGGGAACACACATGTAGACTGACAACCACTGTGGTTAGTTTATATGGTTCAGGGCAAATACTCAAAGCAAGAATTGCATAACTATATACAGATCCAGACCCTTTGCGTATGCAGTATTCTCCACTGGGCACCATGTTGTATATCATGTCTCAGTCTCTGAGATCAAATAATTAATTCTGAAGCTTAGCTACGCTTTTAGGTATTTTAAAAGTATGTTAGAGCTTAGCATAGCTCTTGGAAGCAGATGATTTCTGTGTTTTTCATTCACACTACATATATTTGTTTCCTTCATAGGGGAATATTTTTAATGCAAATACATTAAAATCCTCTTTGCTTCTTTTAGTTCTTTTTCTTCAGAGACCTATTTTTTCTTGTTTTCTGTTTCCCCACTTACGATCTATTTCAGTTTAGAGTCAGACATTTGTATTCAAACTTCAAAAAGCAGAGATTTATTCTCTGTTTTCCACTGGCTCCATCTTATGGTGATCCTTTTCTCCAGGCTCATTTCCATGCTGGAAGAGCTAAATTCCTTTCACAAAAGCTCCTAATCTGAACACAGTTCCATCTGTAAAAGGTCTTCACAAAAAGCTGAGATTATCTGTACAAAATGGGAATGATTAAGATGCTGTGGTAAATTGTGAATGTTCATCACCACAGACACACACACACACACAAAAATCACACGTGGTTTTTGAAACATGATGAATTTAGTTTTGTATAAAAGAAAATAAATGAGGTCTCAAACCCTTCCCTGTCTTCTTCACAACAAGACCAGTATAAGAGAAATAAACTTAAATAACTATGCAAAACCATCATCTGGATTCAAATTGATTAACTGGAGATTGGCAAGTAAGATGAAATGTATCCATGGCCAAGCAACCAAGAAAGTTCTCATAAGTTTACATACTCATGTATATCACTTTTATTCAACACCTTAACAAAATATATCTGGGAACACCTTCCTAGCTTGTTCATTAAGACTGAGATAATACACAATATATCTGTTATTATTTTCATCAGCAGATATTAACTGGTTTTGTTTGTGGTGCTAATAGAACTATTAAAACTAGGGTAAGGGTTTCTTTCTGTAATTAAGTCAAACATGTTAAAATTCTCCATTTTTAAAGAGTATTTAAGAGATGTTAAAATTTGACTCCTAGCTGCTTAGCTTTTGACTCCAATGCCACAAAATTGACTACTTATTTTTATTAAGGTCACTGAAAAAGACTGTAGAACTCAGGTTTACTAATATATGTTTTTCTTTGATGCAAAATAAACTTCTATGCTTTATTATAATTGCACATTACACAAGCTGAAAGGTATTTACACATTAAGGAAATAAATGTCTCAAATTTATCCTTCCCTTATGAGAATCCATATAATCAAATATTTGGAATTTTACTTTTCATAAGCACACAATCAATATACATATTAACTACAAACAGTCCAATCTATGCAACGGGTTCTCCCAAAATATACCACCTAAACTATAAACCAACAAAGTACAAAGAAAACCTTTGATTGAAATTTATATTAATGTAAACTCAAATGAATAATTGTGGATTTGAAGATATAATAATCCCAATTATTGTGGAAAGATTTGAGATACCTTCTTAAATATCTGATTTGGTGAGGACATGGCAAAATACTTAGACCATGGAAGTTATTACTATGTATGCTCATGTATCAAACAATAGCCTGGCAGTACAGTAGTCAGGCTCACTAGTGCTCACCTCTAAAAATGAGTATTGCATATACTTTAAATTTATTTAAAGACGAAGCTTTTCAGAAGAGCACTAGATCACACAAATTCGAATTTTGTAGAAGAGTATGAATTTTATATAAGAATATGAATTCAAAATAAAGCTGGAATTTTGTCAGTCCGTGTGTAAATTCTGACCATCAGACCACGTATCCAGCTATTATTTGGTACAGTTGCAACTTTTATCTTTCTTGGCTTTCTGCAGAACAAGGACAAGATCACTATATAAGAAAAAAGGAAGTTTATTCTTCGAGTTCAGTTCAACTGTACAAGAAAACCTCATACGGTGTAATGATTCACTAACACAAGGTGGTGCTCTCCTCCTAGTAAAGAGCTTCAAGTCTGGTTTACACCTTGAAAGAAAAAGGTGACTCTTTTGAGAACCCTGACCAGTTTTCAGAAGCTTGGGTTTTTTTCTCCAGCAGAACTAGAATTTCCATCTCAGAAATTTATATAAGTACTAAAACACTACTTTTTTCCCCCTAAAGATATTTTACTGAATGAGATGAAATTTTCACCACTTTTATCAATTCTCCTGTCATAGCTTTGCCTCCAGATCTTCTATTCCTTCATCTGCTCTCTTTCTAGCGGATCTCTCTCATCCACTCCACCAGCTGGATGTCATTAGGACTAAGGATTTTAGCTGGAAGGGAGGTACAGAAGCTCTTTTCTCTAAGACTGTGGGGAAAAAAAAATCTTTTTCTTAGCTTTGTATGAAGTGGTAACAGAGGATCCCTCAAAGAGAGATTATGAACAAGATTTCCTCAGTGCACTTAGTTTCCACCAAAGAGAGTCTAAACCTTAGATTTAACTCCAGCTCTGATACCATATTAAAAAGCCAATTATGGTTTGTTTCATAGTGCTGTTACTAACAACTAAGTGTCAGCATTACAGTTTCTCCATTTTCCTCCCAGGAAAGCACTGGTAGGCCTTCATTGCCAGAACTTCCAAATCAACTCCAAAAGTATCATAATACTCTCCATCAGAACCTGTACATTTGCAGCTCTTCTGGATGTTGGGGGGAGCAATCTAAGTGGCTTGTTACAAAATGTTTTCTTTTAGATGCCAAGAAATATTTAGAGCTATGCATTTGTCCCAGGCTTTGAATTTTCTAAGGTTACATATTAGCACAGAAGCAACAAAATTGACACACTAGTAACAGAAGTCCATCACAGACAGCACTCTGATAAATCTTTGGGTTTCAGTGTGGTTCAGATTCATGGAAACCTTTGCACTGTCTTGGAGCACTGGCAGCCCTGTAACTCAGTACATGCAAAATCACAGGTGAAAAAAGTGAGTTCCTAGTCTCTTACAGGCCATCCTGACTTCCTTGTGAGTACTGGCCACCTCCAGGAACCCACTCAGAAATGCATGCTATAGATTACAGAGGTACAGCTTGTTAACTGTAAGATTGGTGCATCTAGCATCTAATCCCTTGGGCAGATAACAGTGGTGGAAATTTCCTACTAAAAATTGGATTGTTGCCATGTTCAAATGGGTATGCTACCAAGCAACTGACTACCTTTTCAACCACCTCCATAAATTCTATGACAAACTAGAGACAGTGGAAATCCCAAAGCATAAAATAAGCAAGATGAACTTTTCCTCATCTCTCCTTTAAAACTAAAGTGCATCACAAGAATAATAAGCATATGGGAAATTAGTTAACTTTTAAAGACCTGTGTTACATAAACCTCCCTTTAATCAGATTACTTTGGTGCCACGGGATTGTGCCATGTTTTATTTCCTCAAAGAACATGTTGTTCGGTTACTATAGCATTTCTATATCTGGATTAATTAGAAACGGAAATGTGGATACAATTAAGTTTGAAATTAAACACACTTTGTAGTAGGGAAGATAATCACTGCTTTAGAATGATCTGGCTGCTCCAACCTGTGAAGTATCAAGCTATTCTCTCAATTAATTGGAACAGTACTGTGTGTTCTTGGAGCCAGTTAACCATGGCACTCTCTACGGAGTATCTGTAGACATATCACTTCTCTGACCTATTATTTGACCTGTATTATTTGATAATACTACTAATAAGAATTAATGTCCTTGCACAATTATCATCATCAAGCATAGTACTTCCACTTCTAAAAGACTGAGGTCTATTCCACCTCTTCTTCTGGCTGCCCTTTATTTGCATGTCCCACTGTGTTCATCAGCACATCCTGAAAAAGTAAACTGAAGTGTCACTGAATTCAGGCAAAGTTCTCCCCTGTGAGCCAGAGTACAAATTATCATCAATTTTAATTCTCATCTATAAGGGTCTTCATAAACAGGAGGTTCTCACAAAACAGGAAAAAGACAAGTCCTGTTCCCCAATCATACCTCATATCAGTAAAGAATGCGAAGTTCACAGGTGCAAGAAGTGGCCAAGGCTCAAGACCATAGGGAGTAGGTTAGTATAAATGTAATTCTGTGCTCACTAATATCAATTAGTCTCTCAAGAGAAAGATAGTAAACTTTACACTTTATCCTAACAAGACGATGCCCAACATTCTTGGGGCTGCAGGTCCAAGAGTTCAATGCAACTCAGGAGGGTCATCTGCAATACATGGCGATGCAATCCTAGCTTCATTTTTAGTGGTAAGTAGGCGAGGAATACAGAAATTCTGACTGATGGTGGGATTTCTTCCCACCCCACTAGCCACAGAGACCACTCTGTGCTGCTTTGCACAACCTTTTTGATTCAGTTGAAAAACACATTCTCTCCCTTATTCGAGCCATTATCTGTCCCAGTGGAACACAGCCTTCATAGGTAGAGGAATTCCCATTGTACAGAGGCAGTCATCCAGGACAACAAGGCAGCCCCTTGGCCAACCTTAATCTACCACAACTGGGAAAGAAACTCCCTAATCATTTGAAGAAGGGTGCTGATAACCAGTCATCTCAACCAGGCACACTGGTGTAAGAATATCCATTGTTACAACACAGTGATTCAGAGCGCCTCGATACTCCCCCAGTGTTCTTGGGGTCCTGTGTGCCTGGAAAGAAGCCTTGTCATCGCCTGAGAAAAAAACTGACCATCAGCCATCCTCCTGTGATACCTGAATCGTGGTCCAAGTCAGGTGGTCTGAGTGGAAAGTCCCACTAGCACGTCATCTTCCAAGTGCAGCCAAAATTAATATTAAAACATCAATGAATATTCAAATATTTGACAAAAGTCAATTATCTCTAAACACTGTAAGTATGTGATTACAAAGAAGGCCCTTTGAGCCCTTCTGGATTACAGCAGGCTGAAACCAGTAATCTCCCCCTGAGTTAGGACCCCTCCCAGGGGTAATGCACTTAAGACTAGTCTCTTTCTCTCTGTCATGACCCATACTTATGTTTAAATATTGATATATCTTCGTATGCATACAACTCTATATCTCTGAGCTTGCATATATATTTATTACACCATGTAGTAAATAGGAGTGAATCTCACTATTTTTGAATCTGATTAAGTCACTAATCTATTTTATTACCTCACATACACCAAATAATTTTTATCACTTTGTTAATCAATTGATATTTAAATGTTAATAAGATTTTTGCAGTTTTACCTTAATAATTTCTAAATTGGTGATAAACCAAAGTTTCGTAAATTCCTATCCACAAGACTCTTCTGCAGATGTCTTAAACACAATAATACAAACAGTTGCTTCTGGCCAGCCATGACAAGTACCTTACACTCTCCCTATCCCCAAGTGCAACAGAAAAGAACAGATACACAGGGCTAAGGGAACACACCAAGATATAGACTAGTTATAGGCTGCACAGACTTCATATTCAAGGCAGTATGCTAAAGTATTCCCTTCCTAATAATACTGATTCAGGTACTCAAACCAAAATGTGCAAGGAAAGTAGAGCTCTCAAATGAAACCTGCCAGCAACAGATCCACGAGAGCAAAGATTTCTTCCTGTGCATAGATGGAGATCAGCTTTGTTCAGCAGGTTGACAAAAGAAGTCTTTGTATGTGCATTATAATTGAAACACCTGAGCAGGTTAGGAAAAAAGGGAGAATGAAAAATATAAAAGAAGAGAATTTACATAAGCTCTCCATATAGAGGTTTCATGTAGAATTATAGGTAGCTCCAAGTTTTAAATCTGATTTTCAAATTTCAAAGCTTCCACTGCACACATGTGAATAAAGTAAACAAACAATAAAGACAATCTAAAATTATCCAAACTTCATAGTTAGAATACAATGATCTTCTTATTGCCAAGCCCTTGGCTTTAACTACTGGGCCACACAGCTCATATCCTAATTAACAGAGAAATTCAATGTCAAAAATTTCCAAATCTTCTTTTCTCTTTTTAAACCCGAGATGGAGATTTCCAGTGTCAAGCAATTAAAAGTGTCTTAATCCACTCGGATGCATCATACAAAGCTTAGCATGTGGCAAGAACATTTTGCCAGTCTTATTTTTTGGCTTCATTGTTCTTATTTTCATTTCTTTCTTAACTTCTATCAAGAAATTTGTCACATTTTGTAACCTTAGTCACAAGCCAGCTTCACTGAAGATGGGAAAGGACTTTGTGGTCTCCTACAAAGCTACAGTGTAAATGAAGCAAAGATTCTATTATATTCTATTCTATGTTTCAGTGGGGAGTTTTATACATTAAGCACGTAAACCATCTTGGGAATTGCAAAGCAAGGAATCCCATGCCAGGAGACTGAAGCATATTCCTGACAAGGTGCTTAGCAGTTATTTGGAAACATAAGAACGAATGGTAGGGGAAGAGGATTTAAGTATCACCATAGAAATATTTACATAAATACCACAGAAGGAGAAAAAAGCTCTGTACATATTTGTCATTGAATTGTAATCTGATATTCTCATATACAAGTGTTTTTAGAACACAAAACAGGAATGAGGTAGAATAAGCTCATGAAAGTATAAAGTATATTATCAAATCTGTAGAATTGAGAAGAGTCTGTAAGTTATAGATCAGTTTCTTTTTTAATCCTGACATCTCTTTGTAAGCCCCTGACCTTGTGGCAGAAATTTCCAATACATCAGAAGACTGTCATTTGTGGCCATTACTGCACACAGGGCATTTCTCTTTTAAAGTTTGAGGGTGATTGGGCAACCTGAGTTTCTTTAAACAGAAAAGAAAATCAACATGGCCTTACATTTGCTGGCTCAAAACAAGCACAGTTTTTAATAACAACTGGAAGTCTTTCTTAGATAAAGCTTCTCCCCAGAAAACACAAAGCCATATGGGTTTCATGCATGTGATGAGTTCCAGGAGAAAATTGGTAGACGTAACCAGAACACGAAATGTGTCTGAGGGTCTTGTAACAAAGCTCCTGAAATGGAGTTGTTTGGTGAAGAGATCATACTGCTTGCAGGTTCCACCACCAGCACTTTTCCTATGAAGTTCAAAAAATCTTACACCTAGTTTTCCCAGGAAAACCATAGTTTTTCTATGACGCTTGATTGAAATCACTTTTTCAAATGGAAAAATGCAAATTTCCCAGATGGAAAATTCAGCAAGTCCAAGGAATTCATAAACTTAACTCCCTCCAATGCTTTTGACATTCCTGCCGCCTGTGCTTCTGTTTACTATGCCATGATTTTAAAGGCAGGAAAACACAGAAATACTGGCTGAAGCTGGTTAAGAGCTCTTTCAGCTTACTCTTCCCCAAGGTCATCAATCAATTACAATAGATGCTCCAAGAAACGGTTCCTAAATTGGGCGTAAAATCTCTGCAAACAACTGTCCTCAGAACAACAATGAGAAAAAAAATGGGAATCTTCAACCCAAAGATCTTTGAACCTGCAGCTCTATTTGAAGTTAGGCAATCATCTCGTTGAGTATGGCACAATCGGTTCTGCAATAATTTTGATATTTAACCTCACCATTATTGTCACAATATCTAAACCATATCACTAATGCATTCTGAAGACACTGGATTTGGAGTGGCTCTACTGTTTGCTACTCAGTTATCATCTTGGTTTTGGATAAAAACAGGAAATGTGTTATATAACTCTTAACGTGCAATTCTCACAATCAGAAGACAGCAGACACAAACAGATCCACTCACACAGGGCTGAGAAATGAAGGCACATTTCAGATCTAAAGCACAGCAGGTACCATTTTCTTGCTGACCTTTTGTTTGCAGGAAAGTGATGGCCCTGGTGAATAAATGACCAATCTTGGTCTTTTTTCGTTAAACTGATTTTTGCCATTTGGGGGTCCAGACCTGTCCCTTTCTCCCTGGGAACGTCTATTCCTGCTGTGAGTGGCTCTCTTGGTCAACAGCAGGAGGTAGGGCCGGTGGCAGCTGCCTGAAGAGAGAATACAACAACCTATTACTGCTTCATACAGGAACAGCAGCCGCCTCCGATTGTGTGAAGAAAGAGAAAGAACACTTGTTTTGCCCTTAGCAATCTCCCCTATTTCATCCCTACCTATAAAAGGTATTCACATCGCTCCTACTGAGGCCATGCAATCTTCAGTGTCCTTACAACACTTCTGCATTACAGAAAAGCATATCATTTCTTTGTGCACATCAAAAATTGGGGTATAGAAAAATCATGTTGCTCAACATAACAAAAAGTGTGTAGTCCAGCAAAGACATTCACTCCACATTTGCAGAAATACTCTTCAAAATAAAAAAAATAGTTTACTGCCTATACAAACTGTCCATAAAATTGCTGGTAACAGCAAAGTTATGAGTCATAAAAAACCAGTTCCTATACCTCTCCAAACACTATAACACATCATCTATGCTTTCATCTTAAAACACTTGTGAAGTTAAGCTTGCAACAGATCAGGCAGACAGCAAGGCTAAACTAAGACTGAGCTTCCTTTACAAAAATCCCTTGACAAAAAGCTATTCTACACCTTCAGCCTACTCAATGATGGGCAAGTCCCAGCCTGCAGAGCACTTTCTCCAGACAGAATTGTGAGTGCACCAGTATCTCAATGTGAAGTGGGGAAGACAAGAGGATGGAATAAGAAGTTAAAAGCGTACGGATGGAGTGCTCTCATCCTTCTTTTGGTGAATGATTATTTCTTCTGGACCAATCCTCGAGTGAGACCTCACCCCTTTGTCTGAGTAATTCTATCTTGTGGTACTGTACCCTTGAACGAGAGATTTCCTTTTGTGAGTGATTAGGCACATTTTGGGTCACCCATCCAAAGGGCTGTTTGCAAAACTTAGGAATTCTTAAGGCAGTTGTGTAGTAATAATTCCCGATGGACATCTTAACCTGTAATTTATTTTTGTTTTCAGGGCACTAAGTCAATACTTTCAGTGACTATCTGTTTTGGCATCTGCCCACCCACTCAGGACCACTCTTGGGTGTCTTCACTTTGGACTTTGCCCAAAGTCCCTGAGGACACCACAGGGTTGTGCCCTGCTCCCTAAGAGAGGGCATCAGTGCCTAGGAGTCATGTACGTGGGTTGGGATGTGGAGATGAACGGTGAGGTAGGGTTTGGGTATGTGGAGATAGGGATCAGACCCAGCACAGGAGCAGCTTGGAGGTGGGCTGGGACACCCTTCTAAAGGATTTGTTGCAAAACTTCAGAGTTCTGAAGGCAGTTGTGTAGTAATAATTCCCAACTGACACCTGAATCAATTATTAATTTTTTTCATTTCCTTCCACCTCTCTAAATTTTGAGAAGGAATTTAAATTAATGCACATTCTGAACTGTTTCTTGTTACCTATTTGTGATAACCATTTACGTCTGTAGAGCAGCAAATAACTACTTCTGTCTTAGAGTAGTTTTGGCAAAATTATCAGGCCTGTGGATCGGCTTAACGAAAACATGAATATCCATTACATTTATGGAGCTCTGACGAATATAAAGCTAAAGCTCCTTAAAACAACACTGTGAGAACATGGGCCTTTAAAGGGAAGGAACATTTTGGATGTCTTTTACTCAGAGTACTTGTGATAGAGGGCCATGAATAATTTTGTTAGGCAGCAGGAAAAATGCTATATTAAACAGTTCATAAAGCCTTCTTATAAAAATATACACATTCATTTACTAAGAGTAAAGAGCTAACTCTAAAAGCAAATAAAAAATGACCCTGTTAATGGTGAATTTGGCTTTAAAATTATTTCATGATTTATCTTAAAGTTTTCTCTTACTTATTCAGGTGTTTTGAAAACTAAATCCCTGATCTTCAAGAAGAGTTCAGGCTACACACTGTTCCTTAAAATAAATGGCTGAGGCCATGAGCCCATGTCCTCCGCAATGCTGAATTTGAGTCTCTATTTCTCCAAAAGGAATTGTCTTGCAAAATAAATATTGTTATATGTCAAGATTTAAAGTATTCAGAATTTGTCAACATGGTAACCTGAAGACAGAAAAGCATACATGAACACTATTCTGAAAAAAACCCCACAATAATGGTGTTACTAGAGTGCCAACTAAATGTGAGATGATGGGAAATACAGACTTCAGGGCACCATCAACCTAACAATAACACCAGTGTAAAGATATTGAGAAAGGAGTCTACACTGAGAATTAGAATTAAATGTATTGTATTTACAGAAATTACACGTTTCATTGCAATTCTGATAAAGGCATGTTCCAGCTATGACAGCTCAGGAGCCCTCCTCAAGCTATTCATTCTTAAAATCTGCAACGTGAGTCTTGTATTTTCTGCCTCCTCTCATTGTTCCAGTTATTACATGCTGTTGTGGAAGCATCCACAAAACAGACCACCAGTCACTCAAGATGAGGATTTATAATAATTAGCACTCTGAAAAAACAAAATAAACCACAAGTTCTGATGCCAGGCAGGAATATTACTACACAACTACCTTAAGAATTCTTAAGTTTCACAAACAACCCTTTAGAACACGACTGAACTGTGCACTACAACTCCTCTATAAGATGAGGGCTCTCAATCTGAGGGAAGTTACCTTAGGCAGCATCCTGATCCAAGGCGAGAGTCCCTGACTGCAGACCTGCTGTTCCAAGGAGGAACCAGCTCAAGTCAGCTCTCTGGCAGGACTCTGTTTATACCTAGTTGAGTCTGATCTGTGGTCAGCTCTAATTGGCCGGTGGGCCAAATTCCAGGGACTGTATGCCTGGCAACAGTTACCATAAACATACAAAAAAAGGCAAAGTAAGTAGGAGAAAACAGTAATCACGTTTCAACAGCCAGAAAGCCCCGGTCTTTGTCAGGTCTTTATCAGGCCCCAGTCTTTCTCAGGGCAGTTGCATCTACCACACATGCTGAAGCAAGTTCATATTGTAGTTGACTAGAATAGTTGTAAAAAGAAAGAAACACTGAGTCAAGAAACAGGAACTACTACCATTTAACTCTGGGAGAGTACACCTTTTTCAGCCTTTCAAGCAAGGTTTTGAGGAAGGGTGCAAGGTTTCTATCACATAACTGGTAATTCAGATTGTTTGATATTCCGAATCTTTCGTCATCATCATTGTCAAAACAACCCCACGCGATGAGAAGTGACATGAGGAAAATGAAATAAGGGTGGATCTTGGCAAAACCCGTTTCCTCCTGTGAGGGTAAAGAACCCCTTGATGGCTCCTCCTCTTTCCCCCTCTTATGACTTTATAGGAGATGAAAGCACCTCGGAGGTTTTAATGCTTCCTACAACACTTGATTTTGCTGTGAGAATGAATGCTTTCCCCTTAATTAATGCAAAAGAGACGTTAGTCTTGGCAACTTCTGCTGAAGGATTATGTTTCTACCCTGACAATGCACCATCCTTACAAGTGTGCTCAAGCAAACAACATCATATTGTGCATTGCTGGCACAGTACTACTCATACCTCCCCAAACATGGCCTCTTTTCAGCCTGAAGTCTGAGCTCCTCAGCATCTCTTGGCCACACTGTGGTTTTAATGCACTGCATACTCTTTTAGATTAATTGAAATAATTGAAAAGGGAAGGAAATACTTTACTCAAGATTCTCTTCAGAAATCATACTCATGTTTATATAAAAGATAACAGTCCAATTCTCTAGGATCTTAAGTACTTCCGAAGTTTGCTCTTTTCCTTTTTCCCTTTATCTCACTAGTATCATTCATTTTGAAGAATTAATGATTCTCCTCTTGCCATTTTTTTCCTTAGTAACCTTCAACAAGTACCAAGTCACTCCATTTCTACAGACGATTAGCAAAGACTGGCGTCTATTACTAAAAACGGATGACACAGCATCTCACTGCTTTTACCTGTTATGTTACCTGACAGAACAAACATTCCCCAACTCATGTCTGTGAAAACAGAAGTCTTAATTTCATCATACAGACTTCTCTTTCATTTGCTAGAGCAATGATGCTGCACACTTGTGCAAAAACTCACAGAAATGCCTTACTGAAGGCCCTCTTGGGTGTGGTGTAACCTTAGGGATAGATATTTTCTATCCAATAGGAGTGAAAACACAGTATTCCCTTCCAAATAGCCTGCTGTCTTCTACCTAATTGCCGGAGTACATATGTACCTCTTGCAAGCACATCTACACAAACTAAATACAGAACAGAAAGTTGTTTTCCACAGGCAATGGACATTATCTGCCTCCCTAGTGAGATACTTCCTACTAGTCACTAACTGCTTATTCTTAGTAATATGCAGTAACAAATTCCAATTGATCTTCTTAGGCACCATAGCCCCAGAGGTTCTCTGTGACATTGTGCTTCCCTTAGGTCTAAATCTGTACTCCTATACAGACGTAATGTAAAAGCTTGGAATCCTTTAACAACTCCCTTGCAGTGATACTTCTCTAGTCAACTATCTGGAGAAAAAGAGCTGTTTGTTGCTTCTAATGATTTACTAAAAGAACTCCTTACAAAAACAGAATTAATTTTACTCGGTTGTTGAAAGAATTTAAAAATATTGGCTCTTTTTCCAGATGAATACTCTGCCAGCTATTGTTTATATTGTGCTAACTAATACTCAAAACCACATTCTTTGGTTTAATCTGTTAAGAATATATATGCTTAGAGAGCAATAAATTGGTTCTCCAAATACACATGATATATCTTAGTTTAATTTAAGTTAATATAAATTTACAGTCATTGCCACAATTACTAGGCCTGATTATCACCACCTCTGTACCTTGGATTCACAGAAATTATCTATGGGTAATAATGTCTTATCCTATCAGCCTGCTGCAGATGTTTGTGTTCTTTGCTGGTGTATCACTCAAAGCAACACATACCATCTGAAAACAAAAAAAGCCTACCAGCCTCACTGCTTGCTGTTGTCTATGAAAACTGCAGTGCTCTCATTTGTTTTAAAACAAACCCCTTTTCCTTTATTATCAGTTGAACATTTCGAGAACCAGCTCCCAAACACTGTTCTGAGTTTCTCCATGTAATTTAGAGAATCTTTTAATGTTGCTTTTATTTTCTATGAAAAATCTCACCACTTTGCAACATTGTCCATTAAAAAATTTCAATTGACTCTGATACCCCCTCAACACAACATTTCTCCAGCCCATAAACCTTTCTAATTCTTCTTCAGACATTGTCTAGTTCTTCCTATCTTTTGAAGATGCTGAGCCCAGAAACAAGATGCAGTATTCTGGTATTTGTTAGCTACTCAAATCCCACTGCTCTGAAATAATTTAATAAGAGAAAATGTCACACAACCACTTGTACCCCACCTAACGCATCCTCTTCCATGAAGTTTACTGCAATAATCATGGGGATTAATTGCTTACTGTGTCAGCTAAATCCTTTGTGGAAAAGTATCAATTCACAATACACTCTGCCTTCTCACCCAATTTAAACACGGATGTTTATTCTTGTTGTTTTGTCCCATGAAACCTTCAATGAAGCTGGATACAATTGTTCATGGCATTGCAGAATCCAGTTCTGTTGTATATTGCTACAAGCTACAATAACCACCTGTTATCACAGTGCAATTAAATAACTATTTCATATACATTCAAAAAGCACAGCTTTCTCCATTGTTCTAGCACAGCAGAGACCAGCAATCCATGACATGGCTGAGTGTTCCTTATAATAAAAAAATTATATGATCATAACCCTGAAGTACATCATTACATTTAAAACAGAGATTTCCATCATTCCATTTGCTCATGGAAGCAAAATGATACATTTGAAGAGCTAAACAAAGAAAAATATGCTTCCTCGTTTCAAACATTCGAAGTTTCAATCTTGTTTATATTAAAACCAGAATTTTTCGAAAAGTGTTCTTGAAATTCAGATTTTTCTAGTGTTACTGTTTTAATTTGCCTCACTTCATTAATTTAAGCACTAGATAACTGTGAATTACAACTTTAGCATAGAGATTCAGGCTTCCCAGAAAGTCACTGATGATCACATAAATTTTGAAACAAGGACTATTAAACGCCAACAGGAACAAGGGCTCAACTTATGCAGTCAGTCCTGAACAAACTTCTATCTGACTTTTCCAATAATAACAGTTTAAAAAGTGCAGATTAATCAGATATAAGCATTAATGAACACAGTCATTATTTATCCAGGTCTTGCTTTGTTATTATTTTTCTCATATCAAAATTAGTTGAAATTATGCAACTCTTATTGATGGCAATTTTTAAGCAGTACTCTGTCTAATTTATACACATTGAGGAAACTGTTTCATTGCTTGATTTCATAATGAAGGATCTAAACCAGATAGCCAGAAGTTGGTCATTTCTTACTTTCTTTTACTCCTGGCCACAGAGACAGCATATCAGCATTAGACAGACAGTGGGTTTATGCTATGTGGCCATTTTCATGCAATTATGAAATTAAATGCATCAAATAATTATGTCATAAATTGGTCATGTTCTACACAGACAACCTACTTCTAATGTTGCACCGCCATGCTGACATTTGGAAACATGAAATATATAGTTATATGTAATTTGTTATTTTGTTTTTCAAGTCATAAATATTATTTCAAAAGAAAGCAATTTATACAATTAATGAGAGTCAATCACGGTAACTTGTATAACTTTGAGATAAGGACACTGAAAGATGTGTCTTCTTGGCATTTGCGGGGGAGGGTGTGTGGATGAATCACATAACTGATGGATATCCTTGTTTAAAGAAGGCAGCTTTTCTGCCAAGTCATGTTCCTTTTTATCGAATCCAATTAAGAACACATAATACAATCTAGCTTACTACTTTTCCTGGATCAAGTACCCATTTGAAAGATGTTCATTCATTGTTGTGTACCCAACAAGCTTCAGGAGGAACAGTTCAGTGCTATGTATCACTACCTGGAAAAGGGCAAGTCTAGATTCCACAAAATCCATTCAAGAGAATCCTGTTTGCAGCATAATACTAAGAAACAACAATCCTTTCTTAGCCTTAAATGGAATACTGTCACCCTAACAGAAACCACAACAAAACAGAGAGAAAGCATGGAGAAAACATTTGTCACAACAG
Source organism: Dromococcyx pavoninus (assembly GCA_033558185.1). Taxonomy (NCBI): domain Eukaryota; kingdom Metazoa; phylum Chordata; class Aves; order Cuculiformes; family Neomorphidae; genus Dromococcyx; species Dromococcyx pavoninus. The sequence goes on along the minus strand of JAUMJL010000094.1, from coordinate 432,134 downwards.
ATGTGATTCCTTTCAGTCTCTGGTAATATCTAGTTTTTTAATACAAAAGTATTAAAAATTAATTATGCTATCACTAATTAACATAAAAGTATTACTGTTTGTGATGAACTCAGCTTTAGACCTAAAGGAAGTCAGGAAAACAGAAAAGGTAACCTAATTAATTGATCTGTATTATAGCAGTGCCATAAGATGTACGACAGGCTGCTAACAAGAAAAGACATGTCCAAGACCAAAATCCACCTTTGAGTTATAAATTGTGTTTCAGAAGACTATGGGTACATCACGCTACAGAATGAAAATCTAATATGTGCAGACACACAATGTCAAAATGTTCCTCAAGACTGGAATGGGACATTCACGCAATGTCCACAAAAGTGCCATAAATTTACCTGCCGTTGCCTGGTACCCTAGAGGCACAGCAGACTTCACAACTCAAAAGATAAACAACAGACAACTGTGGGCAACATTTAGCTTTCACAATGGTCAGAGGCTAAGAATAACAAAGAACATTGTATCTCTCAACAGCAATAAAATCCGCTCAGCATCCCAGTGTCTGGCTTTAAAACCCTTTGTCAATGACTCAGGCCCAGCACTGTTCCAACTGAAGTCAACAGGGCTTCAACCAGAAAAGCCACCACTCGTATCTTTCCCTCTCTATGATCAGTAAAAATAATGAACGGATAGAGTGCATTCACAAAATACAACCTTACAAAAATCTTCAATACAAATGGACTAATAATCAATTTCAGAAAGATGAACAAATATGAGGAACTGTTCTCAGAAAAACTCAATTTTGGCAATCTAGTGTCATGAAGTTACCAAAATATTTCTTTCAGTCTGAAATAACAGAACCTTGTATTCAAACCACAACCTAAATTTTATTCACTGTGGGTACAAAGTTTACTTCATTCATGGGGTTTTTTTCTGCAGTATTTTCAAATCTCTACAGTTTGGGCCCAGTGTGAAAACAACAGCAATATTTTAATCAGTATAAAGCTTCATGCACAAAACATATTGCTAAGGCCTTCTAAACCAGTACAGATTCTTGTACACCTTACCTAAGCTCCAATCTTGTTTATAGCACAAGACGCACCTCAGCACATATCAACCCATCAGAGATGGGCCATCCTTCAACCAGCAGCATCTGTGTTAAGTTCTGGGGAGGTTGCACACTCCAGTTGTGCATTGCCCTGGGTGTCTGATATACTCCATCATTTAGCCTTCACACTGGCAAATGAAATAAAGATGCTATTTTGCTTCTCTTCAGAGCTGATTGGCATTTTAATTAGTCTACAATTAGAAGTGTTAATCGTGCTATGAAGCGAGGCAATAAATCACAGTAAAATTTCCCACAATGGTTTTATGAACATAAATATACAATTTACCTCATTTGTTCTAAAAAAAAAAAAAAAAAAATTAGCAACCATGGCGATAGAAATTCTTTTTCAAAGAAAACCACCTTTCAGGAATCCATTCCTAAGAGAGGATTTTTTTTCCCCTTCTATGAGATTATTTAAATCCCTAATGAGTTATTCCAAAGAACTCAAATATAGCAACTTTATTTTATTTACTACTTTCATTTTGATAGTTTGTAAATATATATGCATAATAGCCCAGACCCCTCCTTCCCATAAGCTTCCTTCCTGTCCCACACTGATAATATTGTATAAACAAGTTTCATCCTTTTTATTTTTCAGGTACAGAAAAAAGATTTTTGCTTCATAAAAATTTTAGAAAAGAAAGCTGTGATTGATATTAGAAATATGGACCAAAACCACATTGAATGATGCACATAGGCAGCTGAACTGGAGCAGCAGTATATTTATATGCCACCATTTAATTTTTTTAAAGGATGTAAGCCCTTCAAAACAAATATTTTTAAATTACTCATTCATTTGTTTATTTATTTGAGGAATGCACATCTGCAAGATGATTTATCTTCTACAAAGCACAGCCATCTGGCTGTTGTGAAAGCCTTAAAGAACATAATAAAAACAAATGGCTAAGAAATTCCCTTATTTTTCTAGGGAATATTATGGGTGTGGTGGGGTTGTTCTGACAGTGTGGTTGTGTGTGGATCCAGGAAAGGAGGGTTATAACATAGCATCATCTGTTGATTGACAAAGTTATTGGATACAATAACCCTATGATTACTCAACACTTACATCCATTGCTTTCAGTGAAGGGAGTTAAGAAAAGGTAGTATTTGAGAAGTGGAAGGTGCCCTGGTACACAAAGATATCTCAGATTTGGAAAAGCACATTTATAACAAAAACGTACCTATCAGATGAACTTTATTCTGTCACGATAGCAAGTGTACAAAAGGCTTCCTAAGTTACATTACACTTAACCAGACACTACAAACACTCATGTAGTGTTTCTTTGCAAAGGATTTTGATTTATTTCTTTTACTTTTTCAAAGGGCTTAACAAGTTCCTTCATCAATCAGCCATACCTGCAAATCAGTTTAATGCAAGGCTAACATGCCATCATTTGCAACTAGGCAGAATTTTCTGTTGTCATGCTTAATTCCTGACTCTGCAGGGGGACCAATCCACAATTTAAAAAACAAAAAAGGAAAAAAGATGCACTTACATATTCAGTAGCATCGTTTTAGAGAAAGTTGGACAAATCATTTCAAAGTGTGTGTTTATGTCAAACAGTTAATAAACATAAAATTTCTTATATTTTTTCCTACTGAATATTCACCCTCAAGTCAGCAAGAACTTTTAGTCCCTTGCCAGCAATTTGCAAATATAATGATCTGATGTTAAGACCTTATCAGAGTCCTTGCAATTCTCACACATCTTTTATCCTTCACTGGATACACGTCACTAAACATAGATCTTTGAATGTAATGAAATGCACAAAAATCACAAATAAGCTGATATTCAAACTATGCATTACTCAGGCAATTTCTTAGTAAAGCCAACTTCACACAAATGGACACAGGGCAAGTAGGAAACCAGCTTCAAAACTATCACTTTCACACACATCATTAAAACTTATAATTAAGAAATGGGACAAGGGTAGCTACAGATCAGGTCCACATGGTGTTTCATTTTCCATATGAAATATAGATCTTGGCACCATGAGCATGCCTTGGAGACAGAATGGAGGGAGGGAGGAGGAAAAGGGGATTATTTGCAGGCCAGAAAGAAATGGGTGTGATCACGGTATGTGACCAAACAGAAACGTACCTCCACCCTGGCCTTTTTTTAAAAATAAAGAAATAAATAGATAAATAATTGCATTTTTATAGGCCCAAGGACTAAAGAACCACTAACTGCTATTTTAAAGCCTCCTCAATTTAGGGGGTAAATTCCATGCACAAACCTTTGACTTGCAACTAGCACAAATGCGTGGCATGGAACATTCATAATATTCATAGCATTTCATTTCTATTTCACACCAAGAACAACTACAAATTTCGTAAGAAAGTCCCTTTGGATTACTCTAGCCAACTTTTCACTCAGTGAGGTTCATAAATTATCTTAAAAACCTCCACAAGACTATCTGAACAAAATCTCATCCAGTATTACTTTGGTGCTCAAAGCAAAGATTTTTCCTTTTGTTGAGACATCTTCTCAGTGTTTTTCAGAACAAGATTAAACAATCAAGTGAAAAAAAAAATCATGTGGCAAGCATTTATTGGCGCCATAGTCAGATGTGGACTTTAGTTTCATTGTTCCTAATAAATAATGTAGTTCAATACTAATTATATATTTAGTCCCAAATCCTTTGAATAAGATAGGAAAATGTGAAACTTGAGTCATCTCTTCTTAGACTATTACCAGGAAAAAAACTAAATTTATCATTAGGAAAACCAAAAAAATACAGTTGAACTTTGCCTTCTATTCCATAGGTTTTATTGAAAGAGAGGGTAAAGACAATTTTCACCTGGTGAGGAATTCAAATCCAGTTTTCCCCTGAAATTTGCTCTAATTTTGAAGAACATCATGAGATACTTAGGCTAGTTAGTGTTCTTCAAAAGGTGAGCTTGTGATTTCTGTGCTTATTTATGCAATTCCCATTTCTCTGTTAAAAGTTAAGCTGTCGGCATTATGTCCCACACAGCAGAGAAAGTATTATTTTTCTCCCCCTTTCCTCAATATAACAAACAACATGACTGTATTTTTCCTCACATGCTCTCAAATTGATAGTCAACACTGAAAAGGACTGTCACCACCTCGAAGTGCCAACAGATGTTATCCAGCCAGTCACTGTAGGCGTATTACACTCTGTCTTGCACACTGGCCAGCTATTCCTGCTGGAAGTTGTCCATTCGCACTGAACTGCAGAACAGCCCAGAAGCTGGTCTTCATGAAGAACAGGTGGATTTTTCCCTTTTTCGTATATCAAATCAAAGGTACCTGAAGCCTCAGACCACAGTGTCCTCCCTCATTCTTTCACCACCTCATACCCCCTGCCCTAAGCTGGCAGCAGAGAACTGCAGCATTCCCCTGCTTCACAATTCAAGTTGCCAGGGGAAGGTGCTGGTGGGGGGCTGTTCTGCAGGAGTGACTAAATTGCAAAACCTAGGCAGCTGCCAGCAGGGCCCGCACTTAGAAGAGTCTCACCCAAGGTCACTCTTTCCCTTCTCTTTCAGCTGATGTTTCCCCCTACTCAACATCCATTCCAACACAGACTAATGTTCTGTCACACAAAACCATGACATCTCACACCTCAGTTTAAGAGCAATCAGGGTAACCGTAAATGTACAAGACAGTTCCGAGAAGCTCATACTATGGTTTTCAAATCTTTCAAAGATAAAATATTGAAATTAGAGAGCATCTTACTTTAGCTCGACAACAAAAATGCATATTTAACTTATCAATTAAGACATTAGAAGCATGCTTGGAAGTATGTTTATCTTCACTTTTAGCTCCAGAAAACACTAAGGATTATTCTTCTGAAAGTAAACAAAAATATTTCTGAAACACTGTTTTAACATTTGGTAATTATCTGATAGAGGATAAAAAAAAATAGCTTATCAAACTCTGCCATTAACTTTTTGTTGATTTTTTCCTACTTATATGAAAAAAGGACGTATTAAGTAATTTGGCAAAGGCCTTCAGTTCAGATTGTCTCAGAAATAATTATCAATGCCATTATACTACTGTACCCAGGAAGGATATATATGCCAAGCATCATTGTAATAGGAGGGACTGCAAGTCTCACATTTATGTATATCACAGAGACTATAGCAAATCATGAAAACCAAAAAGTTATTTATAGGATTATGAGAAAATGAAATATCTTATATTTTTTCTATTTTGTTTTATTTGAGCAAGTACATCAATATCTAAACTGAAAGGACTTGCTTCTATGAGCAAATGTACTTATACAAGAAAATGAATCCACAGCTGAGAATCAATCTTTCTACACCAGTGAGAGCACATCTTCAGATCAAGTACAAATTTTCAAGTGGATTACATATTTCGCATATATTTTAACACATCTGGCTTTATAATAAAGGCTACATTTAGAAGCAGCAGAGTACAAACAGCTCAATACGTATATAACCTTTTTTCAGTAAATACACAGCATGTTCTCAAAACTACCACCTTCTCCAATTGCATTTAAAAAAGAACATAGCTCACCATTTTGCCACCTTCCATATACCATAACGTCTATTAATACTTAAAAGAGATGTCACACTCAGAGCTTTTATTGGATCATAATTCTTCCCTTGTGTACCCAAAGGTTACTCAACTTGCCACAGTTGACTGAAATTTATAAGCCAAACTAGAAAGCTGCTTGTATGAGTAAGGCTTTGTAACTAAGCAAGTAGAAGGTAGCTCTAACCATGGAAGTAAAGTACATTATTCAAATAACTCCAGTAAATACAGCGTGATGGGCAACAGAATTACAAAGGCAAAGTACCAGGGAAAATAAGTCTTCAGGGGAAAATCTGTTAATATGGTAAGACAGATTTTGATTCATTAAACAGTGACAAAATTAGGAGTAGCACATATGAAGAAAAACAAGGTGTAGGTTTGTCATCACTGAAAGCAATCAGAAACAACAACAGAAAGAAAATCCAGCAAAGTATTAGATAAAAATAAGGATACAGAAATTTACACAGTAGCTTGAAAACTGATAGAGGTTTAATACCTTCACTTTTTCACATCAACAATTGAAAGTAGCAAAGTCAAGAAAGAATTCATCAAGAAGCAAAAATTACATGGGCTATCAAATACAAGAGCAAAATACAGATGGCAAGATATGAAGGAAACAGCAGTATGGCCCTGGAAAAGTGTTTATTTCTCTATGCTGTGAATTAAAACATTAAAATGCCATGATGAGGGATATTAGGATGATAACCAGGAATTAAAGAAACTCTCTTGGGGATGTGGGAATCAAACAAAAACTAGACACATTTAATAAAGATAGATGTAAATATACTAAATATACTCAGTTTTTCTGTAGACAACACTTCCAAAAAGCTCTGGTTTATTTCTAAAGACAGAAAATTTACAAAGGATCAAAGATTATACAACAGATTACATTTATAGACCATTGTGATCTACAGATTGATATCTACATTTGAAAGATTAATTGTCCCAGTTTTGAAATATTTCTAATTTGCAAATAGCTTACATGAATGCAACGTGTACTATACGCTACTCCACAGCCAGTGTTTATTTATAATTCATCAGTTTCACAAGACAAAAAAATTGCAGTTACTCTTTTTAAGGTGACTCAGTAGGAAGAAATGATTAGTACAAGTAAATTTGAATGGATATTTTACAACACTCTTCTCTGCATGCATTTTTTTTTTTCATTCAAGCCAGCCCATAAGCAGACAGTGGAATGTTAATAATGAAGTTGAAAAATTCCAGCAATAATTCAAATAATCATTAAAGTCTTTAGCGAAAATCTTTCTCTGAAAATAACTATAAATAATTCCTTTCATATATACATAAACTGGAACGTGCACCACTTTATCTGATTGGCAAAGTCTATGGTATCTACCTTCTCCAGTTGACTGACTTCTGTAAGTGTTATAAGAAAAATCCCGAATTATACGTTTTACAGTGAAGTACAAACACAAAACCTTTCAGTTAATGAAATAATTTATAGATAGCAAATTCATTCAAATGCTCTTAAATTAACATTAATGACAAGCTGAGGTTCTAGAAAACCAACACATGTGCAACAGCCCTGTCAGCTTCTCAACATGCCTTTCACATTTCCCTCAGAGTTAAACTTTCTATCTTGATCAGTCAGAATTAGTCCTCTAATTAACACTGCCTTTACCACTGGGGACTAACTGAACTAACAAGCATCTCTACAGTTGTATCACATACAGATCCATCTCATACTACACTGGGACATGCCAGAGCTGGAAGACAACGCAGACTCTGTGGGAACACCTGCTGTCATGAGATTACAAAGCCAGTTTCTTAACTTTTAGTAAAGAAAAGCAGTTGTGGGAGGAGGGAAGTTGACTGCTCTAAAGCCAAGCAAGCCAATGACAACAAGAAAGAGAGATGCATTTAATTTCACACAGTAAAAGAAGCTGCAAGCACTGCAAGAGTGTTCCTGTGCTCCAGCTTGTGTTTTCCAAGAGGAACTGCAAGAACTAGTTTTTATCTCAGCATAAGCGTTCATACACTGATCACTTTTTGCTTTTCTTTCACAGTGCTCAAAATTTGTTAAGCTTTCCAGCACACAGCTTCCCAAACTGCTATTCAAGAGCACAAGGATTCAGTTTTCTTCATATACTAATCACCCAGAGAGCTGAATCATAACATCCAACCTAAGAACAATTACAGTTCCTTAATCAAACTCTGGAAATCTAAAATAGCAGCACCAAGTACAAACTGTTTACATTTCTGCAACCAATACTGGACTCTTCTAAACAAGTAGACAAGGACTGAGTTCATTGCTGTAATGTTAAAGAGCTCACACTGCGTTGTTCTCAGCACAGGATGAAAGAGACAGATAGAGATGATTTTTCCTGCTTTCCTGCCGTGAGCAGAAAAGGCAACCCTTTCTGAGAACCCACTCCATGCGACAGATGTTCAACATCACTAGAGTACACAACTGAGGTACAAACTACTCTGTTTTTAAAGGTGGCTGAAAAACTTGATTGACCCTGGAAATAATAATGAAAAAATAATTACATATTTCTAATTTTCTACACCTAATGTAATATATTAATTTTATAATCAGGTGTAGCAATGCTGATTTATTACAGATGATGATCCAACACAGAGTCAGTTTGGAAAACAAAAATCTCAGTAAGAAAGACAGTCAATAGTTAGCACAGTTTTCTCAGCTATGTGCTACCCAGATAGCAGCAGAAGAGCTCCCACCATTCCATTACTTTTTCTGGATGGACTCTGCACAGAAAAATTTAGCATCTCTTGGCTTTCACATGTTTCATTACAGCACTTATGAACCTATTTGGGATGTACTTCTAAGCAATTTAAAAAAAAATGCCAGAAAACATGGCTGATACACAGATTTCTTTCACCCACAAAACTCTTAACATTATACATGCTGTGAAGAACATTTTCTTCCCAAGTGAAAAAAAAAACAAACAAGTGTGCCTTTTTTCCTTTCTCCCCAAATGTCAAGGCTGCTCCATTTGGGAAAACTTGCAACTCACTGAAAAAAAAAGCTTTACAAAAGTGGTTTTGAACTATCTTTATTAAAAGCATCATCACATTTTTTTCTATTCATTTGTGCCTTCAGTGTAACTAAATGAATGGGGTTTGTTTGCATTTATACTCCCCTCCGGTTGTCTTTCCTCTACTCAGTTTTATGTGGAAGACTTTTCTTCCCCTCTGTTTTTATTTATGAGTCTTGCAGAACTGTGTTCAAGAGTGAACAGGAGGCCATAGCACAGTTCTCAACACATAGAGTTCTATATAGAATTATAGTATCTTTTGGTTGGAAAAGACCTTTAAGGTCATCAAGTCCAACCGTACCAAGCCATATTCCTAAGCACCTCATCTAACCATCTCTTAAACACCTCCAGGGATGGAGACCCAACCACCTCCCTGGGTTAGTGCCCAACAACCCTTTCAGTGAAGAAATTTTTCCTGATGTCTAATCTGAACCTCCCCTTGGTGCAACTTGAGGCCATTTCCTCTCATGCTATCACCTGTCACTTGGGAGAAGAGACCAACATTACCTCGCTACAACCGCCTTTCAGGCAGTTGTAGACAGTAATGAGGTCTCCCCTCAGCCGCCTTTTCTCCACACTAAACAAATCCATTTCCCTCAGCTGCCTCTCATAAGGTTGGTTCTCCAGCCCCTTCACCAGCTTTGTTGCCCTTCTCTGGACACGCTCCCGTGCCTCAATATGCCCCAAACTGAACACAGTACTCGAGGTGCGGCCTCACCAGTGCTGAGTACAGGCGCACAATCACCTTCCTGGACCTGCTGGCCACACTGTTTCTGATACATGTCAAGATGCCACTGGCCTTCTTGGCCATCTGTTCACAATGCTGGCTCTTATTCAGCCGGCTGTCAACCAACACCCCCAGGTCCTTCTCTGCCAGGCAGCTCTCCAGCCACTCTCCCCCAGGCCTATAACACTGCATGGGGTTGTTTTGTCCCAAGTGCAGGACTCAACACTTGGCCTTGTTGAACCTCATTCTACTGGTCTAAGCCCACCGGTCCAGCCTGTCCAGACCCCCTCATAGAGCTTCCCTACTCTCAAGCAGATCAACACTTCCTCCCAGCTTAGTGTCATCCATAAACTTACTAAGGGTGCACTCAATCCTCTCATCTGGATCACTGATAAACCTATTGAACAGAACTGGACCCAACTCTGAACCCTGGGGAGCACCACTTGTGACCGGCCTCCAATTGGATTTAACTCCATTTACCACCACTCTTTGGGCCTGGCCATCCAGCCAGTTTTTTACCCAGCAGAAGGTGTACCTGTCCAGGTGCTTGGCAGCCAGTTTCTCAGGCAGAACATTGTGACAAACGGTGTCAAGCACTTTATTAAAGTTCAGGTACAAGACATCCACAGCCAGTTCCTTGTCCATTAAGCAGATAACCTTGTCGTAGAAGGAGATCAGGTTAGCTTGGCAGGACTTGCCTTTAATAAACCCATGTTGACTGCACCTGATCACCTGGTTGCCTCGTGTGTGCTGTGGCATAGCACTCAAGATGACCTGCTCCATGACATTCCCTGGCACCAAGGTCAGACTGACAGGCCTGTAATTCCCTGGATCCTCCCTCCGACTCTTCTTGTAATTGGTCAGAACATTTGCCAGCATCCAGTCAAGTGGAACTACCCGGTGAGCCAGGACTACTGGTAGATGATGGAAAGGGGTTTCGTGAGCAGCTCCACTAGTTCCCTCAACACCCTTGGGTGGATCCCATCTGGCCCCATAGACTTGGGAACCTCTAAATGGCTGAGCAGGTTTCTAACCATTTCCTCTTGGATCACTGGAGCTTTGTTCTGCTCCCCCTCCCTGCCTTCTGGCTCAGGAGTAACCCAGAGAACATCTTAACTTACTATTAAAGACTGAGGCAAAGAATGCATTAAGTACCTCAGCCTTATCCTCATCCGTTTTCACTGTTGGTCCCCCTGCATCCAGTAAAGTATGGATCCAGATCAAGATATGTTTTAAAGTTATTTCTCCACAGAGTCTATTTGATTCACAGGTAATGCCATGAAAAATAATTTCTCAGTAAGAACAACCATCTGATAACAGTAAGCACAGCACTGGTTACAAATATGGTAATGCAAGCTACACTACATGCCCTTCCTGATGGGATTATGGCTCCAGGTTTGCTCATTAAATTGTGGAGATCTGGCTGTTCACAGTCCTCTGTCAGGTGCTATCTGATGATAAGAAGATCTTCCCAGCACATTACAGCAACGAACTGGTTGACAAAAGCCCTGCAAAACTGGAATACTCTATCTCAGCAGTATGCAATGGAGTTTTGCCAAATGCCTAACAGCCTTATTATTTCTCCCTGACAGGCTGTTTTACAGAAGTTATTATTTTCTGATTACACTAAATTAAAGTAAGGGTTGCTGGACAGAACAGAAGGATATTTACCTTGGACCTCTGGCATCATTATAATGAGCTAAAGGACAAATACAAGTCAGAAATGCTTCATTCAGAGTGACATTACAACTTGTTACAATACTGTATACTCACAAAAAAAAGATAAAGTAATTTAATTCTTATTGCAATACAGACTTTTTTCCCCTAAAGATGAAGCCACCACAAAAAGACATAGAAGCTAGTACTTATCATTCTATGGAAGTGGGAAGAATTTAACAACAGTGGGGCTGTGATAATTCAGACCAGCTGGAGATCCAGTCTTAGCAAAACAAGTCTATTATACTCAAAGTGATTAACCCTCAAGAGTAAATAACATATATACTACTAAATTATGAGACAAATGTATATCTTAACAATTACAAGAAGTACATTGATAACAAGGCCCTCCTTGATTTTAAATAAGCTTCAGAGTATAAGTACCCCACATATATTTTATGTTGAGAAGTATCTGCAGACTGCTGTCATGTATCTCACTTCTTAAGCACATAGCACTAATTTGGCAGTATTGGGGACCTATGAAAAACAACTCCCATAGAGATTCAACCTATGAAGTGCCGTCTAATAATTCACCTTCTTTTCTGTACCACTCAGCTAGGCACGGAGTGGATGAAAATGGATATGGAGTGGACAGTCAGCTCTGCTGTATCATCAGTGTGCCATCCAACAAAGACGAGGATGCATCTAAGAGGAAATAGTAGTATGAGAAAAAGACAAGTATTTTTTTTTCAGGCAACAAAAGAGCAGGAGATTGTTCTGCTTTGCATGCCTTCTGTATAGAGATTAAAGTTACATGTGGTCAGTATACAGCACGCTCTATTCATATGTTGATATACACAGCAAACAACTAGATATTGTTTTCTAATTTCAAAAAGATGAACTTAATTGTAAATGGTAATTAAGACATAATTATTCTGGCCCCATATCCATTATTACCATAAAAATTAAAGTTTCATGACATTTGTAGTTTCCAACAATACAGAAAAATAAAGCTGCACAGAAAAGAAACAGGGCTTACATCTATTATTTTAACTATGGGAAAAGAAGAATAGCACATATGTTAAAGATTAATTCTGATCAAATTACTTAGAAATCTGGGCTTATACTAATGCCAAGGATGAAGAAACTAAAAGAAATATCAAGGGTCGTATGTGAAATCTAAGAATCAAAATATAATAACTTTCCATGTTTGCAATGCAACACTGATACGTGTGCAGACCAGCACTGTGATACCAGAACAGAACACAATGTTGTTGGTTTTGAGGCTGAACTTCTGCAGGTTCTCATAGTTAAAAAAATCCATTTGCTATCTACTGATACTTCTGATCTGCACCAGAATAACACCTTAACAGTTGCAGCTAAGTTGCTGCCATTATGCTTTTTGCCGGCCAGACACTACTGCCCACAGCACAGACAACAGAACTGAACATCATCTGATCTGTAAGTCTAACTAGTTTTTCCACTCTATGCAATCTCCACCATCTAACTCAGAAGTCCTCACTTAACAGCGAAGGCTGCTGTCTTGTCTGACTGCAGTTAAGAGAAATGATCACGAGAAAAATTAAATCATCAAATTAAATACCTTGATGACATAATGAATACAGTTATTCACGTGACAACCTTACCTTTACAGCTCCAGCCCAGTTTTTCAAAGCCATTATGACTTCCATTCAACTAGCAGGCATAAACATCATCCCAACAATGAGATTCCCAAGGATTGAGAATACATATCACTATTATGGCTACATAGTTTGGAGGGCATTATTTGATCATAGGGGAGGCCGGGAAGGGAAAGGCAGAGTGCCTCTGAGTTGGATTCAGACTCCAAGGCTCAGGTCTGAAATACACAGGCTGCCTAGAAGAGTCAGTTCCAGGCAGAACCAGCTCTGACTTGACTGAAAATAGAGATGGGAGTAATGTATATAGTGAATGTGAGTACTTCCTGGCTGTGTTTTCACTGCACCTAAATAGCTAAAGTACAAAAATAGTTGTTTATTTCAAAATTCAGTTTCTTGTCACATATTGGCTGGGTTGCAGATCCTTCCTGAACTATATCTGCACTAGAAGTCAAGTGCTATTGCTTTGGGCATTCCACTGTGCTGTGTCCCAAAAAGAAAGTGATCTTAACTTGTCAAAGGAAAAGGTAAACAATCCTCTAAATGTGTTAAGTACTCTAGTAACTAGTTTTGTGATTAAAAAATCATTTTAAAATCCTACATATACGATCCGTGTCACATTCTGTTATTAAAGAACATCATTCCATATAGAGGCCTGCATAAAGGCCCTGTGAATGACACGTGTAACATGGTGTACAGAGCACTGTGCCCTCCCTCATCTGAATTTTCAGTGCTTAAAATTTCACAAGCTAGTGAAGGCTGGTCAGCAGTGAATCCATGGAAAGCAAAGAGCAACAAATACTCTGTTTTGAAAACTGAATTTGCATTTTGTTTTTCTTTCTGTCCCAGACCCTAGCCCTAGCACTACCTGGATGGTAATGTGCAAAAACATCAGGAGAACTGACCACAACTGACCTGTTCTGAAAGGGGAAATTGTTTTTGTCAAATCATACTGAACTAAGTCATTAGTTTCTCCATATATACTGCTTAAGCCTAAAAATAAAATCATAACCACAGTAATACAAAGCTTAAAAATAGCAGCTGAGTCCACAGAGGCAGCTAGATTAGAGAATCGACAATTGGTGCACATTGCGTTCACATAAAAAGTGAAACAATCAAGGTGGGGAACTTTTTACAGATCAAAAATTGAAACTATACCTACCAGGATGAAGTATTTGCCTGAATACTTTTAAAGATTTATTTCAGTACAGGTGAACAAGTTATTTTTCCTCCCCATATCATTTTATACTGCATTGCTGAGGATCACTTAAATGAGTAGTCTTGGGTCGCCAGTCTGGAGATTCAGCCTCAACCTACAAAAAGTGTTCAAACCACAGCTGCTTCAGAAGGACTGACCCACCGCTTACTGCCTACTGTGAACTTGGGATTAGACCTAGAAATTCATTACTCTCTTGTTGTCTCAAAAATACAACTTTCTGCCATGCACTATTTGAAGGGAATTACATCTACCATTGGCAAACACATTTCAATCTCTCCTATTTTTGGAAACAAAACCTTCAAAGCTGTTGTAATCTGAATTGGGTTTGGTTTGGGGGTTTTGTTTGTTTGTTTTAATATAAGCAGTTGTATATTTACACATGGCTATTTGATAGAATTTGGACAATACTAGGCTAAGTACTAAAAAGTTCTTCTCATTCCCTATATCAGCAGCCTCAATAGCCTCTTCAGGTTTTCTTTTTTGACATAGAAAAACTAATATTTTGTCATTTTCTCTTGTACAGGGACTTCTTCATTCCTTCAATGATCTTGCCTGGACATTCTAGTGTGGTTCCACATCATCTGACCGTGAGTGATTGAACCGTTCACAATGTTCCAAGAGAGGTCTCAAGTGACTCAATGAGTATTAATACTCACCCTTTGGGAGTACCTCCTTGGATACACATTTAATTTTTCCACTGCCATGTCACAATGACGGCTCAATACTCTTCCTGTGTAGGAAGAATATGCCATCAAGGCATCCAGATCCTCTTCCTCTGTGACTGCTTCCAGCTATGAGCCTCCAGAAGAGATTATTTGATTTCCAGTTGCCCAGCCCTGGGATTTGTTTCATTGACTTTCTATTACTTTGGTCTCCAAGACTATCCAGCTCTTTCCTTTATACTCTGTCTTTATGATCCCTCCTAAACTTTTGTCATCAATAGATTTCATCAGCATAATCCCATTGTTTACACCAAAGTCATTAGTAAAAAACACAGAACAAAAGTAATTCTCTCCAAATTAATCCTCAAGGAAATAAGAAGTAATCTCCATCCAGAAAACTTTTTTCATAAGTATTCATTGTTGACATATTTTAAACAGTTCCTTATGTGCTATGTACATTTTTCATCACTCACCATCATAACTAATAATTTGCCATTATTTCTCCCAGTCCCTAACTAATAATTTCCCAGTGTTAGATTTAAATTGCAAAGAGTCTAGAGAACAGAAAAGTATAAAATATTTAAAATTTCTTTGTAAACTCTCGTATTGAAACTATTAACTCTCTTGTTCAGTGCATGGGAGATAATATTCTCTTTTCCCTCATGAACAAATAGATGTAGATCCCAGTTGCTGTGAGACTTTGAAGGAAAAGAGTACACATAATTCTGGAAACAGAGCTTGCAAGAATATTTAAAATATCCATCAGGTTGAGCAGAAACCCAGACAACTTCAGCAGGAAACTTCTACAATATGGAGTTAATGCAATCCTTGGCAAATCTTTACCTAAACCAAAACCACGTTGCATTTCAAAGTCATCCCTCCTTAAAAATACCTCCTTTAGATGTCAGTATGTTTGAAAAGGATTATCCATGAATCTTTACTATGATCATCTCTATTTATAAACTGTCAGTTATATACTCAAATTTTCATGAACATAAAATCCAGAGAACAGTTCTGTATTTCCATTATTCATTTCAGAACTCTTCAAAAAGCAAACATTTATCTCCTACAAAGTATCAGTCTGCACACAGTTAACTCAAGCTTTTTACGAGGAACACCAAAACATCTACCGACATATCCCTCTCAACCCCCACCCTTCAGTTTACAGTTCTCTGAATAAACTTTATTTCTTAGTGATTTCCTAGCAATTTCTTATTTCTTAGATATTCTATCTCAAAACCAATTTAATTATTACTAATTTTGAGTCCAGTACTTTGGTCTACAGATTTCATTTACTTGTTTACCATTCTTTTCAAATCTTTTCTAATAGTCACACTTTACAAGTTAAACATTCAGTAAGAATCTTCATCCCAATCTCCACCTGCATGAAAATGTTTGCACTCACCTGTAGCATAAAACTAACAGACATGGTAGGGGATAACACTTCTTAAGTGTGTATGACAATACTATCCATGTGAAGTGGGAATGCTGGAATGTAGTCCTTCGCCTCTCTCTCCTTTGTTTCCAAATACTTTTAGATCAAATGCGGTGTGTATGTGAGAGGCTCTTGCTGCAGTAAGTGTAGCTGCTAAAAGCAAGAGATATCCAGCACAAATTCTGAAACAGATTGTGTGAGGTCTTTCATGTATTTTCAGCTTCAAAGATCAACAGACACTACAAAAGAGATCAAGGTTTTCCTAAGAGATTTAAAAGTTCTGGGTTTAGCAGTACTAGAGGAAAACCACAGATGGTTATGGCAGAAGAAATGGATTCAGGAAAACTCAGCTCTTTCACTGATTTATAAACTCAGTTTCCTACACTCAGAGAATAGCACTTTTTGCTATAATAGTCCCTGATAGAATGCCCCAGTTTTCATACACTTAACAGGCTGATTTTTAGGGATCCAGCCACTAAAAATTCCAATATTTTTAAGCACTAAGAGCCTGGTAAGAGTCTAGGCTCTACCCATGAATCTTTGGAGCTCTAGGAACAGTTTTCTAATTCTAGCTTAGTCCATCACATTTGTCATGGGGCAGCTGGAACCCAAAAGGACAACATATATCACCAACTCCATTAGAGCTGCCACTTTGCAAATCTTCACAACAGATGTACTTCTCTTGCTAAAGATTAACTCTACAGAATCACAGCATGAGCACATTCAAACAAGCTTACATGTAGAAATAAGGCTTGGCAAATGATTTCTAGAAACAATGTTGTGAACAAGAAAACAGAGTTGACGAACCAATAAAAACTCCTAGGCTGCCACTTCTTCTACATGGCCTTTCCTTGGGAAACCATGCCTGCTCAGAAATTACTGAAAATCACTGCTTTCTCAGATCTTTCTTCCAAAACTACCTCAATTATCCCATCACTAGGAAGCACGTTCACTGACATCCTTTCCAAACAAAGTTTATGCCCTCATCTCCTCTTTCAGACCTTTTAAAATTAATTTTTTATACTGTTTTCTTGCTATTAATAGCTTTCCACAATTCCAAACACCCTTGTTTCACTGTTATCATAAATACTGGTAATGTGTTGCTGAGCTTCTCCTATCCAACTTTCTAGAACACTCTACATCACACCAGCCCTTCACTAAAAGTAAGATTTCATTAGAATTTAGCAAACCCATTAAATAATGCAACCCTACCAACTCATGATGAAAATACATAACAGAGATTGTTAGTCCTTCTGTGTATTCTTACACAAATCACTTATTCTACGTTTCATTTCCTCATGTATAATACTGGAGCAATACTTTATCGCTCCTGCTCTCCAACGACTCAAATCATGCAATGCGGTGTATTTCTGAGGAGTCCCACAGTACATTTTTCCCACTACATGTTTACAACACCTTGCAGAAAAGGATTTCAATCTTAGAGAAATCATTTCAGTACTATTTTAATATACATACTGGTGCAAAAACAAAACAAAAAATTCTAAACACTTAATAAACAAGAAAGCACCAGAAGTTAAATGATTTCTTGTACACATCCTGGGATCCCAGCCACAAATACTAGAAAAAACAGTTCAAGAAGTGAACCTCATAAATAGAAAGCTGGGAATTAGATTAAAAATAAACCAGGACAAATGAATAACAATCTTATTTAAACTTGGTTTTAAAAATAAGATGGTTTTATTCCGTAGTATTAACCAAATAAGTCAGATGTTGCCACGAAAATAAAAATTGCATCAGTAGCACAAAAGAGCCGTTAGAATAAACACAAGTGAATTAGTTTTCCATTGAAACTATAAAGGAAAGAAAATAAAATGTGCAAAACTACAGACCTCTGTAGGGAAAGAAACTCATGACGGTGTTTTATGACAGATGTTAGATGTGGTCATTGGTCCTTATAACATCACAGGTTAAAATAAAACCCAAAATATTCATAGGTGAACAGCAAACCAAGGAATTGGTTAATAGCAAATTTTATTCAGTTACTGTAAAGTAACTCCAATCACAGAGTGGCAAGGACAAGATATAGATCTAAAAAGGTAACATTATTATATAAAATAGGATCTGTCTTATTGGACCACGGCTGTAATTCAACCATGCAAACATACTGCCCCGACTGCAATTTCAAACATTTCTCCAGAGGCACTGTAATCCCCCAAACTGACAATTACAGATTACTCTGCCTGCAGACATTTTACTGAGATCCCTATAGCTGTGTTTTCACCAAAGATCAAGATGCACCCCAAGAACATTTTCAGCACTAGACTCATTCTCCACCCATCTTATTAATACAAAATGTAAGAGAACCATGAGAGGAGGCTTTGGCCCCCTACTCCATTCTTGGTGGGAGTCGGGAGCTGAGGGACCTCCTCAGTTTGCTCATTGTTTACGACAGATGCAGCAATCAAGAAAATAGTTCCCAAGTAAGTATCCCAGAAGACCTACGGAGCAGAAGAATGCCACCTTAGCAAGCAGCTCAAAGACATCAAAGCAACCTAGGTAAATAGTAACCACCATCCAATTTACCCGAGAGGCTCAGATTTAACCTTTCTCCCTTTTTCTTGTGAACAGTTTCCTAGGAGCACGGAGTTGGTTTGTTTGAGATCAATCCCAGTAAAACTGGGACCACAGGATACTCTAGAAGCCTGTACACGCCTCTAAAATCTTCTCTTGTAACCAGAGCTTTGGATGTTTTGTAGAAAAGAGTTTAATCTCATTCTAAACAAATATGGCAGCATACCAAAGCAGGCAAACACAACAGCAAAGTGAGAAAGTTAAAGACATTGGTTTACATCCAAAGCCAGCATACAATCAAGCCAGTTCTTCAGCTAATACAAACCAGCATTTAACCTCATTAATGTCTTTGGCTCTGAATCACCTTCTGGACTTCCGGGACATACACTGCACGTGACTTACCCCACCAAATTTTTCACAAGCCGAACGTCTGCCTCACCCACTTCCTTCTCCCAGAACCCTTCAGTTGTATCCTGTTACCGACACATCTGGTCGTCATTATTGCACGCTCCACAACCCTGTGAAGGCACATCCTGCACAGTCCTAAGTGCTCCTATTGCTTCTCTCCTAGTGCTAGAGCAGCTTGAAAGCACCACCTAATGGTACAAGCAGTACCCTGAATATTAGCTTTTAAATTTTTTTCCTGAGTACCTTAAGGAGATATGGGTTTCATGTAAGTAATTTTAGTGGCCACTTTCCATAGAATGTAAGGTAGAAAAGTAGGAAATACTATTTTATCCTACATTAAGGACAAGGCTATGCACTTTACTAAGGCACATTTATACAAAGGCATATCTTTTTATATTCGATGTGTGTATCTGTTCACTGATATGCTCAATTTCAAAAATGACTTAAATATGAAGTTCATTAGTGCAGCGACCACTAAACTGCACTGGCATTTAGCATTAAACCAAATGAACTATCCTACAGATAAATAAACAAGAACATTTCTACTGTTAACTGCATCTGAAAGAGAAAAAAATGTGCTACACAAGATATTTCAAGAGCTCAACTGTGGGCTGCCTTATATCATTAGTATTTACTAAACAGAAATTGGAATAAGTGGAAGCTGTCTGATTCATTACTTGATCCAGAATTTACCACTTGGCTACTGTAATGTTCCCAGCTACTTTCAAGAGTACAAATGAAATGAAAAACTGATCTCATTCACAACACTTTGGAGTGGATTTTGGCAGGACGCTACAGATTGGTGTGGTCAACCTCTGACTCTGAAGTAAAAGGCCTGTTATTTTACTCAATCGTGAGCAGGAAGAATAAAAATCCTTCTCGCCTTCATTCTCACCAGAGGAAGCCAGAGCAGGAGTCAGTGGTCACTGCGTGCCTATTTACATCCTTTATATTTTAGTATCCAAATATGCAGACAAGTGGCATATTGTAACTAACAGAGTTGATGATGCTGCAGCACCATCCAATATTTTTATCTTTATAGAAAAAATTATGGAAGATTAATCAATAATGTTCTGACACTAACAGTAACAAGAAATCTATCTTCTGATCTAGAATGTTTCTTTTATGCAAAAATCTTCATAATACTATTTCTGAAGGTAGAGAAACTAAGACAAGAAGAAACTAAAAGATTTACCCCCATTTCACAGCAGGTCAGTAGCAGATCTAGAAACAAAATACAGCATCCCAGCTCTGTTCACTTCACTGTATATAAAGTATATCATAGAATCATAGAATGGTTTGGGTTGGAAGGGACCTTGAAGCCCATGCAGTTCCAATGCCCCTGTCATTGGCAGGGACACCTCCCACAAGACCAGGCTGCTCAAGGCTCCATTCGGCCTAGCCTTGAACACTTCCAGGGAGGGGGCACTTACAGCTTCCCTGGGCAACCTGTGCCAGTATCTCACTACCCTCATTGTGAAGAATTTCTTCCTAATGTCTGATCTAAGTCTTCCCCCTTCCAATTTAATGCAATTCCTCCTTGCCGTGTACCACCTTTTATGTCAGTTATTCTTAACTATTGAGATATTGATGTGGTCTCGAGCTACGTTTTGGGGTGGGTTTTTTTTGGTTTTATAAGATTTAAATGAAAAAACTAAACCAAATCTCCTATTCTGATCCCTATTGTAATTTGCATTTCATTCTGCTATAATATTTGTCTCTGACATGTGGCTACCAAATGAAGTTGTTAGGAAAAAAAGAATTATCTACTTTGAAAAAAGCTGGTACTGAAGCTGCTTCCATAAGAGTTAACAAAAAACTGCACCTGTAAATCCTTATTGTTTATTACCTACATTGCAGCTCCTCTTTAAAGCTTTAATTGACTTGTAAACTTTTTTTTTATTAGCCAGTCACCGTTTTCTGATATGACAGAGGTGTCAAACTCACAGTTCATGGGCTGAATCCAGCCCTCCGCATTGTTTTATCTAGCCCAGCACCCTGTCTCTCCCCGTTGGCTGCACCGAGCTCTTTGCCCCTGTGCTCCTGCCAGCGCTGGGCACGTGTGCAGGGTGTGACATGCATTACGCTGCAGGGGCAGGAGAACAGCAGGAGCCGTTGACTTTGACACCCTTGCCATATGAAGATCTGCTTTATGGAAGATTCACTCCTCTTTGAAACCTGAAGGTTTTCACTAAGACCACAACCAAAGCAATCTGAAGTTTAACCAGAGCTTTGGAGTTTATAATGAAAGGTATTTCTATCTGACTCAACCATAGTAACTATACGTTAGTCTCGTATTTGCTTTGTTTGTATTTTTTCTTATTCTAATGGCACAGCAGAGGAAATGCTAATAATAGCCAAATGAATAGCCAAAAAAAAACAAAATTGAGCCTGGGATCATCCATGAATGATCAACAGTGAAGGAAAAGAGATAATTCAATTTGACTTTTCTATATGGTTGCCTGTTATACTAGGTATATGCACTAAAATACAACACTATTTAGCATACCAAGAACTGTTTATATATCTTGTACTTAGAAGTGCTTGTTGTGTTTATGTTTAAACCAGATAACACAGATGGTTTCCCCCTCCACAATGGTAAAATAAATCTAAATTGTAACTCCCCATTTATTTTGACTGTCTTGACAAGGCTCCTTTGAAATTATCATGTATTTCATGTAAAGAATTTTTTCAGTTTTCCCATGTTAAAGTGAATCTCCTGGGAAGGAACAAAAAGGCACTTTCAAAACAAAGAAGTTCCATTAATAGAAAAATATTTTTAAGTGGTAAAAATGAAGCATGTCCAGAACTTACTATTTTTTATGTACAAATTCAGCAATAGAATTTCCTTAATTTTTCTGGATTATTATACTTTTAATTAATATAAATTGGACTGACAGGAGAAGTTTTTTGCTTGGGTTTTAAATTTTGCATTGTAACTGAAGAGTGAGGCTCCACTAAATATTATGGCTTGTTTTCTTTTCAGCTTTATGAATTCAACTGATGGTACGATTATCAAGTATCCTAGCAGGTAGAAGACTGGAAATTGGAAAATCCATGCTCCGCTTTTGTTTCTGGCCCTGTTATTCCACCTCATCTTCTCTAAAATTCACACATTTTGTCTATTCAAACTTCACAATAAAACACAAATATACAAAGAGGAACAAGTTATTCAAAGCATAGTGTCAAGTCCTGCTCCAGATACTGGGTCCCCCCCACCCTGACCTGCACAGTCAGAGAGGGAATGGTCTTTTAGTGTCTGTGCGGCAAACCAGAGACTGACAAATCTCTCAAGGTAAATTCAAAACAATGTTTATTTTGGGCCTGAAAGAGCAGTTCAAAACAGTGTTTATTTTTGGGCTGTGGGAGAGCGACTGTTGCTCTCTCAAGTGTCAGGTGATAGGACAAAGGGAAATGGCTGTAAGTTGCACAAGGGGAGGTATTAGGGGTATTAGGAAGAATTTCTTTATCGAAAGGGTAGTCAGGCACTGGAACAGCTGCCCAGGGAGGTGGTTGAGTCACCATCCCTGGAAGTATTTAAAAAAAGGATAGATGAGTTTTTAAGGGACATGCTTTAGCGGATGATAGGTGCGGTTGGACTCAATGACCTCAGAGGTCTTTTCCAACCGGAAGATTCTATGATGTTAGTTACTCTTCCCTTATCCACCAGCTCTGTTGCCCCATTTGTCCATGGTAGTTTCACTCAAGGCAACAATGAACTGAAAACCAGGAAGTGAGGAGGATGCTAGAATGAAGACAGGCAGACCAGAAAGGATGTCAAAGCTGCCATTAAGAGGAGCTTGGCAGTCAAAGATGGAAAATAACCTTACTCTCTTCTGAGCAGTCTGCCAAGGAAACAATTCTTACGTGATCATGCCAGCACCTCAAACTAACTTTAGAACATTGCTCAACTCCAACTAAATTTGATAGAGGATTGTAAGTTCCTGACAAGTAGGTTATATAGCAAACACCCAGAGGCTTCATGCAGCCCCATGCTGCCCCTAAAGCCACTCATTTCATGTGCAGCAGCCCAGAGTCAGGTCTTTACACAGACTTCCCAAACAGCCAAAAGGAGTAGCAAGCCTGAGATAACACTGGCAAGTCAGTTTTCATATGCACAGCTCCAGTGTGTCCTCCTGTCCAGAGGCAGGAGAATGGTGGTGTGATAATGTAGAGAAGTCAAGCTTCATTAGTTTTATTACTCAGAAACTACTTATACGCAGAAGGGAGCCCACAAAGGAAAAATAAGAGACATTGCAGTCTGGTTTTATTGTTGATATTGATAAAGGGCAGGGTGACTGGTGGTAAACATAATTTCTTCTCCTTTAAAAGCATTTACTGAATTCACCTAAGTCTCTTACAAACTTGAAAACGGGTATTACATTGCAAAGTGTCCCAAGAATAAAAATATAGAGTAGAAAATTGACCAGGTATATAGAGAAAGCTCAATGTCTACATTGGTATACCCACCTGCCACCCTTCATATTTCTACGTTGCCAGGAACTGGCAAGCCTGTTGGCAATGCTGATATTTTTTCCATACCACATTTCTCCCCCTGTGAACTGATGCTTATCATTTCACGCTAACTAACCGGGAGAGAGTAGGGGAGGTGGGGGAAGGCAGCACCTGGTCTATTAATCTCCATCATTCTAAACATATACAGGAACATCATTTTGCCTTTCATGGACTAAAAGTTTGTTTTATTTAACATTAGGTTCTGCACCTGAGGATCCAGCTATCCTTATCATTAAATCAGGATTTAATGATTTTATTTTATCAGATGCAAACAAATATGAGGGTTGGAACAGATCAAGATTAGCAAAACATACTTAAAGCTCTGTGCAGCTCAATGGGAGCTTGCATATTCTTTAAAAGAAGCATAAATTAAGATATCCCTCTTAAAAATACAGTGATTAGTTTAGAAGAAATGTGTATGTTTGCTAAATGACAGAAATTGAGAAAGCATAAGCATAGACAATAGAAGTAAAAAAATTAGGAGAATATAAAGTAACCAGGATGCACTTGCCTTTACTCGTACTTCAGTAAATATCATAAAAAATATAGCAGTTCTGGAACACTAAAGCATTCTAGTAAAGGACTAAGTGATTAACTCTGAAGTTCCTCCAGTTTTTAAAGTGATCAGGTAAGCCTTTCCTTTACTTCAAAGGAAGCTGGATTTAACTCTCAGAGTTCAGGTGGAGGAGGCTGGGCGCCAAAATCCCTCCAGAGATACAGAAGAGAACAGTCTGTTTATACCAAACACACTCCATAGAAACCACTCAGTGATTACACATTATAACACCAAGTAAAGCTGGACACACACACAAACTTACTCACAAAAACCTAAACCACATTTTCATAGGAACTGAAACCAAATCATTAATTTGTTTCTAGCTTTCATCCAATAATAATTTTCTAAAATATCACGTCAAAATACTTTGTTAGCTCAACACCGGACATTTCAATGCATTAACAAATGGATTTTGCTTTGGATATGATGCTTTAGAAGATAACAATGCCTTTGCAACTGCTAAATCAGCTGTTACCCTGCAGCTAATTTGCACCTCACTCTTATTTTGAGCTCAGGTTTCAAGTTGGGTCTCTAATCCTATGGTTCAAGACTATCCTAATTGCTGCCCCAGGATATTCCTGGGTGGGCATCCTCTTTTCCATGAAAACAGATCATCTAAATGGCATAAAATCTGTAGAAACTGTCTGAAGAGGAAAAAAAAACAACCCAAAAAAAACCAAAACTCACACCCAAAAAAGTTTATCTGAAAAAACCACCACTGATCACACAAAGACACTGTTAACTTATTATAAAAATACTGCACAGTTATTCAGAGAATGCAGCTCACCAAGAATGCCTTTTCTAAATAACTAAGAGTAAGAGATCTCTTCTGCTAAGAAGGAAAACACTTTATTTCAAAGTTGTCCAGGTTAATGGAATATGGGTTTGGAAAGATGCCATCAGTGTAGGAAGAATGAATTTTTTCTGGGTCCTTTACATACTTCAGGATAGTTAACCATGTTAAGTTACACTTGCAATGCAAAGGCTTGTCAAGTATTCTCTTTCTGAGCCATTTCTACCAGTTGCCTTTCTAAATTTATTATTTTTTAAATGTTTATGTCCTTCCCTTCCTCCAAGTGTTCCAACTTCTCTACAAAAATTAGATGTCTCACAGTCAAAGGATCCTAGTCAAAGTAACTTCAAAAACTTCTGGAAGATGTACTTGAAGGGGCCTAAGCAATTCAGTGCCAAACCTTCTCCTACTTCAGTGCTCAGTGCAGGAGCTGGCTGGACACACCAGGGTTACAACCACACAATACTACCCCACAAGAACTCCATCTTGAACATCCTTTTAGGATTATTGTGCATTACTCCATCAGTCTGCAAATCAAGTTGTTATTAAATGGAAGATGGTGAAGGGGGGTCGGGTGGGAATCTGTGAAATTACCATGTACTGAACAATTTTTTTGTGTTAGCAGATGAACTCCTACAATACCTCCATGGATACCTCTTAGATTATTTTATAGATCTGTTGCTAAAAGCAAAACCTTCATAAATATATTTAGGTTGGTAACACAAGATAGTAAAGCACAAAGCCTAAGAGAAACACATGCAATTTCATCTTCAACACGTTTCAGTTGATTTTATGGATTTTAGCATTTACTACTTCATTTTAATTGCACAGCAACAAGAACTAAGGTGAAGGAAGAACCATTTCATAAAAGGCTGAATATGTCCTTTAATACCATTTCTACATTGTCTTTTGTTTAGAAGAGTTCAGAAAAAAAACAGCAGATCACTATATGCAGATACGTATCATGGCAAGTAGCTCTGATTATTTAGTACTGAGAAAGTCAGAGACGTGTGTTCAAAGGCCTCTCCACACTTAAGCTCCATTTAAAGTTCTTGAAGAAACTACTTCAGCATACACAAATACTCTTTTTAAAAGGTATTTCTATCTAGTAAATTATGTTTGCTGTATGCTGCTGAGTACAGATAACTATACTGTAGGACTGCAGAACAAAATGCACCTTCTGGCACTCAGCACATCAGTCTCCTCTTTCCAGAGCTGAGATATAACTTTCCAAGTATGTAAACCACTTCCCTTTCCAAATAAGAGTACAGCTAGGGCTTCCCTTTGGTAACATGGATTTTGGCCAATGCACTGTTTACAGAACGAAGCATATGAGAAACTTTATTACTGAGTATATTCCCAGAAAGAGGGGAAACTTTAAACCATGCCTTATGCTAGAGCAGAAGTGAAGCTAAAATAATTAACTGCCTCTCTGGTTCCTGACAGTTATTAGGCTGGCTTTACAAAATCAGCCAAAGAACAGATAAAAGTGGTTGGACTCATTCTTTCAACATGTTTGTTAGCAATAGCTTTCCCAAATGATTTTTTTCCAGACAATCCATCAACTAACAATTTTTTTTATCATCTGCTTGTAGATGTATACATAAGTAGGAGAAAACCAGTTCACAAATCACAGAACAGAGAACACAAAATTCACAGAAGCAAGACTTGGAACTTGCAGATCTACACAGAAATCCCCACTACTCGCACTGCTAACTGATACCTGCGATACCCATGGCCTCACTGCTCTCCTCATAAAGGATCTGACTCGCACACTCCCTGCCTTCAGACCCAACACGCAAATGTAAGGTGTCAGACATGAGGAATTAGGAAAGGAGAAGGTGTTTTTTCTTTTCCCCGCAAAAACAGCATGTGCAAAAATGTGACTAAAACCATTTTTCATGCAGAAAGCTCATGCTGCTTCTTCAAAGAACAGGGCCTCTAATATTAACATTCACTAAAATATATCTTCCTTTTTTTTTCTTTAGAAAGACATTCTAAAAAAAACATTCTCTCAAAATTCAAAATATGGTTCTAATGAAAACCTTGCAAGATTTTTCAATTTCAGCCACGCAACCATTATGGAAAATAGCAGCTCATTATAGCACAACAAAAGACAGCAATGTTCTAACCATCCAAAAACAGCAAAAGGAGACAAACATCTAGCTCTTGGTCTTTACTCGAAAACACTCAAGAACAGCCTACAGCTTCAGGTCTGTAATAATTAATTTGGTACTTACTGTCAAGGGGACCAAATCCTTGATGCTATTGAAGTCAGTGGCATAACTCCCAAATCAGTGCTCTTCACATAGCTCTTTGGCCTCAGTTTAGCCTGGGGATGTTTGTTTAAAAAAGGCTTGAATGTTTCAAATGTACCTATTGCTGCCAATCAAAAGGACATACTTATTCTCCTAAATGCAACATTTGGCATTAATCACATAAAATACAAACATATCCATTCAGGAGCTAAATGGTTTTCCCTGAAAACAGCAGCTTTATTCTGTTCAGGGGTAGAAAAGAAAGCCTTAAAATATGAGCTTCTGAATTGAATTTAGACACTTTGAAATACAATCTCAGCTCCCTTACGAATTTAGTAATCAATCCATACACTTTTCTTGAAAACTATTTTTCTCCTGCCCCAGACAGAGATAACAAGAGTCCTGAATCATCCAATCATTTCTTCATTTTTCACACACTTAAATCTCATAACAGTTTAGTCCTCACGCCAAGGGGAAATGACCACACAAGTCTGACCAATTGTCAGAGAAAAAACATCACTAACATGACAGTCTTCTCTAAGACCAAACTCTTTCCTTCAAAGACTTTTATTAAAGTCATAAGTTTCATTTAGAAATAGAAGGAATGTTGTTAATTTAAACTCTTAATTAAACAATGACTGTTTCCACTAACTAAACTATGTAGGGAAAAAAAAAACCCTGTCTTCAGCGTACATATTTTGATGAATATAAGTTAGGTATTATTTTAGGACCCTGACAGTAACCAAGAAAAAAAATCAAAAATATACGCTCAGGGCACATATGTGTAGTATTTTGCTTTACTATACAAGAACTAAAATAAGGAAGTTCCTTATTGATATAAAAACATCTATGCACACTTAAATAAATACTATTACTGGAAACAAGAATGCAGAATTTGGAGAGGATTATCTGTTCTGTGATGTTATTAACACATTATATGCATAAGGTGGTCCTTCATGCACACACACCAGGTGCAGGGCACCATCAGCAACAGCATGGATTCCATCCTGCTGTTAGCTAGGAAAGACTGAAGTATCTCCATTAGTATAGACCATTCATAAAGTCTGTAAAACTTCTGCACCTTTCAAATAACAAGAAAGATTGCATGCCTGAAGGTTTTCTTTCACCCTTAACATCTTATATCTAATATACCACTGTTCTGTATGCTTACACAGCACAAACACAAAATTTCACTAACTAGTTCCCACACATGGGTAGAAAGTGGAACCAAGCTTAGGGTACTGTAGGTACCACAAGAAATTCAAAGAATTTTAATTTCTTGTCCTGTTCCTAATAATAAATATGTTTTGTACCCCTTTTAAAAGCAGTCACGGCAGACAGCTCACATTATTCTTTTAATGCCACTGGCCCAATAGCTCTAAATCTTTTATCTGCATCACTACTCTTAAACATATTGCTGACATTTAATACTTATGGGAGATGGAAAAGGCACGACCTCTTCCATCAGGAAGTTGTTCATCACTGGATTTTATCCAAGGGGAATGTTAATGATGAGACAGAAAAGCAGTTAACCATTTTTCATAAATATAAAAGGCATCTCCTGTTAAGGATATGTTTCCGGCTTACTGTGGGAAAGGCACTAAGAGGTGACATATTAACCTTGGTTTGTTTGTATGAACTCTTGTCTTCAAATATGGACAAAACAGCTCCAAAATTGTTCTACCTGACAGCTGAGGGACTGTTCCAATTTTTCCACTCAATGCAAAAGTAAGGTTTTATGCTTTAAACTGATTATGATTTAAATTGGTTATGTAGGGGATTGGACCAGGTCTCTGTGCATACATTGTACCGAACAAACACACAGCAGCACTAAGAAACTGTCAGGAAGAGCACATAAGCACATTCTCTGCAGTCACTCTGCCTTGCCCAGTATCTACAGCTTACCTTGGTTAGGAATGCCAGAGGACACATCTCTGTCTATTGCCTTTACCATCCTCATAGATATAGGCAATGGCCTCTGCCTCCCTCAAGATGCCAACATTTTGTTGGCATTTCTGGCTGCTGCACACTGATACAACAACTTCAGGGAACTGTAAATGATACCTGAAAGATCTGTCCCCTAAGTTAACCACCAGCTTAGAGTCCGAGATCATGCATGCACTCTCCCTGCACAATGCTTTATCTGCAGTGCATGTACTGAAGCTTATCTGTTACTTTTCTGTCCACTCATACATTTCTGTAGAGTTCCTCCCTATGTGCTCTAAGAATCAACGAACTCAAGGCAGTGTTGTTATAAGACAGATACGTTAATACCAGGTAACTGAATGACAAACACCTATAAAAGAAAAATCCAAGGGAGTGTTCTGTTTAAAAATGAGAACTTTGGTCAGAGTGATAATAGGCAGTTATTGGGTTTTTTTTATTTTTCAAATTGGTAAACAAGGAATTTAAATAAAATACAGTCATTCCTTTTGCATTAAGTGGCTAGAACTTGCAGTTGAAACAATACATATTTGTTATGTCTAGAAGACTTAGAAGCCATAAAACTCAGTTCTTACCTTCTACAAAAATTCATGAGTGACTTGATGGCATTTGCCGAGAAAGGGCAATAAGCCATCTACTACTATTATTGTCTTTATTGGCTACTGTAGGAAATCACAGAGCTTCCTTTTGCAAAATTCATGGAGTTCTGCTCAAAAAGAATGCTAGCAGCAGCTTCATGGCTGCTTATGCAGCCAGTACTTAGAAGTAGCTTAATTGCCAAGTCATAACTTTGGCCACACTTCTGCTGCTCCGCTACAGTTGGCTTAGGCAGCTCTTCACACACAGCACAACTAAGACTAAGCAGGGTTAAATACAGATCCCACGATACAGCTCCCCAGGAGCAATATGAAGGCTGCAATCTATGGTGTATTAGATCTGGCAGCATTTTATAGCTCCATCTCTGTGGCACCTACGCAGCTGGAAAGGCAGAGCCACCCTGCTACAGCGCAAGGAGCTGGTAGAGTTGCAGAGGCCCTTTGCCCCCCTAAGGAAGGGTTCCTGTTGCCTGCTGTTCTCTGAAGATGGTGAGCCTGCTCTCACATGCACCACGCTGCAGCACAGAGCAGAAACACAGAAAACATTCAATATCAAGATTTTCCAAATAAATTTAAAAGAAAGGTTCTTTGATTCATTTTGGAGATCTCTTGATCCCTCTTCAGGACTTTTCTTTTGATATCGAACTCTAATTAACAGGAAGCTGCTCTTTATAGTCATTTGTAATAAAAAAAAAATGGACCAAGCAACATACTGGATATTAATTAATTTTGCTCAACCTCAAAACAATCAGCAATTTTAGGGGTGTTACATGAAGTTAAGTCCTTATTTACCAATGGAGCTTTTCACACAAATGAATACAGATTACACAATAAAAACATCTAGAGTTATATCCCTAAATAATGTCCAATTACTATTAGGTTTTGCTGTTCAGGACTTATTCTGCAGAATGTTGAATACTGTTGTATTACAAGATATTTTAAATCTTTCATTTTCTGAACTGTTACTGGTAATGCCTCCTGTATTTCAGAATTTAAGTACTTAACAAATCATTAAATAAATCAGACAATTCAGATTCTAGAACTGCATGCAGTAGAATGGACTCTTGTCGCTGGTATTTATGACGCTTTGCAATTGAAAGCAAGCATGCCTTTCTTAATTATATTTTTGAGCTTTTTTTATTTGTAATTATATTTATATCAGTGGTAGGTGTTTATATAAACAGTAGCTGCCAGGTTGCATTAGAAGGGAATGCGTGTACACATGTGGAAGGTGCATTTAACAAAAGGGGTTTTTTAATATATATGCGTCTAAAAAATATATATTCACACAATGCACCTAAACTTTCACATTAACAGCTTTTTTCCTCCAGATTATTATGAGCTATGAATGTTTATTAATTTAGGATTCAGTCTGTTAGTGTAGCATAAAGCCAGTTTATCAGCCTTCTCAAATATACCAAGTTATTTTATTCCTAATGTAAAACATTCACTCTGTGAGTTGCTCTGCAAATCTCCTTTCCTTGCAAATGACAATATGATTAGACACAGCACCATGCAGTACTTTGGAGGTGAAAACAAACGTGTGAAGTGTGAAATAAATGTAGCAGAACACGGATCTCACGTTCCTAA
Organism: Dromococcyx pavoninus; assembly: GCA_033558185.1. Classification (NCBI taxonomy): domain Eukaryota; kingdom Metazoa; phylum Chordata; class Aves; order Cuculiformes; family Neomorphidae; genus Dromococcyx; species Dromococcyx pavoninus. Next base: position 400,965 of record JAUMJL010000094.1, on the reverse strand, counting down.
CAGCTGTTTGGCAGTACAATGTGTGTATGTGATAGTAATGACAACATACTGTCCTTTGAGATAATGAGACTCATACCTAGATGAGCACAGAAGATGCATCATCATTCCAGGGAGCCCCAGGACAGACATCTTGCTGCACAAGATGCACCACTTTGGGTTACAGTAAGCCAGGGAGCAGGCATTCCCACAAGCAATGGTGATTGCCCTACCTAGGTGGGAAAGCAGTATTTATTTGTTATATCACCACCAGAGTAGCACGTTTAATGCTCAGAGCTGATATAATAATATATTATTCCTTGCTGGTTTTAGGTACTAAAATGCAGGTCTAAGTCCCTACTCTGATCTCCTTTAGAGCAACAGTATATTTCGTTCTACTTCAGTGAGTAAAATCAATAAAAAAATTAAAAACAGATTTTTTTCTTTGATCAGCTAGGAGCTGCTATTATTACTGACAAGGGAACAGGGCAATGCAACAAAGGTGGGATGACTATATCAGAGAAACCTCTGAGAGCTTCTAGTGGAGCATGAGAGAACAAAACATCCATATAAAAACCTACTGCCAGAAAGCCCAAAAGACACATCCAACATAGAAGGAGAGTACGTATCAGGAAAGCTTTATTCATAGTTTCTATTATACCTTCTCTCTGGTGAGCTCTTTCTGAAAAGAATTCGAGTCATGAAAATTTACAAATATTGTAAAGACCTGTTCATGCAAAGAAGTTAACCAGGCTCACTTGGGAGGAACCACATTCTCCTCCAGGCACATTTTGCATTTATTCCTATTGTATAGGAACCAAAACCTCAGGCAACAGTACAGGCACCACACAAGGACACATCCTGATACACAAGGCACATGCTGTCTTGCTCAGCTCAGGTTTGAGCCTTCAAACAGACCTTCTCTAAGTGTGCAGTATCACTGGGACAGCTCAATGAAGAGGCAGTGTCTCTTCTTTAAGGATTCATTACCACAGATACCAGAGTCTCTTCTCTTGTAAGGAGAGAAACAATGCACAAGGCTCCAGAGATGGAGCGCAAGATGCAAGGCTCAAACAGAATAGTTGATAAAATCATGCTTTGAAAATTTGGATATCTTGTTCTTTAGCTAGGAATCCTCTACTTTATTCTTCTCTAGTAATTTCTCCAACAGCAAGGAAAAATAATAATAATCTGTATTTCAAGGGAACTAAATGTATTCTTAAAAAAGGAACAGATATTAGTGACAAAAGGAGAAGCAAGTTCTCTTCAGTACATGCTCTTGAAGGAGTGCAGGGAAAGGACAGATTCAGAGAATGCTGAACGGCTAATTGCTTTATGAGGGTTTTTTTAAAAAAAATTTTTTTTTAAAGCAGATCTAATCTTATAAACAATTTTCCCAGAATACAACCAGATTCACTTTGGAGCCAAATGCCATATTTTAACCATTTTTAAAGCTAATATCTAGTAAAATAAGTATTTAGATATGCAGTGTCATATTCAGTCCATTTATACTTCAGGGCAACTGTCCCTCATTCAATGCAGCAAAATGTGCACAGGCCAATAATAACAACCAAAACATACAAAAAGGACAGGATTAAGCAAATACACATGCCTGTATCCAAAGTTAACCCATGCATGGTAGACTAACATATTAGCACAAAATAAATTTCATAAATTGACAAAACGTTCTTTGTGCAATGGATTGCAGAACTACCAAATATTGAGCAATTCCATACGGAACAGATTTTCAGGAGAACATTGTGAAAGGCACATCTTCCAATAATTCATTCCATAAGTGAGAAGCACTTTTGCCTATTACCAGTTTCATTGTTCTACCAGGACTCAGAATCAGAAGATTTAGCAACAGTCTGTGACATGCCACCTTCAGCTTTACAGTGCATCCAAATCCATGTTCTGCACAGGAGACAGAATTCACACTAAAGAATCAAATTCATTCAGCTACTGAGGTTGAGTATTAATTTTCTAAGGCTGAAGAACAGAACACAGCAAACACTGTTTATGCACTTCTAATATTTAGTAAAGCTCTCATTTATCAGTATTACTTCTTTGAATTTGCTAATATTTCTCAAAGTGGAACCAGTCCCACTGGATCTCTTCTTTGGCCCTGAGGCTTGCTGGTGCTGCCCCTGGCTGCCTTGGTAGGCAGGTCTAATATTGCAGCTATAGCCACTGCATACATTAACGCAGTGAAAGGATAATGCAACATATGTTTTGACAAAACAGTTGTGAATAAAAGACATCTGCCACTTATTTTGCAAAAAACATAATAAGTAAAACCAGATACCTGTATTCATTACTCATTCTAATCCCCAAAGTGAGAAATATGCAGGAGGTCAGAAACATGAAAGACACTGATGAGTTTACTCATCACTTACTGTAAAATAAACAGATGTGTCAGTCACATTTGAGATTTTTTTCACACACAAAACAAGACATCGCAAGCCTGTACTCCAAACTGCCTCAAATGTATTTCTTCAAAGCATTTGTTGACCATTTTATTGCTACTGACCTAGGCTATGCCTTTCACTTTGACTAAAACATCAACAACTGATCACAAGGCAACTTGGGATGAGTTTCTCTTTAAACAACCCATCTTTGCAATGCTTCAGATTTTGCAAAAAGGGTGAATTATTTATTTGTTATGTGCTTTCACCAGTCCAGTAAATTCAAATAGAAAATCATCCTTGTCTCTCCCTCTCCAGCATGAAAACTTATCTTGTTCACTTAATTTCAGAGATATAAAAAAAAGTGACAAGAGAAGTGCCAGACCTTGTGCTTCATTTTGTTCACAGGCCATTTACATACATGCTTTGGAAGAGAGGGCCACATGGCATCTGCAGTTCTGTTTTCTGGTTTTACAGTCCTTACTGTTGAGCAACATTAGATAAAAAGCTGGTCACCCAAAGTCTACTGTGTGCCAGCAACAGAGAAAGGCCTTGAAAATGTTAGACAAGTGACATTTCTCTTTATTAGTGTCACTGAAGGGATCTTTTTGCATTATCTAATCTGAATGTTGGGATGGAACAGTCAAAGTCAATAACTTCAGTCCCTTATTGTTCATCTAAAGTCATTAACAGAATACAGACCCTACACTAAGCAATGAAAAATAAGCTTTAGTTGATATTTCAATAGCATTTCTCTATTAACATTTAGCAGTATTGAAAAGAGCATAATTTCTCTATTAGCTACACGAAGGTGTCAAGTGTTGACGGCCCTCCAGGTGGCTGACTCTTGTCTAGCACTGCTGACAAGTTGGAATTTTTACATAGAAACCTTCAAATACTACCTTAGAATACAATCAATTACACTTTACATCTGTTCACGGGTGCAAATAAGTGTGTAATAATAAGTAGTTAATTGGCTCATTTCAAGCCAAAGTTAGCCACTCTCTCCATAGAATCAACACTGCCTACTCCACGAGGCAGCACCGAGGTGAGGTCCGGAAGCAAAATGTTACTTACGCTACAGCTCGATACCACATGGCTCCTAACATTCAAAGCATACAAAAGAGCCAAATATCTCCAAAGAGCCAGAAGCCTTACTCAAATCTGACACAGAAGTTAGAAACAAAACCCCTCCCTTTAAACTCCTATTTAGTTTTTGTAGCCTTTCTTCCTCAGAGGCTTTTAATAATAATCTGAACTTTTACACATGATTCATTTTACATGGACGTAGAATTTTGTTATTCTAGATAAAGGAAACTAGGGTTTTCCAATAACATTACATCATCAAAGAGTGCTTGGAAAGAAAATGAAAACATACATATTCAGCTACTCAGATCTTAGTGCAAGTTTCACAACGTATAGAGGTCCAAGATAAAGTATATATTCTGAGAAAGAGATCTCAAGTTCTCTACCCACTCTCAGACAAAGACTAATTAAGTATGGCATCTCATCTTCACAGAAGAGCCAAATTATATTATAAAAAATAAAAAAATCAATGCCTACTTCCTCACTAATAGAAAAGCATACAAAAATTATACAATTCTCTAGTAGAAACTGCATTTAAGAAGTATATGTATGTGCCCACCATTATCTCCTTCAAATCCATTCTTATAAATTACTACAGCATTATCTTTCATTGTGTTTCTGCCTCTGTATTTTCCACTCTCCCTGCCAGTGCCAGAGACTGTTTTTCCTCTTACTTACCAGCACTGAGCTATGCATGAGCTCCCCAAGGCAAGGCTAATGGCAGTGGACAACTTTGCCTTACTAACAAAGGGCAGAGCCCTTTCTCTGCAGTTTTAAAGGTCTTGACACAACAGGTTGCTATTGAGAGATTTCTGGCTGGAGGTTACAAGGACTGTAAAGCACACTTAACAAACACAAATCCATAGCAGTTAATCAAGACCATAATTTCTGCCAGCTGCTTTAATTTCAGTGTTCTCAGCCCAGGATGCAAAGTGTTCAATATTGAGCTGCACCCAGCTATGTTTACAATCTCCCAGTTTACTAATGAGCCAAGAAACATCAAAACAAACAAACAAAAAAACCCCACATTAGGAAAAAGAAACCTACCTGACTGGATTGTACCACCTCTTCATACTTCAGCCTCCACCTGCAGTGTTCAGCATTTTTCACAGGTGAGGCAGGCAGAAGGTAACTGCTCATAGCACCTGATCAACCCCAGGTGGGCTGTCATTATTTCAAAGCTGCTGCAAATATTGAAGTATTTTTCAACATTTGCTATCCCCATCAATTACAATCACTGTGAGTGCCTTGAAGCCCTTTTCCAACTGATAATGCCTTTCCAAGATCAACTTTGAAACCTATGTTATAGCAAGTGTGGAAAAGTTAGCCAAATGTAACACACTGAGCCTGAATTGGGGAAAGAAGATAGTTATGCATTCGAAAATAAAAGCATCTGCTAGCCTACTTGATACAAAATGAATCCAATTCTACATTCCTATATGCTTTAGGGAACTCGTACGTTTCTTTTTAACTGAGAACATCCGTATTAACCTTGAATAGCACTGTATGCTCTGATCTCTCAAAGGCAGATAGGGCTTCTAAAGATATGAAAAGACTGATTAGAATAACAAAATATACTTAAGCATCAGTTTCAACCCTTGTGGGCTCTACAATAAAACAACTGGCAGAAGCAAGATATACATCTTAAGCTGCAGGCATCAAAATTAATTATTTTACACCAAAGCATGCCTCAAAAGGGACCACTGTAATTAGAATAATAAGCATTAGTGCACATTGTAAATTTTATGGGGTTTATTTTACGTTTATAAATCCCTTTTGTACATAATTGTTTTTTTATTGTTATTTGAAATAAAACACAAACCAAAAATTTAAAATCTTATTAAAATATACGCAGTTAAATATGAACTAAAGCGTATATAATCCTCCTGCAATATCAGACTTTATGGAGAATATCTAACATCCTAAGTCTTTAAGTATATTAATTGCGTGGATTGTAAGTACCATTAACATTCATTTAATATAGTTATTCCAGAAAGCTTCCAGCTAGGACTAGGACCTTTTGGAAACAGAATTTAATTTGCAGAGAAGATAATCATAACATTTTAATCTATCTCAATGCATTAAAAATGAAAGGAAAAAATCAGCTAATATTGTTTTTAAACACTGGAGACCTGGCCCAAGGCTTACTGAAATTAAAACCTATCCTTCTACTGAAGGCAGACGGTAGAGCAGGCTATAAGCGGACTGGGGCCCCAGTTGAGGCATAGTTCACATTTACTGCTGCATGGGAGGTGTGAGCTAATACACCTTTTCATACTCTCACCACCTCTCTGAGGCCCCTAAGAGAGGGAGCAGATGCTGAGATGGAAGCAGACAGTGCATTGATTGCTTCTTTTAGGATTAGCATTAAAGTGTGTAATGTATAACATTTAATCCTCACCCTCACAAAACACCCTCTGCTCCTGCACCTTTCCATCAGTCACTACCACACCGCACAATGACAGAAAAGAAGGATTTTGTCTTAAGCCAACAGAACATTTATATTCATTTGACTTTGTGGAAACAGCATAGATTAATCTTGGTCCTGTTTTTGAATATGGTATCTGTTTTCTTTTGAAAGTGTTACAAGGCAACATAAGGTTGCTGGTGCCAGATACCATACTTACAATTACATCTCAGACTTAATTTGCAAAGCAATTTGTTAACATATAAAAATTGTTGCTGATAAGAGGAAAATTTTTGAAGGGCAGTTCTGAATATAGTCACATTCTTTGACATTTAGGTTTGCTAACCCCATGCTTCAAGCAATTCTTTTTCCAATTAATTACTGCTTTCCTACCAAATTGTCTCCAAAGTTTTGGTTGTCACAATACATGCAGTTTCCTCCCTCAGATTATTTCACAGATTTGCAATTATCTTTAAAACAACTACTGTTTTTCACTCAGAACTTGCTGCACTTCAGAAGTGAACAAACCATTTTTTTCCTACTGTCAGAGCTGTTGCAAAATCTAATTAACATCTGTAAAGTACTCACAGTATCTTAGATTTATGGTAAGAGCAGGAAGAGAATTATTAAAACTGCCCAACAGAAACAATGTACACTATATGTCATAAAATTTGACAAAAAGAATCATTATTTTGTTGCCAAGAACTACGACATTTATTTATTGAACCATTCCCTTTAGAGAGGGGACATGCACACTGCAAGCACAGCCTGAATGAAGAAAGGAAATTCCATTGAGAATTTAATCTGTCACCTTCCCTGAAATAACGGCTGATATCACAGATCACACTAAGTAATCACAATGTTAACATCTCTTTTCACATTAGTTTGCACAAGTCCTATCTGTCAGCTGTTGCTGTATACATCTTCATTGTTCATACATATTACATATATGCCCTTCAGGACATAAGGATTTATATGATCCAAAGCTAAAAGAACCTTTTCGTTAATGTCAGTGGGCTTTAGGTAATACCTCTGAGCCCCAGATAATGACAAAACATGCACCTTGGCTGTCTTGAGATAGCAGCTACTGAGGCCTCGTCTACAAAATTAAAAAGGAAAACCTCACAAAGTTAAAGTTTCATAATCATGTAACCCAAGAATGAAAAAGCAGCCTAAACAGGTTTATGTGTTGCAGAACTAGTGCATTTCAATTAACTAACAGAAGTTTTAAACTTCTTTTTTGTAATGTAAAAAAGACAGCAATCTGTGAAGACCCTCAAAACACACATTTCATTCCTTACTTATGTGAAGGTAAACAGGGAGGCGAAGTGATTATATGCACTGGTGATTATATGAGCCTTATCAATTTGAGAGAATACAAGGAAGATAAAATTGACTGTAAATTTTAGTCAGCAAAACAAGCATGTTTAGATTTGTACAAAATGAAAGCAGAGGGCCAGGTACAGTAACGTCTGGTTTATAGCAAGCCTCACATAATAAATGTCTTGGATAAATATCTGCTGACCACACCATGATTGTTCAGGACTTTCCAGTAATTATTACAGACCAGACATGCTTAGAAACAAAGTTTAATATATTAACTTTGGTCTACTTTAGAATCTGTTTGTAGCCTACATAAGGGATCCAGGCATACCAAAGAATAGCTGAATACCGTAATTCAGGCTCTCACGCCTACCTGAAGGTGGATGACTGCCACTACCACAAAGAGAAAAGCAAGCTCTAAAACAGATGAGAGGCTTAAAAACTCCTGGACCTATAACAATTGTTGATATATTTTTTGGAAGCAGAATAGGACAACAGCTGAAGAGATACTGACGCTACCACGGCAGCACACAGAGTACATCAGTCATAACTTTAGACAGCTCCTACAGAGTACAAACCTATGAACACTGGCCAGGGCCTCTGTTCTAAACTCTAAACACAAACCAGAGGTAGCAGTGCTGTAGGGAAGAAAGATGCCACTGTATAAAGCATCTGACAACACAAATCCTGTAACCTTTTACGCATTTCAAATATTTTGTTCCCCAGTTGCCATCTCTGTGTCATTATATTTGAGCAGAACTGGTTTATTCCTCTGGATTTGTAAGCAATTTTTCAGCTTGTTTAAAGCTTCAAACAAAAACTGCCATGTGAATTGCTTTTTGAATGTGATACTTGAGCTATTTCAGTTCTTTGTTCACACTTACCCCATTGGGTTAACGTGTAGCTCTAGCATGATACATCTGTAATCCAAACAGTTGCCAGGAAACAGGTAAGCTGAGGCACATACCACACACACAAAAAAAGGCAGACACAAAACAACACTACGGGAGCCTCCCACATTCTCCATAAAGCAGCATGTAAAATGGACAAAACCAAACAAACAAAAAATTGGTGAGCTCCAATCAGTAACTACAGGCATCCCAGAGACAACACAGAACAGCATGAAACACGACAGGTAGTGTTCACACATATTTTCCATAGATTCATTCCTACGTATAAAAAAATGAACATGGAATATTTGCATTCATATAACCTTTGCATTTAAAGACATGAGAATTATACATTTATAGAATTTGGGTGTATAAACAGGTAGATAGTCTCTCTAGAAATGTTTTGGCTTTCTGAGAAGGTTTTTTTCATTTATATTTTATTCTTGACCAATTTCACCACTTTTTAAATAACTTTTTCAATAACATCCTGTTGCCATTTGTTTCTGCCAATTTTGTTCAACTAAATCCAGTTTTGCCTCCAGCAGCATTTCAATTCTGACTTACAACTTGCAGTAGTAAGGCCAATTAAATCTCAGGATATCACTTTCACTTAAACTAAACAGAATTAAGAGCTTCCCTCAAAGCAGATTGGCTTCTTCTAAGTCATATTTTAGGTGATACAGGAATGTTAAAAAAACAACAACAAAAACAAAACAAGAATCAAACTCACAAAAAATAACAACAAAAACAAAGAAACCAAACTCAAACAAAAACAGAGTTACAGATCAGAAAATATTCCATGTCATTCAAATGCATTTGCAAGTACTGCCTGTTTTACAAACAGTCTCCCAAGAAAGGTTCAAAAGGAATTTGAAGATACTGGGGATAGAATATTGTAAACATTGGTGAAATTTCCATGAAGTAAAATAGAAAAATGGCCAAGGAGAAAGGAAAAAAAATAATTTCTGATATTCAGAGCCTCCTAATCAGGACTGTCTGTTCTGCCTCCATGAGTGAAAAGGTGCCCTAAATTCTTACTATGAGTTCCTATTACCAACATGTTACTGCATTCTTGGGTTTACTATTGAGTTTCTGCACTACCAACAAGCTACTGACATATAACACTATAACCAGGAAGAAACATTAGTTCTCTTACTTTGTTCATGTTCTCTGTGACCTCTCTATGAGAGGAACCATATCTCCAAGACAGCATGCTGCCACTCAGCTGAAACAACCCAAGCCATTTTCTTTTCACTTACTCTAATTTAATACATCTGGGGAGCAATCCAAAGACACCCAACACTGGTATTTGGGTAACAATTTTCAACCTCATAACCCCTATATTAGGTTTTGGGATTGATCTACTTCCTTTTCTCAGCAATAATACAGAAGGAAATGATAAGCACTTCAAAAATTTGTGTTAGTGTCAAGGACTTTGATGCTGCTTCAATACACTGGGGTACTATAAGAGTGAAATAAAAGCAAGCCAAGAGTCTTTTTAAATTGAGAATGCATAGAAGCAGGCAAAATATCTGCTTGTGGATTGATATTCTTCCTCCTCTTCCATTTCCTGATTATTGTAGGCTTTTCTACAGTACTAATATTCTTGTGAAATAGCTCTTAAAAACAAACCAACCAACCTTATACTTTTACTTTCTTCAGAGCACACAAGAAGACAGAATACAAAACAATGTGAAACGACAGCCAAATCCTGTAAGCCTTCCCTCAGTGAAGAAGGGGTTGGAGGTGCTAGGGCAGCAAAATCATGAGGAAGAAAAAGCAGACTAACACAGTTAGAACAGGAGAGGAAAAGGCAACAAAAGAGGTGGGATGTAATCACTGCTAAAAAGTGAAAGTAGTAAGCTGGTTTCTGAAGGTTCCTATCAAGGTACCTATGGAGGAAAGATGGAGGAATGCACAGCCAAGTCCTGCTTTGCCTCAGAACAGCCTGTCAAAGACCAACATCCAGAGGCTGACCTCTAGGAAACTCCAGCTTCTAAAGTAACCAACAACCAGCACTGACTGTTGCTGTTTCACCTCTGCTTCAGACACAGCATAAGGAATACAAGAGTGAGGTGGTATGGATATCCCAGCTTTGAATGTCTCTCTTTAGGTGCTATTGGTAGTCAGGTACAGAAAAGCAGGCTTGCACTCTAAACTGACACAGTCTGGCCCAAGATTTTCATGGTTTGAAACCAGTCCTACACATACTATTCAATGAGACAACAAATCTTTGCCCTCCCCTCTCTGTGACGTTCTTAAATACTGGATTCTCCTAAGTGTCAAAGCCTCCAGTGAGAGTGAGATCTGCCAGCTGCGTCACACTGCTTTTGATCTGCCAGCTCCTGCAGGAGCCACCGGGAGAGTTTGCTACAGCTGTAACTTCTAGGTAAGTAAAAGGCTGTCTTCCTAGTACCAGTTTCTTTCCCTTCATTCCAAACTAGTACTAGCTTTTTGCTTGAACAAGCCTATAGAAATACATAGGGAAACAAGAAAACAAAGTACAGTTCTGTGAGAGAAAAATGGCACGTTTGGGCACTAAGAAAATCAGAACAAAGTATACTGTGCTGATTTCATGTTGCTCAGATACAAGGCAAATTACCAAGAATCTTGCTGATTCTGTGAATTGATAAAGAGTTATTATATCACATAGCTACACTTTCCTGTATAGATTATCTTTTTTTGGCTTAATGTAATTAAACCAGAACAGACATTGTTTCCAGTCGACTTGCTCTAATGTTGAAGTAAATCTCTTGTGGTTATAACCCTGTGCTAAAAGACCCAAACACTGCAAAAAAATAGTTCTTGAAAAACATGCAGAATCTTGATGCCTATAAATAGTACATTGAAATACAAAAAAAATACGTATCTGGCACTTTGAAAAAGAGATTTATAGGGTAGTATCAATTCATTATGATTTGTATGTGCTTGTGCTTTAGAGTTACATGCCACAACAGGGACAGAAAACATATTTTACACCAATGTTCAAAGCACTCTACGCTCCTTCAGTGGTACAGCACTGTGTCAGATCTTCTTTCAGAAAACAGCTATCCAAATCCTTACAAACTGGTCAGGAAAACCCACTCCAGGCTAACTATAAACTGGGAATGACAGAAACACATTCTATTTCTCAGTCTCTTGTCAAAATTGACCTTAATGATTAAATGTGTTCATAAATACAGCCTCAATACCTGATTACCCGTAGGAAGCACATCCAGTCCATTTCTAAATGGATTTATAGGTCTTCGTGCTAGTTATTTTGATTCTAGCAACATTTCAACATGTTGACATCACCAATTAGATGATTTCAACATCTAACGATTGCTGACTGCATAATATGGGGTGATCCTGTATGTTTCAGAGGCAAAAATTAAAAATGTTATGACCAGAATTGTCCTCCTAAGCTTTGTAGTCCAAGGCCCTGCTATAAAGGGCAACTACATAAAACCCACAGATTTGTACTTCGGAGAAAAAAGTTTTCAATGACAACTATAAATACATACTATGCTTTTTTACATATGCTTATGTCAGCGTACAGAGAATAGAGGTAAGTATACATAGATAGTTTACAAGTATATAGATTTTTATGTTTCTTTGTTGGTATGCTAACAGAGGCTTTAGGAAAGTGTCATTCACCTTCTGTAATTCATGTTTTCTAAAGATCAAAGTATTCTAAATGCTGCTACTCTTTGGTATTAAAAACATAACAATAGAAACATATTCAACAAAAGCATTTTAAAGGAAAAAAGCCTGATAACCATGCTGTGATCCTGTGGTGGTTTGTTGTTCTTCCAGCTCCACAATGGAAACTTCAAAATGCACGCTGAATGAGTACCTCTCTGATCTCCGTGGGTTTTATGCTTTGAAATTTGCACCAAAAAAAAGTTCTGGTTCCAATACAAACGCTCCAAACTGGTGGGGCGTTTGAAAATTGCAACCTGATCTAGATTCAGAGTTCTTTTTGCAAAATGGGTTTGTCAACACCAATAAAACATAGTAAGAAGCTGGCTTTGGTATTGCAAAAGATGATGCAGCAAGGATACTGGTTATGCTATTCAAGAAGTAAGGAAAGTAAAAAGGACCTTCAAAAAAAGATGTTATTAATCCAAGGGGATTAATCCAAGGGGATAATTGAAAGTTTATATTTTTATGCTATATTCACATGCTACTTAAACTCATAAAATATTTCACATGCACTGAAACAGCAAGATAAATTCTCATTAGTGATCTTGGTACAATTATAGATCCATCCTGATCAGGCAAGTTGCCTCATTGAAGCACTGATATGTTTTCAAAGGTAAAAATATTCCTTAGTTTTCACACTGTCCCAAACAACATAGCATACTATACATTTACCACAACACATATAAAATTCTATACTATCATCTTTCAAATCAATTCAATCATTCTAGGCAGTCTTTTCCAAACTTTTCCCTTTTCAAGAGAAACCAACTATTTTCTCCATTTCAGGACAAACACGCATTTTGAAAAGCGAAGAATTCCTGCGAAATGGTAGCTCCCATTTTCTAGCCATCTTCATATTGGGTATTAATTTCCACCGTTTTGGCTCTGCCAGAACATGATACTCTGTTCACACATAGGTCTAAGTAGTGACATACAGTAGTGAAGAGTCAAGCTCTTTGGTCTGTAGCTCACACACACCTTCTCTGTGGCATACGGGGTACATTGATTGAATTCTGATTGAAGTGACAGATTTTTGAGGAAGACTTACTTCTACAGCAGATCAGATCACTCCAAACTTAGAAACTTGCACCTACTTCTAACATTATCAAGCTGATAAGTATTGGAATTCAGCTGGTTTTTTTCTTACTTTATAAAATGTTTGCTCTTATTTATAATAACTTGATTAGAAAGTGCTGATTTTCATACCATAGTGGTCTGCAGACAGCACTGCTCTGGGGCTGATACAGTAGGGAGTTTGAATTTTCACTCCATCATAAGCTTCCTGAGAATGTCCAGCAAGGCACAGAGTATTAAGTGGCCTAATTCCCCTGTGAGATGGTGTTAATAGCGCTTCTGCTCTATCCATTTTCATCCCATAGGAACTGGGCAGAATTAGGCTGATGACCGATACTTGCCTGGAACAACTGGGTGTTCAGCCACAACCACAGTAATTATTATCCTCACCCTTAACTACTCTGAGGAGGAGGTGAAAAATGACGAATTTCTGTAGAGAACCAAAAGAAGCTTCTTTATAATTCTGTATTAAATATAACATCTTTTACTCTCCATTTGCTCACATTGTTTCCTCCAAGCAATCTTCACAAAGAGAAAAATCCATCTTTTTGGGCTTCTGTTTAGCTTCAAGAACATGGTAAATAACGTTAAGAGGGTCTTGCAGATATACTTCTTGATAAGTTTACAGAATTTCAGAAGTAAAAACTGACTTCTAAGTCTTTCCATAGTTAAGTTGAAGAGAGTTTTTCTCTGCACACCCTCCATTAAATTTTAATCACAATGATTAGAAGTACAGACCAGCTCAAAAATCAATTTTTGTTTCTCCTCTTGTTACAAAGTATAAAAGTGGTTTTATGAATACATTTCAGTTTACCACAATGGGAAGTCTTTGTTGTTTTGAGAAAAGACATTTTTAAAATTACTAATTACTAATTACACATTAGTCCAAACCCATTTTTTCAGAGATGATTAAGCAAAGTAAACAACATCTTGCTTTACCATAACCACAGCCTTTTCCAGAAACTGATAATTTTATGATCAGTTAAAAATTAAATGGGATAGTTCTTATGATCCACAAGAGCCTTAAATCATTAACTTGTCAACAGAAGGTGTCCAAACCATCTTGTTCTACAGAACGATAAAAGAACTACTTAACAATAGTCACAAATTTTACAACTTAGATTTCTCTATTTCGGTATATAATGTGCTCCTTTCAAATTTTAACTCAGTTCTACCCTGGACATAATTTTTTACATAAAGCTTGCTTCAGATGAGATGAGTTTACTCAAAGGAAGGGTAATCAAAGGGCTACAGTGTGTTCCTTCACTAACAGTACTCAATTCAGTTCACACGTAGCATCACATATTGAGAATAAATCACACAGCCTCTCCAAACATACTTCACCACCCTCATCACTGCTTCCAGTTCTTAGGAATCTAAATATAATTCCTCTTACAGGAATACTTTCTTGGCTTAAATTCTGCCTTTGTATCACCTGAAAAACGAATGATGTCACTAGCATGGCATTGTGTGGAGATCAGAGCTGAATCTGAAACAGACACGACAGTCAGGGATAGAAATGGGAGTCAAGCTTCACAGACTTTTGGATCATGATCACATTCAGTATTCAGTCTTGTGCTGACTCCTGTAAGTCTCCATCCCTGCTCTGCCCACAGAACCACCTAATGCTGCTTCCCCATTTTTCAGAGCAGCTGCCCGTGCAGGGCAGGATGCGTTGCACTCACTGTATACCCACAGGTCCAGTACACTCTCCCTGCAATCCAGACCCAGAAGGCAGCCAGCCTGCTCTTGCCACCTGCACAGCAGCCCGTGAGCTCCAAGCCCATTATATGTGATGTCTGCTACTGAATTCAACAGTCCAAACCCCTAAAGCGGTTTCTGCTGTTGTTAAACCGATCATCTAGCAAAATCCAATCTAGATATAAAAATAAGTACACACTTGCCCTATTTTATAAACTTTAAAAAGTGAGGATGTCACATCTCATTCAGTTCAGCCTCCTAAATTCACAGAGAAGTCAATAAAAAATCTGCTACTTATCTATCAAAATTAAACCACTTGAGAAAATGCTGACATTTGAAACACTGGTTTCCTTGGAGTCTTCATATTTTTCAGCCTCCCCTTTTGCTGTATCCTATGATGATTATAAGGGATATAATTAAAGCATACAAGCTGAGGAAGGCTAGAAGTTAAAGCATATAGCTTCCTGGAAAGAGATTAACTATCTTAATCCTGCAAGTTACCTCATCAGAAAAAAATATTAATGTAAACTTCCACAACCCTGGAGAGGCAGATCTTGTGGAGCAACACTGCTGCTCTAAAGTCTGCAAACGACCTCCCTTGCCTGTCCCAAAAGACATTTCTTCCTCTCATGCTCTCCTCTTCTCTCACATATACATATTACTCTCAGCAGAGTCTTCAAGCCTTAGCAAAACCTCATGGTCTCCAACCTTCTCACACAGAGTGGATAACAGCAGTGATATACATTCCTATTCCTATAAGACTAGCTGCTAACATTATTCCTGCGGTTGAACAAGACTGGGATCATGAGGACACTGAGAATTAAAATGTTTACTTTTTCTTTAAGATTTCATTTTCTTAGCATTTTTCAGTAACTTTTAGTTGTAGTAGACCTGAAGGATGAGAAAATACACTGAAAACCCAGTACATTGACAAAAGAGAATTTGAAATGCTAAAGAATAGATGCATTGACTTGGAATTGATTCCTGGTCCCTTTTCTCAGAAAAGGATTAGATGTGTAAACAGGATGTGACTGAAATACTCATTGTGGCAGAAGGAGAGTCTTTTGACAAGAAGTATTCTTAAAAAAAGGCATTTGTAAATATTCTTATCTTCAAGCAAATCATCAGGGTACTCAAATCAGCCTGCTACCAGGGCATGTACAAGTTTCCAGTACATGTGCAAGACTTACATCTGAATTACTCATTTTCTTCTAAGCAAATGCACAACTATATTCTATGTGCAAAAGTCCAATCTATTTCCTGAGAGAAGCAACAGAGAGAAAATGCATCAAAATTCCATACAAAAGAATACAATGAATAGAAGCAGCATGCCACAAGCCTCACAACCTGCGATGCTTTCCTCAAGCCTGACTCTTGAAGCCCAGAGGCATGGAGAACTAGGTGTAGAACATCAGCTTTCAACAAAGAAAATACTTCCCTACTTCTCATTCTAACAGAAAAAAATAATCTTGAAAATGCGAAAAAAAAACCCAAAACCCAAAAAGGTCCAGATATGAAACATTCCAAACAAATGGCTTAGAAAAATCAGAGTTTTAAAGACAACATGATTTTGTGGTCCCAATGCAGATGTGTTTTAAACAATCTATTCTCGACACAGTAGCAGCGATTTTAGTAAACATTGCTATTAGAAGAGCTATTTGATTTGATAGCAATCAACCTGCCCAGTCCAGTCACCCTCTTAATGACAGCTGATTGCTCTAACACAAGCAGGAGAATGAAACCTGCTCCCTGAAGCCCTTTCTGCATTATAGACACCTTAATCAATTATGGTGGGAAGAAGCCTCTTTATTTACAGCAGTTCAATGAAAACAGAATTCTAGTAAAAAAAGCCAATTATTCACTGGATATTTCTGTAAATCACATTTCTATAGTGAGTGCATGATTCAGTGCTCATCATGATACAATTCTGCTACTAGGATTCCAGACACAAAACTGCTGGTAATGAGGAGATTTTCCCAAAATTACATGAAATTACATCTTCTGTCTTGTGCACATCCACCAGAGATGGACTGAACTCATCAGAGAGATGCAGACCCAAATGCAATTTTAAATGCATCTTTTAAAAAAGAATCCAAGTAAAAAAGAATTTTATTTTTCCTTTTATTCTGGTTAAAAGTACAATTACCTACTTTCCTGATCCCTTCCTGAAGAGAAGAGATGGTGGAAAGTAATGAAGGGAACAACATATCCAGAGGCATCTTGTGTCTCTAAGTAGGCAGTATTTGATGCTGGCTTTTGAATTTGGCTTCAGTTCCTTCTAGCCCAGCTCTAGGAGACCCAAAAGACCGCTAGTGGACAAACCCCCGCAAACATCACCTTATGGAGGTCTTCTCCCCATCAGCTCCATCCAGTACGTTTTACCATAGAACAGACTGAGGCAGAATTGTGCAATAGCTGCCAAATATATGGAACTCAGCAGAGTTTTGTAATCAGTCACACGTGTACAAAGAATTGCTTAGACAGAATAAATGTGTCCCATATGTCAACCAGTAACATACATGGAAATAAAAGAGCAAACTGCAGTACTCAGCTTCAGGAATTGTAGAGGCCTGAAGCGTACTTACTGGCAAGTGTCTTCCAGTCCCTGTCATGATAAATCTGTGAACATGCACATAGTTCATAATTAGTAGATATCTCAGCATGATCTCTTTAGAGAGCAAGACAATTACAAAACCCTCAAGTGTCAGGAAGGCACTCATTGCCGATACAGACTGCTTCGATCCTGACTGTTGTTCTGATGAAAATGTAGATGATTTTTCTTGACATGCCATAAGTAAGATCGGGGGAAAAGACTATGACACAGGTGAATTCCTGTCTCCATGTAATGTCCATCAGATACAGCCTAGAACAATTAAGTTCATGTATTGTGCCTCAGTTCTATATTTCTATCTGAACCTCTGATTTAGTTAGCAGTCTTTCAGAAGCAAGTTACAGCCAGATAAAGCCCCTACTGATTATACATGTGCAGATGCTGAATAGCAATTATTATTCCAGCTAAAGTTATTAATACTACAGAATCCAAATGTTTCGTCTTGATTTGTGTTCTATCATGATCACTGAGATTGCTGTAGATCCTAATTATTCTTAGCCACAATAAAGTTACACCGCCAAGCCTTGAAAGATATTACTATCCTAGGTCATCATGTCTTCCTTAAGAGTGCCTTCAAAAACACACTATGTGTAGATTAGAAAGCAATTTGCAGTTGAGTACTCCTCACTGGAAACATTAGCTTTGTCCACAGCCATGGTCAGATAACCCTAAAATAAAATGGAACTTCTGAAATCCTGTTCTTGATGAGTGCAATTCTCAGAAATTCTGCCCAAAAAGCTGCTCCCTCTCCTATTTACCAGCTCTGGATTAAGAAAAGTAAGAAACAAACAAACAAAAATCCCTTTGTCAAGTCCTTTTTGCAATGTCAGCCAGTGACAACACAAAGAGAGTAATTTCTAGGAGATGTATTCCAAGGGCGCTTAACATACCTTTTTTCCTCCTCCCAAAGAATAAAGTTTGACAGATTTGTTATGTAAAATACTTACACACATTGCAATCTCACTAGCGATGACTTGAACATTTCACTTGTGCCCGCAGGTGGGTTTGGGGCGTGCAGAGAAACTGGGAGTGTTTATACACCACTTGTGACCCCCGCCTGAGAAAGCTGAGGGAAAAGGACGCAGCGGGCGCCCCCTGCTCACTCCGCTGCAACCCCAGGCCCTCAGTGCGTGCAGCCCAAGGGGGGGAAAAGGGAGGACGGCGCGGGTGTGTAGGAAAGAGGAGGGAAGTGGGAGGGCGGGAGCCGGGTCAGCGGGGTCTGTCCCGGGAGATGGGTGGGGAGAGGCGGCGGGCGAGCCGCGCTGGCTCGCAACGCCCCTCGCTATAAACCGAGGGGCCCCGGCGCCGCGCGGCTGAGAGAGCGCCGAGAGACCGGCCCGGGCCGGCCCCGGGCTGAGCCGCCCCGCGCCCCGCCGAGCCAGGTAAGGCGCGTCCCGCCGCGGCCCCGGCTGTGCGGCTGCTCCTCGGGAGACGCGGAGCTGTGGCTGCTGGTGCCGCGTTAGCGCACCGCTCCGCTGCGCTCGGCAGAGGCAGGCTCAGCTCTGGACGGGGAGCAGGAGCTCTGCACCCCGGCTTCCCCTTGGAGCCCCGCGCACTGAGCCCGCCCCGCGCCTTTCTTCTGGAGGCAGCTCAGTGTCCCACGGCCTCCCGGCCGTGCCCAGTGCCGCAGCTCTCGTGTCCTGTGCAGTCTGAAGATAAAGCAAAGGCACCCTTCGACGGGAGCAGTGACACCTTCTCACCATCAAGGCTCTTCCCAGCTGCCTGACAAAGCCAGCCAGTCTGTGTATCTCTAGTCGAGATCAGATGAGCACTTGAAAATTTTATTACTGTGCTAAGCTTATGATATAAATTAATCAGAAATCTCTAGAGGCAGTGCTGATGGGTTTTTTTGAGACTTGTGCAAATGTTTTTTTTCAGCCTGACAGGCAATACAGCTTCCACCAGGTAGCAACTAGTCTTGGTTTCATCAGAATGGGGTGACATGCACTCCCCATAACCATAACCAGATTCACCCTTTTTCTTCAGGAAATAAAACGATGTGAGTTGCAACCAGAGATTAAATTTTAAGTGGAAGTTAAAACTTACCCGTTTTATTTCGTTTGTTTTTTCTCCTTACACCAGCCAGCTTCTAAATTCAGCAGGGACTCATAAAAATTAAGCTGGACTACAGTTCTTCAGCACGCTCAGGTGAAATCCTGTAACATGTTTACTATCCTCCCTTTTCCTATGCATTAAAATACTTAAAATGCTATCCGCTATTTACAGGCACACAAGCCCTGTATTATTCTGAGCAAGGCAACAGGCATACCAGATCACGCTATGTACTTGTTATGAATTTGCATGATTCAGTTTGGCCATTTCTATGTTTCTGCAAACCCCCTAGAATTGATAAGATGTACGTCAATAAGTGACAGCAGGATTCTGTCCAGAGCAGGCTATAGTACACTGTAAATTTCCATCACTTCCATGAGTACTTGTTTAAATTGCGTTGGGTTGTGTAGTATGAGAAAGGCTGCTAAACAGGCTCCATAAAATTACAAGCCCCCCAAAAGGGATAAGGTTAAAGAGGGATTTGGGGTTTTGTTGTCTTTTTGTTAGTGGTTTAGTTTTTTGTTTCGGTGGGATGCTGGTGGTGTCTTCTCGTTTCACTTGCATGAACCCACACTGCTAACTTAATTAGACTTTTGCGTGAATAGGAAGACTGAGTATGGCCTGAAGCAGGTAATCACCATGGTGATGTAGGAAAGCACTTTTAGTTCTATTTTACTGTCAGACAGATGTTTCACAGTCCTGACTATGGCAGTCCATTTTGCTTGTTGCCACCATAATCTTTTAAATTACAGCATCTTTCAAAAACGTGTTGAAGTGCCTAAAAATTAAGCTTTCGTTCTTGTGTTAAGAATTATAACTATTTCAGCAGGAATGTGGCATTTCTACACACCTTTCCTCTCTACAGTTTGAACTACATAGCAGAGAAAAAACAGTTATGACCATAGAGTGCTTCTTAGTTTATGTTGCTAAGCTGAGAAAGCAGAGTGGACCTGTATGATTATGAGAGGGTGGTCACATTTATCATTAAATTTGAATATAGATGTTTTCATTTTCTCCATATTTTTGCCAAGGTAGTAGATGGAAACAGAGTTAATTCTCCCATTTCTAATGGTGTGAGGTATCCTGCCTTCCTGCTTGGGAACAGTTCCTTGCTTGGGTTGGACAGCGTGCGTGAACTTCAGCGAGAAGTTACTGGTTTAAAAGGCAGTAAATATCAGCCTGAAATGCCAGTATTCAGGGCACTGCAGAAGTGAGGACAGTGCTGCCTTTCGGTTTAAAAAGTGACAGCTCTACAATTGGCTTTTTACAGTCTGCTTACAGATTATGCATCATCTTGTTCTGTTTGTGTTACTCAATAAATAAATAATATTTTCTTTAATTGTATTAAAGAACAGAAAATGTATCTCATTTCTTTTTGCTATTTCTAGTACTATAAAAAGAGGCAGATGCAGTGTGTAAACGTGATTTATTTACACTTCCCAGAATAATTCTGTTGAAATGTGTGGACTATGTTTGCAGACATGGAAGATGTGTCAGAGTTAATTACTGTTAAAAATTTTATTTTGGACAATGGGCACTCACTGCATTTTCCTTTACTCCTGAGTTTACTGCACTGTGGTAATTTTATCCTCTGTTTGTTAAAGCAACACATTTAGGTAGTCCTTTTCTCTGGCACTGCCTGTGGTTCCTCACAACAGCTCCAGTAATTAATATGGTAACTTAAAGTTACATAAACTACAAGCTCTCACTACTCAGTCCTAGTTAAACTCTTGTTTATGCAGAAGTATAACATTAGTTGAAAATGTTTTAAGTAGTCACATATTTTTCTCAATTGCTCACTACTTCTCCTTTTCCCTGGGACTTCTTGAGATCTAGAAGCTTGTAGTGTCAATGCGAGTATTTGTAATCTCTCCTGTCACTGTTACTGCACAAATTTGGGGGTATCTAATCACGCTAAGATGCTTCCAGTTGTTTCTAATTGGTTGGCATGTACCTCTGTTCCCCATACTTCAAGTCTTCTTTTGTGCCTTGGTGAGGTCGTAAAAGATCACTTTCTGTCTTGAGATAGATAGAGAACATGGATATTTATGCATTATTTTAATGAAATACTATGCCTGACTCTCATTATGTGGTTAATCTTGTGCTTTTTTTTAAACTGAATTTAATGGTTATCTTTCAGGAGATACCTTAATAAGAGGAGAAATAGACTAAAATTTAATTTGGGTATGTTATACCTAAAGCTGAGTTGAGGAAAGCGGCTATCAAGATTCCTTGTCATATAAATAGATCTGTTCGGGCAGTAAATTCAATATGCCAAAGAAAGCAGCCAAGTGGCTAACTTGGGGAGAGGAGGGTGGGCAGCAAAGCAAAGCAAACCCCTCTCCTATTTGTGACAGGAGTACTGGCAACCCAGCAACATATCTGCTCTGGCACCCAAAGCACTAACATGAAGGGAAGTCTGAATGCTTAAACAAGAACACCACAGTTGTTTCTTTCCATAATGAAGAGGACTTGGGCAGTTAAGTGAAACAGCACAGGTTGAGTTAAAGACACTACTTATTTGATGGGGAATAGGATCGGATCTGTCCCAACAAATGACAGAGAAGAAAAAAGGAAGTGAAATGAACACCAGCCTCACAATTAATGTAGATTGCAATGCTGGTTAAAGAGCAATTGCACATCAGACCCCTTGCAAATGCTTAGATCCATTGATTTTAAACTTTCTCCAGAAGGAGAAGGGTAATATCAGCATCTACTTAGAGTTGCAAGCCTGGTAAGACTTAACAGTTTACAGCTGCAAGGAGTAGGTCAGGGTATAGCCTGGCCAATACAGGCCACAGTGGTCTGCTTCTGTTGTAGGCTCTATTGAACGTGCAGGTACATCTCTAGTCTTTGTGTAATCTCGTTTCAGTTTTTAAGCTTCCTCTAGCTTACTCTTGATGTTTGTGCCTCATTTTCTCAATTGTGTCACAATTCCATGAGAAGTGCAGTGACATGGATGTTGTGTTCTACCATGTGTTCTTCTCAAATATTAATTAACAATTTTGCAGTATTCTTGGTTAGCAGTTCTGATTTTTTGACAGTTTGTCCTAAAGGAGACTATAGTATTTTTAAGAAGTTAGACTCTGCGTTATCATGATCAGGTTTGAGAACGTAGGCAAGAGAAAATTGTGGAGCATCATAAAGAGAAATTTTTAGACATCTCATGGAATTCTGAAGTCAAAATGGAAAATGGGAATCATCTATGAAGAGAGGGGAAAGTGGAGGGAACACTAACTCTTTTCTTTTCACTATTTTGTTAGTTTCCACCATGCTAACAAGAATAAACACGTTGCAGTTGCTGAGAATTGAACCATATCTATTTGTTAAGACATTTTGCAAACAAGTTCCTCTCTAGAAGTGTGATATTGTTTTCCAGGTAAATAAGCAATTACGGAATTAAAAACGTATGTAAGTTAAAATTTTGGCATGTATACACAAAGTGAGTTGAAATACATTGGAGGTGGCAGTATAATTTGTTCTTGGAGCTTAAAGGTGTACAGACTTCATGTACAAGGCCCAAACACTGCAGACTGAAGGTCAGAAAGAGTCCAGCAGAGCTATTTTCTTACATACAACTCCTATTGCACAGAAAGTTACTAATCACAGTGTCATTTTGTGTCTCCTTCTTCTGGTCCTAAAAACCCTGCAGTGAAAAACAAGCCAGTAAGCTTTTGCTAAAACCAATATTTCTTTTAGTTCACTTTCCATCAACAAATTTTCTTAAGATTACTTTCACCAATGGCCAGTCATTGTACTCAGAGCACTCAAGCCATGTTCTGTATCATCTTCTAAAACTTATCTTTGGCCAAAAAAATATAATTTGACAGATGTACCCTAGAAGAATCTCTGTCATTTTTGAACATTTTAGGAAATTTAACAAATCTGACAATAAAAGGGGAGTTATGATATGTACTTGATTTTTTTACCTCAACTGTAACAAATAAATGAAAAGAAGTTATCTTGACTGTAAGTCCTAACAGCTGTGATGGTTTGAGACAAAGCACACATGAAATAGAATGGCTTCTCTAATCATTTATAGCCTTATCTTCAGATAAATGATGGATTATACGAAGATTACTTCGAGCTTTCAAGTGAATTGCAACTAAGGGTAGGAAAATATCATGCTCCAAATAGCATGATGTTTGTATTCTCTGTTGCACCATCATCTGAAAGAACTACAGATTTGGAGCTGTCAAGTGTCTTTTACATTTTTCATTCCATTTGGGTTTTGTTGGGTAGCAGAACTGTGCTGGTATCCACTATATAACAACACTTTCTAGAATGCTTGGGTACTATTTGTGTTGTTTATCTCCTTTCATTGTAGTTGAGTAGCATTTCTCTTATAGGCACAGAATAATGGGTAATAACTGAAGACAACCTCACAACAGGAAACTGAGATCAGACTGGCAATCCATTAGTGAGTGGCACCATTGAAGACAAGACAAAAAGGAGGCTACAGCAAAAGGTAACTGGCAATGTCTAAAGAAATTGGTACTGAATTTGGGCAAGGTCAATATTTAGACAGCATTTCACTGTTTGAGGTGAAAACTGTAATTAGAGTTAAGGCCAGAACACAGAATGATTTAACAAAACACCTAATTTCAGCTAATTATTTCTTTCTTTTCTTCTAGATCATACAATGTTGTCAGTTACTGATAGATCATTGGCTAGTGGAATCTAGTAATGATTAGATGTATATCAACAGAAATAGGAATAGAAAAATAAAACAGCATTCCCAAGTCCCCTCAGTGTTCTGAAAATTGAGAGGGATATACTGAATGAGAGTGCTATGCCTCAGCATTCTAGCTTATACAAACAGTAAAACATTCCAGAAAACCACTCAACAGCTGTACTTATATGCTGAGGGGCTTACACAAGGGAGAAAAATGTACTAGTTGATGTTCCTAAAAAATGTTCTTTTGGCAATCCTCTATTTAACCCTGCTTTAGCATCATCCAGCCTGGCCAGACCCTTTGCTTGAAGCACATAATATACAAAGATACAGCCTGAACTTGTTTATTGAGGAACCGTGCCAAGACCCTCCCAATCCAGTCTTGTAGATGTATGTTATCTTTTCATCCTTTTCTTCAGAAACTTATATAGGTTTTCAAATTTTCTCCTTTCTCCACTCATTCTTGTTACTCAAGCCTAAAAGTTTATACAGTTTTCTTTTTCCTCTCCCCTTATGAAGTATATGGAGCCTAAGAGTTATTCTGCTACCACTCAGTTTCTGGCAGTTGCTCAGGATTTCCTCCCTCTTCAGGTTCTTTACTTGATGTACAACAATCAGAAACACAAAGCACGGGGCAGGAATCGACATCTGTTTTCAAAATGGGGCTCTACCTCTGTTGTTAGCTTTCTGCATTTATTTTTTCATCTTGGCTTTGCTATTAGCAGCTTACCACAATAAGACCATTACAGGTTTTCTTTTTTCCCAAATCAGGCTGTGTTTCAGGTAAAAGGTATTTCTTTACCTGTGTGCTTCCTAAAAAGCAGTTCAAAAATATTTTGCCCTTAAATACATTTTATAATGCTGTTCCATGTTTTTAAAAAGACCATCAAAAAAGTGATGTCAGTATAGGATAGCCACACATCCAAGCATTTGCTGAGCTCAACTGGTAATTTTTTTAAGCACTGAAGTAAAAGCTCTCCTTTTGGAGACCACAGTGCAGTTATGTTTGCTTGAGACCAAGGCTGCACTTTGTTGAGGATGCACTCCTTCATAGCATTGGTGCTCTGTAACAGCCTTCTTTGTCTTGCCACCTCTGTTGCTGGCCCTCAGTACGCACAAGGATCATCTCAGAGCCAAGAGAGTTCACTAATGAATTGTGTTTTCAAAATAGAGCACTGAATTTTACTTTGAAAAAAGCCAGGAAACAAGCTGTACAAATTTGGCAGAACATCTATTTTTGCATCATTCTATTAAGCTTGCTGCCTTGCAGACAAAGCAGTAAGGAGCACAGTATCTTGGTTTTTTTCATGGGTGATAATACCTTCCACACTGACATGGATTAAGGTGTCTGTATTTGACTTTTCATTCTCCTTGATTTACCCCTTAGCATCTTAGTCCAATTGACTCATACGAAAATCACAGATACTTTGCTTGTCTTTATATTTGGCTATTAAAATTTTCTTCTAGTCCTCTTAATGATCTGCTCTTACCAGGAGTTTTGTGCAAGTGAAAGCACAATTGGGCCTCTCTGTTTTCCATGTTATACTTACTAACAGTTACAGTGATACTAACTTCTCATGGGCTTACATGCATTACCATTTTAAAAGATTTTTTGGTCTTTTTTTTGGTCTGAATAAGCTCTTGTACTTTACCAGTTACTCATACTGTTTTCTTTCCTTTCTGCCTTTGGTTCCCTTTTTCTGACCCTAACGAGGTATTCATTAAGAAGCCTCCATGCTGATCCTTTTCTTTTAATCTTTTAACTTTTCCCTGCACGCTGTTCCTAACATTCTCATTTAAGGAAGAAAAGTCTTTTCTGAGGCGTGTTGCCATTGTGTGATATTTTCCCACTGCAAGGATATATAAATTAATTATATAAAAGAAAAGTAATCAAGTGTCCCAATCAGACACAGTGAACCAAATCCCATTATGTGTTGCCGATTATGACACGTGGAAGACAAAGCTTTCTCTGAGGTGTTAAAATCCTGTGGCCATTTTTTTGCACAGAAATCCACAATACATTTGCTTTCACTTCTCCAGTAAGACAAACACTGTTTTTCAGCATGAGTTCAAAAGACAGTGTACAACGTGAGGTTTGTTTTCCCTGGAGTGTTAACGCTTTAACTAGTGGGAAGTTCTGTGGAAATCACCAGCATTGGAAACATAGTGATGAAACTTCCATGTTAGTTGGTTTAGTTAACATGACAGATACTGTAGTGATATCTGTAGGTCTGGGTTTACATAAGCATAGACATGCTGCGTCTACATGTGTGCTTGTTTTTCAATTAATGTTTCCATTGCTCAAAGCAAAAGCTTCTATCAGTCGCTTTAATGACACTGGTGATAGGTCAGAAACAGGAATGTGATTTGTTAGAGGTTTTTAGAGAAGGAAGGTCTTTTTAGATAACACTGTGCAACATGAACTAGTCTCAGCCAACTCATCTAATTTCCATTTGATTAGAAAATGGAACACCTCTGACGGAAGTCTCTATTTCTGGAGCAGAAGCAGAGAATTTTAAGTGTTTCTTTTCTCTCCCACTTGTTGACTGATTAGCCACGTTGCAGATAAAAATAACTGTATTGCTCTGCACAATGCATTTCCAAATGTTTTTATTCATTAATTTATGCTTGCCTTCTATGGTTGCAGAGAGGAAAAAAGTAAGATTAAAAAGCCCATGCTGCAGAAGGGACTCTGTATTAAGCCTGTAGATCTCTTGGGTACGTCATGGCTTCCCATGGTGATACAGTTTAATGGCAGGAAGATGTCCTTTTGAGGATTAATGTGTAGGTAGGGTCACACATGCACCAGAATGTTCCCATGCATGTCAAACTTACTGATTTGCTGCATGACTTGGAGGAAATTTATGTGTGTAAGCTCTCTTGTAGCATCTTTCTTACTGTTTTACAAGAAAGTATAGGAAGGCAGAAACCAAAAGAAGCGGAAGTAATGTTATCTTGCAGAGTTCATTGCTCATTATGTTATTATCTCATTTTAACTAAGGAAAGTTGTTCAGGTGCTTAAGTGGCATACATAATGTTCACATCTACCTCTGCATCTTCTAGCTTGGCAGAAGAAGAGTAGCATGACTGTGGGAGAGAAGGCAAATCACACCATGGTCTCTGTATAAACTAAACTTCCAGGATGAAGTAAGGAAGCCTGTACTTGGACTAACCTGAAATTTTGCAAAGTTGCCCTATTATCTCCCATCATTGTCTATAAAGTTATTAGTTGTGTCCCCTGCCCTTCCTCCTGCAAACATTCGTGCCTAGAGGAAGCAACAGAAACCCAATTAAAACATCACTTTAAGTTGGTTTATACTAGTAACACCACTGATTTTGGTTGCATCTTTCACGGAAAAGCTGTGTGGTAGTTTGAGCTGAAGCAGAATCCGTTTTCTGACTTCAGCTAAGTCTCATCTAAGTAGCATCATTTTCTGAAAGCATTTTTTTCAGACAGTGTTTCTGTCTAGAAATAATAACACTGGGCATTTTTATGCAGAGAGGCCAATGATTACAGTTATTCCTGTAGTAACCAAGGCCATACTTGAGTTAGTGGAGTGCCATAAGTCAGAGGCGAAAAACGTCATACCTGCAGGGAGGGGCGGACAGGAGAGATGACTCCAAATTGACAACAGAGTATTCCATCCCATATATATCTTATTTGGTATAAAACTAAGAGATCACTAGGGTCTCTCTCTTCTTTGATAGCCGATGTCCAGTGAGGACTTAGTCTATCTGTTTGGCCCTGATCCTGGATCAGTGTGTTCCTGAATCTAGTTCCTGAGCCTCCTAAACTTGGACCCTTTCCCTCCTGTCTGTGCAGCAGCGTTTGTGGTCGCATATAGTCATCAGTGGGAGGGGTCAGGGAGCAATTTCATGTATTTGTATATATTTTATTATTTTCATTATTATTATTTCATTAAGGCTGTAGTTTTAGTATCTAACTCACAAGTCTTTTGCCTCTCATTTCCCTTTTCCCCTTTCCCTGGGGGTCGGGGGGAAGGGAATTGGGAACCCAACTGCTCAGCTTTAGCTGCCAAAATTGACCGGGCTGGGATAAACCTGACAAGCTGTAAAACAAAAAAAAAAGGCCAAAGAACTCGTACCTAGATTCAGAAAGATCCTTTTTCTCCCAAAAGTAGGTGATTTGCTTCATGAGGAAAGAGTTGCAGCTTTGACTTTATCATTCCATTTTCTGTTGTGATTTCTGACACAATTGCATATTGCTGTGGGCACGGCACTCATGCGTTAACCATTTTAGAAGATTACCATTTCTAATTTAGAGGTATGAAATCATATTTTCTGCTAAATTATTAGCCACGACTAATATAACCAAGAGTTTCAATTTTGCAAAGTTTACCTGGTTTTACCCGTATACTGGTAAATGTATACTCAGTATCCAGGCTTTCACAGCGAATTGGAATAACCCTCTTACAGCCAAGTCCTAATCTAACTAGATTTTGTTTTCCTTCTTCCCTGTATAGTAATACCTTTTTTCTATCCTTTAATGACATGTATATTTTTGTTATTTTGACATTCTTAACAGAACTTGAGAAACATTTAATCCTTTACCACTTTTTCTTTTTTCCTCCCTGGATCATAAAGCAGAAGAGGTCCAGACTTCATAACATACCATGTATCGTTTCACACACATTATATTGCAGTACAGCTACCCATAAGAAACTAAAAGATAAAACCATTTACCTTTGTCATTGGTTCATCTGAATTAATAAAAGCAGGAGTGTGGAGGGTCCTCATCACGGGAGGCAGGGGAGTCTAGAGGAGAAGTGAACTGTGTACCTGCTGCTTCCTCACAGCTGCCTGCAGAAGTAGCACAGTGTCCCTGTAGAGAAAAGGAATCTGTGTTGCAAATTGCTCCAGCAAAGAGCCATGCTGAGTGATGCACACTTCTAGTGTTTTAGGTTTCAAATTAAAATACAACAATGTGTTAGACTTTTATTTTCTGCAAAAACTGTGAGGAAGAGCCAATACGTACATGTGTCTTGTCATGTCCTGGAGTCAGTAACAGAATAACAGTTTGAGTGAGGAATTCCTATGAGACACTAATAGTTTGGGGCTCAGTCCTACAAACCATTGTCTACATCAGTAGCTGTTACTCTTAAATGCTCAAATGTTACTTACAGCATAACTGTGCTCATCGAATAATAAATCCCAGAATGCAAATAACCACCTCTAAAGAGGCAAAGATTTATGTAGAACTCCTGAGGTTGCTAACTTCTCACTCCTTGTCTGTAGTGACCTCAGTAGGAGCCACATCATCCCCTCCAATGGGGTTAGTTTCAGGAGCTTTGTAAAATCTACATGGTAAAAGCAACTGGTAACTATGTGCTAAGTTAGCAAAAGTACCTTCCTTCTTACAACAGTCTGCTTTTTGCAGCAATACTTTAATCATCTTCCTTTCAGGTATTTTAGGTAACAGATACACCTCATTTCTCTTACAGGATCTTTAATATTTGTAGACTCCACTGTTTTCAAGAATTCGTAAAGTTAAAAAAAAGCTCACGGTGGAAACAGTGTTCCATCAAAAGACTTGCTCCAGCATTGCTACAAGGCAAGTTTCTTGATGCCTCAGTGAAACTAGAGAAAGGGCAAGTGGCTGAACTACATAAGTGTCAGCTGGTTTAATCTCAAAATGAGATCATGCCAATAAGAGTAATCCAGAAAACTGCTTTTCCTTGAGCACTGGAGATTATTTCAGTTTGAAAATCATATTGACACCTTTTCATTAGTTTTAAGTTTCAGAATAGCTATAAAAACTAAAGATCAGCAGTTCTATAAAGGATTTTTATGTGCAAGTACTGTTTCTTCCTGTCAGACCCAGTTCTGGCTTCAGCAATTCTTGGCAGAATTAGGATCTCCAAGTTGCATCTAGAGCTGAAACTGTTGGTTTTATAAATTCAGATATTGTTAAAAAACACCAAAGCAACAAGCTAACTGCCTAGTGCCTGTCTGTACTGCTCAGAACATCATCTCTTCCTTGAATAGCAGCAGAAGAGAAAGGCTTTGTCTTGCATTAAGAGCAGTTTGTGGAAGTAGCTTTTATTCCCCCAAAAAGGCCATGCTCCAGGTGATAGCTACTTTCTTCTGGACCAGTGAAGTCATTGACTAATACTGAGAAGATGTGGACGGTGAAACCAAGAACTCTTTCAGTGTTTGGTGCACAAAGACATCCACTCCAGTAAGAAATAAAAATGTCCTGATACCAATAATACTCAGGATAGCACAGAAACTGTGTATTAAGCTTATTAAGCTCTGCGTGCTTGAAATTGCAGTACTATAACACAGTATTTCTCCTAAAAGCTGGAAAGGAAGAAGAGTTGTTGTTATTTCTATTTTTGTATACTTATGAAGGTACCCACAAGTTTCAATGAAGACTGCATGACCTGAAAGACAGATTAATAGGTATATGAAATATACAGTAAGTCAAATTGTGATTTTATGTATGATCTGAAAGGTGGTAAGATACCTCACAGATTGTATCTGATCTCTGTTTTGTTAGAAGAGGGCACCGTAAGGGCTTCCAACAGTGCTTTTTATTTCAGTAAGGTATTTTTACTCTCTTGCCTCTCCTTAGGCTTATAAGGCTGAAATATAGATCTGGATCAAGCACAGAATTAATGTAAATTCCCTTACTCCTCAGGCTGGAGGAGTTTACAGTAGAAGCTTATGGTTCATTCAGTATGGAAATAACGGTGCCAATAGAAATTTTAGGTGTGTAGGATGTGCGCTGCTGTGTAATTAAAAAAAGAATAATACTTCTTATTCAGTTGATCTAAGATATCAGAATAGAATCTTAAAATTCATCAAATTATTTCACTCGCACTTAACAAACCTGAATTTTATTTGTCTTTTATTAAAAATGTTCACATGGGGCACACTGTATTTTATATAGGCAATTCCAGCTGCAATAAAGGAAATGTGTTAATCCATTCGTTTACTGCCACTCAGAGAAAGTAACTGTGCAGTGTGTAACCTTTCACAGCTCAAACTAATCTCACTTTTATTCGTTCTGGGACTTAATGGCTTAATTCGTGATAACTATTGACTCTTTCTGGTACTTCCAAATACCCTAAAGATACTACATAACTAAGCATCAAGTCGGAGGTTATGAATATGCAGTGAACTGTATATTCTCAATAAAATAGTCCCTGGCATCATGTGTTGCCATTCAGGAATCTTTTCATGAAAAACCTTAGACATTCTAGTCCTACTGTGATCTGAAATAGATTTATTTTTTTCATTCCTGGCATCTAATGTACAATAAATGGCATTGTTAGCAATATGAGGAGATGACATGACCCTGATAAGCAGACTTTACGTTAGCCTGTTGATTATTGATTGTTTTTATCTCCTAGGAGGGCACTAGTCTTCCTTTTTGGTAACGCTAATAGCTAGAACAGAGGTGCAAAAATCCATGGTGGATTGGTGATGACAGTTAATGCCCTCATTTCAAAGTCTTAATATGTCTAAGTGTCTTCAGCTGCTATTAGAAAAAGAGGTAATTCTCTACTCTGTAGTACAAACAAGAGGAGTGACTGCCTTCTGCTACAGCAATTAATTTTTCATATTCAAAAACTAATTCAGCTATAGGTTTATTAACATAGATGAGGCAAATATGATCTTCATTCCTGTCAAGACAGAGCAACTGATGTTATTGGGATAAAGGGGTATCATATGGAGATTCACCTTCCCAGCATCTTTTCTGAAGGTTTAGTTTCAGAAGTACTGAACTAGATGTATTAAGCTGGAAATATATTTTACTTTGTTTATTTAATTATCTTTTTGGGTTTAAGTTACTGCTGTGGAGATAATTTTATATTCGTTTCACTTAAGGATATGTAATAACCTGACATATTAAACACCAGAGATTTTGCAACACGTTCATACAGCCTTGGTCAAAAAAAGAAAACAGATTGCTCTGATGGGTAAACATGAAAGAAAGAGACCAGATGATTACGTGGAAAAATCTAAGATACTTGGAGTATCAGGTAAACTGTCAAGCCAGAACCAGTGATCTCTGTAACAACCACCTCACTGATATTTCTTGAGAGATTAGATGAACACACTGCTTGTTGAAAATGGTTAAGTCTTCACTGATCTGGAGCCCAGTTCTACCTTTATTGAATCCAAGAATGCTTTTCCTCCCTTTAACAGCCAAGAAAACAAAATTAGGCGTGTATAGAGGAAAAGCTCCCAGCAAACAATGTTTACTTTTAAACCTAAAACTGGAAAGGCCAAAAAATGATACCTGCCAAATAAAATACTGAAGCTTACTCTCAGCTGAAAGACTTTGGCTCACCATAACGCCTGCTCTGTGGATCAATCAGTCAACAAACTTTTGTACAAAATAAACCCCTAATCATTACCATGACAGCATTCACTAAACCACTAAGTTCTAGCAAGGTTGAGAAACTCCAGTGAAGTTGAGCAATCCACCCTGGCACTAACATCTGTGAGTAAAATTTTATAGAGATATGTACATCAGGATTTCCCAACTTCTGGGAAAAACAACATACATGAGGAGGGAATTGGTAGAGTTAACTTTGGCAAAAGAGCAGAGTAGCATGAAGAAATGTTTCCAATGTTTCTGGACTCTAAGTACTGTGGGAATTTATGCAAAAAAAAAATAGTCCGCTGCTGCTGCAACTCCTAGAATTCTCTGACATTGTTACATTGCAGGCTGATAAAAGAACACTAGAAATTTGTCACGTATTACATTGTAGCATTATTAAGCATTTAATGTCTGAAAATGTACTTGGAAAATTTTATTCATCACTCTGCAGACCCATAGGTCAGTGTTCTAGAGGTGGCATTTCAGTTATGCCAATCTTTTTGCCACATTCTTTTCTAAAACAAAGTCCTTGAGTGTGCAAATGAAAGATTATTTGTCTTTATTCTGCATTTTAAATCTAGCCAACTGCGAGTTTTCTATCTCTAGATATGATCTCCATTCTCTCTAAATGCTTCTGCTTTTAGCAGCTTCGAGATATAATCCTGATATGCTTGTACCTAAACATCCTTTAAGTGTATAGTGATACACTAATGCTGTATAACCCATTTGACATAAATATAGGACAAGACACTGCTTATTTATCTGATACAAGACGATATAGTTAATACTATTTTTTTTAATTCTACTTTGCTCATCCACTATTTTCGATAAAATAAATGTCACCGTAACACTAACAACCTTTCTTCTCTGTCTGGATTGAAAGCTGTTTGCCCTTATTAGCATTAGAGCACTATTTACATAAATAAATAATTTGAGACAGAGTAACATCATCATGTACTGATGGCCAAAGGGGTAGTAACAAACCTGGCTGTATTAGCAGAAGAGGTGGGGACTGGAGGCTAAAGTGTTAAATATGCTTATATTTTCAAGTTGTGAAATTGTTTACAATTCAGGAAATATATATAGCACTTGAGGTCTAAAAATCACCATTTGGATAACAAAAAACATGTAGGCTCACATTACCGTTCTATTTCCAAAAATCCTTTAAACCCCTCGAAAAAGTATTAAAAATAGTTCTGAAATAGCATCTTCAACAATAAAAATATCTTCCTCCAAAAAGGAAAATACACATTTGAGTCAAGTTAACCTAAAATTACCTTCAAGAGTACTCCCTGGCTGATATTTGGAAGAAGAATTATATGATTAAAAATGTGCCTAGTTTTAAAAGAATGTTTTAGTCTAATAAGTAGGTGTGGCTGTTTTTCTGTCTGTTGTTTTAAATTAAACTACACTTTTAGTCTCCCTTTAAAAATATTATTCATAAATTGGCTTAAAAGCCTTAGAGAGTTTAAGCTGCATATATATTTGAGAAAAAATATTGTTCTGTGGCTTATAAGTGCAAAGATTGGACTGAAGATCAGCAAAACCAGGAATGTATTACAATAAGGGAAAGCAGGTATAAGGTACTAGATACTAAAATAAACTGAAAATAGTTCACTGTAATACATTATGCTTTACATAAATAGAGAAGTTCATGATAGGTATTTTGCCTTGTGTTTGCATCTTAAATGTTCTTAGAGGAAGAGAATATTTTCAAAAGTGATGGCACTCGAATATAAAATAAAGCAATTATATTATTTTAAAATAGGAAATACGGACCTCTAGTGGTCAAAATATATACAAGTTACACTTCAAAGCGATTTAAACATCACTATGCTTAACTGTGTTATTTTCCTTTTCCTGTACGTTTTCTTCCCCATCAGTCATTCAAAATTCCATCCGCTCAATTCCACTGTTCAGTCATTCCACGACCATTGATTTTTCCCCAAAAGAACAAGTACTTTCATCTGTCCTTTTTTCAAGAAATTTTGGCTGAAACTGAGTACAGTTGATAGTTGGAAAATGAAGGGAAAATTAGTGAGAGTAGTTTTGAAAATAAACAAAAAAGAGATGTTCATTCTTTTCAGAATAAACTATGGAGCTGTCATTCAGAAGGACAGACTCTTTTGAAGTATGCTGGAGGAAATAAATACAGAGAAGTTCTTGCAGAGAAGGTCAGAGTACATGAACAGTTCATATTTACGAGGTAGCAATAACTGTTTCTGAGCTAGCACAAAATAAGTAATAAGCAATTTAGAGTTTTGATGTTCTAAAAGAACCAGATCCTAGAAAGATCACAGGCAGTTTACTTTCCAGCTATATAGAGCTGACACAAATGAAGCAGAACAGCTCCAGCTCTTGCAAGTGGAAGGCACAAAAAATTCATGGATAGGTTAGAAGATAGATTCTTTAAAATAAAAAAAAGCAGACACTGCAAAAATTAACAGCAGTTCCAACAGAATGGCAGTTGCTTTATAAAACACTGAACAGGAGGGCAGCTGTTAAACAAAAATGCACATGCCAGTACAAGGTCCTGCAGATTCTGTTTGTTCAAGTGCCAGACCCCCTCCTGATCAAAAAGAAACAGCCAACTTCACAGTTGCTAATGTGGATCTTTGGAAGCTTGTTTTCTGTTCTTGGTGCACGTGAACTGATGTATGGGCTGTGTTCTGGTTCTGTACTGCCTGTTGCTGTTCCGTTTCAGTAATATTTTGATTTATTGTCATTTACCTTGAAGTCAGAGGATGACCTCTGTGGAAGATAGTGCAGTGTGCTTTTATTTGCCCAAGTGTTTGCATTTCTCTCACCTTCCTCAATTCACATATCAACTCTGGACTGAAAATACCTGGGAAAGCCATGAGTGGGGAATGCAGACTGTTAGAAGGAGCATCAGAAACAAAGAGAAAGGTGAATTCATGGCTTCACAGTCAGGAACACTGGGAAAGCAGAGAGGCTAAAGTAGGCATTTGAAGTAGAGGAAGCTCTGTTTAATAAGGCAATGAGGTTAAAGGGTTTTTTCTGCTGTATAAGAAAAAAAAAAGCAGTGAAATGAAGCATTTGGAAAGTCTTTAGTTTCTCAGCAATTAGCCAAAGAAGGAATTAGGAAGGGGGGGGGGGAGGACACTAAACTCTGAAGATAAAGGAAAAAAAGCTTATGCTACCAGGAAGAAACAAACATAATTAATATATTGAATATATTGATTCAAACATTTTTCAGCTTCTCTTCTCCCTGTGCAATAATAATGTATAAAAATAGAATACATCATCCTCTTAAACATGGAAATATCTTCTCATTTGTAAGAAAAGTAAATAATCCACCTACCATCAGAAGAAAAAAAAACCTCTCATCACCAAATGGTGAAGTGGCTAAACTGCGACAGGGTTGGTCATCCTGAGTTTATTTAGTCTTTGCCAAAGCAAATATCAAAACCACATTTTTGTTCAAAATCTGACTTGTGACATCTGCTTACCTATTTATAGCTGATGAACTTCTTCCAGAAAGCTGCACTCAGTGCTATCTTATCTTTCAGTTTCCAAAGTGCTGTTTACCTTGCATGGGCTCAGCATTCCTTGTTGTTTCCACAGGCAGTTTAATTAGAATGCATGTTCACTCAACAGAAGCAATGAATGGACTGGTAAATAATAGTTGGTAGAGCAGTCTGAGGCATTTCATTATCAGTGACTTATTATAATCATTGTAATTAAAAAGATAAAAGGTCAAACAGGACAGTAACATACAACAGGGGTTTGCTGCTCACCAGATAATTTGCTTTGAGATTGATGCTGTCATGCCACTCAGTAGCATCAATTCAATCCTCTTAGAAAAAGCTCCTTGTGTATCAGCCTTAAAATGATCCAATTATCATTATGTTAACTCAGGTCATTTGAGATGCTTTAAGTGGAAATATCAATGTGCACAATTTCAATACTTGCATTTAACTGGCCAGTGGTTTAAGCTGCTCTTGTGAATTCTGACAGCATAAAGCTGTACTAGCCTTCTATTTCTGTAATGTTTTTAAAGAATCTGCAGTAGGTCCCACGTTGGAGTGTCTGCTTTGCATAAAATGTATGTAACCATGACCCTGGAACAAGCAGGTGAACTGTGACAAGTGAGAAAAACACCAAAAATGACAGAGGAACAGAAAAGAAATCATTGCCTGGAAGGAGCTCACACAACCATGGCTGCCCTGCCTCAGCACTCAGTACTGCTACAGGCCCATACTTTCCAAAACAGATGACTTGCTTCTCCTATGTTGATGCTCTTCCTAATGCTCTCAAATTACGGATGTCCTCAAGGCAGCACATCTACCTGAGGCTAGCTCTGAAACTTTAAAATTTCCAGGAAATCAAAGGCAGCTTGGGATTAGCAATGCCTTCCTTGCTGTGTTTCAAATGTAAGGCTCTTACGAGGTTCATTCTCACAGCAACCTCCAAGCTGATTTCAGATATACACGTAGCAATCCATATCTATGCACCTAAAAGCAACTACATTTCTGCTTCCTTTTCATTTACTGAAAACAGTAATGAATTTCTTTATTCACTGTCATTTCTTACTATAATTTAAACTGTTAACATACCAAACAAATCTTTTGCACAGTTCCACTAACTTCAGTGTTACACCAAAAAAAACTTTTAATTCCAAAAGGGTTATAGTCTTACACAGATAAATTGAAGTAGCATACTGTTTTTTGACCACTAATTCTTCATGAGAATTGTTCTGCCTTTGTTTACTTCCCAAGCACTCCAAAATAAGCTCAGGGAATTCAGTAGCTTAGAGAGCCAGACATGTTTCTCAACTCAAGTATTTTTTGTTTATTTTAACACATTTCTGAAAATGCAATGTAATCATTAGTACGCTTCTTGAAAGTACATATGCTATTAATTATATCAACTAAAGCAACTACTGGCATGAAAAATACAGGCTGTCATGTGAGTAAAAAAGGAGTTAAACAACAAAATAGAGTACAGTGAAAGGGTGGGTGATGTGAAAGGCGCATTGGCACCTACTGCAGTACAGAAAAAATCTCGTCAAAGGCAGAATATTTACCGTCAGCTATGTTTGTCTCAGCAATGAGCATGCCAGTTAATACACCAGAGCAGGATGCACTTACCAAATATTACCACTGATTCATTTATCTGGTCACAAAGAAAGGCCTTGCTCAGCCTTAACTGGGCTTTGATTTACTTTACTGCAAGTCTGGCTTGCAGTGGTGGTTTTCTTAGTAGAGGCTTCACTCCAGTTTCTTATTCCTACCTCTTGAGCCATAATGTCAGTGGGTATGTAAGTGGGCAAGGGCTGTGATAATGAACAGACTGCCCAGCACCAGCGTGTATCTGGGAGAAGGCAAATACTGCCAGTCCTTGACATTGCAGAGTCTAACAGTTATTGTCAAGTCTCCTTGGGCACTTTCAGATCCAAGGGATGAGATAAAAGGATTTCTTTATCTTGAAATCTTTTTATTGTGGTTCTTCCTGTCCTATGGATAGCATGACCTTCGACAGTGCCAAACACCACGTATCGTAGATTTGGCATGGTTTGAAAGCCAGGAAATACACCTCAGGTTGTATTATACATGTGATCAGAATGGGGTGCATTTCTTTGTGTCAGCTGTATTTGCTTGACTCACTTCTTAAACGTGGCAAAAATAGTTGATGTAATTTTGAGACGTCTGTGAGACAACTGAGGCAACAAGACTAATTCACAGAATGAATTGGAGAGACTGGGAGGTGTCGCATTGTGCGTCTTGACTAAATTTTTTAGTTGCATTTAATTAGCTATTCCAAACTTGGTAAAATTACCAAGAATCGAAATCTTTAAATTGGCCCACTAGCTTTATGGAAATGAATCAACTTGGTAATGCAAACATACAATAAAACATTAGCTAAAATAGAGAAATACTGAGTCTTTTAAAAGCTAATAAATGGAGAGCCAGAGGCTGACCTTGCTTATAAAATGCTGACTGCAATCCATATTCTAGGTTCAGTTCCTGGCTCCAGTTCAGATTTCTTGTGTGGGTTTTGCTGATACATACCTGTGCCCCGCTTACCTGCTAAAAATGAAGACTGAAAAGACAATCCATTTAGAATAAGGTTTATCTCTCAACAAGAGCATGTCAAACACTTAACAGAGCAGCATTCCATCCTTAACAGGAACATCAGTGCTGAGCAACACAAATAATGAGCAACCTCCTCCGGAACAACATGGCCCATATTTCTGTAATGACAGGTGTCTTTTCTTTCTGCAGTTGCCTGTACTGACCGGGCTCTTAGGGTGTGTATATTTATCTGTATGAAAGTGGCTTACATTTACAAGTGTTTTATTTTATTTTTAAAGCAATTGTATTTCACCTAATCTCTGTTTCACGCAGCACAAGTTGGGTTTGGCTGACAGCTGTCGGGATCCTGCAGACAGCAATAAACACTGCTGTGCAATAGTAACTATCAATTTTTAATTAATTTTTTTTAATCACCACTATTTTTGGAAGACTGTTTGTAGACGCTGGAGATTATTTAGTTTCAGAGTCACTTACAGCATACTACCTGCTTCCTAAAATCATAGATCATTAATAAGGATATAATTGTTGCCCAAGCCCTGGCAAACCAAGCAGGTACTCCATAAAGTAAATTTCGTACCATTTATATGCACTTAATGCAGTCCAGAAATATTTTTAATACACTTAAAAGACTACAACTTCAACTTTTGAATACGTAAATTTAGTCACTGGCTGAAAAGGTAATGTGAATTGTGGTTTCCCCTGCACCCTTAAACTACAAGACTGGATTTTTACAGAATTTTTTTTACCCCTCTTTAGTAGCTAAATATGATAAGTCCAAACCAGATGGGGAGCTAGGAAACTTCTGAATATTTAAGGGATTTAGCGTAAAACAGAACAGTAGATTGTGTGTCTTCATCTTTCTGTGTGATTTAGAAACTGGTTCAAAGAGTTATTGTATGGAAAAAAAAATTCTAGGGATTCACAGAGATCAAAATGAGCACTGATCTGAATTTGCTTCTTAATGCATTATATTTCTCAAATTTGCAGAATGAAACTCTGAATGGAATTCAGAGTGCTTAAGTGTAGTTTCTGAAATATCTAAACAACTTTGCTCATTGGATATATTGCCTATTTATGGGAAAAAAACTTAAAGACTTCTGAATTTATAGTTGTCTGCTATTTTGACTGTCTTATTTTCATGACATGTGTTCAATAGTCATTTTCAGTGGGAATCGTGTTAATTGAAAAAAGTTTTTTAGATTTCATTTATGTTAAAAAGCAACAAATGTTTAGCTGGCTCCTAACATTCTTACCTGTGTTTTATTCCACAAGGTCTCTATTAAAATAGGAATTGGTTGAGAAAATACTTGAAGATGGTTTATTTTTAAATTCAAAGACATTGACACATTGTGCTAGACACAAAAACTTGACATTTAATTGAAACATATTAAAAATTACGTCCTTGTCATGAATAACATTTTCTTCCTCTTACCCCCTCCTAGGTGTGAACAGGACATTTTCTCCCAGAAACTAGGTTACAGCTGAAGAGATCAAGATGGTCCCAAATTACTCTACCGAAGAATCCATTAAAAGAATCCACGTTGACTGTCCTGTGTCAGGAAGGCACAGTTATATCTACATTATGGTTCCCACTGTTTACAGCATCATCTTTATCATAGGCATATTTGGGAACAGCCTGGTCGTTATTGTCATTTACTGCTACATGAAATTAAAAACAGTAGCCAGCATCTTTCTTCTAAACCTGGCACTGGCTGACTTGTGTTTTTTAATAACTCTGCCGCTCTGGGCAGCCTACACAGCCATGGAGTACCAATGGCCTTTTGGGAACTGTTTGTGTAAGTTAGCATCAGCGGGGATAAGTTTCAACCTGTACGCCAGCGTGTTCCTCCTCACGTGCCTCAGTATTGACCGGTACCTGGCCATAGTCCATCCCGTGAAGTCCCGGATCCGACGTACCATGTTTGTTGCCAGGTTAACTTGCATTGCCATCTGGCTTCTCGCCGGGGTGGCCAGTTTGCCCGTCATCATTCACCGTAATATATTCTTTGCTGAGAACTTAAACATGACAGTCTGTGGATTTCGGTATGACAACAACAACACAACGCTCCGGGTCGGGTTAGGTTTATCCAAAAATTTGCTTGGCTTTTTAATCCCTTTTCTGATCATATTAACAAGCTACACCTTAATTTGGAAGACCCTGAAGGCAGCATATCAAATTCAAAAAAATAAGACCAGAAATGATGATATTTTTAAGATGATTGTGGCAATAGTATTTTTCTTCTTCTTTTCCTGGATTCCTCATCAAGTGTTCACTTTTCTGGATGTATTAATTCAATTACATGTAATAACAGACTGCAAGATCACTGATATTGTGGATACAGCTATGCCCTTCACCATTTGTATCGCTTACTTTAACAACTGTTTGAATCCTTTTTTCTATGTTTTTTTTGGAAAAAACTTCAAAAAATATTTTCTTCAGCTAATAAAATACATTCCACCAAATGTCAGTACACATCCAAGCCTAGCAACAAAAATGAGCTCCCTCTCATATCGTCCACCAGAAAATATACGCTTGCCCACCAAAAAGACTGCTGGGTCTTTCAACACCGAGTGATGCATTTTGCAATATACTTTTTTTGAACAACCTTGTGAATGAAGCAGCAAGAATGACAAAACTCGTCTGCAGTCCTGAACATCACAGCTTACTGCTCATTACAGAAACATTACATCACCTCAGAGAAATCATACTGTAAAGGTTTAGTGGTGGCCTTTTATTTTACATTGTGAAAAGGACTTCTTGGTTTTCATTTTGCTTTTCTTTACTGAAAGCACTGTAAATGGTGGACAGGTATGTCAGAGGTTCTGTCAGCATCTTGCTATTTACTCAGACCTGCAAAAGTAGGATAGAGAAAACTCCCAGCTGAAGTCCAGAGGTCTTTGTGAAGGAAAAGCTTCTATAAATTACATGAAGTAAGAGTTCGTACATACAGGAGCTATTGCAGGTTTTGTTCAAGGGGTTGATGGAGCTACACTGCTTGTTTTGTTGTTTTTTTTTATTAAATGACCTAAATGTCATATCATCATATTTATAATATCTTTTCAAACATGCTGTATGGAGAGGCCCAATTATAGACTCAAATGGAAATTTAAGGTCCTTGAAATTGGTCTAATTCTGATTTATGCTACTATTTTTTCTTTTTTAATTTCATTTTTTCCTAATAATATGTGAAATAAAGTGGAGATTTATTTATTAAATATAAATATATTTTTAGATTTATATTCCTACTCATAGATTACAAACATTGCTTCATAAATATACTCTTATACCCCAATGGATATTTTTATAGTTGTTTAAAACAAAGTGTATATATATACACACACAAAAATGAGGTTCACTTGGCCTTCTCTCATGGCATGCTACACTGACTTTGAAGAATATTACTTGTGGCGTTGCCTTCATATTCACTGTAGCTAGAAGGAAAATTCTGTATTTGAAAACATGAGCTCTGGGACAGAGGTGATCAGAAAATTTCAGATTCTTTTTGTATAATAACCAATGCTCTTAATGAGAGGAATTACCAACTAATCAAATCCGCTCAATTTTTCAAATTCTTGGTTATTTGATAAACTCATATTCTCATAAGTAGTAAAAAAGTGACAATGCTTATATTACAGTTTAACTAACACAGCTTTTAGTCACATCGTGAAACATCCGAGACCAAACTTTAACCTTGGCTTTTGTGGAATTTCTCTTCTTTTGTATGAAACTAAGCCTAGAGGATTTGCTCCCTGTAGAGCCTTTTTTTAATGTATATGGATCAAATTAAAATTTAAGCTAGTAAAAATCAGAACAGAAGGCTAGCTCAGACTCTCACTACAAATGAGGGGGGAAAGCTTATAAGCACCGTAGGAAGTTTCAACTAATGATATCTTCACATGTCCTTTTTACATCAAAAAATGAACTCCAGAAAATATTTCTTCTTGATTCACACTCATTTATTGTCTTCAAAGATAAGTGAGTTCATCAATACTTTCTGACGTAGCAAAACTTTTAAGAAAAAAGTCCAAAACACCATATATATCAGGTAGATAATTACTTGACCCTTGGGAATTTGCTGTATTTCTGGTCTTCAAAATTGTACATTTAGTGCTGCTTTGTCTCAGGTAGCAGGTGGTTGAATTATCTATATTTTCTGCTATGAGTTTCTTGCATATACACAAATAATTTAAATTATATTTTACTACAGAAAATTATTTTAAAACACAACAAAAAAAGATATTTCTGTAGTTTGCTACTTCTAAAGAAGACAATGGGACAACAGCCAGCTCTGGGAATCTTGTGCCTCTTCCTGCTCTTTCATTCACTACTTTTAAGGCAAGTTTCTTCAGTTTTGGCTTCATTCTTCCAGCTGCAAAATGGGAACAATCAATATGGATATATGTCACAAGGCACTATAAGGATTCACTAAAACTTCTAAATATGTATGTTAAAAAAAATGCTCTTTCATTAAAATTTCAATTCAATTGCAAGCTAGTAACTCAAATTTTGAAACCTGAACGTGTCATTTAAAGACACAGTTAAAATTATTTCTGTTATATATAATGCTGTATATTTAGCTTGTGTCTATCCTTGCACGTGCACGTGAGTCAGCCGTTTGTTAAAAATGAGTATGGCAGTAGTTCCATGCCTTACAAATAGCATCCAGAACGGTACCACTGCTTCAGCACTCAGTAAGCTGATGAAGCACTGACAGAGCTTGCTATTTATCTGTATGATATTCGGTTCATGTGCAGATACTGAGCAGCATCAGGAGCTTCCCCTGGCAGAAGCAGCTCGGTTTCAGACATAATTCAGTGTGCTGTGCTTGCCACCTGGTGGATGCAGCCACAAATTTGTGTTTCATCTCAAAAGTTGTTACAGGAGGAGAGAGCAGTATTTCTTTCCATGCCTCCTGATGGATCTGGAGATCTTTACCTATGGCAAAGTATGAACTTGTCTGTTTGAGAGGGAGATAACTTCCTTGACAGGAGCTAAGGAAGCATTTCCTCATCATCTTCTGATTCTCTCGGTCACTGAAACCTGGTGTCCCCAACGACAAAAACAGGTAGCTCCTTTGCAAAACATTGATTGCATTACTACAAAAGCCATCCCAAAGAGAAGAAATATATATGTATAAAAATAAAAATCAGTGCATATTTCTGGAAGTGATAATTGTTTAGCTGAAAGGA
This sequence comes from Dromococcyx pavoninus, assembly GCA_033558185.1. Lineage (NCBI taxonomy): Eukaryota > Metazoa > Chordata > Aves > Cuculiformes > Neomorphidae > Dromococcyx > Dromococcyx pavoninus. The sequence continues at coordinate 357,482 of JAUMJL010000094.1, read as the reverse complement.
CTCAGTTATCATCAAGAGAAAGAAAAGAAGCAGAATCAATACATGAACAATAAAAATTACTGTATTACAGTGGAAGACAAAAGGGAAGCCATTGGTTAGGGATCTTGGTCATTTCATGCTAGATCCTGCTTTTTTTAAGAGACTGTATCCTAGGCTGCTGGTACCACCTGTCCCTACCTGCATCATGGGAAAAAGCATGAGCAGGCACATCGGGCTGAGTTGCTGCAGGAAAGGCAGGAAGGGATTGCAGCAGGTGTGCTCTGAAGGCAAGTCTGACCTTGAATTGATAGGCAAAGAAAGTGGAGGGCAAAGGTGCTGTTAAATAACGCTGGGAAATTTTTGTTCTTCTAGGGGGTAGGAAAATTGTCATCAGCTGCCAGAAAGAGCAGATGCTAGGTTATTGTTTCTTTAAAAACAAAAGAAGCAGAAAATCAATAGATACTGAAAACTACCTGGAGATTATGTATAGCCACATCCTGCAGTTCAGGCATCCCCACAAAGCCCCAAACTGACAGCTAACTGAAGAGTTCCCATTTCCCCCAGCACAACCAAACAACTTCCATCACGCATCTACCGTAATGAATGCAGGTGCTGAGAAACACCTTGCTGAGCCTTACGCTCCCCTGCCCATCTCCTTGCTGAAAGTACTGTGCTGGAGACCTGTGCACGGGCTGTGCAGAGCAGCAGTTTGACAGAAGGCAGGATCTGGCCACTGTTGGGGACCCTTGACTATAAAGCCCCTATTGATGTGCAGGTAGGAGATAGCCAGATTATTCTTTGGTACAAGAGCCTACTCCTTGCCAACAGAGAAGGGGGGAGTAAGATTTGACTTTATAGGACTTCTCCATCTTTGAGGAACTCTAGATCAAGCCATCTTAGTTTCATATCAAAATAAGAACTAGCTGTGTATGATTAAGAAAATACTCCCACTCTCTTAAAGAACACAAAGTTAATTAACATGCAGTACTACACTGTTATTTTAAAAAGAAGTACCCAGAGTGCTTTTCATCCTCAGGACGACCAGATTAAAATACTTGAAAAACTCTTACTCTGTCCCTGTGCTCTCCTGGTGTGAGGAACTCAAGCAAGTATTAATGGGGACAGCATACAGCCAGACCTAAATACTGCAATCACTACTCAATTATATTCTGTTGACTTGTTGGAATGAATACTTTCTTTCTGCTGGCAGAATAATTACTAAATCACACTCTGTTTGACATGTACATAATCTTTATTTTTATTTATTGTGCGATAGTACTTTATACAACTTGCGTTTCCTGCTCTGCTCTACTTGCTTGTCCATTCTATTCCTATCCTATATCACGCTATATAATCTGCACTGGTTAGCCTAAATTCCAACAAAACAGTTACAGATACAATAAGGGATTAATCTGGCTTCTCAGTTTAACGCTCTCCTCATGTTTACATTGTTAATCAAGATGTTGTAGAGTGAGTACGAGGCCAGAATTTCTTTACCATAACTACTATTTAGGTAATGGTTTCCATCATCTACTTGGAACTGTGACAGCAGCAGAGAATATAGTACGATTCCCAAGTTTGGTTTAGTTTTTTGCTTCCACAGCTTCAGCAACGATTTATCTTCCTGACCACCTTTTAAAGTGTACTGAAGTGCAAGTATTCCCAGGGCAAAGTTTGCAATGGGAAGGAGGAACAACTGCTTGGGAGGGGGACAGAAAAAGGCCTAAAACAGGGACTTAATGATTTTGGAACTATTTAATGTTAAATATAAATACTTAATTTTATTTTTGCAACAGATTAAAAAAAAAAAACCCAGAACCTAAGAATAAATCTTCCAGAAAGTTTTGAGAGGCTCTTTTAAGTTTCCTAATAATGTTCTGCTCAGTTTGGAACATATCAAACCATTCTTATCCTGCTCACAAGGTCAGGATCTCCAGCTCTGCTGTTCTGCATTGCATCACAGGCTTGGCCAGACCATCATCCCACCAGCTTGTACAAAGTGATGATGCTGTTCTATTAATCACAGAGTCCATTTCAACAGCAACCTCACCACCAAGGCTGAACTAACAAATCCTCAGTGTTAATGGCAGAGCTGTCAAGCTCATTGTCACTGTTGAGTCCTGCACATGTGGCTAGACATGCAAAAAATAGGTACAGGTGGCGTTTGAGAACAGCATTGTGTGATCCTTTTGGTGGACTGGGACCACGGCCTGGAGCTGTAAAAGCAGTTGGTAAATTAACAAGAACTAAATATTATTTGATTTTAAATATTTTTGTGCAGTTGTGAAGTGGTGGATGTTAATGTTTTCTATTTCAATAGAAATACTATTATATTGTAGAAGTTTACCACTATCATATATAAGAACCTACTGTCTGAAGTATTAATAAAACCATACACATCATCAATTTATGTCTTTGTGAAAGCCATCTCCACTGCTTTATTAATCCACTCAAAACAAAGCTATATGTTTCTGTATTACTGTAAGTACTACACTATTAGTAGGTTATCTATAGCTTTGTATCTTAGGCAGTATCATCCTTACCCAAGTATTTATATTTGATGCTGTAACATTTCATACTACCATTCCTCATTCCTTTTAATCCAAGCACTCCCTAAACTTTAAGTTGCAAACACAGGCTGTTCATCTCAAATAATGGAAAGGATATCCAGCTAGCTCCAAAATCACACGTAGAGCAGCAGTTCAGTAATTCACTTGTGTTTCCCAGAACTGGCTAAACAAGTTTCCTTGGAGTGGATACTTAACAAATTGCTAATTTTCCTATATACAGGAACGACTTTTTAAAGCAGAATTCAGGCTTAACTTTTTAGAAGCTACATTAAATTATAGGGACAGATTTACTGAGAATATTGTGTCAAATACAGGATCACACTGCATTATGGCCCTGAAAAGCCAGACTCAGACTTCCCGTAGCTGAGTATTCAATGTAAATATATCCACTTACTTAGAATAAGCTTTAGTGTTTCTATGTGGTGCCACATTGTACAGTGGCTTCAGTGGAAACAGGATCAGATTCCAGGATAATAAGAGAGGATTAGTGTGCTTTTTTGCCAAAAGAATAGTAGAATGGATCACATTTTTCCATTTAAAATCTGTGTGAAAATGAAACTGAATTTAATCTTCCATATCCCTAGTCACCTCCACTCTGCTTTTTAGTGACACACACTGGAAAAAAGTGAAAAACAGTTAAAAGGCTGGGCCTATGAAATTTTTATAGCTTATTTACCAAATAACTAACTTTCTACGTATCTTAATTATTCCTCAGCTTTATATATTGGTAGTGCTGTAATGCTCCCATCAAGCATAGGCCCTGGTGCAGGAGAAGGTATACATACGATCCCTTGGAGCTTTACAGCCTAATCAGGGAGTGAAAAGTTGTTAGAATAGAGTGGAAAGCAGAGACTATTGCTGAACAATAAAGAAAACTGCAAATGTATTTCACCCTGCTGTTAAATAAAAACCAAAATTTATTTTTTTAACCAAAGTGAGCTAAAGAGATGTTCTCTTACTGAAAATAATAAAGCAAACACAGTAAAAAAGAAAACACTGAAAGGTTTTATGTTATAAGCAAGGAACAACCCTGTACATATAAACACAAACTTTCAAGCATCTCCAACTAACATTCTCAAGCAAACGTAAACTCCACCCTTTTAATGAAATTGGATAACCAGAAATGTTTTAATCAATGGATGAGTAGAAGTTATTAGCAGCCAATTTGCCACTACTGAATTTTCTTAAAGAAAAAAGAAGTCAAATCATGCATTAGAAACCCATCAGATAATTATATGTGCAGAAAGGACAATTCACTGCATAGAGACTTACATCAGCTTTGCCAGCCTAGTCTGAACTCCTCCTCCCGCTTAGTTTATCACACAATATAGAAATACACCATCCACCCTTCCAAACCAAACCAAAACCATAATAATTTGACAAAAATATAGTATATATAAAAATAATGCTATGTATACTTAATTGTGCTAACAACTATGAAATACTGAAGTATCTAAAGTTTGTTTTCACAACTTTGAGTAGCTTTTTTTAAGCTTTTATAAGATTCAGTTTTGCACTGTAAAAAGAAGTCAAAGCATGATAAAAATTTGCAGACCCAAGGCCCTCTTTGTGTGTAAGAGCTGAGGGAATGAGTATAATTTGCAGGATACCTTTCAAAGATAGGTCATAAAAGAATGTACATGAGATGTAATTTCACTTACTAGAGAATTAATATTGAACCTGGATTTTGTGATATGATTACTCTAGGTAGAAACGTAAAGAAGCATGCAGGAAGGCATACTTTACATTCTATACTATATTATAGTATACAGTGCAGTGTATACATGTTAAATCTAGCAAAATTGTATTTCAGTTATTCTTGAATTTCTCTGCTCATCTCCAATAGCTCTATATTGTGATCTGTAATTTTTGCATGTGTAGACAGTAGATCTGCACCGCTGTTTCAGAAAGAGTTGTCACATTTTAGACAGGTTTCTGTCTAACATAAGTGTGCAAAAAAGTAAGCATTTTTCACAGAAATATCATCATCATATTGATTCTATTTTGAAATACTGAAAACATTAAACAATCCAAAGTAACTTTAAATAAGTGTTGTTTTAACTCAATCTTCACACCATATGGTTAGATTGTTTTTTCCAAGTTTTGTTTCACAAACCAACAAGTAGCTGTGTTTTTAGCTTTAGCTCCCAACACAGGTAGCAGAAGAAAAGTACAGAAGGTGATGAAAATGTATATTATCTGTACAACTCATACCCCAGAAATTCTGAAGCGGCACGTAATTTTGTTTTGATCAACAGCATTTGTGACTCAATTTCCTGTTAATTAAAGAAAACTTTAAATCTTTATTGGAGAGACATATTGTACTTATTGCTTAAGTCTAGTTAATATTCTACCAAGGGATATGCTCCTACAATTCTTTTACCTATGGTCTTTTAAGCATCAGTTTTCTTGTGGACTCACAGTTAAGGTGCATATCAAATATTTTTCAAAAACTTGACAGATCAGTGCCAAAACATCAGCATTCATTACTGTGACCCACAAGTATGCATTGGATTTAAATGTGGAACTGAATCACAATACTGTCAACACACCAGGAGAGTATACAGTACATTTAATAAAAAAAAAACCAAAACACCCAAAAGACCCAAACAAACATCTAAAGGCACATTCCTACCTCCAGCCCCCAAAAAATCTGCAAGGTATTCTCTTCCTTACATTTTCACTGCTTATCTTAGCGCTATTTAAAGGTTACATTTTCTGTCAAGTTAATTCAAACATTTTTACAAGGTTATTCCTTGACCGAACATGCCTTTGTCTCTCCTGCAATATCATTTGATCGGTGACCTCTCTGTGTTACAGGAGGAGCTGATCAACACTGCAAAGCTCCATAACTTCCAGCTACAATCAGATCATTACCACCGATATTCAGACTTGCAGAGTGTTAGCGTGCTCAGCACACACTTACGGAATCCAGTTTCACTTACTGCAAATAAAATTTACTCCTCTGGCCCAATACAGCCACAGAGACAATGGCATCCTGAAAAAAGATGCTGTAGATGGAGACATCCTTAAATTTCACCTGCAATGCCTGTAGTATTACATTTACTAATGATATGTAACACTGACTGCCATCCAGCACATATCATCTGTGTGCCACTGCTGCACTCCAGCGTGCTGCAAATATGCACCAAAACACACAATGGTTTGTTTTCATTTGGCAAAGGCTTGTATTTAATTAACCATGGCTGCATTTAACTTCTGGTTTTTTCTACCATATGTTCTTCCCCTAACCCACAGACAGTATTTCATGCATAGCTGTTAAGATCACTGTAACAGTAGAGAAAAACACATGGGCAGTACTAAGGATATGCTCCACAACATTGTTTTCAAATGTGTGTTTTCACAGAAAACAAAGGAATCCAAGACTTTCTCTATATGCAATTTTCTTAGGAGGCCTCTACCAAATTAGAAAACAACCATTCCTATGCACAAGTTTTGAATCACAATTTAAATATTTGAATTTAAACTAGTCTGCAATTCATTTTGCTGACTCTGCATTTGACAATATTTTGCTGGCAGTCATTTCAGTATTTCTTTCTCCTTCAGAGGGCCTCTAAGTAACAAGAGATAAGATGTTTTTAAACAGAGGGGAAAAAAAGTTTAAAAATACACAGAACAATAAATATTTGAAGATGGGTCAAGGCAGATACAGTTCCTAGAGCTGCATTACAGGCTATTTTCTTTACATTGAATATGGGTAGATTTCAAACTAAAAGACAGAAGTTGTCAGAAGGCTCAATGTTACATCAGGCTGTTTGAAAGGTGTAAGTCTGCAGGCATTACAGGATCAAAGTTTCTAATATGCATTTAAGCATACTTCAAACCCTTTGACATTCTACATTTAGAATTCCACCTTGTAAGAGCAAGCATTGCCATTGATTTAGAAAAGTAAAGTCAAAGCAGTTCTGCGAACAGTGGCCATAAACCTGTCAAAACTGCTCCTGTGAGCAAACATTGCAGTCCAAACACCACTCCTAACATTTCTCTAGCATGGTACTGAAATCTGCTTTATTTCCATCTGAAAGGGATTGCTGTATCGATGAGATATTAATTGTTAGCCTGTTGAATGAGATTGCATTTTTAAGATTATAGAAAAAAGAGAAAAACATGTAATTGCCTGCAATGCACAATGCAGAAGAGCTTTAAGAAAACGGAGTGGTACTGTGGCATGCAAAAGAAATTTATCAAACAAGAACCAATGCTGGTTTAATTGTGTTCAGGCTGACATCAGCTGAATTTTACTATTGGCTTGAACAAAAAGACAACATTCAAAGTTGTTCTACAAAGTCTCACACGCTACCATTAATTTCAGAAATGGAGAAAAAATAGCATCTGAAAAATCTTTTTATCTCCTCTTGTATAAAGATGAAAATAGAGCCAGCCACAGAAAACTATGTGAATCATCATGACAATATATACTGTGCAATCAGCTGGGTGGTTCAACACAGAACAGATCAAGTCAAAATAATGGAACCAACCCTTTGATCCATCTGCTTGGACAAGACAATCTAAAAAATACCCCAAATTAAATATTTTGTTTCCTCATCCTATGAGGCAGATTCCTAGCCATCATCATTGGGGGGTTTTGGTGGACAGCATTTCTTTGTAGCATGTATTAATCAGGAAATTAACCTGACGTTAATTCTGCCTCACTATCAGAGACTTTGAAGTCATTTGCATTAAAACCATGTACAGTGTTGCTTAGTAACAGAGACAGCAAAATAAAGCCATAAATTGGGAGGAGGAAGATGAGGCAGGAGGAAATCATAGCAGCATAAAAACTTTTATTAGCACTTAAGCGTATTTTTCCCTGATTGAAGCAGAATTCATGGAACAATTACAAGCTCACGACAAAGGCTGGTAATGATTAGCCTTTAAGAACTACTGTTATTTTCTGACAGTTTGGAAGCTGGTTTTGTTTATTTCAGGAAAGGAAACATCAAATCATCTTTGGGCTATCCTAAACCGAAGACACAGATTAGCACCAGCTAATTATCCAGTGCCAACATTTCACTGAAGCTCCTGCTGTAGAGCAGAAGACTTATGTAATAATTTATAATTCTAATTAATTCTTGTCACCCAGAGTTTTGAAAGTAATAATATACACTTCAGTAGCCAATACTTACATTATGCTCCACAACAGTGGAAAATATGCAATCCAATTATAGTGAAGGACTTATTGGAGAAAGAAAGAGTTGTGAAAAAAATTCAATAAATTCACTCAGAAACACTGACATAAAATAAATGTTGTAAACAGAAAAAAATAGTATTAGAATAAAGTCAAGTCTAGATGAAGTCTTTCAAGCACTTCACAACATTTTACCATCATGCAAACAAAGATATGCCTTTTTCATAGTAGCTAAAAATTACTGCTGTTCAAACATGGAATGTAAAAGGTTTTTTATTTTAAAGGTCATACAACTAATCTTGTGTAGAACAGAGAATTTTTACAATTCTTCATAGCACGGACCCAAACAAGGCCCTCTGTCTTGGTATTCTATGTTATTAGAATCTTGGCATTCTCTAATGTTATTACAATCTTGGCTTTGACTGGGGGTTGGACTAAATGACCTTCATGGTACCTTCCAACCCAAACCATTCTATGATTCTACGATTTAATCACATTATTTCAGTAAACTTTGAAAGGCCCAATCCTAGCCCTATCATATCAAAAAATTGCTGAAACTTTCAGTCAGACAACACCTTGCTCCAAACATCACTTCAGAGCCCACCCTCAGCATGTAACTATATAGCAAGATAAAACTGCAGAGTCCTCGCCCCAACCAACCAAGCAGATACAACGGTCAAAGAGACAAGCATTGCAGGACACTTTCTTTGTCCAGCAGAAGAGCTGATCTCCTTCTTCTTATGCTTATGCCACAAATTTCTAGAATAAGCAAGTTTTTCCTGCTCTGCTCTTCCAAGTGAGAGCATAGAATTTTGTTCAGTTGATAAGAGCCACCAGAGAAGAGAGCTCTACAGTCTCCCTGTCCTCTTCCAATTCACATGCACACCGTTTCCCCTACTTTATTGTTGACCTCCTTGTTCTGTCTAATCTTAAATGAAATGCCATGTAGACAAGGGAGACAAGTCCATGTATTTGCTCTGTAAACACATTTGTACATTTATGATGCTGGATAAACACAACACAATAAGCTGGCATTTACTTAAGAAAATCAGAAACAAGACAGTATGTTTTTGAGCCATTAGAAAACTGCATATATAAAAAAGATAGTTTCTTAATACAAAAATCTCTTAGCTTACAAAAAGGCTAAAACACATGCATTTGGAAGTAAGAACAGAAAGTATAACAGAAGTACAAGTGTTAGAGAAGTACTAAGATTAGACTGAGGCTGACCCTGCTTCCGTTTATACATGTAGTCTACCATTTGCTAGAATACATTTCCTCTCAGGCAGTTGTTTTAAGACTGAAAAACATAATATAATCTTCTGACCACATCCCTTTAAAATAGCTACTTAGTTTACTACATCATTCCCATCAACACAATATCAAGTGCATCCACAAAGTCACAACAAATTTCATTTAAAGTTCAATTGACAAATTGTTAAAAAGTCCCCAGTCTGCTGAATTTTCCAAGAAATACAAATCTCCATTAAAAAATGCTGCTGTGAGAGACAATTCTGTGGAAAGTTAGATACACAAATAAAAATAAATCAAGCTAAGACATCACCCCATGTGATTTCCTGAGGGAGAATACCCCATAGGATTTCCCAAGCTGGGAACAAAACAATAGGAGACAATCTGTGAATTAATGCTCAATCCGAACATAAGAACTTTATATACCAGAAAAATCACTTTTATCCCCTCTAAACCTTTTTAAAAAATGTAAGCACTGTTATTTATCAGTTCCCTAGTGAAAAATACTCATGGTTTTCTTTTAAAAAATGATGAAGCAAACCAGATGCTGCAGATCAGAGAACACAGCAAAATAAGGAACAGTTGTTCGCTTGCTCTCCAGTGTGCCATCCACATCATTTGCAATCATGCAAGACCTCATTAGGCCATGCGCTGAGCCAGGATGCAGCCCTACTGCCTTGGGAGTTGCACACGTGCAACTGAGATCAGGATTTGGCTGCCTACTTGCTTTCCTGGCGCAAGGAGCATAATCCCCACCGCATAAATTCTTACAGATGCACGGACAAACCCGACCACAGGGTAACTCCACTGGTGGCAGAGCACACATTCCTTGCTTTGGACACAGCTCACACTTAGCACATTTGTGCTTTCACCAGTAGAGACACAGCTCACACTTAGCACATTTGTGCTTTCACCAGTAGAGACACAGCTCACACTTAGCACATTTGTGCTTTCACCAGAGGAGACACAGCTCACACTTAGCACATTTGTGCTTTCACCAGTAGAGACACAGCTCACATTTAGCACATTTGTGCTTTCACCAGTACACTGAACCAAAAAAAGATGAAATGAGACTGTTCACTTCTTTTACCAGCTAGCACAAAGGGCAAGGAGCCCTTTGTAATTCTGTTGTGTCAAAGCCCACCAAACCATCAGCCTACCTCAGAAAGCAGCACTGTCCTCTCTCAGGCAGGTGGCCAGTGGCTGGCAAAGCTGTGGCATTAGCCCTGTGGCCTGATGCAAGCCCCCAGCTGAAGGGGAAAGAAGTTACACCAGTCTTTCACTTCCCCGAGCACTGAGTTGGTTTTCTGTGCAGCATAGGGCTCACAGACCCCCAGCCCAAACAGAGGTGCCCACTGCAGAGGAGGGAGGTGGCCTGGGGGCTACACTCTCCCACACAGCTTCTGTTAGGGCTGCAATGATCAAGCTGCACCCTAGCTACTAGGAGCAGAACCTGATGCTCCTGAGGGCACTTACCACCCTTAATAACCCTGACAAGCACCACCTGAGTTCTCTCCACCTTACCCTTAGCCCAGGACCCCATTTCAGCTGAGCCTGGGGCTCTGTCCCAGCCCCAGTGACACTGAAAGTGTCCCAGCCTGTACCCTCCCTGCACGGCGCTGCCTGGCCATCCTAGGCTGTGTCTGACCCCGGTGCCCCTCACCAGGCCCAATCTTGAAAGAAAAAAGTTGAAAGGTTTGAAATTAGTTTCATAGTGGCCTCTGGGCCTGAGAGCTGGCTGTAGAGGGGACCAGGAAACAAAAGGTTTCCAAGCAAGTGTTGCATGGGACATCGATCAAACTTCAGAAATCATAATAAGTGAGTGCTTTGGTTGGAATTGCCAAAGCAATTTCAGTCACATTTTACCATTTAGCTGCTTTTAAGACTCAGTCTCACCTGGGGGCAAGTCTGAATTTAGCTGGAGATTTCAGGTGATTTAAGATGAACCAGAGGTTTCTTCCAAACCTAGACAGTCCACCTAGCAAACATTAAAATAACAGGCAGGAGGGAGATGTGTAGCACACTGTGGTTTGGCCTAGTGATAAAGGTCCTTTAGGAGACAGGTCAAATGGGGAATTTACAGTCCTGAACTTGTAGCTACATTCCTTTACCATTTCCTTTTCACCTTGTTAGCCTAGACGCCAGACTAGAAACTATTGGTTTCTCTGTTTCAAAGTTCAAGCAATTTAATCCATTTATAAACAGGTTTTTTTCAAAATGTTATAAATTCTTTTTGCAACACCTATGAAGGGAAATTTTGACACTGAAAAATTTTAAGAGTAGATACTTTGGACATCTATGAGGAATGACACAGGTTATCCAGCTTTGGGTCAAAGTGATTGACTAGCCAACTGGTGAGAAACTTTCTGTTGGTTTAGAGGGCACTTTTGAGGCAAAGGGCAAATTGATGAAGTAATTCACTAATTAGACTTCAGCTTCATATTTCTCAATTCTTTCTGCAGTTCATAACAGCAGGCAAATTCACTGCCATTCATTAGAAAGGGTGTTGGCCTTGTGCTAAGGGCGCAGTTCATGATACTGAAAACAGTAACTTATAGCAGACAAATACAGCCTGTGATAAGCTTGGAACAATTACAAAAGGCCTTGGCAGAGTGTCAGCGCAATTCAAGAGGATTTTTTGGCTCCTTGTCCCTTGGGATGGTATTCCTCTAATAGGTGGTGTTTCACAAGAAATCGTTAAGATCCATACTCCTGAACCACATCTGACTCTTTCAGAACGTGCAGTCTCTCCCACCAAACATCTTACAAACTCTGACAGAGCAGGATACAGAATTCAAAGATGACAGGAGAAACTCTGCTTTGTGCTGTTATTTTTACATTCTGAAAGAGGAATGAGCCACAGTGACATATTTATGATGAACTATTTGTATTGTGAACACATGTGCTTTCCAATGTTCATCATTTTCCCTGCAGAGCTTGTAAAACCTTGGAAACATTGATGCTAGAGACCTGCAAAAAGTATAAAACTCTTCAAACCCTCTGCATTTGCAATGAAGAATGTTCTTAGATTACAAGCTATTTGACCCTAAATGTAAAATACAACTCCCTTCTCCCCTTCAGTCTTAAAAACTTGGTCTAGCTGGCAAACAAATCAGACAAATCAGAAATTACTCCTGTAAGGAGCTATACAAGATTTAAAACAACAATCTGAAATAATTTAGTTCTGAATTATATTGAAACAAGAATTTAGAAGAGCTAAGAGAAAAAAGTAAATAAAATGTTTCACTTCTGTTATGTAGAGAACATCAATTTTTCTTTTTTAAAATAAAAATTTTTCTTTTTTCTCAGCATGGGGCTATTTCATTACAAAAGGATTACATTTTTCCTAAACAGGCATAAACCTTAACCAGCTATTTTATTAATGTGCAATTTGGGACAAATGGGGGGGGGAAAAAAGCAAATAAGTACGTAAAATAGTATTAAGGCGATTTTTAAAAAAACAACTTAACATTATATAGCCCCCTGTAATGATCCACAAATAACTCTGTACAGTTGCATCCTTGTTACTGCATGGGATTGTGGCCTAAGTCAGCACTTCTCAAAATGCAGTCCCTAGCAAGCAGACTCTTTCGTCCAAATTTCCAGATGCTAAACTGCATAAAAATAAGTATAACATCCATTAAACCTTTTTTCCATGTAAGTAATTGCTGCTGTAATTATAGAATATTATGAAAGGAATGAAGGTCAGCACAATTTCTGAATGGGCAGAAACAGACTACATAAGGGAATCTTTCTCTAAGCATGTGGCCTAGCCCAGAAACAAGCTTAATAACTCCTGATGCAAGTTTATTTGAAATGCAGATTTTAATGTTTTTTTTTTAATGCTTTGTGCTTGTCAGGTTGCTTATATATGCTTCCGTAGTTTGTCTGCATTATTCCAGTTTCCTACCCTTCTGCCTCACTGCAGTTCCTCAGGGCAGAGTGAATTATAAAAGAAAAATGGTATAAATCAGAAGTTCATGTAGCTTACACTGCAGGGAAAAAATATAAAGAAATATAATGCTTTTACTGCCTAACTCTCAATTATAGAAAAATAACATCAGTGAAAAAATTACTACTTTCATAATTACTCCTCTCAACAACTGTTTTTTGAAATCCCGTTAAAAGCTCTCAGAGTGCATTTTAAACTTTGAAGCAGTGAAGTAGATCAAAGTACGTGTATGTTTATTTTCTCTATTAATGAAGCTGTATGGTATTTGACAGCTACAGGCAATGTGAATTGTGTGAAACTTGTAGGGTAATAACAGCAATAAACTTGAAGCAGTATGTGTCTTGATAGATTTAAATAGAAAATAAAAATGTAATGTTGCCAGTTAAATGGATTGTGGTGTTTTTCTCTCCTCAGGCCAAGCATGCAGCATTTTAGACACAAAAGAATTCCCAAAAAAACCAAAAAAAACCCCAAGGTTAGAAAGGAAAATGATGGGTTTTTTTAGTTATGAAAGGTGTAGCTTTCCTGTGTTTTAACCAAACTGTATTTAGAGGAGAACAAATAATTTTAAAACAAAATCTGAATTGAAGAGATAGGAGGCAGGACATGGTTAAATGGATTAGATCACCTCTGGAACAGACTTTCATCAGGAGCATATGTATTGCTGCACACATTATTGCCACATCTTCAACACAAATACTTCTATGGGTATGAATAAATCAGAGGCCGGGTTGACAGATGACAGTAACTTCTTTAACAGAGAGAGCAATTGCAGAGAGATTAAGAACACTGTTTCTCTGTCAGTCAGTTCTTTGAACAATGAGCCCATCAGCATATCTGTTTCTTGTAAAACATGGCTATGTTTGCTAGAGCGGTATCTGAAAAGAATGTGACCTCTTGATGTCGCTGGCCCAGCCTTTACAATGAAAAACTCATAGGGAAGCAAAATATCGAGGAAAATGTTTTGCCTAAAAGCACAAGTTCGTCCTCCGAAGCAACATCTACCCTTTGCTTTGTCAGTTTTCCAACAACAGCTGCTAGTTATCTGTCATATTAATATGCTTTCCATATACTGTGCTTGAAGCAGCTGGATCAACTTGAAACCAATTTGAAAAACATGTTTATAGAGAAAGGCAAAGGAAATGACCTGTAACAATGTAGACACAATATGTTCCACATGAGAACTCCATCAGTTGAGTTTTTACCAACTCAGTTGTTTTATTATCATTCAAGGTCTCCAATTTTCATTGTGCTGCTGTTAGTAGGGCTGGGATGCCTCTGACTTCCAATCTGTCTTCCCAATATTTTCTATGGTTCTGTGGTCTCAGAGAAGAAGCAGCAGTAAACCAGCCATTTAAGCCAACAGCTCCACCACACATTCCTGTGCATCTGCAGTGGAGTGCAATGACTAAACCAGGATTTAATTACCTTGTAGGTAAGTGAGAAGAATAAGCAAGCAGGTATTTCTTTTCTTTTGCAGCTAAGAAGAGACAAAAATAAGCCTCAAAGAATAAATACTACAAAATGGTTCAAAATAAATGGTTTTTCTCCCAGGTAACTTCCATGAAAAATGTGATGAATCTTCCTTGTAACAAAGCGATCCACCTCCCATCCACTCACCATCCATTCCATCAGAATTTAGTGAAATACAACAGTGAGAAAGATTGCAGTTTTCACTATTTTTAATGTTAGGGTCTCATCTTAGAATGTAAAGAAGGAGAAAGCTGATGAAAAGGTCATTCTAATCTTTCATTCTGCATAGAATTCTTAACTTGAACCAGAATTACTTCCAGTAAGCTGAACTAGTCACTTTTTTCCCTTGAACTTTGAGGCTAAGAATGTAAATCTAAAAAAACCCCACAAATGACCATCTTTCCATTTATTTTTCACATTTCATAAAGAAACATATACATGCTTTTAAAATGATATTTGACAAAGGAAGTACTGCAGGCCCATTGCTCTCCCTTGGCACTGATAATTTTGAACATTTTGGTGGTTTTGCATTTAAATTCTCAAGCCTAAATCCATCATTTACAGAAAATTTCCTTTGTACCAGTGGTATTTTGAAGTAATGAGTGTCAGTTAACTACAGAAAATATTTAAGTACAAGACTGACTAAAACACTATGCTGTAGCTCTGCAGAAACACACTTGTTTCAGTTGCCAAAACCAAGCTGTTCATAAGTTCCTGATGCAATGTCATCATGGGAAAGCCATTGCAATGGTACAACGTGTGATATCAGGAGGTAGGAAAGCACTGAAGCTACTAAGCAAAGTCTGTGGTGGTTCCTCCTCTGAAATGCTAATTTGGTTTGTCACAGTCAGAAGCAGAACTTGAGACTGAAACAGCACAGAGCAAGAAAGAAATATTAGGCAATGCTGCTCCAGGCTCCACCTATTAGTGCGATGTTTTATATGGATTGGGAAATGTGACAATCCCAACAGACCCCTGTAAACACTACCAGGATAAAAGTACAAACAGCAACTCACCTCGAAGACATCTGGGGCATTCCATCTGTGAAAAGCCTTAGAAAGCCTATAAATCCACTCCTTTACAAAATATCATGGAGTTCTGTACTGCAGGACCAATGAGCCCTTGTCAGATTTTTCATTCAAAATGGAAACCAGAGAACAGCAATACGGTAAGAAGCAGCAGATTTTTTTTTCCCTTGGGCCTGGGTATTCTTTCAGTAGTGCTCTTTGTCAAAACCCTTGCCTATAAATTACACTGCCACTGAGTATATAACAGCCCTTGTCTACATATCACAAGAACTGTAAAACAAACAGAAATAATTTAAAAAATTAAAATCCAAATATTGTGTTCCATTAATAAATTATTTTCACATGTTATTTATGAAATGCATGATGAATCTTTGTAACAAATTCAACTCTGCTCTTCCAAGTTTAAATCAAATGTGAACTGCTAGTAAAGCAAGTCACAAAAAAATGACCTCTCCTTTAATATTAAATCCCTCTACACTTAGCATAATTTGGAAGGCTTATTCTGGAATTGCATAAGGCTCTCAAGGATGCTTTTCATGCCTGCTAAACCTACGAATGGTCTGTCTATCTCATACAACGTACACCCCATTGGCTTGTTCCATATGGATCACTCAAAGAACAGGGCTTTCCATTAGCACAGGCTGAAGCGTAAGTCTAAAGATCTTAAAATGTCCAGAGGGAAAGAGGAAAGCTTCCGCATCTCAGGGGTACTGGGATATGACTGACAACCTTACTGGATTTTATTTCTGTTATTTAGCCTGACAGCACCTCTCATCTCAAGTTACAGGAGCTTGGGGTTTTTTCTAGGGGGAAGGGGAGGGTGGAATTGAACATCACAACCTGTTCTTATTTTCATAGAGTGAATAACGATTACCGGTTTCTTCAAACTTCAGACAAGTTTCAGCAATTTACCTAAGTCAGAAAACAGGCTAGGACAAAGGCAGCTTAAAGAGAGCAAATATCTAAGTAAAAACTATGCATGAATCAGAAGCAAGCAGAATCCTAAACTTCATGTGTTGTTGTAAGCTTCCCAGTTAGAAGGCAAAGCCAGATATGAGCAACATAATGAACAAATCAAGAGGCAGCTTTTCTTAGCTAGGAAAATCTCTGGCAGTAAAAGAATAGAAAAATATCCCCCAACAGCTAACCACAGACAGGAATTCATCTTTCCCTATGAAATATGACAAGGTAGAAATATTATGGGGTTTTATATAAAAAAGGTATTTTTATATATATATAAAAAATAGATTTTGTATTCATTATTTTTATCTATTTGAATATGGTTCTTTTTCTATCCTGCCAAGCTCTTAGTCCAGACCTTCTGATGACATTTGCACCAAACCAGCAGTTGAGATGCTGCTCAGTACGGCAGGAGTCCTCAGTCACAGAGCATCATGAGTGTGACATATTGGCTGCAGAATACAGCATAGGGCCTTGGGTGAGCATTCTCATCCATGGAGCACTACAGCAACATTTCCACATCAAAATGTATCTTTTTTCTTTTTTTAAGAAAACATTTTAAATAATTCACAGAAAATATAAGGATTTCAGGTAGCTGTGATGTTTCAGGAGGCAGGGGATCAAAGCATGGTCTCTCTCTCTCCTCTTCCTTCACCACTTCCCAGCAGATCTGGTTTCAGCGTTGGAAGCTGAGAAGTGCAGAGGAATGTAAGAGGCTGAGATAAATTAGTAGCAAAAATGTAAACCTGCATGGTCCCAGCATCTGAAATACCTGTATTACAAACTACAGATTTACAAATTGTTTCCAATCAAGTTGGTAAAAATTAAATGGTTTCAATCATGCTCTATCAAGCAAAAAAATAAAACCAATTTAATTAAGACTTGCATGGGTGTAACAGCAGAATATGGACACTGAATTTAAAGCAGCTATCTTATCTTGGATGCCTAAACATTTCCATGTGTACAGACAAAATGTTTCCCAAGAATGTTGTTAGTTTAAGAACTGCAGCTTGCTTCTTTTTTTGCCTTGTCAAGGTCATTCTAATACAAGTTTAACAGAGATGTGTCCAACTGAATTAATTAATTTCCAGATAATTCATGAAAGTGAGATTAGGCTATGGCTACATATGAAATTCTTTGCATTCCATATGGTTTCCTTTGTTCCATGAAGCCTACCGTTTACACAAAAAATAGGAAATTATCCATATGTTGAGGAGTCCAGTTTTATCTTTAGTTATTGACTTCCTTCTACAAATAAAAGGAATTTTTCACATAGACAAAAAACATACCTCAGTCAGATTTGGTTCCACACGCTTCAGTAGCATGAGTTTGATTTGTTATTTTTTCCCTGTGATGTCTCACAAATAGCTAATACACTTGCTTAAATCAGACAGGTTCTCCCCTTAGCCTGAACTTTGTTTACTTAACACGTTCACAGAGGAAAAAGGGCACCAAAATTAATTCATTCAGCTTAATTTGCCATCCGATAGTCATATAATGAGAGAGTTCTCACTACGGTTTTTGAAATTAGTGATTTTTTATAGGGCTGTCCAAGTATAGATTATTTGTCAAATAAACTGCTTTGGAAGGAATCTTATGAATATTTCTGACCAACTAAAAACCATGACTCTTTTGAAAAGGAATATATTTTTACACAAATTAACATGCAGAACCCTGAATTTACTTAATCTATTTGGACTTTTTGGTTTGGCATTTTTACATGACTTTTTTATTGTTTTTTCCTTTTTACAATACGACATGAAATCTAACTCCAAACTCTGGTAGAAAGTAAGAAGGGAATTAATTTTAATGATGTATTAATGTATGTGTTTTGCTGGGGAGGAAGCCAGATAATTAGGTGAAGTTCTACTTGATCATAGTGGAGTTCTACTTTCTTCTGCAACTTGTGAATTTGTGTTACTTCATTAATGTGAACGGAGAAAGTTTATGCATTTCTAAACAGCCTCATTTTTCTGAAAAGGTAGAACTCCTCCATATATAACAGAAGTTGCTAAAACCTGCCAGTCAGCAAAGGGCACCAGATTTCAAAATCAGTCAGAGCTGAAGGTTCCAAGCACTAAGCTTCAAACTTTTATCAAGCGTACAAATGAAAAACAAGCTATACAGGAGAAGAATGTTAATGATTTACATCATCCATGAAAGCCAACACATACAAGAAGCAAACAGAACAGTAAATTACATAGCAATCTGTAAAAAGAAGTTTCAGTTAGGCCTAAGTGTGGAATCAAGCTGCTCAGCCCACTCTCTTCCTTGGACCTTTCTTGCTGATGTTTCTTATGCATCCTAAACTCTCCTGTTATCTATTATCTGCCTTCACTCCTACTCACAGTAATCCTGCTGTGCTGTGTTAACTCCGATGTAGTATCACTATCTGGACCATATTTAGCTGGATGAAATAGAGATTCATCTGTCTGTGTAAATCCTTCAGTTAAAACTGGAGTCGGATGATTGCACACTAATAGTCTGATTTACCTCCAGCCCCTGCAGAGCCCAGAATGGAAATTGGGGGTATACTGAGAAAGACAACGTGCTTACAACCTGTATTGGCTCTCCTGAAGAAGCCTCAACAGTGGGCAGTTACTCCTGTATCTCGTTACAGAACAATTCTCCACTGCCTCAGAAGCATTTGGTTCTGTCTTGCTGGAGACATTATACAGGCGTAAATGTGCTGACCTGTGCCTGAAGAGAAACTCCTACATCCATCAGACAGTGCAAGGAGATGAGAGCTGAAAGTTTCAAATGGCTTCTATGAGTAAGAGTACTGAGTGCCTGCTTACTCAAGTACTTTTTCAGATTATGAATGGTTCTCTATAGGTGTGACCTCTCACTACATATCCCATGCTGATCTCAGTGCCTTAAAAATTGTAAGGGGAAGGACATCATGTTTTTTGTATATTTGAGCTGCCACTGAGTCCTGCTACAACCCTGGTAGCCTTACAGATGCTAGGGAATAGACTTCAGTGTAAGAAACTGCCACACTCTTGCACCTGACAGAAAGTTCATCCTAAGGATCCGCTAATTAAGCGGAAGTCGTCCATAACCAGTGGTGTGAGGTCAGTCCTCTTCATTACTTCATTAAATACCTTTTTCCTGTTTGGCACTAAACAGCACTTAGTTTCTGGGAATTCTGGCATTGACAATAACTTTATTCACTGCTTCTATTTTAGCATATTTCACACTTTTTCAAGCAGATAAGAATCTGAAAGTATATCATATACAACAACTTCTAACTAGGAAGATACTTTCTGAACACTAAGCAATCCATGCACTGATCATATAATGAAGCTGCCACACATTCAGCCTTAATCCTGACAATTAGAGTTCAATATCTATTTCACAGGAGATAACTCAGCAAGAATCCACTGATGCTACAAAAGAACAGTTACAATTTTGTTGTTTCTCACCTATTGAGCCCATAGCAGAATTCGAAACACATCCCAAAGCCATGACATCTACCTCTTTTTGCTCCATATCCTAAACCTCATCACTCCCATTCTTCCTCTCCTTATTCAGTTCCTGTTCACATTAATAGCACCTGCAAATGTGATAAAAAATAAAACGAAGATACCTACACATAGCTACTAAAACAGTATGAGCATGTCCCTGTGCACTAAAGTTGAAAAAGCTTTTGATGAATTAAAAGATGCAATATTAATAATATATAAATACAGAGAAAATACCTGGATAGCAGATTCTGCTGATACTGGCCTCTTCAATGTACTCTCAAAAATCCTCAGAATATATTCAATAAACTTACTCTTCAAAACTACAGTTACCACATATAACCTTAACAAATAAATGATGATGAGAGCATTCCCATAATTCAAACACATATGGCTACTGTGGCACATTAGGATTTTGCTACATTATACACATAAGCAATGTTATGATTTGGGCATTGAGGAATATCTCAGTGGTCTTTTGGAACTTAATAACTATCAGACAATACAAAGAAGATAAATTTTTTGATCAAGGACTATAAGAACTGGCAATATTTTGTGACTAAAAGAGAGCAGACTTTTTAAAATATAGCTCAACTATCTGAGTTAGGAAATCTGTATCTACTGAAGCTCCTAGAAAAAGAGATTTTATCCTCAGACTTCTGGACTTGTTTTGAAAAGAAATGAGATGAAAGGCTTCATAGGATAAAGGATGCTTCTGAAATGCTAACATTGATATGTATTTTTTCCTTCTATATCTGCAGTTACCCTTCATAAGCTTTTCAAAGTGGAATATCAGAGTATTTCTATTCTTATAAATAAATAATTCTTATCTTATAAATTCTTACAAAAATTAGTTTCAGCTGGAATATAGTCAATTATTTGCATCAAAACTTTTTACAGCTCATGTCACTAAACACAGGGAATACTCTCTGCGAGTGACAACATCACAGAAAGCTTTATTATTAATTATCAAAAAACAAACAACTCAACAAAATTGTAACAGATGACACTTTTTTCCAGCTGTGCTTATCTGAAGTATAAGACAAATTACGTGTCCTGAAAGAAATTACTACACACTTTCCTTTCCAGGTTCAGCTGGTTTTGTTAGCTTCTTGATTAAAAAACCTAAATTTCCCTTCTGAATCTTTTCAAATATATAGGTAATACTAACCTCTGCACTCAGTATTAAGTAGTGAAGGCCAAGGTTTACTCAACCATGGCCAGCCTGGTTGGCTTGCAGTCAGACACTAGAAAGAACAGAAGGCTTAACCAAATTTAATTTGCTGTTTTATTTATCCTTACGCTGGCCATCTATCATACAAATATTAAACATTTATATTTTGCAGTTAGAAACATAAGACAATGTTTACAGCTAGTTTACGAGCTAATCTGACAAATAACCATCAATCCTGAGATGCCAAATAAATCACTTAAACAGGGTTCTGTGTTATTGTTTTTTCCTGATCTAGTCTGGGGTAGAAACAGCAAAAGACTGCCATAGAAATTATAGTATCCTGTAATGCTTGCCAGCTCAGTAGTTGATGGTAGTAATGCTGTGTCAATTATTGTTTGGAGAGAAACATATATGCAACATATAACAAAAAAACCCACATCCTCTCCAATTGCATGAAAAATCAAAGTATTTCTTAAAAGTAAACTCAGCCATTCAAATCTGGCAGTCTTCGCTTTCTAAGAGGCTTCTCTGTGCTGAACAGGGAATGATCAGACCTACAATTTGTTTGATTACTTCTTGTGATCATTAATTCAGTGCAAGATCTGGGCTTGGTCATCTCCACATTGTTGTCCTAAAGTATTCATGGGATCACATCCTTTTATCTGGTATCGTAGAAATCATCATTGTAAAATTAAAACTACTGAAGACTTTGCAGTATTGTTTTGACACTCTATCAGTATAACTCCTGCTGTGATCCTTCTTAGGAGACTTTACGTGAGATTATTGCTGGGCAAAACCCTGCAGTGCTCCAAATTAGGCCATTAATTGTAAAGTAAGTTCAAACCCTATGGTTTGGCAAAGACAGTTTTGGATAAATAGGCTCAGTAGAGTTTTGGAGTCTCCTTTTAGGAAGATATTCATCATGGGTCATGTTGTTCAACATAAACTGCTGCATTTTTGGTATATTGGTTTTAAAAATATATTTCTAGGTATCCTGTATAAAAGGCCACTGCAGCTTTCTGAGTTGACTCCAGAGAACCTCATAAAAAATTACATGCAGAATCTTAAAATGGTCATTGACAACTGAAATTTATGCTCTATGAAACAACTGTAACTATGTCTTTTAATCTGAGATAAATATATATTAATTTTCTAACAAAAGTTCACATATTATATCATATGTTTATATGTCAATTTCTGCAAAGTAGCAGACATGGAGTCAAAGAACATCTTCAAGATTATCTGTGTCTGAACCCTTTTAATTTGTCTGATCACTTAGACATAACAGAAGACAGAACTAACCTCATAAATTCCATTCTTTATATATTTATGCATTGATTCATTTAGAGGCTCCCTGTCAAAAGCATCAGTTACCTCAGGACACAGCATCAACAGACAATGTTACATTTAATGCCAAGTACTCTCTAATGAAAACTAAACAGATGCAAGTGCAGTGATGCAAACACTATTGTTTCTCAGTTTAGGCACAACATGAAAGATAAAACTAAAAATGCTTTTGTATTACTATGTTTCATTTGATCTTCTTGGCCTACATGTAATACCCACAGTAGTGCTTAATTTAAAAGATATTTACCTCTGATTCTTACATGATCAATTTAGAGAATATGCATGAAATAATGAATATATTATGCAGACTACACACACTATGTACAACTCTACTCTGACTAGAAATTTCTACATCCACAGTTCTGCAGACACCTAAATTACTCATGTTTCAGTGAAGTGACTAAGAAAAGAACAAGTTCTTCTCTGTTGGGAAAAAAAAGGTAATTGCTACATCTCAACTGTGTTTCTTCTGCCTTTGTAAGAGTCAGCCTAATATTATTCAGGAAGAGGGATAATGCTGTGTGATTAGAATCAGTCATGTTGCAACCATGTCTGATAGATATCTAACATTACATAAAGTAACAAAGTATTATAAAGTTTGTTATCCAGCAAGCAAATGATTGGAAAAAAATTAATGAACATTCACATGCAACAGAAAACAACAAAGTGAATTAAATTCACTTTCTCATACCAAGAGTTTACCCAGCTCAAGTGGGAAGATTCTTTAGCCAGCCTGCCTTGAGATTTTCAGCTGTTTTCACAGGTGTGGACAAAAACACACGTTATAAATAGTACACAAATAAAACAAGGCCAAAGGAATAATCTATCAGTTGATCAGTGGGTTGTTCTGGTGTTTAATTGATAAAAAGCAGGACAAAACAGGTTATAAAAGCAGCACAGAAGAACTGAAAACCTGGGCTTTTTTTCTTTAAAACAATGTGGGTGTTCTTGCTTCTCATAGGTGCTGCAGCTGCTTCTGCTCACCTGCAGGATCTTGCCTTTGATGGGTAAGAACAGACATCGAGTTTTATATTTGCACAATTTCTTCTGCATGAGCAAAAGCCTTTAAATTGACTTACCTGTTTCAAATCCAATCTTTTTCTCCCCTTTCAGGCACAAAGTGTTCCGTGTAATTCCACAGAATCATGAGCAAGTGGAAATCATCAATTTCCTTGCCAGCAACATACAGGTAAAGAACCCAGGGAAGGGGCTATATTGCATTTGAAAGGAACATTTCTCCTTTTGTTCAACCAGCATATATCTTTTAAAAAAATCATGCTACTGAATTAAAGACCTAATCTTGATTCCATCCAAGTCAGCTGGAGTGTTTCTTCAGAAGAAACAGGACAAAGTGATAAAGCTAGAGCTACGCAAATACATTCCAATACCTTCCTAGGAAGTCTGGCAAATCCAGTCTGAGTATCAAAGCACCTACCAGAATTTATTAACAGAATAAGTTAATCTGAACTGGTGTATTCAGTATGGGGTACTTTCCAGAATGTATTAAATAAAACATAGAAATTCCAACTACCACAACTTTTACCATTGTAGGCAAAACATTTTGCTCATGTAAATAATCAAACAATCTATACTCCTAACAAACTGAACTTCTCTTTGGCCTCTAGTCTCTCATGTCATCTTTTCTTCTCTGACTTTCCTTTAAAGCTTCCTTTCTCTCCAATCAAGCTGCATGTTTCTTACTGACCTTGATGTAGATATATGATGACACAATGACATGAGAAAAAACAATAAAGACAGCAAATGTGTTTTCAATATTTCTCTTCAGCTTTGATGTTGTAAAATAGCTGTTGGTGAAAAAGACACCATTATCTGTAGAATGAAAGGATGATATTTTTAACAAAGCACAGATGTGGAGAACTATCATCACATCAACAGGCTAGTATAACATGCTGGGACAGTATTCTGTAGAAGAATACAATACTGGAATGGTGCTGCCAACATTAAGAAAATTAATATACCATGCTTGTTTTTAAGTGTGAAGTATAAAAGGATTGTTTATTTTCTTATAAGCAAAGAAAATGTCCCTGGACTACCATATCATACACTGCTATCAGTCAGAGTTGATGTGGTAGTATAACCCCAACAGTCATCTCTCTTGAAGACACATAGTTCAAAGGCATGAACCTCAATTTCCTTTACATTCCTGAACGGCTGAAAAGGCACTAAACTGGAAAACCACCTTTGCTTTCATTGGCTTTTAATATGGCACTATATCCAGAGGTCTGGAAGATGACTACAGCAAAAATACATGGAATGGTAATAGCATTGTCATTTGTCCACTCTGAACTAAGCATCTTCTGAAGGCACAGGTTCCTCACACCAACTTCAGTGAACTGAATCTTAAAAGCACTCATATAGACAAGCCTTCACAGCTGATTTATGTAAAGTACGCGTGTAGCATCTCTCTGGTATGGAGTCAGGAGTTCATTTCTGCCTAATGCTTACAGGCAAAAACCTCCAATGAAATCTGCACAAGAAATGGAAGACGTTGTAAAGATAGTTATAACATTCACAAGTCTGTTTGCACTCAGATACTGTAGAATACTTGGCATTTGTGGAATTATCACTGCTGTCTCCAGAATTCTGCCATATAAATTGCAGGGCCTAATAAAATCTTCTTAACCAGTTTCCAGTTAAAATTTAGACTTCCGGCAAGCAAAGTCTGGTCAGTGTAATAGGATAGGAATTAAATTCACTACATTAATCACAATCAACATCACACACACCCCTACCTGAAAATCACAGCCATATGTATGTATTTGTTTATGTATACATTTGGTCTTCTTCAGGTTGATTTTTGGCAGCCAGAATCTGTCACAATAGTAAGGCCAAAAATGCAAGTCGATTTTCGAGTTGAAGCTGACAAGTCTTTTGAGGTTGAAGATCTTTTGAAAGAAAGTGGAATAGAGTATAGGTAAGTTTGTTCTCACTACTGTATTTTGAATAGAAGGAGATCAAATCCTGGGGAAAATGTGTTTGATCTTTTCATATTGGTCAACTGATCTCCCTACTGCAAACTTCTTTCCTCCTGTGGAGGCCTCTACCGGGCTCAGCTTTCCTGTGGCAGTTCAAGTGGACTGTAGCTGCTCTGTATTAAAGGGTTGAGATGAATTGCTGATAGAGATAAGAGACAGGAAGCAATGACTTACTAAAAGGAATTTTCCAGAGGTGAAATCTCACTGCAGTACGCAAGGGTAGAGTACTGATGGGACAAGAAAGATCTGCCACTAAAGACAAAATGCAGCAGAAGTCTAGAAGGGTCCAGAAAGTACACCAAATAGGTTTGCACGATAGTAACAGGGAGCTGAAGCCAGAAAACGGTAAGCCCCAAGGGTGACCATGAGAGGCTCCCCACTGATTTCTCTAAGCAACAGAATGATAGGTAAAGGAGAAAAAAAACCACAACTGGTAACAAGAAGACAATTCCCAGGTGAAGGGCCAAGGGAGTGGGGAGAACAGACTACCAGGACAGCCTCAAGGTTACTCAAGTCACACAGCAAATCCATGACATGGGTTTCTCCAAAGTGAACTCTTGATTGCCTTCAATATTTCCTAAGTATACCACTCAGAATTTAAAAAGCCCTGAGTTTCCATGACCAAAAAAACCTATAGCATAAGCAGAGGGAATAGACCATACTGCCACATTACACATGCTTGAGAATAGAAGCATTGTAGTGAGTAGCATTAATGGGATAATAAGGAGAAAAGCGAGGCAATTGCTTATACTTCATATATTCCACTCACTATGCAAGCATTAATTGAGGATGATGAGATGCCTTTGGGCTGGAGCAGACTGTGGCTGGCCGTCTTCATTCCTCCTTTAGCTGCACCTGAGCTTTGCAAATTGGTTTGGCCTAGCTTGATTATCAGGCTTCTTCAATGTGTAATGGATATTCTGTCAACTTCATAAACTCAGACACTGAAAGTCAGTGTTACTTGACCAAATTCTCATGACTTCATTTGGCTGAGAGTTTTTGTCTCTCAGACTCATAGTTGTTGCCACCAGACCAAACACCTTCATTGGACACCTCACAGTTCTCATTAAACATAATTTTTATCCAATGATAATGCATCCCTAAATGTACTTGGCCTCATGTTAACCATGTCTGATTTGGACGCTGCTGGGGGAACAGAATCTAAAAACATTCTAGAAGAAATAATTTTCAATAATGCCGCAACCCACATACAGCACAAGAATCCAGTTTCAGTGGAATTTCCTCTTTGGCAAAGGAGGACTTACTCTATTTGTGTTAGTTTTCCCTGTAATATTTGCGAACTCCCTCAGGCCCATGCACAAATCTTTCGATTGCAACAAAGGCCATAAAGTCTGGAAGGTGTCCCTGACGAACTTGAGCGGCGCGTCCTTGCGACAACTCAAGCCATTACAATTCTTTTGAAGTGCAGCTGCAGTGCCATGACATCATGTCAATGTAGTCATTTGCACTGTTTGTTCTGAAGGCTGATGGCGCCTCACAAACTGGCCTCCTGCTCTTCTATCCAAATCACAAATGATCAAGGACATATCCTGGATGAGTAAGATTTCCAAGAACGTTAAGACGAGCACTGGAAAAACAAGAGGACTACATTTTTTGATAGCCAAGGTTGAAATATAAGCAAAAGGTCCTCAAGAGTATGCTCAATGATGAGCTGTGTTTTTGTGTCAGCCCCAGGGAAAGACAAACAGCAGAGATCCAAACAATCCAGAGAACATGGCTGGTGTTCTCTTGCCATTGTGTGTTCCTCTTTAACAGTCCACCTCATCTGCAGTAGTGTAGCTTGGAGGATGGATAATGCCACCTGAAACTGAGCTGTCAAACCACACCTAAAATTTGGAAGCTTGGTTTGACAAAGAATTTAATCAGGCAAACACCTCTGGGTTGCTGCATGGGAGTGTTAAGTTGCTGCAATCTAACTGTCCTCCTGTGCCTGAAGTTCAAAAGAGGGCGCTTTTCCTGTTGAGGCAGAGGCAATCCCACAACAGCCTAGAGCTCATTTTCTACACACAGTCTGTCTCAGCATGGCCATTCTTCCTAGAGCAATCCTGCCACATTGAAGGTTTGTCAGTATGGGAGTAAGCAGGCAGGTGCTAATTAGGAGGAAGCTACTACTCCTTGATTATTCTCATGGCAAGGTTGAGGCAGGAGGTAGGTTGAAACTTGAACCTAGTATATCTTATTTTCAAATGCAAAAATCAGCCCTTGTACAGAGATCAATTCACAGTCCATGCAGCCTTGATTCCAGCAAGACCCTGAAAGGTTTACTTGGTGTTTACTTTCCTGCTAGCAGATCATATGTTTCTCTTTACACTTTTTATGGTGCCTTATTGCAGAGTTCTGATTGACAACCTGCAGGCTGCACTGGATGCCCAGTTTGACAGCAAAGTGCGTACAGCCAGACACAGCTACGAGAAGTACAACAACTGGGAAATGGTAAAGTCTAGACATTTCACTTTATTAGCTCAGTATTTTAGCCTCTGTAGTCAAAATGGCTTCTGATATGCTTCCCGCTTATCCCTTTTCCTCTCCCGTTTCATCCATTAATAGGATAACTCCTTCTCCAAACTCTCCTCCCTCTTCTTCTTTATTACTCATTACCAAGTTAATCCATATAACCCATTCCCATACACCTCTTCCCCCTACTTGTGCTCCCAGTGCTGCAAAGAAACTGGCAGAAACCCAATGATCAAGTTGACATACTTCACTAGTTTGTGCTTTCCTTTTTACCACTTCTTTCATCTCTTCTGTCAAAAAACTCAATTCTATGCCTTGCCCCAATTCTAGCTCTTCATCTTCCACCATAAAACTCCTTCCTTTTTGTCACAGCCACATTTATTTTTCCCAACACATAATCTTGACCATGTCACTTCACATCTTTGCAGTGACTCCTTATCACCCATTGCACCACAATTCTTATACTTTGAAGTATGACAACCCCCTTTTCACATCTTTCCTTACAAAAATCTTTCATTTTTGTGTTGATCATTGCCCACTAAGAACCTGTTAATATTCAAGCAAGAAAATTTGTATTTCCTCTCCATGTGGTAGCTACAGATCACACACAGAACAAAACAATTTTCCTACACCAGAACTCTACTAAAAAAATATCCTTTCCACAAAGGTATTTAAAAGTAAGAACAAAAGTTCTTCTCACCCTGCAGAGATAATTGGCATGCAAAAACTACCAGCATCCATAATGTCAACCATTTTTTCCAGTATTCTCTTGCCATTTTGTCCAGATCTGTCTGCTGTTCGCTGGCTTTTTCTCAGCTCATAAATTGCTCTTTCGGCATGAAATTCTTTTTTGTGTGGATGTGACAATTTTTTTGTGAGCTCCTGAAGGCACCCATAAAAAAGGGAATCTGCTCCAATATTAAGATAATAAAGGCTGCTATTACTTTCTTCTAATAATAAATAGAATGAAGGAGATTGTCTTTCTTTTGTATCTGGCATTGGTTGACTGTTCCTACAAATCCCTGCCCAGCACTTCTGTTCGTAGTTCAAGAATGATGATGAATCAGAGCCATGAATCTGAAAAACATTACAACATGTACAAGATTGAAGGTATTCAATCTACTTAGTTTAACAAGAAAAAATGTTTTTCTTTTGTTAAGAGGGTTTAAGGGCTGGCAAAGTCATAGCTATATAGGGTAGCATTCAAAGGGTTTTGTAATCCACCAGCAAGGATGGTTTTAGATAAATTCATACTAGAAAATCTTAATTCAGACATACAGCTCTAGTACAAATAGGAATTAATTCTCAGAAATATATAAACTGAATTTAATATCAGGTCAATTTAGATGCTCAGAAGGATCATTCTGGCTCGAAGTCTGTGAATCAATTACTCTGGACCTAAGGACAGAGCCATAAGTAAATTTAATCTCCTTATTAAACAGATAGCTGCTTGGACTGCTGATATTGCTGCTCAGAACCCAGGCCTTGTCTCTCGCAGTGTAATTGGGGAAACGTACGAAGGACGGCCAATGTATCTTCTCAAAGTAAGTTCTTTGATTTCTTTGTGCCAGACTTTTCCTCTATTAACCTCTGCAAGATTATGTCTATTAAAACACTAATGATGCTAAGATAGTACTATAAATTTTGCAGAAAATCTAATATATTTTGTTCATTACTACTATAATTTTTTAAGTTTTTAAGATTTTTTTAAGAGGCATAATGAATTATTAGAATTTCAGATATATAAATTTAACCACACTCCTGAGAGCTATTTGAATGATCATCTACCTTTATGTTCTCTCCATCTGTTGTTTGTAAACTCATTTACTCTAAAAGGATCTATAAATGTCAGTCTCTCTAGTCATAGCCAACAAATTTGTTTGTATCTTCATCATATATAATTTTTTAGCAAAACACAACAAATAAAACACAATGATTTAAATAAAGGCAAAAGGATAAAGATTACTTGCTCAGAAACTCATAAGCAGTCAAAGCAATCAAGATCAACTCTTAGAGACACTACAGGAAATAAATCAATAGTGCAGAATAATGAAATAATGGTGGGGAGATTATCTATTAATAATAATGAAATTATTAAGGGTCTATTATTTTAGTTTGAATATCATGGTCAGTTACAGCTGAGAGCACTCCATAGATGTCCACTTAACCAAGAAATGCTAAAATTCGATTGTTTAGGTCAGCAACGTGACCGACTTGTTCTGCATACAAATTATTTTGTTCAAGACCTGGGGGTTTTGTTGTTTTTTTTTTCCTAGGTGGGAAAAAGTGGTCCAAATAAGAAGGCTATCTTTATGGATTGTGGTTTCCATGCAAGAGAGTGGATATCCCCTGCATTCTGCCAGTGGTTTGTGAAAGAAGTCAGTAAGCTTAAGAATGAAAAAAAAATTTTACAAAATGCAACTATGTTTAAGAAAATCTTAAGCGAGGAGCAAGACCTGAGGCACCTGCAGACTGCCTTTTTACCTCTAAATACCTGTTCTTCTCTCACCTCAGATGGTTAGGGTGTAACTAGTTAAGTCAGATCTTAACGGTTGGACCTGTAATCTTTCAGCAGCTTAAGACTACCTAAAAAGCATGTGTAAGAGGTACTGATAACTACAAGAGTTACTTACACAGTCTATAAATTCCTTTTTGCACCTGTAGTCAGAGAAAGGTGAGACACAAGAAAACAAGCCTAGTATAACTATAAACAGTCATGCTCTTTACAGAGTTATAAGGAGTAGGAAAATAAGAATATTCAAGGGCACATCAGAAGGCATCCAAACACATCAGAAAAGTCATTTCCCCACAGCATCAGATGCTGTATTCCCTGCAGCCCATTTTACCCAGTAAGGCAAAAGAGTTGTTAGAAAGCTACTCTCAGCTATGTACTGAGGGCACTGAGGAAGTATACCTCAGAGAGGAGGAAGACTATAGATCCTTCCTCTTCAGGAAGAGGAAAATACATATATATCCCTTTGAGCTGCCACCTCAGATTATATAGAACGGTTTGAAATCATATTAAGGAAAGAGTTGCACAGGTGAAATTAACTTCACTTCAGGCTGGGTTACTTTAGGCCTCGAATTAAACAATTTTATCTCATTTGACTTGTCCTTCTCCTCACCACCAATACACAGAGGTGGGAGTTACAAAATGCTGCACAGCCTTCTCTATAAAGAAGAGGGAATCAGTGGAAATCAGCTTAGCAGAATGACTCACTGATTGAATCTCAAATTTTGTAAGAATTCCTACTTGAAGATTAAAAAAAAAAACAAAAAAACAACAAACCCAGAGGAAGCAGCTGGGATTAATATGCAAGTAAAGAAAAGCCAGAATACATGAGTGAGCCATGCTGGCAGAGGTCTTGGTACCAAGTATAATCTCAGTCTTATCAGACAGCCATGCGGTTTTGTGTATGGAGCAGTGGAAATTGGAAGTGACATCTCAGTGGAGTCAATGGGAATGTGATTTCATTACCTCCTAATAAAGGCTGCAGACATAATGTGCTACCATTTTTCTCTTAGCATTCACGTCACTACAGCTGTCATTTTCACTGTCTGGTCACTTAATTCATGTGTGTGCCTGACACCAGCAGTGGTTCTGCTCAGTGGATCCAAGTGTGGATAGGCAGACGTGTTTTAAAAGCACAGTCCTCTGAGTATCATCAGCAGTTCACTTGGCATTACTTCTAGACACAAAATTAAAAAAAGAAACCTAGAAAGAAATGAGCAAAGTGAATTGTTATATGTATCTTCAAATAAAAAAGGGCATAAAAACAAACACAAAAAAGTTCTAGTGATCTGAAACTGCTTTTCTAGATTCTACATCCAACCTTTCCACTTTCTAGTTACAGGACAACAGATGCCTTTTTACATTGCGTATGTTGTCCTTTACATATGTGTAAACTAAAGGAAACGCAGATGCAACATACTACTTGGAACAAATTTCCACTATCATTGCATGCTTGCTTGACACTGATATAAATCTGTGAATAAGCATATAAATTACAAGGCCATGAACAATCAGGATATACAGCTTTATGGCAGGAGTTCTTATGTTTGTTATTCAACATATGTGTTTGGAATAGTGCAGGAAAAAACTTGCCTCTCTATGAATATGTGCATCCACAGCATTATGAAAGGAAATTTTCAGGATGTTCTTTTGAAATATTCTCTATAATTTTCATTATTGATGAAATTTCTCTCTGCAATAGATATAAAAAATGGGAATAACGATTTTCCTTCTCACAGAAATCAAACCAAAACCTCTAAGGTCACAGGATATAGGAAGAATATATGGACAGGAATTTTGCTCTGTCTTTAAACAAAAAGCTAGTAGATGGAAATCTCTTTCCTGTAGTTTATTATCCTGTTCAAAATCAACATTGCTTAACCATGTAATTTATCTACCAAAATAAGAGGGTTTTCTTAAGAGTACCGTGGTTTGAGTCGGCGCAAAACTTCCACGTATATGTAATATCACAGAGCTGCTATTTCACATAGTGGAGTGACCTGGATGACTTTGTCCATCACATTTGTTAATTCCTGGTCCAGACCCAGGCCTTTAAATACACACAGAACATACAGACCTATAAAGGCATCATCAACTTTTTCTTCTTTTCTCCAACTAGGCTGTTGAGACCTATGGAAAAGATACTGTCATGACCACACTTCTCAACAGCTTGGACTTCTATGTTTTGCCTGTTGTTAATATTGACGGTTATGTTTACACTTGGACAAATGTAAGTATATTCTTCTTTCTCAAGAAGACTACTGCTAGAAAAGCCAACTGTTGGAACTCTCTTTTACTTTTGATCTATGCTTCACTTTTCTATTTCAGAATCGCATGTGGAGAAAGACACGCTCTAAAAATCCTGGTAGCCTTTGCATTGGTACTGATCCCAACAGGAACTTTAATGCCGGCTGGGGCAGTAAGTGTCAGCTAACAATAGCTGTAAGCAATCATACAGAGGTGCAATAGCCAAGATGCTTAATCATAGATTTTCCCTACCTGATGACTTTGAGTGATGACCACTAGTATAGCACTGCGGAGTAGCATATGTTCAATATTGGGAGCAGTTTTTTGGGAAAAAAAAAGACTTTAGTTACTAGCATCATCAATATGGCTACGTTTGTGAACATACACACACATACACATATGTACACTTACAGACACATATGCACACACACACACACATATATACATATATATACACACTTCTGTGAGTTCAGAACAGAACCCAAAAATTTGGGTTCGGTTGGTTTCACTTGATGGAGAGGGGTTTCTTCTGAGTGGTTGATTCCTGATTCACTTGGCTGATTCTTGGAAATGTCCTAAACATGAGGGAGATATGCAAGGAGAGGATCGTTAAGTACTGAAGTAAATCAATATCCCAAATCACTTAGATAGTATAGAGCTTTGCATCAATACTCATGTTCTTCCAACTACATACAATGTACAGGGTATATTTATTTAATGCTATGTCATGTTGCCCTGTGTCTTAACTATGCAATAAGACACTCTCTCTGCAATAAAATGTTCTCCCCTCTGCTATGGAATGATGTCAGTAGGATTTCCAAGGCTTATCTACAAAGGTGGTGCAAGATGTCTCTCCTAATACCCAACATTTTTCATTAAATACTCATTAAATTTACCTTTCTTCCCAGCTGTTGGGTCCTCAAAAAACCCCTGTGATTCCACTTACTGTGGCTCTGCACCTCAGTCTGAAAAGGAGACCAAAGCTTTGGCTGATTTTATTCATGAACATCTTTCTACAATCAAGGCATATTTGACAATTCACTCCTATTCCCAGCTGCTACTGTTTCCTTATTCGTACACTTACAAATTACCATCGGATTATGAGGAACTGGTAAGTCTCTGTCATTTTTGACATAATGAAAAGAATAACTAAAACTCACCACTTGCTATTTATGTCCATTTAACTTCAGGCAGTTTCTTTAACATCTGGAAAGAGTTTCTAGTGCCACTTTTTTAAAATCTTTGTCTTTCATAGCAAGAACAAGGAAACCATGATGCCTTCAAGATAGTTTAAACTCAAGATCCTTGTTTAATTTCTATACACACAATGAATTTGCCACAAGGTCAGGTTTCTCTTCCAGTCATGCTACACAGAAATCCACTACGCCGTGCAGCGCTGCTTCTTCCTGACTCAAGAGGTTGCTGTGTATGTAGCTTTAATATATTACTCAAAAACATGTCCTGTAACAACCTGACAGACTGTAACAGCTATGAAATGACTGAACTGGTATCATCAACAGTAGGTCAGGATCTCTGTCTCCCACTTCCTACAGACTTTTAATTTTCACTGAAGTAAAATGATGAAACTCCTGCTGATATAGGTTGAGGACAAGGAGGCAGTTTTTGTCAAATTGAAAACAGTTAGAAAACAGGTAAAAAAGTTCAGTCCTGAGGCCTTCCTAAACAGGGCTGGACTCAAACATACCTTTTATTTGGAAGAGGGAAGGATTAATGTGGTATTTTAAATCACAGTGCCTCTTTATCTTCACCTTAGAGAAAGGCCATACTCTAACACCATTTAAGTAAGATAATAACAATCCAGAGTATAGTTTTTCAATCCTTAAAAACAGAGAGGGGGTTAAAACTATTAGATGCGTATAAAAGTTGTAAACATTTTGAAAAGCCAAAAATCAGGAACCATGAATAATAAAATGACTTTAGTTCTCTGGCATATTAGCAATTAGAAGCTGTTGGCAGGGGAAACAACACAGCAAAACAAAACAAACAAATCTTGATTCCCCATCTTTCTGCACGTTGCCAAAAGTCCAAGGCAACCACACTGCGTGTTGCTCTGCTGTGCACATTTGACAGATTTATGAGTGCTCCCAAATAGATGTCATGATTCTGAAGCACAAATACAAACTGAGGCCAACAGTGATGTTTCTTGCTACATTTTTTACAGTTTACAAGAGAGGATGAAATTAAGATGAAGATTTTGTTTTCTTAATTTATATTCCAGAAATTTTGAACTGTAATCATTCCAGGGAACTGTAGTAATTTCTTCAGTTTTCACAAAAACTTCACACTTCACACATTGGATTACAGTCTAAAGAAATAGAACACAAACCCCTTGAAGCTGCTTTCTTGTCAAGATCACAAAGTTCCCATGTGTTAAAAATTTGCATGATATTCTGCTCAATTTTTTTGAATCAAGAGCAAGCACAATGAAATATGACTGAAAGTACAGCATGTTTCTCACCATATTAAATGGAAAAAGTTTACATTGATAGACCATTATTAAAACAATCTTTAATGATAAAAAATAACCTAAGTGCTTTGCTAGGTTTTAAATTCTTTTATTAAGTTAAAATTTTATATTAGCAATGCTCTATTCTAATACAGAGTAAAATTTAATAAATCGCCCATACTAAGGTTTTCCTGCCATAAAGGATGATTCTGCTATTACCACTCAGCATAAAAAATAAATAGCTCAGGAATGCAGGCTATATATTTCTCTTCAACCATTTGATTTTCACTTTGTAAGTTAGTCTTTCCAACATCACTTTATCCTATATTTTAAATCAGGCACACTGATCCCAGAGGGAGTTCCATTATTTTCCACTACAAAGCAATCACAAATCTCACCATCATGACAAGATGACCTTATGAGTGTTTTTCATGTCTTAATTAAGGGGAAATAGTTCCTCTATTGGTGATCCCAACAAAAAGACAGCAGGATCCCAGAGGTGTTCAACTTGTGCAGTATCTGATTTTAACAAGGGAAGACTTCTTGCCAAAAAACCTTCTTTTAGAAAATAAGATCAGAGTATCACCCCATCAACATTGCCTGTAGTCAGGATAATTAAAAGAAAAGGCCTAATTCACTCCAATGTCAGTGAATTAAATAGAAAGACTGACTTCAACAGGTCAGGTTCGAAAGTGCAGCTTTTCAGGTTACTTCAAATAACTAAAACACATTCATTAAAGCTGTGACTAAAGGAAATTTAAGATTTTCAGTCAACATTGTACTTGCTTGAAATGAGACAGCTTGAAATGTATGCCAATTGTTATGCTTCAAGTTCTCTAAACTCTGAATCTAGACTGAAAACCTGAAGAATGAGAATCTCATTTAACAGAAATTGTCTGGGCAAATAAAAGGAATGTAAAGATAAACCACTTTGCAAATGAAGAAGCAAAATTTATAGTGCCATTGTCTTATCTTAGATGTTACTTTTGCTCTGACAGATCTAATAAAGGAAATATAGCTGCAATTTCTTATCTCTTCAAGTGAGCAAATGGACATGTGCTTAAACAAAAGCTCACATGTGCTTATCATTAACAACATTTTGTTCCACTGTATTTAATTAAAGGTAGCATAATACCATGGAGCTTATGCTGCATTCCAGTGTCTAAGATATGGAAAAGAACAAAAATTGGGTAATTTGAGATTGAAGACACTAAGCCTGCAGAATAGAAAGATCTAGAGAATGCTTGTACCTTCCTTTCATGCAAAAGAACTGAACAGTGTGTCATTGGGTCTCAAAACAGTTTTTCTGTTCACAGCCTCAAGAAATCACCAGAAGGCATAAAACTGTTCTGGTATCTAAGGTAGAACAGGGCACTCCAAGAATCCCAGACATTCTTTAGCTTCACTGTGTTGCTGCAGCAAATCAAAACAACCTCAAGCTTATTGTAACATACGTTGAGTTGGGGATTAAAACTATTCCTCAACCACCCTCGGCACCAGAGTGCAAAATGTGATAAAAGTCACGTATGTCCTTTTCTTCCCACAGCTTCCTACTCCTCCCCTTAGATGCAAGAGGAGCACTAAGGATCTCAATCCCACAGCTCACTATGATTTTCCCAAAACTTCTCCCTTTTTTCAGGGTTGTCGATTTGTTTTCTTCCCCCCATACTGGGGTGTTGCACAAAACTTTCACTGTTATCCAAACAATACTTGAACAACAAAAATAAAAACATCCAAGGCAGAAAAATCTAGGTCAGGAATTTCTCAGAAGTTACACAATATTCCTGTGATGACACCCTGCAAGAAATATGTACTCCTTTTGGTAAATCACATTTTGCCTGCTTCATAATCCTCTTGACTCATTCTTTATTATTCCCTGGAGTGTTATCCTGCATGCAGAATACACACTCGAATCCATCTCCTACAGAGAACAGAAGCATTAACTTTTCACAATTAAAAAACGTGCTTGGCTAGACCAGTATGTCCCCACACCCCAGAAAGGTTCTTATCATCTTTGTTTTACTATTCACATTTTTGTTCTCTTGCAGTAAAGAGCTCTGTATTTAATCACACTTTTCATAAACTGTTCAGTCTACATTTTTTATCAGTTCATATTTTGGTCTTCACTTCCTATTACTCTTTCCTCATTTTCAGCAGACAAATCTAGCTTTATCAATTCTTGTTGGTATTTGAATTGGCTCCGAGCTATCATTCGATAAAGCAGAGGAATGTGTATCGTGCCCTTCCTTCCTTTCCAGCTTCAATTCCATCTCTCCGTTAAAGAACAAACTCAACACCAAATGCAGGACTGCAGCCAGCTCATGCTCATTGTCAGATTAATGTATTTGTATATTTACAGTTTGGCAAGCTGCAGAATATAATATTAATTTCCAACAGATGATAATTTTCTAGAGACAGGATTTCAACTTGTATTACTTGAAAGCATACTGACCACCTTGATTATTGTCAAGCTTACCAAAATGCACCTTCCATATCAGGTTGGTCTAGCATTTCATTTCCTCTTGAGTGCTTAAAATAGTAGAAAGCAGAGATACGCCCAGAGACTGTGCAGCCTGCAAGAAGAGTGAATTTCAAATGTGTTACATGATTTTATGAATATCAATCTGATTATTTAACCTAATGCATGGGAGCAAAGTCTTTTCACTCCTGACTTTATCCCTGAATGTCTTTAAGATATATAAAGACCTGTGAGTTAAGAAGGTCAGTAACACATCTTCCATTAAAAGCTAATAACTGAAAAAAATAGGTTTGAAGATTGTGAATTATGTAAGATAATGGCAACTGAGAACACAGCTCTGCTGTCTCACTGGCCCATACACCCCGTACACAAGAACAAGCAAAACATAAATAATTGCTGTGTAAACACAGATGGGTGATCAGTGCAGGAGTACTACCTTCTGCTGAAATGACCAGCTCTATGAGCTCAGCTGCTGAAAAGCCACTTCTGCTCCCTACAAGGTATTAATTTGGAGTTATTTCTAGGACTTCAGGGTGCCAGTTGCCTCTCTGCTACTATAACTCTCAGCAAAATTTTCCTTGCAAGAGAAGGATGCTTAACAGTAAAACAAAAAAACCAAATCCCAAACAAACCCCAAAAATTCAGTTAAGCCAGTTATGCAAAGAGATCTAGAAAATCACTCAACAGCAAAAAGTATCCTCAAAGGTCAAAAAGATACTGATACTTCTCCTTGCAGCTATACTCTAAATAATAGACAGGCTTGAAAATCCAAACCACTTTTCAAAAGCTAAATATCACTTTTCCTTTTGGAAAATGCTGGGTGTAATTTATATACCTGTGCATAAATCGCTATGTTATTTCCTTTTTAGGATAATTTTGAGTAGTTGTGCTATTTAAAAAAAAAAAGAAATTCCTCATATTTTATATTTGTACTCACAATTATTTACTTAACTTTTATTATTCCTATTTTTTTTGTTATTGTTATTATTATTATTGCTATTATTATTATTGAGGTGACTTTATTTCCTATAAAACTGAGAGGGTGGGGTTACCCCTAGGTTTTGAACTATAAATCTATAAAGAAAGCCACCAGTAGGGAAAAAATCAGATATCGAAACTTCCGATAAAGTTTTATTTCATGATGAAGTCGTAAATGCTCAGTCATGTTTTTCACTTAGAGGAGGTCATTTAAAACACCACCTTGATCTCTAGCCTGGACAGCTTGAGGAAGTTGTTTATTTGGATTCCAGGCTCTTAACAGCTGGAAGTCTCAACTGCTCTTTTCATAAATCTCTCTGTTAACAGCTTCCTGGTAAATAACAAAAAAAAAATCCCTCAGGTAAAAAGATTTCCTGACATATTTTTTCTGGTATCTCTTCTGGTATGATTTAAAGTCATCATTTGGTAGCTGAGTGAAAGGAATGCCCCATTCTTCCCAAAGAGCAGCCCTGCTGTTCTCTTGCCCTACCATGTGATTTACTAAAGAGGGAGCACATGCTAGGTACCAATAGATCAATACATAATATCAGACTATCTTTACAAATTTGATTTCCACTTTGCAAATATTTGAAAGCAGGAAGAATGAGTTTACATTTACTATTGAGAGAAGATTTGACTCAATCGCAGCTGCTGATTAAATGTAGATATTATAAACAAAAGGTGACTGAAGAAAACATGGTATCAATAACAGGCAGTAATCTCCAACCTCTACAATTCTATCAACATGTGCTGAAAATTACCATGGATTTTAGAAAAAACAGCTTGCTAATGGAGTAAAAAAAAACAAACCAGAAAAACACTCCAATACAGTACAGAGCTCATCTATCCCAATTGCTCTGAATCCAAGATTGTGAAATGCAAAGTAAACATTCTTCCTACAATCACTTGCATTTGGACAACAGAGAGGCCAGAAACCAAACCCCACATTCAGGTACAGCCAGTGTTATAGCTGGAAGGAGAAGATTCAAACACTCTTTGGTCTGCCTTGTTTAAATATTTTTAATGTGCTAAATGACCACAAATTCCAACAGCAAACTCCCGTAATTCTAGGATGTCCGAAATTTAACATTTGGGAATGGGGAAACACAATTCTGCAATTTGCTAATTCTGCTGCCTTTGCTAATGCAAACATATTTTGATGACATTTTGCAGAAGCTGA
Source organism: Dromococcyx pavoninus (assembly GCA_033558185.1). Taxonomy (NCBI): domain Eukaryota; kingdom Metazoa; phylum Chordata; class Aves; order Cuculiformes; family Neomorphidae; genus Dromococcyx; species Dromococcyx pavoninus. The sequence goes on along the minus strand of JAUMJL010000094.1, from coordinate 317,801 downwards.
GAAAGATCTCTCACTTAGCTAAGATTTTCTAAACACACTGTCCAATATGTCTGTTTGAGTAATTCATAGGAACACTTGAAGCACAAGGATTAACAGAGAATATTTTCAAATATATCTTTCACTGGGAAGGAAGCCAGAGCAAGAAGGGGCTAGAGGAAATTCCTGGAATAGTAAGCTATTCAGCTGCAAGCTATAAAGAAAGATATGGCAACCCATTGCTTATTCTTATATTGAACATCTGCTTTCAAAAATCATTCATATTTATCATCTGTTAGTGATAGTTTTCATGGTTTATTACCAACTTGCTGTATAATGAAGACCTGGAAAATCCACAAGTTCCAAAGAAAACTCCGTAATTTTCCTTAATGCAAACATACAAAGCTTCACAGTACTATCGATAGCTCTGATCCGAGCCTCACTGAAATCAGTGGGAGTTGAATGAGTCTCTCTGTGCACAGGAAATGAATTGAAATTAATGAGACTACACATATGGTTCCAAGGTAATTTATGCCTTTTTCTGGCTGTTAATATTTAGAAGACCTTAATCTGCTTCCACTTGTATCAGTGTTCAACTCCACTGACTAAGCTGACTCTACTTTGAATTTACAGCTGCATAGGTTGAAGGAAAAGAAAGGCTATTGTACGTTTGCAATTCACTGTGCCAAGTTATCACTCTTCTCTCAGATTCCCTTATCTCTAAATAAGATTCCTTATTCAGTTTTAATCTTGTACAAGTTTCTTGTAAGTATAGAAACTCCTGATATCCATTGTCCCCTTACCTACCCAAACAATACTGGAGTATACAGCAGGCTGTACACCACTGGGGCAATACATAGACGGAATTATGCTCCATTAAAGCTTGTAGAATGAGCTCTGCTGATAAGCTCTTTCCACAACAACAGGACAAGCCTGGTCAGCTACTGACATCTAGTCATTCTGAGAGGTGAACAACAGTTTTCAAATAGTGACTTCTGAAGCATGGCTTTTCAGTTTACTCAACAATGTATTTGCTTATATTCACTCAGAAAGCTTCTGAAAATATGCATTTATTATTCTTTTTTTCCTACAGAATTCCATTGCTGAAGCTGCATCCAAACAGCTGGCCAGTTTGCATAATACCAAATATACATACGGCCCAGGAGCTAAAACAATCTGTAAGTACTGTCCTAAATCCACTCCCATCTATACTGAGTGCCACTAAGACTACCAAATGCAGTCTTCAAGCAATTCATGTTCTTCCTCCTTAGTCCCCTTCTTTCTTCACATGCATATACTCAGAGGTATATATGGAATCTATCATTTCTAAAATACATTCCTTAAGGATTTCAAAAAGTGTGTGACCCCTTGGAAGGTGGAATGATGTGGTTAAGAGTTTAGGAATTCACGTGCATAGCATGAATTCCCAAATCATACACAGCTTAAATGTAAACAGAAAAATCTTGACCTGAGATTTTCTGAATTTCCAGTATCTTAAAGTCAAAGGGAAAGATGATGTGAATCCTAAAGGATGGCTTCAACGACTCTAGCAGCACAAATGATTATTTCTTTTCCTTTGCATAACAGTTTGAGAAATGTACTAGTTACAATTCTATTCTTTTATCCTCCTTGGAAACTCAGCTGTCAGGATGTGGCCTTTGCAGTGTCAAAAGCCAAGTTGAGACTGCCAAATCTAGTTTTCTAGAACTTTGATATATCCTATATTTAAGATCTCTTAATTTACTTAAATATGGAAAGTAATCTCTTTCCCTATTTATCTTTCCTTAAATAATTGCAAAAAAAAAATTTAAACACACTTTCTCCCAATTTTTATAATATTCATGGAGATCTTTTTCCTTTAAAAATGTTTTGGTGATGCTTAGCAATCCTGGAGGGTTCTTCCTTAGCAAAAGACACTGCCTTCATTGTGCCAAAGTACTGGAAAAGGAGGGTACTATTTGTCCAGAAGAAAAATATATAGAGCTGATATCCTAGATCTGCAGGTCTTTCACATCTGTATGAACCTCAAAAAGCTACACAGTGGGAGGGTATTTGCTTCTGCTACCAAATCTTTCTGAACAACTCTACGCAAACCTGCCGTTCTCCTGTTCCTTAGACATTCCTTCCACTTTCTCCCCACAATATCAACAAGGAGGGAGCAGGTTAGCTTGTCTACATTTGCTTGCATGCATCAGCTGGAATGAAACTCACAAATGGCCTAATTTTTCCATAAGCACAATAAATCAATTCACTGAATATTCCTTTTTATTTGCCCCTTTCTGCATTTCTGGCTACGTGACTTGACGCATAGCCACACTTCTCCAGTTAAGCTTTATTTCATTTCTTAATTAACAGATCCTGCTGCAGGGGGCTCTGATGACTGGGCTTATGATCAAGGCATCAAGTACTCTTTCACTTTTGAGCTCCGAGACACGGGCAAATATGGTTTTATTCTCCCTGAATCTCAGATAAAGCCAACCTGTGAAGAAACTCTGCTTGCTGTTAAATATATTGCCAATTATGTCCTTGAGCATTTGTATTAGAATGGAGTTCTAAAAACTATTAAAGAAGGTTTTATTCAAAAGTGCCTTCCTTTTTACTCTTCACTAACAACAGGTTTTCATTTCTCGTTACTTAATGTTCCTAGTCATATCCTTAGAGCATCATAGGTCAATAAAACTGTAAGTTTGTCAAAAGAAATTATATCTTTCGTTAAAGCAACCGGTACAGTCAGAGGGGTCTAAAAAGAAAGTGTACAAGAAGCTTAGTCAACTTAAGGTAAAAGTTGCCTTTATGATTAAAATTATCTTAGTTTAATCCAGAGCAGACAGGCAGAGCATTATAACTTATGTAGCCTGAATGCTAACCAGAATGAAAATAGCTAAGTGATTCACATAAACGCACTTTCATCCAACCATTCATTGCCTTAATGGCAGCAGTAGCAAGGAATAGTTCACATCATACAGTTCTACACTTCTAAAATAGTGTTAGCTGTGATATGCTCTTGTAAATTTTCTCAAAACCCATCCTGAATCCGCCTTTTCACTCAAAACTCATTTGGATCTGAGGTCACTGCTAGTCGATCTAAACTCCGTGCTGAAGCTTATAATTACTATTAGTTTTAAAGACCAAGAGTTGATAGAATCATGATATAAACCACCCTGCACTTAAGGCTCTCACGCTCACTACAGTAGCATTTATCAAAGCATTTTGAGTCCCTGTACTTCCTGGGGCTCCACATGTTCCTACTGTCACGAGCGGAAGAATTGTAAACAGCCATAAAGACCGAGTCAGGTGATAAATGATAAACTGTTTCTTTCATGAGAAGCTGTAAAGAATTATCCCCTCCCAATCAATTTTTTCTACAGGTAATGGGGGTCTGATTGGGTCAGAGTGAGCAAGAGTGATAAATAGTCAGTCTGGGCAGCTTTCTTATGCAGCTGCAGAAAATGTGTTTGGCATTTATTAATGCTGTTTAACACTTGGCTAACACGGGACACACTCTGCAGAAAATGGCGAAAAACCTTATGTCAACACAGAACCTGACTCACCTCCCTGCCACTGCTGGAAACTCTGAACAAAGATTTCCACTTTCATTGATGCTCCTGGAATTAACACTATTTCTGGCAGGTTCACTGCTGAAGCATTCAAAACATCCCATGAAATGCATCTTACAGAGAAAATGGTTTTCCCAAGAAAATCACCAAACTCAGACCTGCCAAGAACTGTCTCTTCTCTGTGGAGGGAAACAGAAAGCAAGGTCCTATTTAAAATGACTTTTTCATTTACGTGTATAGGACAAAGAAAGGAAAACGTCCACTAGCCCACTTCAATAAGCCCAGCAGCACTCAGATTAAACTAGTCCTCACACGAGTGATCCATCTGGTTTTGATCACTGATGAAACTGAACCCACATGTGAAAGTAGCATGTACCAGTAAAAAGAAATGTCATTCTGTTTTGCAACAGAACTGAGGAGAAGGATAATCAACATTACTAAAAATAGCACAGGATGCAAGCAGAACATACTGACCATAGCCAAGCGTGTCACAGAGGGCAGAAAAATAACGTAATCTGAATATAAAATATTTTGTTTAATTTTAACTAAGTATTAACAACTACCCAGCAACTATCCTGACTATATTTGTATTATATGGGAAGGTATCACAGACCTTACACCACCTGCAAGGTGAAGTGTTGATACTCAGCATCATTCATTACTGGGAAGGTTCTTTGTAGGACTGCAGACAATGAAACACACCATTACAAACACTGTTGAGGGGTAGGTCACAACACTCAGCAGCTGGCATAGGGTTAGGGGTACCACTGTTAACTTCATACCATGACTCCGAGGCAGGATACGACACGTGTTTGGTAACTTTGACATTCACAAAGTCAAATCACAGCAAGGCAGTGATATGCTGACTTCCGTGCCTCCTCCACAGAATGTACTCACTAACACCTCTGGTCCAATTACGTAGATGCAGAGAAGAGCAATTAAATGTGATATATCATCCATGCAGCTTGGAACACAAAACAAAGCATATATAGGAGAAACTTAAGGAGGAAAGGACATCCTGCTAGCTGGTAAGCTGTTAGGGCAGAGACACTGAAAGAAAACATCAAGAGGAGGTAAATGTTCAGAAACACATCACTGTGGTTCAAATTTCAGCATTGCTTTCATAAAACAGAAAATCCATATGAAAAACTGATAAACAATATATTTTCAAAGACACTATAGTAGTTATTTGAAGCCAATTCCTCTTGGAGAGAACCATGAGAAACTTGGGGAAAAAAATAAAAACACATTAAATTAATAATGGGGGTACATTTTTAATATACCTAAAGAATTTCCAGCGTTCCCCAAACTGAATCTTTTTCTTACTTTCTAACACCAAATAAATCCATAAAGAAACAGTAAACACTTCATCAATTTTAAAATACAAACAGGGCTCACTTCACAAACCATTTGTGTTTTTAATTTTTCTTTAGTTGCACACTTTAAGCTGCATCTTTACTGTGAACACTATAAGCCCACACTGCAATTTTGTATCATCTAAGAATATTTTTTACCTTAATCATGTTTATGAAAATAAGCCATGAAAAACAGGGGTGTAACTCTGCAGCCCTGACATACCTGGGAGTTTTGTCAAGAAAAGACAACTCTCTAAAAAATACCAGCAATGCATACTCGCAGTGTCCTGGGCTGCCCTAGGCAGAGCGGTGCCTGCAGATCAAGGGAGGTGTCCATCCCTTCCACTCAGCCCTGGTAAGGTGAAATCTGGAGCGCTGGGTCCAGTGCCGAGCTTCGCAGTACAAGACACAGGGACACACTGAAGAGAGTTCAATGATGATACAAAGATGACCGAGGAACTAGAGATTCTGTCATACAAGAAGAGGCCAAGAGCTGGGACTGCTCACCATGGAGAAGTGAAGGCTCAGTGGGGATTTAGCTGTGCGTATAAATACCAGATGTGAGGGTATAAAGACAATAGAGCCAGGTTTTCTCAGTAGTGCTCAGAGATAGGATAAGAGGTAATGAACACAAACTAAAGCACAGGAAACACCATGCGAACCCAAGACAAGACATTCTTACTGTGTGGGTGTCCAAACACTGGAATAGGTTACCCAAAGGTGTTGTGGAGTCTCCATTTTTGGAGATGTTCAAAACTTGACTTGACACAGGCCTGGGCCACCTGCTTCAGGTGACCTTGCTTTGAGCAAGAGGTTCAACTGGGTGGTCTTGAGTGGTCCCATCCAACTCAGCTGTTCTGTGATCCTGTGAAATTAATCTCCACCTGATGTAGGTCAACCAAGGACTGGGACGAACAATTTCAGCTTTTCCTATTTGATTTATACTGCTCCTTTAATTAGATAAAATGAAACAAGAACATTGTTTTACAGGTTAAGAATCATGTCAAAAGTTGTCCTCTTTCTCATATTAAGCTGTTGTTTCACTAAATACATTCAAGAGCCAATCCAGTTCAGTGCTCCAAAACTCAAAAGGGATTAAGAACTGATGAAGCGTTTTAAAGACAATGTCCTGTCCACATGCCAGGTCTCACAGGAATGACATCAGAGACACCAGACCACTCTCGGAGGAAATGTCCCTTCAGTACAGATCACAGCTGCAAAGGCTGACAAAGGCAGCACTTACACATTCTCGATTCTTAACATATAAAGCAGGTTAACTCGTGCCAAAATGAATGAAGTGCATTAAGTCCTAACAGTTGTGTGAAAGCTAAACATGTGCTTCTGAGGAAGATATTTCCAAGTTTACTCAAAGTTCTCAAGCAGCTGCTGACACATAGTGGCGATTCAGAGAAGGAAACTTCTGTTCTTATTGATCCAAGACTCAACGGCTTCAAAAACTGTGCCAGAAATTAAACCTATGCTCACAATGCAGTCTGCTCTGAACTCTGCGTTGCTGACAGAAGCCCTCAGCATGCTTCCTGTCACTGTGGGTTTTTTCCACGCACAGATGTGGGCTGTGCAGTGAAGCAGGTGCCTCTGTGCTCCCCACGGCACTCACTCCAGCTGCGTCACAGCTGCAGACACAGTCTTTTACCGCAAGAGGAGAGGAAACATCCAAATGCCACTTTCGAGAATGGGATTGCATCCCTGTCCTTTACAGGAAGGATGCTAAACTACTTGCAGTAAAATTTGAAACCACAGGAAACAGGGAATTCACTATAAATCAATGGATATTTACAGCATAGCCAAGAAAAAGGGAAATATTTCAAAACATCTCAAATTTTTCTTCATTTTTCTTTCTAAACAAAGCACCCCAGATTCTTGGCAATCACTGAAATATTTCCTTTCAACATTTAACAGAAGACCGAAGATGCTTAACTTTGCAGTTCTTCAAGGAAAGTATAAATCACATTGCTTTAATATAAAATCAGCTCTCAATTTCCTGGCTTCACGGAGAAAATTAAAATATTCATGTTTCTCTTCCATACATAAATAAATTAAGCCATGATTTATGACAAATACTGTAACGAAGAAAAAAGGAAAATGATTCAGGAGTAACAGCTGCCATCCCTGCAGATTCCTATGTTGTCACTGACATGAAAGAGCGAGGCCACAGGGTGCAGCTCAGTGTCACAATGATCAACCAGCTCATGTCCAGAAGTGATACAGCTCAGAGCACCTCTGTTCCTACCAGAGTTAGTCCAGAATTTAATCAACCTGCTCCACTAATCAAGAGCTGCTAGTAATTTTTTTAAAATTACAAGCAGCACTCAAAGGATAAACGTGCCGTGATGCACACTGACATCATTGCTGACATGTATGTTGCGTCATTGTCACTCATCAGCATGATCCCTTTTCCATCATTGCAAGTGTGCAACATTCCCCGATTATGAAACTGTAAATGCAGGAGTAGATGCAAAAAGCCTGATTTTCACTGATTTTTTTCCTGTCCCTGTTCATAGGATGTGCATGCATAAAGATAATGTCACATATGTATTTAGAAGTTCAAGCATTCAACGCGCTTAGCAAAAATATTCTAATATGGAGGTTTATAGTACATTCAAATCCAGAAACTGAGACATTTTTCTCTTAAAAGGATACCCTTCGCATATGACAGCAGATAAGCTGTTTGCCCATTCTCTTCCTAGGTCTATGCACAGTAATGCCACCAAGGTCTGTGAATTCATTCTTCATTCCCCTCTGGAATAAACAAAAGGAAAAGCAGGTCCTCCTTGGGGTATATTTAACTAATGAGTTCAAGCCTATCGAAATCAACAGTTATTTCACTCAAAAACTAAACAGTGAATACTGCAAAAAACATTGGAATTTCACTGAAAGTTTTTTCTGTTATTTTTCACATAGCTTCTAATAATTCTTCAATGATTTTTCAAATACACCCAGAAATTGAATGAATAAAGAGTACAAAAGGCAGTGTTCATTTCATAAAGTCTTTCAGAAAACTATTCTTACATTTTTTCCTCCACAAATGGAAATGCTGTTCATGACCTGAAGGCTTTCATAAGCCTTTCATAAATAGAACATTTCCTATTTGAATGGAACTGGAATTCCTAACAACATAACAGTTTTATACTCTCCCTCTTCCAAAGCGCATCTTTGAATCCCATCTGAAAAGCAACAATATAATCCTTATAAATGTGGAATACCTTTCCTCCATTTAAGAGGAAGGCCAAATAGAAAATTATGCTTTATTTCTAGCTTTTGTCACCACTATTCCTTTGCAGCTTCAATATCTCACATCTCTACTGTAAGTTTTACTGTCACTGACAGCAGTTGCGGCAACAATATATTCAGCAATTAAAAAAACATCGAGAAATAGTGAATTATTTTTTAAAGGTTCTTAACACAAAACTGATTTCTACTAAACCCTTTCTAAACTAGGAAATCCATTACACCTCAGAAATTAAAAAATAAAAGAAATTAAAATTTCTTTTAAAAAAGCTCTATTACACTACACTTATACTACATTTTGCTCAGGTATCTGTGCATTTTGGAAATCACGAAAAAGCTGATTTCCCAGGATTGCAATGATATGCAGCTAAGAGAGGAAAACTTCCGGCTAACAGTGAAAAAGTAATTATTGAGAGGCAATTCTGCATTTTATGTGCACTAAAATATTCACTTAAAATTTATTAAAACCTAAAATAGTGAATATTGAAATAGAGGTTCCAGTAGGAAGACTAAACTCTGTGTTGTTGTATCTGTATACCCACAGAAGATATTACATTCTCCTAGACTTAACAGCTGTAGTGAAACTTCATTCCTAAAGAGAGTAGACAACTGCAATAATGATTAGAAAAGGAAAATCATGATCTATGTTACAGTGCCATACACGCACAGAAATGCGGCCTGACCAGAACACAGAAGGCAGTGACAGTACAGCTGTCTGTACGCTCTGAAACCTTTACAAGACAGACCACTGATTGTCCTTCAATGGGTGGGATAGACACATCTTTCTGCAAATATCCAGTGAAAATATGCTCTCTCCAATGCTGCCCATCAAACTCTACCATCTGAGAGTCCACCACAACCTTGAGCCCCTCAGAGCTTTGGTACTTCAAGAATGCAGCTTTGTATCATACATGACAGTTCTGGGGCTGGGAATGGTTAATTACCTTCAGATTTCTCTAAGTTGAAGCACTGGTAGATTCTTTCCTACAAAGAGATTAATTGTCCATTCTATTCATCTCTGCTGAAGTACTTGGCTCAACTGGGAAAACGATTCACACAGTGCAACAAGAAACAGCAAGACTCATGCACGTACATCAAAGTGATTTTGTTTTCTAATAAGGAATGAATCCCTCATAACAAGCTCAGTCTCAGATCAGTTTTAGTTCTATTAAATATCCTCAGGGGAAAACACTTGAACAAACACAAAATCAGCGCCGTATCCGGGGACTGTTGATGGACACCATGTACTTATTCAGGCTACTGGACCTCTTGTATTGTTTTATTAACTTTGCCTTGGTGACCATTTTGTGTCTATAATCCAAATCACTGGACTAGCACAAAACAGCTGGAATCTTCCCTCACTTTTCACATCCTGTCAGCTTCCTGCACTCTTCTGAAACAAGGTCTTTCACTGATTGACACTGTAGACCAAGTAATATTTGTTGGCCCTCATCTGCTTGTATTCTGAGAAAAATACTGTCCTGCAACTGATTTTGAACGCTTACCCTGAGGGATTTTGAATATCTCCTACCAAAAAGCTGTGGTTACCTCTTATGACGCCGTTTTGCCCAGCTTCCCTGACTCACTTTGAGATCCAACTCGGGAGCCAACACTGCTCCCACACAACCTTTCAAGAATTCAGCATGTTTCATGTTTAGTTTATGGAGAAAGAAGTTAGATTAGATAAAGATCATTAAATCACATTCAGTACTGGAGCACTGTGCACAAAGATCTCACTGAACTCAGAAGATAAAACTACATTCCTGACAAGACTGCACTCTACAAAAAGAGTCCACCTTGATTCAATGTGTGTGAGATCCGAGTAACTTACAAATTCTCTGCAGAGTTTTCCTCTGGTAATCTTAGACAACAGCAAACACCTTTTCCTTACAGCTGTGTGGATGGAATATTGCAGGTTGCTGCTTGAGGGCTTTTTCAAGCTAATATGTAGATTTCAAAGAGGAAATTCAGCAGGGAATTTAAAATCAGAAGAAGTGCAGAAACTTTAGGACATTCCTGGATTTAATGGGGAAAACGTCCTTTCCAGGTCCTGGAAACATATTTCTTCCCTTACTGGAGTAAATTCAGAGGGGAGGGGTGGGGGAAACTCAAAAAAACCCCAAACCAAAACTAAAACTCCATAAACCAGTCCTTTGCCAGCATGCACGATCATGGTAACTCCACATAGAACCTTTCAGTTCCACAGTGCTCAGTGCTACGAGACACACCAAATCTCAGCAACCTTAAAGCACTTCTGCGTCTGCTGCTTTCAGGTGTGTTAGAAGATATTACAGTTTAATCAGTCACCAATCACATTTATGTCAAGAAGAATCCTAATATGAAACACTTTCTTCAAGAAACACTGCACCAGCTGTATGGTGAAATGAGATGCTTCCAGAACACATCATTCCGGAACACTCATGCAGCTGATTGCAAGGACTTGCAGAGCACAGTGATCTGGAAGTGAGACACAGCTTCTCATGACATCTTGTGGCAGTGTGACAAGCTGACAGGGGTTATGTTTCCACAAAAAGTAATTTAAGATGTTGCAAAACAGTGATATTACAGAAAACCAAACACACAACAAAAAGCACTAACTTATAATCAAATTAAGCTGAACAGACTAGCAAAACTATTTTACATCAGAAAAATTCCCCATAAAAATATTTAAAGACAAAGTATAAAGTAATAAAACCATTATTTTAAAATAATAAAAGTCAGAAAATGAAAACAAGTTCAGTTTGAAGCAATTCAAACTGCATGTGAGCTACAGATCTAAAACCAAATATGTATTATTAATACTTAATATATTCTTACCAATTCTAATGAGAAAATCAGAATCTCTTTCTCAAATTGTAGCTTGCAGGGAGAGGTTGGTACTGAAGGGGAAAGTTTCATTGTACAGAAACTTCATCACAAGCTGACTCAATTAGGTTAATTTATGCTGATATTTATATGGCATGTAACAGGAAAAAATATCAAAATAGCAAATTTTATTTCCCTTTTTTTTTCAGAGAAAAAAAATGTCATTTAATTATACCTGAAATAACCCAAATTGCCATTCAATACTGACCTAAATGAAAAACATCAGTCCCAGGGGAATCAATAAACAGCACACCTTGTAAAGGAAACCAGAGGTAGCTCTAATTAAATAAAATTAAAACCAACAGAATTTCTTAAGATACCATCTTATTTTCAAAAACACACCCATCCTCAAGGCACTTGAGATGTTTTCCCAGTCATTAACTGAGTACTGCTTAATTCACACTATTTTTTTGATGGAAGGTATTTCAGTTTCTCTCTATGCAACTTGGCATCTGAAATCCTGACTCAGCTCCTCCTCATAGAGTTTCTGGAACAGTAATAGATTTTCCTGTCGGGGTAGAAGCAATTGGCTTTCCCTAGACTTTGTTGGAGGATAACAGAAGAAAATACAACAAAGTTTTACATAGTCAGAGGTGAATACTGGAGAACAAAGAGAAAACTTCTGGGAGGATCATTGACTCAGAACTGCTGCTGTTACTGAACATTTCAAAAGCAAATGTCTGCTGTAGCACCTTCAAAGGAATAAAATCCTGCACTAGGAATAACTTATATTTGGCCTTCAAACATGAAAAAAAAAATCAATCTACACTGCATTCAGGTCACACACTCTCAAATCACTGCTTCTGCCAAAATTAGCCACATCACAAAGATGCAACGAACAATCAAGACCCTCCATCCTGCAGAGGGATTCACACGAAAAGCCATTCCTGTTCCCATGGAGAAGCTCCCTCTGGAAATCCAGGGGAAGGTGCACCTGGGAAAATTAAAAGAGGGAAGTTTTAACCATAGTCTTTGCTCAGCTGCTCCCTAGCTATAGAATGGTACAGCACTGCCATCAGACTAGTGGGAGAGTAAAACAAAGAAGCTTGCAACTGTTTTGGAAGGTATTATTATGAAGTAAACAACATCAATCCTGCATGGAGAGGATCCATGCCACTACATCCCTACTGTGTTCTTGAGATGTTTATGATTATATGGTAAAACTGATTTGGAAGATCTGATCTATATCCTGCCAGTACTGCTCATCTTTCCAAACCACGTGTGAGAAGTGTACTTGTGTGTCTCCTTCACACTCACATGTTACTGCGTCACAAAACATATCAGCACAGGTAGGAAAGATAGTCTCATCAGATATAAAACTGAAGAGACTGAGAGGCTCAGCTCTTCATCCACCAAGGGCTTGTCACACACAGCATAAGCCCCCTTATGCCTCAGATCAAAAGTATGTAAGATACAGAAAGGGCACCTTCCCACAGAGCAATAGATATTACAGCCTGCAAAGCACCTGAAGGGCAACTGTGGCTCCACAGAAATAAATTACACAGGTAAGACCCTGCCTACTGTCAAGCTGCATACATTTACTTTCTGTGTTAATACAGAACTTTATTTCATAACCTGCTAGATACTGAAAAGCAGATTTTGGGCACAAAGGGATTTACTGGCAGTTACACAAAATCAGAGGTTGCAAAGCATGGATTGATCACAGGTGTGCTTTTGGCAAAATCTGAAGAGGTTGCTGGGGCCAGGGAAGGAAGTCACCACAGACACAGCATATCACATATCGTAATATCCACTATAAAAGACAATTAAGCTGCTGCTAAACAGCTTAGAGAGAAACAGCAATGGGCTACAAACCCACAAATCCTGATCCGTAGTTGCCTCCACTCTGAAAAATGGTCTATGGGAGAAAATTAGGATTTTTTCCATTTTTACAAGACAAAATAAAGCAAAATCTTGAGACAGTATGACACGCAGCATGCGCCACAAACAAGCTGTCAAGATGCAGATGCACACTGATTTCATAGACACCAGAGGGAGCCATCAGGCATTTTACTTGTGCTGCTCCTCAAGTGCTTGAAACTCAATTTTCATGGCTGCTAAAGAGAAAGATCATTTGTGTCAGATCTAAACACACTCTCTAGTCAGTGTTGCAAAGAAGAGTTTGGCTACTTATGTATACTTTTTTTTTTCCTGTACGGAACTCCAATAGATGTTACAATAACCTTTAGGAAGAAGCTAAAAGAATCTTGGAAAATATTATCTCACTGAATTAAAGTACACCTCTGACTTTGAAAGCAGGTTGGCAAGCAGAGAGGCAGGAAGTTAATCTTCGTGAACTGTGGAACCATGGCACAAGAACAGGTTTCTCCTGCTTTCAGAAAACCATTTCGGAAGGTCAGCAAACATTTCTTCATGTAATTCTGTCTTCAACTGACAGAGATATAACACACACTTTCTACCTTTGTCATGCAGACATTGGGTGATGTTACACAGTCTTAACACACAAATACTATATTTTTACGGATTCTCCAAACCTAGATAATTTACCCAGAAATCAGAACAGAACATTGACAACTCCTCAGTCCTGATCCACAAGGTGCTATAGAAAAAAAAATGTAACTGTAAAGCATTAAGAGAGTAGGATCTGCAGAAGACTCTCTGGGCTAAGCTTAAGAGTAAGTTATATATGTTAGGTGATAATGAAAGACTTTTGTCACCTATTTTTCTCTCAAAGTCTGTTTTCTAGAATTGATCACGACTAGTTATGGGACACTATACTGGGAACTTCAGATACGCAACACGCACAGTCCAAACTTTGTGTGTACATATCCCTTATGGGCTGTACAAGGCTCTGAATAGGCAAGAGCACGCGTAATTTCCCTAACTTAAGCCTCTATGGCATTTCCTTGTGCAATGCTGATGACTGTGTCTGGAGCTGGAAGAAAGAAGCTCTCAATTTCCATAGTTCAATCAGTTTTAAGGCCTGAAAATGAGCCTCAAAGGAGCTTTATGCCAGAAACCTCTAATCTTAGCATACAAATTGTAAATTAATTCTTAAAAATAAGAAGAAACTGTCCCTTTCCTTTGCTATGGCCTCTCATCCAGTCTGGACAGAGCACGTGTTTTTGAGAAAGGAGGAAGGTCCGTTCTCAATTTGCACCTTTACTGAAACCTTGGGACACAAACACAGCCAACCTTGAATAACCTTCGTCTGTCTACCTGGGACAGAAAGAGAGATGAAGTGGTTGTGGAGATAACATCTGCCGGTCACAAAGCGGAACTCAACGCTGGCCTTAACCAGACAAGGGCAGGGAGCCTCCTCCCCCAAGCCATGAGAAACACATACACCACCTAATCATCCTCAAATGGAGAGCAGAGAAGTTGTGTGCAATTCTACAGAGCAGCTCTGAGAACATTCAACCCCTTGTGCAAAAGCTTATCTAGACAGGAACAGGGAGGAGACATACGAAAGCAGACAGTTAGTAAGTTAGGCCATTACTTCCCAAATAGGATAAATATTTTAAGGCTCAGGATGCTTCTCTACCATCTTGACCATTTTTTTGGTACACTTACCTGAAAGTACCAGATATACTTAGCTAGGAGCAGAAAGCCCAGAGACTGCAAAGAAAAACGACCACTCTAATCCTTCTTCATTTACATGTTACAATGTGAGGTACAATTTGTGCTTTAGAAACTCAAATGGACAACCATTTCTTAGCTGTTCAGTCCCTGTGGACTGCTTTCTTTTGACTAGCATTGTTTTTGTATAGTGAAAGCCTTTGTACAAACCACATCAATCACTTTAGTAGAATTCTTCATCAATTTTTACCTTCACAAGCAGCTCATCTGACAAGATAAGAAAGATGAAGTGCTCTATAGCTTAAATACTTCAATCATTCTGTTACTCAGAGTCGTCTATGTAGAAAGAACCATTACATTAACCCCAACAGTGCCTGCCGTAGCACCAACCCAAGCAAAAACTTTACTGCTGCACAGGGTAGTGAGGAACTGAACATGAAGACCACCTTGAAACCAGCCTGTAAGGATACATTGGTAACAAACAGGAGTTATTTTGTCATTGCCTTTGCTGCTCCAGTTCATTTTCTACCGATTTTCCACTGTAATACAAAGACTCAAATGTTGTGAATACAAACCTTATCAGCAGCTACTGGTGCCAAAGAGAGAAATGCATGTAAATCAACTTACTGTGAGCCTGCAAAAGTTGCAAGGAGACTGAAGCTCTCACTGCCTTAATTTGTAACAAACTCTCTTTCATCAAGGCACATCTACGTTTCCACTTGTATTCTTAGCTGCTGTATTTCTTTATGGATATATTTTCATAGAAGTACCCAATTAAGATGAACAAGTATTTAGAAAAGCTAAGCTTAAACTTCTTTTAAAGTGTATACAACCATAATGAATCAGCATGTCAAAAAAAAAATCACAGCAGATATCCTGTTCTTCCCAGAGAATCTTATCACAACGAACCAGCATGTAAGAAAGCTAAAGAAGCCCCTAGTGAAGTTTCAAAGGCTTAATTCCTGTCCTTTTGTAAAGCACTGCCTTCTGCAGAGCCATGTCAGATTTCAATTAGGGAAGACAAAAATCAAACCATGTTCAATTCATTTCCTCTATATGTGCTTTTGAGACACTAAGACTTCACGTGATATATCATGTACTTTAAAATCCCATCTCTCAAAATAGAAAATCTCACTTTAAAACAAAATCTTTCCATACACATTGCACGTATGCAACAAAAGACAGTCATGGTTTTAATGGAAAATCTTATCATCACCTCCATTTCACTTGAGAATGACTGTATTGCAGCACGTATAACAAAAAAAATAAATGTAAACCTCATTTTCATAAGAAAATGCACATTGAAAACTGCTTGTTACACATCAAGGACTTTCACATCCACTTCAATGTCAGTAAATAATTTGATTTATTTTCTGTAATCCAGAAAGTACCAGAATGAAGAACATTAACCAAACACTTTTCAGCATCCAGTTAAGAACTGAACAAGTCTGAAAATTCAGCCAAAGCGATAGAACATTCACTCTCTCCATCTTAAAAGAGACTCTAGAATAAAGGATGTGCACAAGTTTGAATATAGCTCATTTCTTTCACTGATTCTGTTAAACAAAAAAAAAAAACAACCCATTTTAAAGTTGCAGCTTTATTTGAAAGTGACTTAAGAGTTTTGGTAACACAAATTTTTATACAAAAATCGATACAATAAAAAATAAACTTCACAGGTTTTGTAGGGTAGATTATGGGCTGTAAACTCATAATTAAATGTACTATATAGAAAAAGGTAACTCTGTCCAAAGTCTTGTTTGCAGACCAGCACCAAGTGATCCTGAAAAATCTAGTTTTACTCTATGTGCTAAAAAAAAAAACAATCCCACCCAAAACCTTAGTTCCTAAGTAAGCAAAGTCTCAATGACAAGCGTTCTGCCTCACTGTATTTCAAATTTACAGTACCAGTTGTGACAAACTATACACAGGAAACACATCAAGATTTCAAACAATATCTTCAGTGAGTAAAGACCAATTTTTGCATGCCTGGTATTTTAAAGGTTTTTAAGGAGTCGTAGACATCAAGGTATTTGGACAAAACTTTACATATGAATTGCCATTTCCAAAGTCCATTAAAAATAATCCAAAGCCCTCCAACAGTTCCTTTTAATCTACTTTATTTCAGGAGGTCAATTTCACAGATCTTGGGATCACTAATTACTTTTATCCCTATGTCTGCAGTATATAAAAATCCCATCATATAAACTAGCAGTATTATTAAGATTCCAAGGAGGGTGGTGGAATACATATCATCCTGCAATTCATTTACCATTCTTAACTACCTGCTCATTAGAAAGTCAGGCTCCTCCCAAAACTCACCTTTTAATCATTTTTATCTTTGTATGAAATCACGTTTCTTAAATAGAAATTCCAATTTGAGAATAAGGTTTTCATTATACACACAGCTCCATCAACATTCCATTTTTCAAGGTAACTGTACAACTTGGCCTCATGTTGCCCTTGTAGGCACAGGAAAGATACTATTCTTTAACTATTAAGGCTGTAAAGAGCTACCAGACAGGAGCAAAACACTGCAACTCCAACGGTGAAAATAACTGCTACTGTAATTCTTATGCTTGCTGTTCTGTGTCCCACAAAGCAAAACGGTTACGGATCATGTAATGTCATGTAATCCCATTATACTTTGTAGAAGACTGCAAGGGTCTGTTTTCTGCTCTCTGTTAGGCTTGCTTGTCACTTTATGATTCCTGGGCTCATCAATCTGACTTGGTTTACTGTGGCCGTTCATGTAGGTGTGCTAGGAACAGCATCAGTGTAAAAGGATTCTAATCCAGTGACCCCAGAAAAAAAACACTTGTAAGTCTTCCCTACAAATTGGAAAATTACTCCTGAAATTTCACTTCCATTCCAGGCTCTTTGCCTTTTTCTTTCACACACTAACACTCCTTTATCATTACTCTCCAACCTGTGATACCAATGTAAACAAAACCCGGTGACAGAATAATCAAGTTCTGTCAGTGAAAAAAAGCACCACAGTGCTAAACGTTTGTTCCTTTTAGTCGAGTTACAGCAGCATTTAGAGATTGAAATCTCACACATACTATTGCTAAAAACCTTGCTCCCAGGTGCTCTGTATTAATGTACTCTGCAATGCTTTGATCCTGCTATTAAAGCAAAGAGATATTGAATATATTATGTGATCACAGGAACACGGACAGCAGTTTCTGCGAATTTCTAGCTACGTAAGTTTGTGCACAACAGACCTACTTTGTGCCTCATGACATTTACAAATGCAGATTTAGTTCTCCTGCGAGGCTGATGAATCATTCACTATTCACTGGCCTTGAACAATTTTGCCATAGCCACCTCTTCCAGCATCATAGTCTTGCCGATACTCATCTCGGACCTTATGCAGGAAAAAAAAAAGGAGCCCAGTAAAGACAAAGAAAAACAATTTCTTGAACACTATTACACCATCAGAATATAGTCAAACTGAGTTTATAACAGGTAAACGGCCACAAAGAGCTGACGGACAAAGCAGAAGGCAAAGTGCATCACGCGGAATTCCAGAATAGAGTATAAACTAACTTCCATCTTAACAATGTTCAGGGTGACTCTTTAATAAAGACAGCCAAAGTGAGAATGGCTAGCTTCATGCTTCAGCAGTACAAGCAACTGCTACCTGCCCAACTTCAAGTAAGCCAAGTTCTCTCTTGTGATCTTAACAGCCTTACACTTTCTGGGCTTATTTTTAAGAACTATCTGCCCAAGCAGCGAAGAAGTTTGTGAAAGTACTTTCAGAGAACTATATGAAAAAGTTATTTACTCTAAGTGGATATCATCATCATGGATAAGATGTCTTGCAGACTAACGTATCACGCTATCTTAAACAATAATTGGTAAGTTGCTATTTCTGAAATTGTTCTAAGTGTGCTGATTCAAAAAGCAATAATTTAGCAAAATCACCAGCCTCTTAAAAACTAGGCTGCACAACAACCTACCTGTCCCCCTGATCTTCCACGACCATACTGTCTACCCTCCTTAAATCCTGCATCCCAGTCCGTCCTTATGATCCTGTCATCGAGTCTGGTTCCATTGATGTATCGCATTGCATTTTCAGCATCTTCTCTTGCATAATACCTTAGGAACACGTTAATGAAAAAATCGGGCTTCTATTTTCAACACATGGAAAAAATAACTATATTAAATGGGATACAAAGCCAAGTATTTCATAGAATCATCGAATGATTTGGGCTGGAAGGGACTTTAAAGCTCATCCAGTTCCAACCTCCCTGCCACAGGGAGGGACACATTCCACTGGATTGGGTTGCTCAAAGCACCATCCAACCTGGCCTTGAACACCTCCAGGGATACGACATCCATGACTTGAATAATGTCCCTCCTCCTAAAAGCAACTGATTTTATGAAGCTATGTGGGCTGAGAAACCTGCTAGTGAAACAACACAATGTGCAGAAATTCAAGGATATTAAAAATGTATATATTGGATAAAGTTCTTCAAGCATGCTCACCCTTAAAAGCATAAAGCTCTGTTATCTTAGGTGGTTTGAGGTGGAAAGGACCACGAAGGTCAACCAGTCCAACCTCCCTGCAGTGAGCAAGGATGTCCTCAACTGGATCAAGTTGCTCAGAACCCCACCCAACCTGACCTTGAATGTTTCCACAGATGGGGCATCCCCCACCTCTCTGGGCACTCTGTGCCAGTGTTTCACTTTCCTCATTGTGAAAAATTTCTTCTCAGCATCTAGTCTAAACTTCTCTTCCTTTAGATTAAAACCATCACCCCTTGTCCCATTGCTACAGGCCCTGCTAAAAGTTTTTCCCCCATCTTTCTTATATGCCCCCTTTAAGTATTGAAAGGCTGCAATAACATCTTCTCAGAGTCTCCTCCAGGCTGAATAACCCCAACTGTCTCAGCCTGTCTTCATAGGGGAAGAAACTAAAGAAAGAATGAGAATCCTCATGCACGCTCTATTCATGCTGCAAACTTTCACCGCTTCCGTGACCTCACTGGAACCATGAACAGAGTGATCCTCAAAGACACCTGTGTGCAAGGAAGTCAACACAAGTCAGGGAGGCAAGATGTCAACAGAAACTTTCTGCCTATGCTTGCACGAAAGGATCCTCTCCGTACCCAGGCTGAGAACACTGTTTTTCTGTAGAGGCCAACTATCTAAAGGGCTCCTGGTCTGGGGCATCAGAGGGGAAGTGACCTGATGACCCCCACCCCATGGGTGTGTGCTGCCCAGCGTACCCAGACACCTCCCCAACAGCTCCACCCCGGACACTGCCCCGCAAGGATACTCCACGAAGCAGAACCCACAGGCGGTTTTCTTCACTTTGTCCAGCCCCATGATGACCTTCTTGATGTCGCCGCTCTTACCGAAGAGCTCGTGGATCTGCTCCTCCGTGGTATAGAAGGAGAGGTTCCCCACGTACAGCGTGCAGCTCTTCCTCAGCAGCCGCTCCTGCTCGGAGCGCGTGCCCTGAGCCGCAAAAACACCGTTACCGCTTACCGCCACCCCCGCACCGGTCGACCCTCACCCCGCGTCGAGCCCGTGCCCCCGCCCCCCCCCCCGCGGCAGACAGCGCCGCCCGCTCACCCGGAAGTGCTGGTCCCGGTACTGGCTGAGAGCGGCGTACGAGTCGCTGCGCAGCACGCTCAGCGTCCCCGCGGAGCACATGGCGGTGCAACCGACCTTCCGCACCTCCCGGCCTCCCCACGCACCCCTGCCCGCCCCTCACTGCTTCCTGCCCCGCCCCTCAGCGCTTGCCGCGCCTCTCGGCGCCTTCCACGCCTCTTGGCACCTCCTGCTCTTCGCGCCCGCCCCTCAGCGCCCGCCCCGCCCCTCGGCACCTCCTGCTCCTCAGCGCCTGCCCCGCCCCTCGCGGCCCCGCGCACGCGTCCCTCGACGCCCGCGCCCCGCCCCTCGCTCCCCGCAGCTGGCGCGGGGCGGCGCGCGCGGAGGATGGTGCTGCGGCGCGTGCTGGCGGCGCTGCTGAGTGACCCGCGCGTGACCGAGCGGCTCTCGCAGTCGCGGCCGATCCGCGCCGCCGCCCGCCTCACGGCCGCCGCCATCACCCGCGGGCAGCTCGGCGCCCGCCGCGCCGCGCGGAGCCTCCCGCCTCGCCTCTGCCGCCTGCGCGACACCTTCCTCGCCGAGCTGGAGGCCGGCGCCCGCGCGCGGGGCCTGCCGTGGCCTCCCCGGCGCGGACCGGGGCGTGGCGGCCGCCCCGGAGCGGCGCCCTGAGGGGGGCGGAGGCGGCGCGGGCAGGAGAAGGGCGCCCGGAGGGAGGAGGAGGAGCCGCGGGCCCTGGCGGCAGCCGGACCCATCGGGCCGGGCAGGGCCCATCGCTTCGCCGCAGGCCGCGCGGACACGGGACGCCGCTCGCTGGTGCCAGGGATCTGCATCTCGGCCGGGTTTGGTGACGGGCAGGAGCCAGAGCCGCGTTAGACACCGCCCGGAACTGTGACAACGCCGTCCCGCCCGGCCAGAAACTTGAAATAAAACCACATTTGTCACTGCAGTGCCTTTAACAGTGTCTGTCTGTGCAGCAGTAACACTCCGCGTTCGGTACAGCTTTGATACAAAAAGAGATCTAAATGTCCGTGGTGATGGTGATGGACAGGATAATCGCCCGTTTTACAGGTAGGTGAAAGGGATTGAGTAGCTATTCTAATGGCACACCTCAAGTCTATGGTAGCAAGAAGGGTTTTGGGGAAAAAATGACCAATAGAGCCACCCTATGGAAAAGAATATATTAATATTTATGTTAAATATAAATATGGAAAAGGATGTATCCATCACATGTGGTTTACTGAGGTTGCTGTACCTAACAAGGTACAAGACTAAAGTAGTTGCCGTTCCTTCACAGCATGTTTCACTGTTTAGTCCAGCTGACGAGATGCTTTAGTTAACTGGGGAGGATGATGTCCATCCTTTGTATCATTCGAGGTGAAAAGAACCTTGCAGACTATCTGATACAGCTTCAGGCATTGATGGTAAAATTAAACCTCCCAACAACAGGGACTTGGGTGTGCATGGATGGAAAAATGCACCCATTGTGTAAATGACAAAAGGTCTGGCTGGTGCGACAAAAGCAGGGTATTTTCAGTCCAAGTTAGTATTTGCCATCCAGGTTCTCTCCCTGTCTCTATCACAGGTTACCTGTGCAGCAGTAGAGAAGTCATGCCATGGGAATGGTGCTTTGTCACTTCTGAAGAGTTTCGAGATCTACCCCGCCAAGATTATCAGGGATCATAAGTTTTATGAAAATAATTTACAAAACTTCAGCTGTTTAAGAATGCTGAAAACAGTAAGCAGGACATTGAGTACCAGCTGTGGCACACCGCTATTGTCCCAATGTAAGAGAGGAAAAGGAAATTAACTTGGAAAATACATTTGGTGTAATGATGCTTTCAAAGCGACTTCCATTACTTAGTGAATCATCAGTATAGACTTACATGCACCCCCTCTCCCTTACCTCCCCCCAAAATATGCACCTTTAGTTTACAGGCCTGTCAGTAATGAGGGATGAAGGATGTGGGATGAACATATAGGGGAGACAACACAAAACGCTTCACAAAAGAGCAAGAGCTGTGTTCCTTACACATCTAGATTGTATGTATAGATTGGGAGATACAGACAAATCCATCATGTGGATTTTTCCTAGCTTCCCTTTAGAGCCTGGCATCAACCAATATAATGCTCATCTCGAAAAACCGGCACGTAAGACCCTATGTAAAGCTGTGTGGATGGAAAACAGCAAAAAGCATTACTGCCTTTGTGAGCAGAAAGAATTCCAGCTCAGATTGATTTCACAGGGAGAGACTTGACTTACAACGCGCGTGCCATATCCGTACCTCCCTCTGCGTCAGGATGGTTTGGGTCCAGAAGTTCACACAGGCAAAAATGAGAATTGTGCTATACATCATTCACAGCTGAAGATCAGGATTATTTGTATCCCGCTTTAAAAATCTCTCCAAACAGAGAACCAGGATATGATCTGTCATTCTCACTAAGCTGATTTAATGGAGAGCTGTTACTGAAAGGGGGAGGGATGCAGGGGATGCGGCTCCTCCCCTGGATCCTCACGCTCCCCTGCAGCAGCAGAAGTGGATCTCTAACCCCGCGGTAAACCAGTTAGGAGATGTGTCTGATGAAACGCATC
Organism: Dromococcyx pavoninus; assembly: GCA_033558185.1. Taxonomy (NCBI): domain Eukaryota; kingdom Metazoa; phylum Chordata; class Aves; order Cuculiformes; family Neomorphidae; genus Dromococcyx; species Dromococcyx pavoninus. Next base: position 295,104 of record JAUMJL010000094.1, on the reverse strand, counting down.
CAAAGGATCGAATTCCTGCGAGCTACTCGTTTTCTGGCTGTGCAGTTCTTTGAGCCAGCTCACTGCAGGGCCTGTTCTGCACCACTGCTGGTGCCACGGCAGGGAAGGAGAGCTGGGAGAGGTGCCCTGGGAGCGCGTAGGGGAAGGACTGCCCATTAGCAGCCACTCACCAACAGGCGGGCTTAATGCCACCAGCCAGCATCCTCACACTGCTGAATGGCACGTGGATGTAGCACGTCCACAAGAATGGAACTGTGGCAAGGAACACTAAGCAGGCAAAGCTCGGATTTTAGGATTTAGCAGAAGTACTCACACGGAAACATATTCCATATTCTAAATCAGATTCTGTCAGGTCAACACTGGGGATTTTTCAAGACAGAACCACCCAAGACAATATTACAGCGCTGGTACCTGTATTGTTGCTGCAGTCTGGTCTAAGGACTGAGAAAAGGCTCTTTTTAAAAGCATAAAAATAAAACCTTGCTGAGTCAGACCAGCCTTTGCCTAGTCCTGCAGCCTCTCTCCAGCAGCTGAATTAATGCCTATTATTGGTAAAAATAAGACAATCCACAAACCCTATGTCAGAGCTTATGGGAAGTTTCAGAAATATAACTCACATGGAAAGCGCTCTTAGCTTGAATCACAGTTTTTGTGGGCTCTGACTTCATCCTCTCTCATCAGGAAAATACAAAAGTGTGCATATGAAACACCACAGGGGATGAATAACTGACTTTAAGCAGGTTCTATCCAGAACTGGCTATACTGGAGGGTGTAAGAGTATGAAGAAAGGAAACAGACTTGGGAGCTCACAGTGCTGCCACTGCTTATGCTGAAGGTTGGTCTGGGAAGAGGAAGGTTTCACAGCTTTGGGCAGTGCCCAAGTGTCATGACAAACTAAAATATTGTTCTCCTAAGATCTAAAGGCTCTGCTAATCTCTGTCTACCTGAAGGATGTATAGTCCTAACTGACTCCTCCAATTCCCACTGAACAGCAAGGATATTTGTGGTGGGTCTTCCATTGATAAGTGTGGAAATATCAAAGTCTCATTCTTGAATGAGACACCACATTTTGCAAGTGTGGTTCTGACTGTACCAGGGATTATAACATAAACATGACAGTCATTGCAAGTAAAGTTGTTTGCTCGCTGCTCTACTGTTTGGCAGAGAGTTTCTTCTTCAGACCCAGCCATATCGATGACATCTATATTCGTGTCACTCTTCTTGATATTAAGCAGAAACCTAGGAGGCATGTAGGTGTGAGCAAAGAGCAGAGTATAGTGTCTTGGGTGGTTTGAGGACTCTGGAGAATGCACGAGTCGCTCCAAGTGAAACAAACACGGTATCAGTCCTCCCTGGTGTAAGCACCCAAACAGCAAAGCCCCAAGAATATTGAAAGTAACAATGACAGGTTTCCATTTCACAGCTCTGTTCTGAGATGCACTGAACAGGACTAATGGCAAGATGAGGGGAATGAGGAACCGAGGTTCTTGATGACTGAATAGGGAGAGAAATGCCAAAGGAACAAAATAAAAGAGCAGTAATGTGGGATTGCCCTCAGAATGCGCTAATAGCCCAGATAAGCCATGGTGATTTGGTGTGACCTGTATTAATTGCTTGATACATTTCTTTAACATTTTAAAGCCAGCACCAATGGCCAGGACATGCAAGATCCCAAAGAGCATTAATCCGTTGACTGCAAAATGCGTAACCCATGGGTGACTTCCATGCAATGCAAGATTATGAGGATTAAGATTATAGCTGAGAAAATTTAAAGGGGTCACTACCATTTTCTCATGTAATTGAGCTACTACATCAAACGGGCTCTCTCTAATGCTGTAGAGGTTGTCTAAGCCCATGGAGGTAAAATAGAAGGTGTCGGCTGTTACAAAAACAATGGCAGTAAAACATGCACATAGGACAAGCTTCAGGAAGTGATGTACAACAGTTTTAATGCTCTTTTGAGAGTCGACAATTGAACCTGCCCAGTAAAGCAGGGGCATTAGCGCAAAAGCCAGAAAGGTCGGCCTGTTGAAAAACCCAGCCGTTGTTACAATACCTATGAGAGGGCTGCTCGCAGGCTGCACCAGGCTGCCACCAGACTTCCCTGGGGAAACCAACACCATCAGAAGAGCCAAGAGAAGTCCTTCAAGTGCGTTGGTGAACGTCCTTGTGTAAAATACCAGAGTGACGTATGATCCAGCAAGAAGTACGAGTGCTTTCCACGGATCCGCTCCCCAGAAAGGAGCTAATCGATAAACGCTATAGTCGAGTACGAAAGAAAAGACTGTAAAGAAGAGGCGAGGTGACACGAGAAGCGTGTAGCTGTTGACATAACTTGAACACGGGTCCAGCTGCTGCAAAGACTTGATTATCCAGTAGGTAACTCCAGAGGTCATTAAAGGGAAAACAACTGTTCTGCAAGGAGAGATGGAAAGGAACTCCCAAGGATAATAGACCTGGAGGTTCAAAATATCTCCTATAGAGGACGAAAGAAAACAAATACATACATACAGAACATATTTTATTCAAAAATTCAGCGTTAGCGACTCAAGGCGATGTGAGGGGCATCATGACACGGAGCAGCGTAAACATCTGAGCCTGCTGTCGCTGTGCACGTTTCTAGGAGTTCGCCGTTGACCTCCAGAGGCTCAGGAAAAGCCGCAGCCCCCGCGCTGGAACCGAGGCGCCCGCCTGTGCATCCCGGGGAACGCGCCTCGCGTCCCTGCGCCCCCCCGCCTCACCTGCCATCACCTCCGGCGCCTGGAAGAACTCGTCGGGATGCAGGTACCCGGCCTGCGGCAGCAGGCACCACGCGGCGCGCAGCGCGCCCAGCAGCGCCCACAGCGCCCGCATCGCCCGCATCGCCGCCCGCGCTCCGCGCCGCCAGGGGGCGCCCGCACGCCCCGCAGCCGCAGCTGCAGCTCCCGCAGCCGCAGCTCCCGCCCCGCGCCCCCGCCCCACCCGGCAGCCGCAGCTCCCGCCCGCGCGTGCGCAGCGCCCGCCGCCGCGCTGCCCCCTGTCGTGTAACGGCCGCTCCGCCCCCGCGGTGTCGGGGCAGCCAACGCGCAGCCGCCGCCGCTCGGTGCCGGTTCCCTAGCAGAGGCTGGGTCCGAGTCCCGCGCCCCATCACCGAGCGAGCGGCAGCACCGCTCCTTTGCTGTTTAACCCCGCTTTTCCTCAGTGTCGTGCTCACAGACAGAAGGCACCGCAGGGGAAAAGGGGAATTCTTATGCAATCGCTGCCTACAAACACAATCATCCCGTGAAAGAAGAGCGGCGACGTTCATACAAGCGATCCAAAGCAAGGAGGAGGATGCAGGCTCCTTCAGGCCTCCAAGGAATGGAGCAGTGCCCGCTAACGGACACAGCCCCGCACAACCACAGCACCGGGAGCTGTACCCGTAAACCCCGATTGAAAAGCCACTGTGAGGCAGGAGGGAGCCAATCGTGAAGGAGCGCGCGCACGGACCGCGGGGAGCGTGCATCCAAGAGACCGGCCGGGCCTTTGGCAGATGAAGTCTAACACAGCACAGCAAAGCTGTGCAGACAAAGCTACAGCCAAGAAGCTCCAGCTCCATGGCCAGAGGTGTCAGGGACCTCCAGGCTGATGGGAGCAGAGCTCAGACCCAATGACCTCAAACCTGTATAATTGTGGGTCGTTTGGACTGCACTGTGGCACCACTCGCTACTGCCCACACAGCTCTAAAATTTAAAATGAAACAACTGGAGGCCATATTTTATCCCTTTTCTTCTTAAACTCAAGTTACCTTGGAGCAAATGAAACTAGTGAGAAAAGCTGGAAGGTGGGATAAGAGAAGTGAGGAGCAAGTGTTAATTTCCCAGAGAAGTAAAAAACTACATAGAGTTCAGCTATCAGGCCAAAGTCTGGATAATTACTTCTCATGTTTATTTTTTAGTTTTCATTTATTTACATTATTATTATCATCATCTGGTTTTACCAGGCTTTTTATTACGCTGAATGTCTTTTCATCCCAGGATCACGAGGTGGTAGCTGTAGTCAGGAGGATGCTGCCTGCCAGCAGCACAGCAACATTTGTTGTTATTGCAGCTATGGATAAAAATATAAACGGAATGCTACAAGCCAGTAGATACAGAAGCAGTTAATCAGAAGTGAACTGCTTTGTTTCACTAACAGCAAATACAAGTTTCATGCACAGGCACTCAGATAACCCCATGGAGAAGGAGGACAGCTACAGTCTCTTGATGGAGATTGCATCAAATTAATGATAACAGACAGATGACATCTCTCTTCAAGCAGCGAGAGCACTGCCTGTGGAAAGACAACAAGCTCAAGCGGATGCACTCATTTGGCTTTGTTCCTTACTCTGCCAACAGATGATCCCTCAAGTCTCTCTGGCTTTCTTTTTCGTCCAATAACTTTGGAAATTCCCCTTTTTCTTGTACTGTGCTGGAAGGTGGAGGACTTTGCCTGTGGCAAAAGCTGTATTCTGGACTGGAGGTCATCTCTCTGTTCAGAGCTGTCCATCCTCTGTGCACTTCACTCTTCTGGCAGCAGAACTCAGGAGAAACTGTTTCCCCCAGCAATTGTAAGATGGGATAAGCAGGGACATAGAAGTCGGAACATAACCAGTCAGGAGGCCAGAGAGGATTTGCTAGACAGTATTTTTGATACTGCCTTCCAAGATGCAGAAATTCTTCTACAGATCAGAAGCTCAGTAGCCATCTAACAGCTTCCAGGAATCCTCCAGTCCAGGGTGGTTCATCATCAGCACCGATAGCAGAGAGGCTCCAGTTTTGGACTGATCTTGTAAACCATGTTGACACTGCCCCAAATTCCACCCCACTCAGATGGACAGGGGCATCTTCCAGCCCCACCCCACTCCCATGATGATCAGGTGCTGTTAGCACCTTGCACTGCAAGAGGCATTCAAATGTTAGCACAACAGGTTATCCCGACAGCAGCTTATCTGAAGAAAAGGTGGTAGAGCAGAGGTGGCCTGAAAGTTGCCAATTGGATCGTGCTAGTCCAAGCCTTGTATCTGACATAAAAGAAGGGAAACAACAGTAGTCATGAGGAGGTGTTGTCTGATCTTATTACCTGACCCAGTGCACTGTGGAGTTTGCATCCCTTCAAGGGCCTCAATATATTCACTCCCCAGCCATTCTGCATATGTCCTCCTCTCTTCTACTGGCACGATCTCAACAGCAGAATCCTTGAAGATCAAGTCTTTTCCGTGAAAAGCTGAAGAATCAAACATTTTGAATCCGTTTCCATTGCTGCTATTTCCAAAGTAGACCTGAAAACAATGCAAAATTTTCCGTATTTTGCAAGATTAAGTGCCACATTCCCCCTGTTCAACGTGAAAGACAATAGGAACCGTTTTGTAGATGAGAAGCTGATACACAACTGCAGAACCACTCTTATGCATTTGCTTTTAGATGCTCCAGTAGATGAGACACACATTTCTGACACTGGCAATTACAGAAATTTGCTATTTTGGTTTTTTAGTTACTACCTGGAAAGAGTTGTATTAAAAAAAAAAAAGTCTTCTAAATATTGTTGTGTAATACAGGGTTTGGCTGCACAGGAGTTACAGAAGTGATTGAAGCCTAGTATGGAGATAACTAGTTCAAAAGCAGTACTGGTTAACTTCAGTATTGATGGCAACCTTGCTGTGGCAGCCAGGCATGGTCTGCCTAGATGGTTAACCATCTACATGGCTGTGCCATAGAACATACACAGTGATGTTCTGCTGCATTCCTAGGAAAATTCCAGGATGGAAAAATGCTAGCACGTACTCTCATTTCTTGTAGACTTCAAAGTCGTTGAATTTGGGGAAAATACCTTAAGTTCTTGGAAAACTACTACTGAAACCAGTGGCTGGGCAAAAAGTTGAAATCCGTTGTTACAAGGAGAACTGCACGGGTTATGTTTTACCTTCTCTGTCCCACTCCAACAGGGCTCTGCACAGCGCGCGTGCTGCCAGTCCCATGGTGCAGGGGACATACCACGGTCCTGCTGTCTTTATCCTCGGTCTGTGTTAGACATACTTAACTTCCCCATAGAATAGATAGATTATTGATACCTGAGCTTTGTCCAGTAGTCCATACAGGGCAAAAATGCTGGTATCTGGGTGAACCATAATGGCCTGAGCTGGCACCTGAGCCAGGTGACACTCAGCAAACTGGGTGACTTCAGCACGGGCACCATTTGGACACAGTAACTGGAAATCACTGGACTTCAAGTTTTGGGCCCAACTATCAGTATTCTTCCCTGAAAAAAAGAAACCAGTCATTGTCACTCATTAAATGCTTTAGAGCAAAAAAGGCTCTAGAAAAATTACTGAATTATAATAGATATGTAAAATTAAGTACCATCTGTGTTCTCAAACACTGTCGAGTGCTTCACAAAGGCCACATCCCCAGAGTCTTGTGCCAGGCACCTTTAGGAAATGAGAGAGAAAAAAATCAATTCAAAGAATCATTATGTAAATCACATTTTTTTCCAATAGGTTTAGAATTCAATTTTTCTTACATACATTCCTGCAAACAAATGCACTGGACAAAAACAGATAAATTAATCACCTTGAAAGGAGAGAAACCCAGCATCTTTGCAAAGTATTAACAAATATTTTGAATTGAGAATTTTAAGAGAGGAATACAGCAGAAAATTTTGATTAAAAAGTGTGAGATGCAACAGAAAAGGCCAATATTAGATAAGGAAGAAACTGAAGATAGGTTGATGTTATGAGCGGTTATAATCAAAGTTCTCTTCATCACGTGGCTGACACTGCCATGCAGTAAAAAGAGGACTCAGTAGCTTCTGTTCAGTGCTTTCCCCTTCAGAAAAGTCTGTTCCCAACAAATTTTTAGTACCCTGTGCAGTTTAATTTGCCCCGAACCATGGGATTTACGCAAACTGAATAACCTCTCTTACCTCTAGTCAACCTAGTCTAAAGGTATTTGTGAGTTGAAGTAATCTGGAAATCTGAGGCTGAATTTTAGGCTCATATCAGTCACCTTCCATAATTAATTCTTCTTTCAGAAAAGATCAACTGAGCATCACAGCCAGACCCATCCCTTCCTTGCAGGAGATTGTGACCCTCCATTTCCCCACCCAAATCCTAACTAATCTTTTAAATACCTAAAACTTAACCACATTGCTTGAAGAATTGTCTGTCTTCACTACTTAAAAACATAGTGATCTCCATATGAAGTCAGGGCTGTATCGGCACTCTTATCAAATATACAACCTTGAAATACGAGCAAGGCTCATAAAGCCTGTAATGGCCCTGATTCACTTGGTGACTGGCAGCTACCTAAGAAGTAGAGCAGAGCCTCTGGAGTTTGCCTGCAGGGTTTGTACCACAGCAGAGCTGCTGGACACAACTGAATAGATTTGAAAAACGTAGTTATCCAAGTCTGGCACTTCAGTGTTTACCAGGCACGACTCAGAGTGGCAGACTGTCTGTCACACTAGATTAAAGCAAGGCTGGAGAGCAATTGCTTGGTCCTCACTAGGTAGGTGCCTGTTGCTCTGTGAACAGGGATGTGAATTTGGCTGTTGGTCTTCTGGCTGGCTACGGGCCAGAAGCTGGCAAAAGGCTTTGACATGATCTAATGTAATGCCTTACAACATACCTGTATCGCTGAAGACACCCAGGGACACATGTCTGGCTTCATTTACAACACATGCAACAATAACCAGTGTTTGCTGACTGGGATGGAAAATAGTTCCTCTTTGCCTTTTGACAAGCTGACAGACTAAATAATAACCATAAGTATTAATTACCTGAAGGCTCCGCTGTAGCTGTAATAACGTTCTTGGCTACTTGCACTACATTTACTGTTTCCACTATCATCTCCAATACACAGCTGACAGAGTTTTGATGGGTAATTGTCCTGGTTAGCTGAAGGCACACAGCTGGCAGAGAAAAACTCACTCACAGCTGGGGAAAGAAAGGGAAGCCAATGTAATGAGTGAAAAGCATGAGCTCTTCCCAAGGAAAGTAGTTACACTGTCATGAACTTTGAACCAATGCAGGTTTCAGCAGAACACTAAAAATATGAGTTACAGCTTCCTTACTGGTGTTCATAAACTACAACTTTTAAAATATTTTCAAAGCACCATTTAGCTGATTATATAATGAAACCAAAGAGCTTCCTGCAAGACAGGAAATAAGCAAGCAAAACTCAAATCTGGAGTCCTGTCATCACAGATGTTTTGCTTGTTGTGCTACATTGCTCCATTACTAAACAGTTTGAAAACAAATGCAATGCAGTTCAGGTCAGAGATGTTATTTACTGCAGTGACACCGCAGAGCCCTAAACACCACCAATAGGAGATGCACCTGTGTAGACAAAAATGAGTTTCTGTTCCTATCCTATTATTGATATCTGACTTGGGTCAGTATCCCCAAACAAAAGGAGGGACAGCCAGTTGAGAAAGCCAGATTGTCAAGACCGTATGATAAGCTTAAAGTTGATTAAATACATAAAGCAATGGACTCTTCCAATGTATTTCTGAAAACTGGAATACTCTTTTGCAGTTTGATACACTGGAGGCCAGGGCTGCCACTGAGATGGATCTAGACAGGAAGCTCAAAGTTCAATGCAGTGTTCTGCATTTAGGATGGAGTAAGACCATGAAAGGCTGGGTGCTGGGAGGATGAAAACCAGCTCTATATAAGAAAGGACTTGGTGGACAACAAGCTGAGCAACAGTGAGCAGTGTGCTTTTGTGCCAGTGAAGGCTAATGACATACGGGGTTGTGTTAGTGGAGCAGTCAGGGGAAGTGATTATTCTCCTCTGACACCTGTGCCAAGTTTTGAATTCCAAGTGTTGGAAAGATATTGAAATTCTAGAGCAAATGGGGTGGAAGGAGAGTAGGATGCTCACAGAGCTGGAGCACGTGACATACTAGCCTGAGACGTAGGTTTGGTCAGCCTGGAGGTAAGACAACTAACAGTATAATGCTGTCTTCATTTATATAGTGGGTTTTTCCAGAAGACAGAGCCAAATCCATCTCAGACAGGCAAAGCAAAAGGATGAGAAGCCAAAGACCAAAGTTATAAGAAGGCAAACTCTGATTAGATGCAAGAAAAATTTCTTTATACCAAGGATGGTCAAACACTGGAACAGGGGTCAAGAGAGGTTATGTGCAATCCCCATGCCAGGAGTTACTCAAAACATGCCTGGACATGGCCCTGGGCAATCTAATCTAACTGGAATTGCTTTGAGCAGTTGATCGGACTAGATAACTTCCAAAGGTTCCTTCCAACATAAATTAGCTAATGATTTTGTGACAAAGGAAAGAGGGAAAGGAACACTTTCGTGTTAGATGTAACATTCTCTGTATGACCCCTCCATTAGACTACTCTGGTAGCAAACTTAAAATTTCAAATCGTTAAATTAAAAACATAACATCCCTTCACAAACAGATGAACTTAGCATAGAGCTATGAAATATCAAAATTACTTTCCTAATGAAAGTCTGTAGTCAGACTGTTATTATATTTTCAATATGTAACTGTGTTCTTACCTTGTGGAATATTACAGTCTCTGGTCTTAATAACGCCCCTCTTAATTAGCATACCAATGGGAATATTCCATCCAGCATTTCTCCCCAGTCCTGTGTGGCAGGACTTCTTCCCTTTCAGGTCACTGATGGTGAATGCATTGGACAGATTTCGTTTCACTAATATCACGGCATAGTATGCATTGCTGTTGTCATCAGCTTGCAAGAAAAACAAAACACATTACTGCTTCCATTAAGCATTCCCACTGCTTAATGATCATCTACAGATCCACTGCACTTACATGGTGCCAACTACAATCGCACCAACAATCAGCTAGTCAGGAATTATGAATGTACACAATTATTCTTCACTTCTACTTCACAATGTTGCAGTCCCCGATAGTCTGCATACTGGTACTGCTATGCACTTGAACTGCATAATCTACAGTTGAATATGGAAGTGTTCTTGCTAACATTGACTCTTAAAATACATCCCTCTGAAAAACAACATTTGGGTTGTTAGTGACTTAGCAAATCTGCTTTAAGGAGTCATTTTTATGTGAAAACTCAAACCTGTACTAAAATTTTCATGAGTTTGCAGTATACTGAAAGTCTGCCTTAGTAACTCAATGCCCACAAGCCCTGTTTTCATTGGTGACTCTGAAGCAGCCGCATTGATAGGAAAAATCTGTTTCTAAATATGTGTATTTCTGTATTTTTACTTATGTTAAAAATATTTTGATTTTGTGAGTACTGTTTTTTTCCATTGTAAATATTTTTTTCCAAATCGAAAAGACAAATAAAGAGTTACAAGACTCGAAACTGCCAATGACTCAACCTGATTCTGCAGCAGGACAGATAAAAGTTGCCACAAGCTCATTGCAAGAACCCATCCCATACTTATTTCCTCTTCTGTCCATGAGGTGAGGATAATAACTCACTTCCTTTGAAAACAGCTTTCCCAGCAAGGCTAGGGAACAGAGGCTGTGTTTTTAGAGTTGTTTTCAAACAACCTGGAAAAATAAGGTCTATATTTATGCTTCCTGACCTTCTTACCAGAGTAACTTTCTCCAGCAGCTGGTACAAGGCCGTATGTCTTCCCAGCTGTGTAAATATCAGCTCCACCCAGAACTACAGCATCACTTTCCTTTTTCTGAAAAATAAAATCAAATTGAAGATTTCTGCAAAAGAAGCTGACACCTTCCCTGCTACAATGATATCTCTAGCATCAGACCTGTTGCATCTCAAAGGGCAAGTCTATCAATGTGTTGCTCATTTGCTGCCAAAGAACCCCCCCAAACTTGCACAAAGCATCATCAGTGAAATGGGGACAGGAGATTTCACACACAGAGGCTTCAGCTAAATGGCCCTCCTCATGGCTGAAGATCATTAAGGTTCAGGCCCATTCATACCATGTGAGGTACACATCACCTCCTTAGAACCCAATATTCCTACCGATCACCTAAGTGTGCATCTCTCTGATCCTGCCTACCCAGCAGAGAGAAGCCTGCATTAAATGGTTTATTGCGCATGGTTTGTAGCAGCCTACCTGGATCATCTCCATGCACTCTTCCTTTGACTTGGCAGAAATACACTGAATTGCTGGTTTCAAATTCTTTTTCTTAAAGGCAACGGCCATTTCACCACATTTCCAAATCTCCTCAGTTGACACAACGCACCAGTTCAGGCTTTCTGACAACGCTGCACAAGATTGGAAAGCAAGTCCTACAGTTCACATTCTTTGTGACAGACAGGGAGGGATACACCCTGCCCACTGCTGCGTTGTACCACATGTTATTGAAAATGTTTAGATCTGTGTTTCTCTCCATCTCTCTATTTCAGTCTTACACCTGATTAGGAACTACAGAGCTCTCCAGATTACCTGTAAACCCACATTGCAAACCTATCAAAGCTGAAGGAACAAGAACTCCTACAATTGCCGACTGTTAGGCTCAGCCATAACGTTTAGTAGAGTGCAGCAAAACCCCACCCTGAACACAGGTTTCCTCATACCTGGCAGTCACAGACCTGCCCTGGAGGTGGGGTGCTTTGCCACAGCACAGAGCACATCTTGGAGGCTCAGCTGCTATGATTATTAAGCTTCTAAGGCACAGATTCTTACAGCCTGTGTTTCTGACTTAGCCAGAATGCACAAGTCATTTTTACATTCTTTCAATAATATAAAAGACTGTTTCAATAAAGAGCAACTGAGGGTTCCTTTAGCTTCTGGAGGAAATTCTCTGCTAGGAACCCATTCATCCATTCTTTATAGACTACCTGAAGATTTACACAGCAATGCATTATTATTTCCCATTAACAAATGGACTACCAAGTTGCAGCAGCAGCTTATCACATTAATGCATCTCATACAGCAGAAAAGGTAGAAGATGCCTGCATCTTATAACATAACGTGGGTCAATTTGCACAGGGAAGTATTCTGCAATGTGATACCGTTTCTAGCCAAAAAGTGGCTTTTCTCCATGCTCAAAGATTAGACTGGCATCTTTGTATAACCCACCAAGAGTCAGAAGAAAACAAAGAAGAATGAAGATGGTCTTTGCTATCAGCTATTTTTGTTCATCGTTGTGAATAGGAATCTAAAGACAACTTACTGTTTGGGTTGCAGCTCAGAGCTTGCATGGCATGAAGATATTCATCACCCAGCCATTCCTGGTAATTCTGACCTGTGATTGCAACGAGTTCTGTGGTAGAGTCTCTGAAAAGAAGATTCTGGGCACTGTAGGCCGCAGAGTCAAACATCTGAAACTTGGTGCCTGCCCCATTAAATCTTTGCTGTAACATTAAAGAAAGAGAAAAAACACCTGTCACATCTCTCGACCTGGGACGTGTGACATCCCATACCCCTTCAGACCCCAGAGAGCTGAAGGTGCCCACATATCCTGCCTTCAGTTCAGGCAGGCAGGTGGAAGAACCCCTCTAAAACGCAACACACTGATGAAAAAATGGTGTCCTACTTGTCCTTGGTTCAGGAGCTGGAAGACAACTGTACCATCTGTGTCAGGCCGCACAACCACGGCACGAGCTGGGATTCGGGCCAGGTGGCACATTCTCCACTCCATCACATCAGCTGTGTTCCCGTTGCGGCATAGGAGCTGAAAGTCCTGGGAGCGAAGCCCCTGGGACCATGAAGACAAACTTCTTCCTGAAATGAGACAGAACATGCTTATGGAATAAACATCAGGTGAGGTTGATGGCTCTGGCTCCACATCTGCTTGAAGCATCACATGTGGAGCAGAAAATATCTCCTGAGCATCTTGGAGCTATTCCTGACTGTGCGATATACCTCATGCATCTATGTAGTCCTTTAGTCTTCAATCTCCAATAAGACAAGGAACAGCTTAACTCTTGTGAGACTGCACTGCACTGTGCTGGGCCCTGCAGCAGTGCCAAGAGCATCCCTAACACTAGGATCACATGCACCACTCTTTGGGGTTTTTTTCCCTCTATATGATGGTCAGTCAGGCCTGCAATATGAAAGTACTGGTATGCTCAGGGTAGACTTCACAAAGTGACAGATAGGGCCGGCCACATCTCATTAACGTTCTGCTTGCTTCTGCTGAAATCTCTGGGTAGGCAGGAGAAACGTTAACAGCTCAGGTCTGTATAAAACTAAGAGTTTAGTGCTGTTTAAGCTTTCTTTCCAGAAGAAGCTTAAAGTTCTACCTTTAACCTTTACTGAAACCATCAAGCATTAAAAAAAACGTAAAAAAGGATCACACAGACTCCTCTGTCTCTGTGTACAGCTGTGGGCACATCTGTTTTCACTGTTAGAGCACTTCTTGCTGATTCCTCAATTCAAAATAAATCAATCATTTGACACTAAACTGTCAGTACAGACCCTGTACTCCAGACCTTGCAGCCACCGTTCAAGAAGCTTCTGGATTACTCACCATCAGTATTTTCAGGCACTGTGCTGTGCTTCACAAAAGCGACCTCTCCAGCACCTTCAGCCAAACACCTAATAAATAGAAATCCAACCTCAAGGATGCATTACAAAGCAAGCTCCCGTGCAGCGGACACTGCGGGCTGACAGCCAGAGGGTTGTCAGCTGTGTTCCACCAGCCACAGACACTGACCTACTTCCTTGTGCTGAGAGTTCTGCTCAAGGCAGAGACTGGTGGCTGTTAGAGCACAAAGTAAACTACCACTGTCATTTGGTGAATATGAACAACATGTTCAGTGCTGCCTGGGACAAACACCATGGCCTTCTTCATCCAGAAGATGTCTATGCCTAAAGCAGCCACACTGTCCTTTGGGGAACAGGTAGAGAGGAGCGAGTGTTTCACATGAGAAAATTCTACCCTTGCCCAACAGCACTGACCAACACTGTTAGTGAGGGACTGGAGCTGCACCACAGCTGCACACAGACCGGAAGGAGGAAATTAAGGGAAAGATTGGTGTGCAGAAGTGGAGGACAGAGCAACCCAATAAACCAGTGCAACAGAGGTCGGATGACTGAAATAGCTGAGTAGGGCAGCAGTTCAGCTCTCAGACTCCAAGGGTCATCAGGTTTTACTGGAAAACATCCAGCCTGCTGAAACAAACACTCAGACTTTTGTCAACAGTTGCTGGACAAAGCAAACGGCAACGGGATTTCCCTGCCCCATATATGTGCTAAATATCCATTTGGTTTTAATACTCAGGTATTAGCACCTGAAATAGCAGGTTTAGAATTACTTTTGTTCAGTCTCTAGGTTTAAAGCATGGTTGTACTAACACAACAGCAGATTTTCTAACAAGATCAACTCGCTTCAATTTCCTATTAGTGAGGCCTGGACACAATGGCTATGGATAGAGCACAGTGATAAAAAAATTGACAGAGCCATGTTTTTTACCTGAAAGCCCCACTGTAGTCATAGTATCGCTCTTTGGAATTTCCTTCACATTTGTTCTGCCCAGTTGAATCCCCTCTGCAGAGCTGACAGAGGGATTTTGGATATTTTATGCCGTTTGCTCCAGGAACACAGCTTGCATTGAAATACTCACTCACAGCTAAATGTGAAATTAGAATAAGATGATTTTAGCCATGAATAAGCAAGATCCCACAATCTCATTTTAACACATCTACACAGTACATCTTCAAAAACACTTAGAAGGGATAAGTCATTTTGTTCTTAAAAGATGGTTTTAAAGTTTAAAAAACCACCCCGTCGTCTTCTTCAAACCTCCCCCTGAGAATCAAAGCTAAGGAAGAAAACAGCAGCCAGAACTACACATTTCTGTCCCCACACAGGGTCCCAAGGCCATATGGAAAGGCACTGCTGAAGAACAGATCTTCACTTGCTCCACTTGCCTTTTGGAAGGTCACATCCCATTGCTGCCAGGCGCCCGCTGTCAATGAGATAACCCACTGGCACATCCCAGCCTGCAGTCCTGTTGATGCCTGTGTGACACGAACGGACACCCTTCAAGTTGTTGATGGTGATGTTGGAGCTCTTCCTTATGACAGCCACGGCATAATAGGAAGTTCCAATCTCTGCAGCATAGGAAGAAAGGGAAGCAAAGTAGTCTTACAGCACAATTATAGTGAGACACCAATTTGTGACCTCTTGTGGCTCCCCTACCCACAGGCAAGTCACATTGTTCACAACCTTGAGAACCTGCTGTGAGTGAATGTCCTCCATTAGCTTTTCAGTGCAAAATATCTTAAAGGCCACAGTCAATCTGCTGTACCTTTGAGGGTCATCCTGCTTTGAAAGGGAGGTGGAACGACAGACATTCAGAGGTTCCATCCAATAATAAGTTTTCTATGATCCTAAATATATTTGGATTGTGTTGAAACCAATATAATTAATAGCAAAAAAATAATTGACACAGTATAGCAAGTTGATGTCACAGCTGATTTCATTCTCTTTGGTTTACAGTTTGATATAACTCAGAGTCAAGAGTTTAGGGCCTGAAGCGACCATAAGGTCATTCAATCTGACTTTATTTCATTCACTTTTCTCTGATTGAGCTCATAACTTGACAAAGGGAAGATTGCCAGCCTCTGGATCATGAGGCCCATCTGGTTTTGAAAAACTACAGTTCTCTCACCAGGGCAATCATGTGGTTAAGAGCATCACCTGCAGGAGCTCCTCACATGCAAGTCCCTGCAAGCTGAGCCAAACAGGCACTTCTGAAGATGCCTTGGCCAGATCACACTAAGACCCAGCTGCAAACCAAATCCAGCTGTGTTTCACAACAGAGTGGTACAATATCACTGCCTGTAGACTGCTTCCAGAGCTGCTTCTTCCTGTGGGTCTCTGAAAGTTATGAAGGACATCTTCAAGCTCTGAACTACACAAACATGTTGATACTGAGCCCTCAGGATGACAAGTCACTATTGAATTATTGTCTGTGTTTTGAAAGGAACTTGAAGCTTAAGGACATCCAGATAAGGAGGAGAATTGATATCACCTTCTTTCTTCCAGCAGGTAATCATAGACACTATTAAAAATAAAACCTAATTACTTTCATTTTGGGATCGAGAGATAAACCTAATAACAATTCATGCTTTGCAATTCATTAAATTATCTGCAAAGTATGGGACAGAGAAGACAGTGAGCAGGGAGACAGTGAAAAAAAAAAACAACTAAAAAACCCAAAACAAAACCCAACCCACCCAACCTACTACAGGAACAGCTATTTTAACCTCACTGTTTCAGGACAGACTCTGCCACAGTCCTGCATCTTCTGTTTCTGCCACGTATTTTGTTATGGGCAAGAACATCCAAGAGAGAACCTGACTATTACCTGCTGTTTAAAGTCTTAGAACCCCAAAATAAAATGGAAACAGTAAACATTCATAAGAAAAAGCTTGTATTAAGTGATCTAAAAGTTATTTAGTCAGAATGTACCTTGATCATATACTTCCCCAACCACAGGTTTCAGACCATGCTCCTTTCCAGCCTGGTAAATCAAACGGCCATCCAGTGTCACTGCATCTGCCAAATCATCCTGTGCAGAATACACACTGAAGGTTATTTGTCAGTATTTCTCAACAGCCAGAGGCAGACTACCCATGAATCTAGGAGAAGCGGCCCCTTAATCTGCATTTGTGAGTTTTCTTTTCTACAAAAAGTTCTTTTAAGGGCACTTAAATTCCTGAAGAACGATTACCAAGAGGGATTTCAGAACTTAAAAATTGCCTTCCTTCAGAGATAATGCAGAAACCAGCCATGGACCATGAAGGCCTCACTAGTCTTTGTAGTCCAAAGGAATCTTAGAAATGGATCCTGCAACTCTGTGATGAATCTTAAGGCCCATCAGTTTGGGGTTTCGTTCACCTCTATAGCTCGTGCCCCAAAGCTTGAAGATTTAAATAAAGTATTTTTGAGGGCATACATAGATAGTTTGAAGTAATGTCTTCTGAGGCAGCAAAATCTGAATGCCAAAGTGTACTCAAAAGCAACCTGAAAGTATGCCAGCTCGTACCTCAGCAGGCAGTCACATGCTTTGGGAGAGGGGCAGCAGACGACAGTACATTCTGTCCAAAGTGGGGGAACACAAATCTGGGGCATCCACTGCTAGGAAGGTGTCCAACAATACTGTACCTTTGTAGCTGACTATAACACCAAGCTGGCTGGAATGCTGCTGCAGACACAGGATTGCTCTGGATAGCACGGGATAGGGCTTCACACAGCAGCAAGAACTAGGGAAATGCTATACACACCTCTGATCAGCTGAACCTGGCTCTCACTGTGTACTGAGCCCAGTGGAAGCCAGGAGAGGGTATCTCACACAGAGACAAGATACTGCTGAGAAGCTGATTCCAAGTGTCTTATCAGTTTGCTTAACCTCTGGTTTGGCACTGGAGGGGACAGTTTAGTCTATCCATCCCTTGGCAGTTTGCTGAGCACTGGTTAGGGTAGGGCTCGGACTATGGTGCCTAGTGCACCACAGCAACTTCCCACAGGCTGAGCCACATAAAAAGCCTGAAATTTTCTAAGGGATAGTGTGAAAGGAAGAAGAGGAGGTAGGAGTTAGAAGGACCTTACCCCAGGGAGAAGAAAATGAACCTCTGGAATTGGAGGTGGACAGGAAACAGAGCAGATAAAATGGGAAGGGCTGGCCACGGAGGACAAGGACTGTATTACGTGGACGTATTTCCATGTGAGTTAGCACTTTTCTGATTGGAAAGCTGAGCCTTTGAGCTCTGTTTAGCAGAAGAGCCTCTAGCTTGTGTATAAGTAACAGTACAAGAGAGAAAAAATGCCTATTGTTATATTTAATATGAAGTATTTTACAAGCTGCAAGTCTCTCCTTTAAATAGGCCACCTTAGCAGTGATGTATCTATCAGCAGTGTGAGGTTGTGGGGTTTTTTTTGTAGGAAGTATTTGCCAACACATTTAGCAAAAGCACAGGATTATTCCATATAAGATTTTTTGATAACTATATGTGCAATGTTAATACCCTGTTAATTATTTTCAGAGGGACTTGATTTCTGTGTGTCACAATATTTGAGAATTACTTACTGAAGTGTTTAAAGACCTGCTGAAGAATAGCTATGGTCCCATTAAGTATTGTCAGGGTCCCTAGTTTAACATTTAGTCATTTCTCAATTTTCAGACACCTCCAAAGAAAAAGGTTTTCCACTTTATCCAAGTGCTAGCACGTTCACAGGACTAAGTCCAAGCTACAGAGTGCTATAAAACAGCGTGTCTCTGCCTCTGCAGTCACTGCGCCCCCCTCCCTTTTTGGCCTCAAGGAGCAGAGTTCAGTGCAGATGTGGAATCAGGGTTTCCACACAGTCCTACCAAGAGTCAGCCAGCTTAAACATTTAGTAGATTATTAGCACAAGAAAGAAGAGGTCCCAAGGACAAAGCCTTTTCTGAAGCCTTACCCTGAAGATTCATTTCATCAGAAATACTTACTGACCCATTCTATCTGCCTGCTGGTTTCTGAGTTCAGCTGGTCAAGTTTTAGAGGCATCCAAGGTTTTAGATAGGTGCCTGCAATGGCCTACAAATGCAATTCTGTGTGCCCTATTTCAGAAGTAGACACACATCAGCTCTTTTAATAACCTGCTCTGCAGTCTAACAGGTCCCTCTATGGAATGCAATCAGCCAAACAGTTTTAGGAAGATCTGACATTAGAAAGTATTTTCTGTCTAATTCTGAGTAAGATTCACATATGTTCTGATATCTACTCCTAATAGTCTTGATTCCCTCACTCAAGAACTGTATTCATCAGGAAGCAAGGCAGTAGTTTTATTAATCAGACAACTCTTCTGCTTCTGTTGACAAAAAATTGCAAGATATCAGTTTCTGAAATTTGTTCCTTTCTTCTGGCCACACAACCACCTGCCTCATCATCCTTCAGACTGCACTGCCAACCTCATTTCCTGGCTCTGAACCTCTTGTCCTTGACAGGCTGCATCTCCTCCATAAACCCCCGATTTCTGGGCATGTTACATGGGATACACAAAATATTAACTCAGCCAGCCATCCACCCCTTCCCCCAAACTCTGCCAGCGAAGTCTACCAAAATCACCTGCCTCCACATTTCCTCCAATATCCACTTGTTGCCTCCCACTCCCCCCTAAGAAGGGAATTATTTTCCATACATCATTTTGCAAAGTCACATTTACAGTCTTTAAATCCTTCCCCAGAGCCATGCTCCTTATGGAAACTGAGCATGCTCTGGGCAGCTCAATTAATACAGTTGGGTTTGCATGCCCTTTGCTCATCCTACTTGCTCCTTTGCCTCCCTCTCTTGTATTCTGGTACTGGGAGATTTGATCTGGCTTTACACTCATTTCATCTGTAGATACAGCAATTTCCATTAAAGGACCCTGAAATGTAAGTATGATCCAGAGTTCACTGAAATACAATCCACTTATAGGCTCAGCAGCACAGCTTTAACTACTGTCTGCATCTTATATCTCCAGCCCTTCTTAAATATCAAAGATTAGCATTTGGGAGGAAATATTTAAGACCTTTGCTGTATTCCTAATGACTGGCCATATGTGACTTCCCAAATAGAAGACAGGGGGTCATTCTGACAACCAGGTTCATATGCATACCTTTATGTCTCTGTTAAACAAACATAAGCTCTGATTTTTCAGAGATGTAAACGCCAGGAAGCATATGGTCAGCTGCCCGGGTCATCAAACCCTGCAGAGCTGTGCACATCACCACTGGAGAATTATTAGGCACACAGGGAAATTAAATCAAAGACTGTGCTGTCACTAGCAACTCACCTTGATCATCTGGGTACAGTTAGCAGCTGAACCCCCCTCTGTACACTCCAGAGGTGGAAGGATGCCAGCCCCACGGAAGGCCTCACTCATGTCATTACACTTGGAAAGTTCTTCCTTAGAGACAGTGCACCAGCGGATACGGTCCAGGCTGAGAGCTGCAAAGACACCACCAAGAGAAAACATTATAAAACACATTGGTGCCTTTGTAACAGAGCTTACATTTAAAGATTCACAAGGAGTCAATCTTTCATTCTGTTCCCCCTCCCAAAACAGGAAGAATTCACAGCTCTTTCAACAGTGCATCTTTAGAGAAGTTTCCCACTTACATTAAATTAACATGAATGCTAAAGTTTTTTTGACTTGAAACAGGATTGGCTTAGACTCAGATACTGAAACCTGATGGCATTTGTTTCTGACATAACTACAGGTAGCATGGAACAGGTCAGAACATCCAGACTGTTCTTAAAACCATACAGAACACATCCTCTTTTACTGAGTCAAGTGTTTAAAATGTTTATTTATAATGATATGCTACAAAACCAAAGAGAGTGTCCAAAGACAACTCTGCCTCTGCTAGTTAGTACCTGGAGCCCTGCCCCAGCCCTTTTTGGTCTGAATGAAAAAAAGCAACCTTAGGTGCTCAAGAGCGTTGTCACTAGGCTTATTACGAAAACTAGAAAAGTAAACTTGTCCCTTCAAAACCTTCTTTCATAAGAGGCCATTTCCACAGTCACAAAAAGGGGAGGGCAGTTCCATGAATGAAAAGACTCAAGTTTAGTAGCAGAGTTTCCATTCATCAGTGAAGAAAGGTGCCTTTCAGCAGGCCCAAACGCTGCCCTTCTAAGTGCAAAAGTTACACTTTGTTGCTCTTCTAAGGATGTCATCGTGCACAAACAGTCCAGCTGTACACAAAGTACTTCTGCAAACATAGTTTGTGCTGATAGACAGCTTCATATCATTTTTGTAAGCAGGGGTATCATATTCCACTGTTCTTCCACAATTTTAGTTTTCAAGTGGGAGTCAGCTGTAAGTTATTTGTCTTGTGGTATTCTAAAAACTCTAACTGGTCCTCCGCTTTCCCACCACTGTCATGCAGTTGAAATACCACATCTAACTTTGCAAGTTAAAATGACTCCACCAGCGCTCCGCAGCAGCCACACAGACTTTCTGACTTAGTGCCTGCAGACTGAACACAGTTGCTGATGCCATAAAGTTTGTTTTGTCCCGATACTAAATCGGAGGGTTTGGCTTACGGCTCCACTGCAACTCCGAGCCAACCCTACTGCCATCAACAAACATTAAGTCAGACTTGGAAAGCTTACAGGAAGTTTTCATGGCAGCATGCGCTGGTGGAAGGACAAACAACTGCCCACCTCTGAGTGGCAGGAATTCAGAGAGTCAAGATGGTTAGAAAAAAAAGCACAATAAGGTCATGGTAAAAAGGCCCCTCACAGAAACTTAACGTTTACCTCATACCTGTGTGAAATTTTCACCATTGATTTGTTGGGGCAGGAGGAAGAACCTAGGTTTTCATTGATAAAAGGGTCTGGGTTCTTATTCCCTAAACATAAGCAGTTGGAAATTAAATTGGGGTCTGAGCATCTCAGTATGTCTGACTAAGTGCCATTCATCAGCCTCAGCATTCTCCTTTGAGATATAAACACACCAGAGAGAATGCAGAAATTGTATGAAGAACTATACATCTGAAATACACCATTTGCCTCCATATTTCAGTCAAAATAATAAAATAGTATAAATCTGTTGCTTTTTCATCCTCATTCATCTAAAAGAGGGAATTATTTTGTCCCTTTCCAAACTGCTGAACTTTGTTGTTACAGGAAGATCCTGGGCAATTTCCTATTTCATTCCTTATAAGTTAATGTGTTTTAAGTGGGCTTGAACACAGACAAGGTCTGCTGTTAGTCTCTCTTTCTATTGCCAACCAAGAACACCTTACAACAATGGGTCAGTCTCTGAACCCAAGTTTACCCACAATTCTGGCTCTTCTGTAGACACACCTGAAGCATGAAATGGCAGGAGCTGCCAACTTCCATCTGAAATACACTCAAAGTCCTAAACACACATATAACTTCATCACTGGCAAACATCCAATTAAATCCTTTGCTGAAAGTAACAGTACCACACTGTGTTAACATCTTATCAAATGGCTATTTATACAGCTATTAATACAGTATCAAGGGCTTTCAACAGAAACGATGCAAAAGAAATAAACAAATTAGGATGATTTATTTTTTAAGAATGTCAGAGCACTTCAGAAACAGCATCTATGCCTCTGGAGAGATTAAAAAGCATTTGCCATTAGAACCTAGGAGTGACAGAAGAAAGCCAACGAGTTGCACAGAGCATGGCAAGTGGAATAAGGCAATTCTATTTTTACAAAATAAGTGTCACAGAACTCTTTGCACTTGTGAGAAACAGACACTATTGAAATAAAAGATTTAGTACATTTGGCACCTATGAGTACATACATGGTAATCAAAACAGATTTTTCTACTCCTTTCCTATTTTTTATATTATTTCTTTCTGTTCCTTTTCCTGGCGATATAAGATTGGTTCTGAAATGGCTCCAGTTTCTCTCTGCTGTCTCACATCACGTAGCAGTCAACGCCACAGACACCACGCCACAGCAGAAGTTTTTGGAGAGCACTTACCAGCATGAAAGAAGAGAAGATAGAAGATACTTCTGGGGTTCTTCACGGTGAACATGTTGGGATTTTTTCCAGCCTTCAGAACCTCCAGAGATCAAGGCTTCTGTAAGTGTGCTCCCTAGCCTGCTGCTTGGTGAAAATCAGCACATTCAGTTGCAGGTGCACTTTGTTCAACAATTTATCTTGCTTATCTTGGCATGTGTCACCTCAAAATGACTGCAGGAAAAAAAAAGCCTACCTCTCTTTGCACTGCCTCTCCACTCGAAAAAACATTGAGACTAGGAAATTGCAAAATACCTGAGGAACCACTGAGGTTCTTACTGTTTTAGCACCACCTATAGACTCAGCGAAACAGCAACACATCGACTCACGCGCTCAGGCAGGGCTGTGCATTTATTTGACAAAGCTGATGTTGCTTCTGCCACACTCTCAGCATTGTCATGAATCCCATAAAGCCCTAACAAGAACCCCAGGCTTTTATGACAGTGAAACCTCTACAGGTGATACAGCACACGCTAAGTACACATATGAAATTTAGCAACAAGTGCTATGGAACAGCTGAAGGGGTTCAATATTTTTAAGGTTTTAGAGAAGGTCCAGGAAGATTTCTCTCTCCCAGAAAGAGTAAACTCTGCTGACAACAGCTCTGTTTAAAGCTGTCATGACTTTTAGAGTAGCCTTCACAGAGCAACTCGTTTATACTGCACTTCTCTTCATTTCTCATTGATCAATGAACAGCAGCTCCTGTAACATTTAGATAAAAGCCATTTAATGCTGCTTCACACTCTGACTGCCATTTCTCAGCTCAGCACCCAGCTACCAGAAAAAGAACAGCTATGTACTGCCGTGAATCTCCACACACACATCTTTACCATCTTCTACTGAGAGCATGCATCGACAACTCAACTGTACACATCCTTCGGACAATCCACACACCCAGTACTGCTGTGCACAGGTGCTTTCAGGGGTTAGTTATTTAGGTAATGACTGCAATTTGGCCAGGCTGCTAGCCTTAATACCTACTCAGACCTGTAAGACACCTCAGCTGAGTTTAAGTCAATTCATTGCTATTTCAAGTTTAGACCTTCAGAAAAACAATGACCCCTTCAGAGCTTCTTCTTGAACAAAATCTTACAGCTGAACTCTGATTCCTGACTGCCTAGATCATGTGGTATTAGTTGTCCCTTTGTTGTCTGAAGTGCTGAAGAACGACCTGGCACCACTGGACTCCTTCCAATTTTCATCAAGCATGCTTCTGTATAGCAGATACAAATAGTTGGGTTAGCAGGAAGGGAGGAAAACCCACGGTGCCTTCACTGGGACAGCAAAAGCAGGGTGGTAATGCATCAGTATGACATTGCTTGGTTTGCCTAGTTACTCAAGTTGATAAATTGGAAGCCTTAAGAGAAGTACATGGATTGTATAATGTATCTTTAAAATACAGACAGTAAAGCGTACCTGAGAATCAAAGACATCTCAGCACCCAATGGAAAAATGAGATCCAGAGGAACCCTAATGAATGCAAAAACCTAAAAATTACAAGATAAAACAAGTCAAGTAGGACCATCAGGGCTGGCAGTATCAAATTTTCTGCTAGGGCTCAAGGGCTACATCTGAAACTAACAAAACCAAAGATGCAAAGAAGATAACCCAGAGTCCTTTGGGTTTTCTTGATTCAAGACTTGTTTTTTCTCTAGCATGACAACTGTGCAAGGTAAGTACTGAGGTCTCCACTCTGGATGTTGTACTGGGAGAAAAGATCCGTGAGAGTTACTCAGGCAGAGTAATTCCTCACATGCCTACTCAGCTGAAAAAGTGTATACAATATAGAGATCTCGGATGTTGGTTTGGTTTGCAAATTTTATAGCTGAGATTTAGATCCTTCTGTTTTTCCTGAAAGCTGGTCTGGTTTAAGCTCTCTCACTATCTACCTCAGATCATCAGTTACTTTCAAAGAAGCAGACTATTTGTACACTTTTAGCTCCTTTAAAAATTTATGACATTATTTATCAAAAGTCACATCAGTCTTGTACACCTTGCACTTCCACAGACAGGAGTCTCAGAGACACAGCACACCTACTTCACAACTCTAGAAAAAAGTTACTTTGGGCCACACACCAGCAACTTACCCCGACTGTAAGTCTTGTACGCGTTCCACATAAAACTAGCAATATTTGTGTCCCAAGTTCAAAATTGCTCTTGATGTAATAACATCACTAGCCCCAGTCTGGTCACCAGTGTTCCTCTGACACATCATTTTCATTTATTTCCATTATTTTAAAAAGGCCACAACACCTGTATTTCTTTTGATTAAAAACACACTTGACAAATATATTGTACAATAGAGTTTATTAGCTGTTCTCCTCTTTCTAACAAATGGAATGGATAGTGTTGATAATTCTTTACAAACCAAAGCTAATTTGGTTGTGCGACTGCCCCATGACTGCCCTAAATACGTCCCTCTTACAGACAACCACTTTCAAATAAGCAATGGCAGATACCAAATAATATGGGAACCAGAGAATTTAATTACTGAAGGCAGTTCCATGTTTTGGTACAATGTATTTATAACATTCGGCACAGGAGTTTGTGCATTGCAAATGGAAGATCTTGCGCCTATGCAATCAGAGATGAACAAATACAGAGAAAAGAAAAGGTAGTGTTGATCTCAATTCTCCCTTTGGTTAAGACATGCATATTGCAAGGGGTGGGAGGCGGGGAGACAAACATCTGAAATTCCGTAGAAAAGAGGAGAACTTGCATGTATTTTTTTTTCTTTTAACTAAGATTCCCTGGACTTTATGCCCAGCCACCACAGCCCATTTGATTTCTTGTGATTAAGGAAGGTAAATTCAAATTTGTATTTTTATTTAAAACAAAAAGCTAGGAGTAGGTGGTAAAAGAAAAATATATATTTTTTATATATATATTTATACGTGTGCGCAACTATGTAACGAAAATAATTCCCATAGTTACAGAGTTTAGTTAAAGAAAGTTTAATATATATATATTTATTATAACAAAATAGGCAGTTATTGTGGGTAAAATATTCATTAAAATCTGACCCCTAAGAACACAGACATTTTAGGCTACGAATCACTCTCTCATTTCCCTAATGACCATCTCTGCAGCTGTTTTCTGTATCACTGCCAACGAAATTTGGCATTCCTCTGAAAAATACAAGGTTTTCTAGCACCTAAACATATTTTAGGCTCAAAAATTGTGATGACATTATCTATAAACAATTTCTGTAAGACACTATAAATAGTGCTTCATGAGGAAGATTAAAAACATTACGCATCTTTGTCCCTAGCAATTTTATTGGCAAAAAAATGAAAAAATAGATTATATCCATATGAAATTATGAAAATGAATATCCCTTGAGGAGTAGTAATGGGAGTTAATGTAGATGTTAACTCAAAATTTGAAAGTTTCTCTCTCTAACTGCCTGGAAAAAAACCCCGTGAGAATAGAATTTAACTCAGAAAACAAAACCTGAAATTGATTGCCCTGACCAAACCATGCTATTCAAATTAAGCGTGCAAAGTTACTCGTAATTTACAACTTCCTCAAATACAACTCTTCTTTCAATTGTTACGAAATTTTAAAAGAATGTCTATAAACCTTTTTTGAAAAATCTTTGAAAGTTATTTTCCCTTAAACATTAAGGAATTTTACCAAGCAACTCCCTCCCACCCCCACCCCAAACTAATAGCTGGTCAGGCCATTCCACTGTCATGTTTGAAAAATGGCAAACCAACAACACACAATAATACAAATTATTTAAACTAAGAGAGACACCAAATGTAAAGCATTACGGGAACTGCAGAATGCGATGGTTAGGGTATGAACCACGCTGGAAAGAACTAGAGGCAGGCTCCACTGGAGGGGCGTAAGAGTCATCCGATGTGGTAGGTGATGTCAGTTAGAAAATGAAAAAGAAAGATCTGTTTTCATAATTTTTCCTTTGCTGGAACCCAGATGTAAGGCCCAGACTGTTCCTCAATGATCTGTTTCACTTGGTTGTAGATTTCTTCCAGTGTGTCTCCTTGGACAATAGCTGCAAAACATAACGTGGCAATCAGCAATCACCCTTCCCAGCTCCATACAGAAAGCAAGATGTTCCAAGTGGTAAGAGGATTTTAGATCATTGAAGGAACACCCACTGTGATTTCTGGTTTCTGTGCTGGAGCGAAGCACATTGTTGATGGAATTGCAGAACACAAAAGCACCACCCCTCTCACTCAGAAGCCTGGGGTTAGGAAGCCGTTTTCCCTTTACTGCAACTATACACAAGCAACTAAGGAGGTTTTTGCTCTTCATAACCACGTTAAAGTCTGAGTGAATTCAAATCCTCCAAGTATTCTTCTTGGTCCAACTTTCCTGTGCCTTTCCAACGCAAGAGGGCAAGACGGAATACAGGGCTGTGTCCTCACGCAGTCCAAGGCCTGGCTGGAGGTACTGCAAACTGGTGAACTCCTTAGCTGGATCCTGAAATGTCATAGCAAGGCTGGCTGACCTTGGGATTTCTACCTGCTAGCACTAGTTTTGCTTTCAGCCAAAAAGAGGACCAAGTCATAGAGTTTGTTGCCCATTCAACAGATTCAAGCGTTATAAACAGACTTCCTTATACAGTTAAAAGTGCGATTTATATTCAGATGGTGTAAGTTGGCTGTATTTTCTCCAAGGCTATAAACTAACCAGAAATGAGCCAATATGGCTGTGTTTGACATATCAGAGTGAAGTACGGTCTGGTGAGAATGAGGATGACGTTCGAGCTGTTCTGACCACACTTCAGTCTGACAACGCCATCACCATGAGATAGCAGCTTCTTTTTAATTAGGATTGCCACCTCAGTCTTGATACTCCATGAAACAAACTTTAGCATGAAAGACAATTTTGGAGTCAGGTCAGACTCACTCTTTTGTGCATGAATATAATACTGCTGCTTCCAAGCTTTGCTTTCACACAAATTACTTCCTTTATATTCCTACTTACCATTCCTATCTCTCAAAAACTAACTATCTATCTATCTATCTATCTATCTATCTATCTATCTATCTATCTATCTCCCCATCTGCAGCCCATTATCATAGTGCCTGTGGGAGGAGGAGGCTGTTCAATTATTACAGCTCAAATATAATGTTCGCAGGACAACAGTGCATTAGAGATTCAGAAATGTCTTTACAATGCAAACAGCCATAAGTTTTGGCATCATACTTCTCTCCAGCTATGTATAACCTCTTCCGAAGCTCAAAACCCTCAGAACAGAAGATGGATGCTCTCTTCATGTGCTTCAGTGCAAAGTTTAAGTCTCTATAAAGGCAATCTGCTGATGAAGTTGATTTCAGTTACCCTACATGATGTGGTATTTTTCTTTTTAACAGATTGGGGAATGCTCTCACGTTCTTTTAACCTCTGACTTATATGGGTGGCAGCCTCCAAATTGTAAGCAGTAAACTCAATTTTTAATGTCTTCGAGTACTGCAAACAGATCCAGAGAAGGATTTCTGCCCTGAACTGGATTATCAAGGACAGAAGCCAGATAATTGCTATCTTCCTTTGTCAACAAGCCTTATATTTCTAAGGAGAAACATGGCCCTGAGCACTAGAGCTCTTAAAAAGGCCCACGGGTTTTTGAAACATCTTCAATTATGTCCCTTAATTTCCTGAAAAAGTGTTCTATATACTGTCCTGAGACAACCTGGGAGAATAGCAGGTACTAAATAAATATTTAATTAATATCCATTAAAATTAACTCACTGGCTTCCTGAACAACAAACCTGACACATTTGCAAGTCATTTGGTAAGGGAGTTGGTAATAGGAAGAACTTGCAATGTATGCTGAGGGCCCCATGGCTCTCTCTCTGCACCCAGAAAGAATGGGAAGAACGGGAGAGCTAAATGCAGTATTGGGATAAACTGAGAGGCGGGGCAGACAGAAAGGGATGGACTCAAGTTGTTCATTGTGTGGGTAGCACACAACATAGAGAACAAGGCAGCAGGAAGACTGAGGCAGGGAGTCAACTGGTTCCCCCATCTTCCTCCAGCATGAACCCACCAGCCCTTCCTCTGTCTCTGCCCAGGCAGAGCAGACTTGCATACACAGCCTTGCCACGTAAGATGTGAAAGGAGGAACTGGGCAAAGGAGTCATGTCACAGAAAGTAAGTGAATGAGGCAGCAAACACTGAAACACTGCACAAGAGAACACAACAGGAAGGAAAGGAATAAATGTCTATCTAAGGAATAAAGAAGGCTCATTTCTGTTCTCCTGAAAATCCTGACTGGATCAATCTCCTCCTACTGCAAGCCACAATACCAACAACTGGCACAGTCTGAGTGCTCACAGCCCATCCCTTGCTGTTACAGTTATGCCTATGGCATACACAAATTTGATTTGCTAAGTTTTATAACGCTGTAGTGCCCAATTTCCAGAGATTTAATTAATTTCCATCATTCTTTACTTCCTAATTTTAAAAACATGGAAATTAATCATTTTCTACAGAGAGACTGCTTGGCAATCTCAGCTCCGCAAATAAAAAGCTTTAAGTGTAAAACGTAACAACAAAGGAAACATCTGCATCACAATATCTAGGAAAATGGTAGAAAGTCTCACAGTTTAAAATCTAAATTAAGCTCCCAGTAAATTTTTGTATATATTGAATTAATTGATAAAATGTATATGAGTGGCTCTAGGCCTCAAAACAATCACAGATTAGCTAGAAAACAAAGTTCAGCCTTATCTTGGCGGCGAGGCAATTACTATTTTACACCAAGCAATAAAATTTCAACTCTGGCAAGGGAACAGTCCCAAGCAAAACACACCTGTGAAGTGTTCAGTAAATTCTTGCTCCAGTTTCATGGCTCTCTCAAATGTCTTCCTGGCTTGCTCTTCCGTTAAGCGTTTATTCATTTCCCTGAAATTGAAAACATTATACATTTTAAACCTACTATCAAATACTTGGAGTCTTTTGCAATAAAGTTTTAAGCTGTTGTCTGAGTATTAACCCTAATGAGAGGCAGTCTCCTAAATGAGACTTAAGCAAACGTTTTAGTAGGAATGAGCTGTTCTGACACTGTGGTGCATGGAATTCAGCACAATGACGTTCATTCTCGAGCACTTCAACTGGGATCAGAAACCTCGTCTATAAGTCGTTAGAAATTAAGCTCAGGAAATTAAATACAGTTTAAAATGCAAATATTACAATTGTCTTCATATAACTTGCAGTTGGCTTTTCAGATACAATGACAGTCTCAAACAATTCAGCCTGAATTACTTCACTTTTTACTCACATGATATTTTCCACTGTTTTGGGTTTAATAAAAATGGAGATTGGGTACAGCTGGGCAATCTGCAACCTTTTGATCGCATTACCAGAAACATCAAGAATGCAATGTTTACCCTAAAAAGTGAGAGAGAATGGAAAATGGCACTAAGCAAAGTTTAAGTCACAGGTATGCACAGCATAATAATTTAGAAGAGAAAGCACTTCTCCACCGAAGCCAACAAAATTAGAGCATTTACTTCACTAATACTATGATTTCACCACTTTGGCACAACATCCCACAACGTTTCTCTGCTGGGATCATACATCATTTGAAATGTTCCTGACACCACTTCTTTCCTTTCTCCACCGCAGGCTGCAGCCCAGTCAACAATGCAAGATCATTCAGTTGTACAACAGCTGTACTTCAACCACCAAAACGATCGCATCTTTTTTTTAAAGAATCTGAGGATCCTTTAAGTTTGTGGCCTTGAAATCTGCCACTGTCAGAACAGTTAGATGGGACTGAACACAAGCACTCTTCTTCCCTCAGGTATCACATTGTAGTACACCAAGTTTCAGATGGTGTAAGCAATTTATTTGGAAGGATTATTTTTTACCTTTTGTAAAACAAATACAATGACCTTTCCTTGGGCAACTGGCAGAGAACATCACAGCGCTGCTTTTCTCCCCATCTCTATTCTCCCACTGTAAGTAATTTTGCAGCTTTTTGGGATATCTTATCTCAAACGGCTCTTCCTATTCCTCAGCTCCTCTCATCTCTGATCCACTCACTTCCACTTCACAGAGTTTTATTTCTTTCCTTTCTGAGCAAATGCGCAATTTGGGACATCATTTTAGAAAGGGATGGTGGGGAGGGAGAAGAGCAGAAACCCACTGTTGGGTGACTAAAACAAAAAAAAAAGCTTTTTTCTTCAGAAGGAGACGGATGAGAGCAGCACAACTCTGTGACCCAGGATACAAACACACAAGCACAAAGGTTACTTATGTCACCAAATGTACTTCTTGAACTTCTGGGAGATCATTCCTGGAGGGCACAATAAAGAGCAGTCTGAAGTGACTGACATGTTTCTCCTCTTGGCAGAAGGGATCACAAGGAAGACTGACATTTGATCTCTTGCCTAACAAAGATCACAGCATTTTATTTCAGGAATAAACAGAAGTGTTCTTCCCAAATGAACAACACCCATCTATTTGCTTTCAACTAATGACAACTGCTTCCCAGATCCAGTTCATGGATCTGGATGCTGAGAAGCATGATTTAAGTAAGGTGGTTGTATCTCCTAGCAGAGTATTTTACTGCATGTTCTGACCTGTCCACATCTTCCACTTCGTTTCTCTTTAAATGTGTCACATGCTCTGGGAATTGAGAACTAAGAGCACTAACTGGTCCATTTTCCACTTTGAGATAAGACACTTAGTATTTGGTGTGTTTGGCTCAACAACTCATGCCAGGTGCTGGAGGATTTTAAGTAGAGGTGGACAACCACATTGTCAGGACAGTATCTCTGCTGGGCCTCATGGAAAACAACTGTAGCAGTTTATTCCAAATCAATAATTAACGTGGATTAACAGTGGCCTCAGAAACAGAGATTTGCAAACTCCTAGTGACTCCAAAGAAAAGTGGATATGAAAATTCCTTTGAAGTGAAGATTAGGAAGACAAGGAAGAGAAATGGAAAAAACTTCATGATACAATTATTATATTTTCATATTGCACTTTGCACAATACATTTAAACAATATCTTCTATATTTTTTAGTTCATTACTTGTACTGCATCACTGCATCTGATTGTGAAACACAGCACAGCACTCAGTGCCTTCTACAATAACTGAACAATGACATCAAAAAGCATCTTTAGCTGTATGGAAATGAGAGAGATGGGGATCAGGTGGAAGCACAGGCAAATGAACACAGTTTTAAGCTATTGCAAGAACACCGTTTCTGGTGCTTCTGTTCACCTCTGACTCCATATTCATCATCGAAAACTTAGAAATTGTCTTTTTTTTTGTATCCCAATAAGATGACCCACTGAAGAGATTCATCTGTTAAGTGAGATGGAGAGAAAGGAGGAAGTAGCCCCAGATCAACCAGTTTGCAGCCCTGTCAAAATTTTGAAGTCACGTTCTGAAGGACAGACCATTGTTTAACAGAAAAATAATGCTAACTGGAACTGAGAAATTGCTGCACCTACCCAAAGTCCCACAGTGCCTGTACAAGAGATTTAATGGCATGGAGACACCTCATAGTACTTTGTTCTTCACTTCGGTTTATAAAAGATTCACAATCATTTTGTACCTTACTAATTAATCCCACTAGATGGGTAAAAGAACACAGACAATTTCAGGTCGAGGATGGAATTGAAAGATTTTGTCTGTGCAACCAGGTGAAGAAACTGCCAACATCTTTAAGGGTTTAAGCTGTTCAATAAATAGTTTGATCATTTAACCACACATGACAGTTTCACAACTTTGTTCAGTCTACCACACAAACTACTGTACATTGACTTCAACTATTTTGTAATTAATTTTATTTTCTTTACTTCTCTCGCTATATACAACTGGGCCAGCTTCTATTCCACAGGGTTAGAACATCAGCAGAAAAAAAAACTTCATCACATGAATGATGAATGACAGAATCTCACCATCTTCTCCCTCTGTTTTATTCCAGTAAACTAAATTGACAGAAATAATTTTCAGCCATTTGGCCGGCACGGTCCACACTGCTTTCCAGAGGACTAAGTACACTCCCACATCACAAGGGTTAACCACACTTATCCTCTACGTGTCCAAATGGAAATTGCTCACACTTGTGAGTTCCCATCCAGAAAATAGCTATTTCTTCTCTTATAAAGATCAGTTAACATTGTCTACTGTAAATGCACCGTATTTGTAAACCAACTAGAACAACATTCATCAACATAATGTGGAACATTTTCAAAGAATTTTCACAAAAAAATTCTCTTTAAAACAAGCACGTTACTCTAAGAAACACACTTCCTTCTTCCCACTGTTTTTCAGGGAGCTCAAGTAAACCAGTTGGAATTTAGATATATTTAGATTTTGCAAGAAATAGTTAAAATTAAAATCTGTTCAAGATAAAAACAATAAGATCAGTCTTCAAAATGTGGCAGTTAAGTAAAAAGTCTCTCTAAAATTGAGTTATTACATTCGCTCTTTTCTGTTTGTCAGCTATCCCTGAAGGCCACAAAGAAAACAAATTTTCGAAGTTTCCTTCTGCACAGGTCTATATCAAATGGATCATCATATTAATTGACTCCACCACTACTATTCCTAATTAGTTAATGATCTATATAGATGAGCTAGACTAACTAGCCTGTAATTACAATTATTTCTTCTCTATTCCCTTTTCATAAGAGGCCACAAACTATGGCTCCTCTTTTCCTGTAATTTAATCATGATGCTTCCATTACTCCAAAGCTTCATTATTTCCTTGAATTCATTTGTGACAATGTGTTTTGTTTCTAGTTTTGAACAAATTCCTTTTAAAGTCAGAGGGTTCCTAATCATCTCTTGCTATTCTTCTCTTTCCCCGTGTCAGCACAGTCAGATAATCACCTGAGTAAATGAAAGTAACTGGCACCGATTTACCTTTTCTGCTACTTCTCGCACTGACTGGACACTTGTTCCATAAAGATGATTATTGTACTGGCCAGCTTCAATGAATTTGTGATCCTGAATATCCTTCTCCATTTGCTCTCGAGAAGTGACAAAATGGTAATCACGTCCATCCACTTCATAATCTCGTTTTGGTCTAGTAGTATCTTTAAACATAAACCAGTAATTTTTAAAGCAAAACAAAAAACAGCAACTTTTTTTCCTACATTATCAAAAATAGCCTCCCATTTACACTGCAGAATTGTCATAAGCAAAGGGATGACTGGCAATTAAGACAGCTCTATAAATCTTAGACAATATATTTTAATTTGACATGCCGAGGATAATTATTTTAGAAAATTACCAAAACTCACTTAGACTTCTTTAGCAGTTGATGAGACTTACGTGGAACACAGGAGCCAAATTTGTCTGGAAATTCTGAGATCAGATCATCATTTATCCTGTCTTTCATGGGTCCCAAAACAATCACAGGTCGAGTGTAACTGACTATTAAACATAAAGAAATAACATCAGTTACATTTTGGTATCTTGGGTAACTTTGATAGTTCAGCAAAATATGCTCTATCATATGGTAATAGTTTTAATACCTAAAAAAAAATAAAGAGAAGACAAATATGTTGAGGAATGTCTATCGATTAATACTGTAGCTACAGCAAGCTGTTAGATCAACAAGTGACTACCTTAGGGTATTGAAGAGGAGTTTTAAATTATGAAGTCTTTGGAAAAATACATAAAGTAGCATCCTTCATTGCAATGAAACAGCAAAAGGGGGAAGTTTGAAAATCTTTCCACTTCAAACAGGTAACTCAGCAGTAGCAGAGTGAAATTCTAGTTCTATGTTGGGAGAAGCTGCTTCTCTTCCTCTAAGCCCACAACTGAAATACTCATGTATGAAAAGACTCAACTATACACAGCTTCTGTAACCATTAACACCCTTATAAAGTGAAGTATAACATCTTTTAAAAGCAGCTTAAATTTTTGTGAAGTTATAAAGGGCTCTGGTTGGAAATTAAGCTCAAGCAGAAAATGTCTGATTATGCTACAAGAACCATGAAGACAGTAATGTCTAAGTATCTTCGCATTAGCACACAATTTCAACTGTACAAACTTTAGTTTTAGGTTCAGTCTGTCTTCACTGCACAAATAGGTCCAAATAAATAAAGTCTGACCTATAAAATATATTTTAATTTGGCTCTCAGAACTATTTATTTTCAGAGGTATTAATACATTCAGCAAAGGAATGTCTGGGACCCAGCAACTGTCAACCTATTAATAAACACATTTTTGCTGAAAGGTAAAGGGTGCCCCATGAGTGTCTCAAATCCAATCACCTTTAAATCTGTTTTGGTCATGAGTAAGCACGGCTTACTTAGCAGACTGAAGAGGGCCAACCACTTCCCCATTTCTAGCACATTCTTAACTCATGCATTTCTCATCCACTATTTTATTTGGAGCCCACCAAAATTACGAATGATGTAAATAATGTTTTAGTCTTGTATAACTATTTTTACTACTTTTGGAAGCTTACTGATGAAGTGGAGCCCATATATCATTAATAACAGGTCAGAGTGGGAAGTCTATATAGACAGTTGTTCCACAAAGGCAACTGGGCTGGGCCGCTCACTGCACAAAACCAAAAATGAAATCTTGACGCTTAAAATTCATGTCAAAACATGATGTACATTTATTTAAGCTGCCACCCTATTCAGTAGGTAATAGACATCACATATTCCCAAAAGACATCCCTTTTACAGATTAATTTACAAATATATGAGCTATATATCAGACAATATAAATCAACCATCAGCACCTCTGGTGGAGAATGTGGACACTATAAATTCCATATCTAATACACACAGTGGAGCAAGATCAGGATCAGGTGAAAAGAAAATGATAGCATCCCATTGGAAACTAGTGAAAAGCATTAAAGCATTTCACTTTAAATGCAAGCATCAGAAAATATTTCCTCTTTTCTTTTTTTTTTTTCCCTGAAAAGAACACCTGGCAATTGCAAACCAAGTCAGCCAGATAAGAAGTCCATTCAGAAAAGGGAGACTGCCATGTTTCAGAGACATTTCAATCAGGAATCACAGGATCACTAAAATAGAGACAATTTTTGCTGTGCCAGAAGAAAGGATCTGCAACAGTGAGGATGCTACAGCAATACCAAATAGGGAAAAAACCTATAATTTCTGAGGGACACACTGACAATATCATTAAACATACCATATTTTCCTTATGCAATGTCAACCACACCTAAGTAAGTTATTTTAAGTAGCACACCTTCAGATTGTGCACTAAATAATTTAGTAATTGCATTTAATAAGTTATGCCTTTATGCTTGAACAAAGTTCAAAACAGTGACAGTGTTTATCATGGTGCTCAGTACACGAGGGCCCATGAAACACTGACAATTCAGATGGTATTTTATACTGAGTGAGATTTACAAACCTTCCTGTTGATTGACTGGTTCATATGATAGGACATATTCCTCTTGGCCACCTAAAATTTAAATGCAAAGACACATCTATGAATTTTTTTCTAAACCAACGTATTTAGAGTTATTCAATGAACTACAGCAATACAGACATTCCTCAGAAATATGCATTACAATGATACTGATGAAGGACATTTTTCAAGAGCGATGAATTATAAAAATCACAAAGATAAGCCAAACACAAAATTTTAAAGCATAAGACACAATATAAATAATTTCCCACTTTATGTTAGCATGTCAAACTGACATCAAGCACAAAAAGAATTTTAAAGCATTACTGAAATGCTCTTATACACGTTTCCCTAAATGAAATGCATGCACGCTATCATTCACTGCTAGAGGCAATGACACCATCATAAGCATTCTCCATACTTTGAAGCCAGCATCTACAATAACATTTTCATATATTTATACAGGGCTGACAATCATCAATGTCAATGTGTGCGTATCTTCCATTAGCTTTATCATGAAGTGGTATTTATATGAACACCTTCAACCACTCTAATTCTGCAAAAAAAAAAATTACGACTGTATGTACTCAATAATTAATAATCTATTAATAAAGTTTTTAAAACCGTTTTGGAAACAAGGAATGCTTTGTATTGTTCTCAGTTCCAGAAAGCACAACAGCAGTGAATGAAGCTAAAAGAATTGATTTTGACCTTTGGCAGCTGCAGCTTTTTAAATGTTAGTGAAAGCATCTGGAATATACCTCAGTTGCCATCTCTCTAAAAGACTATTTCCAGTCTAAAATGGTATCTCTGAGTAAGATTTCTTGAATGGAATCTCTAAAAATTAACTCCATGGCAGCAAAGAATTTATAATTCTGAAGAGAACATGCTCAAATTACATGACATTACTATGAACTTTGAATAAAATACAGTCCTTCAATAAGTCACTTGTGTAATTTCGGAACATTCTTTGGAATTCACAATCCATACTTATCACAGGCAAAGGAACACACCAATGCTATACCACGGTTGTACAGAAGCAGATGGCAGATAAAGGCTTTTATAAATTCATATGTTGCTTCTATATACCTATCCTTTATTTCGCAGTAAATACCATTGATCTTTTAAATCTAAAATTTACAATTTGAGAATTATTTCTCTTATTTGCAAGAAATTTGCATTCAAACTACTACAGCAATACATGAATGAACATTTTGATTTAAGTTACTGCAAGTGAGGAATACTTTAAGACAGACATGAAAACATGCAGCCTGTGTATTTTGATATCTCAAAAAGTTACTCATGCAAATGGATTTTAGAAGGACAGTATATACTTTCAGAACCCCTTTTAATCTAGGGAGAGGAATAGGGAATCACCAGCTACTGACTCATCTATCAAAGTTCACACATAATTAGATATTTCTTTGGAGAACTCATATTGCTATAAGGTCAAAAATTAGTTAAACAAACTACTAAAGAGATAATAACAGGTAAAAAGTATCCTCTGATCAAGGGCAAAAAGTATATATTGTCTCTGCATTTCAATACTTTGGAAATATTAATAGAATGAACCTTTTGAACAACCGTACTCATCTGTAATCAAGATAACTTTCATATTAGACAGCAGTAAGAAGAAATTTAAAAAATCATTTTATTAAAAAGTGCTTGGAATTACACATTCAGATAAGCAAATCCATGACATTCAGAATAAAATCAGGGCTTCTCAACTAATAGCTGAGTAAAAAACTAACTACTAGTTCCAATAATGAGTTTTAAACATATATAGTGCAAGGTCTGAGAAAAACCTTGGGTGTGGAAGAGAGGAAAGCAGCAAATTTATAGAGAAACAGTCACGGTTAGATAGTTTTAACAGAGTGCCATTAAAAAAAAGTTGAAATTTGTAAGTTTGTCATAGAGGCA
Source organism: Dromococcyx pavoninus (assembly GCA_033558185.1). Classification (NCBI taxonomy): domain Eukaryota; kingdom Metazoa; phylum Chordata; class Aves; order Cuculiformes; family Neomorphidae; genus Dromococcyx; species Dromococcyx pavoninus. The sequence continues at coordinate 257,440 of JAUMJL010000094.1, read as the reverse complement.
AAGGCAACTTCTGTACATGCTCAACTTCGTGTTATTATCAGGGAACAGCAATGCCTCCCCCAACTGGTTTATTTTCAATTACAATCTAGGACACTTAGCATTGTAAGTGCTGGGAATTATATATACACATATAAACTCTCTTGGATATAATCATCCGCAAGAAAAAATGTAGATCATCACCTGTGAGAAGATCTATAGCTTCCAAAAACACGTGTTAATGAACCATCTTCCATATTACCCTAACATAAACATAAAGATTGGCTTCCAAAGCTCCCTTTAGACAGAGGGCAACCAGGAGCCGATCAGTGAGCCGTTCGGTGTCACAGTACCTGACTTTTACCTTTTTTTCTTTTCATATTTCTCTTCAAACTTTTAACTTTCTCATCTTCCTACTCTGCTCTACCTGGGTCATTGTTCATTGGAAATGACCAGTGGGATTGAAGTTCTGGCTCTGGTTTAAGCCACTTTAAAGCACTGTAGAGCAGTATCATGCAGCATATTACCCACTGTGAACATGTGCTTGGGCTAGTAAAGAAGCTAGCTCAGTCTAGGATTTAAAAACACTTTGTATTCAGAGAGACTGTGTATTTGTGCTAATATATCATAACTGACTCCAGCACAGTGTGTCATATGCTTTGAACACAACTAATAACAAGCACCCACACTTGACAAAATAGATAAATGAAAGCTGAAAGCAAGGATAAAACGTTTGTTAATCTTCTTTTTTTCATTATAAGTATATACATATTAAATTGGGGTATCAACTGTGAAAAACTGCAGATAATTATCGCACTATTTAACACATTACACAGCCTACTTACGCTTCCAGTATTAAGCTCAACTACAAATAATTGTATTTGTCAGTGTTTACATTTACATTAAGGTTTTAACAGGTCTAGCCAGCTCACACAATTTTTTTTAGAAAAGAGGAACTGATTCAAATCAAACTGAACTAAGAAAATCACAGATGACAAAACAAATATCCATAAAGGAAGTTTGCAATGATTCTCTCTAGTCAGTTTCTTAAGAAAAAAGACACAGCAGAATTTTCAGTACATCCCAAACACATGAATATGGGTTTCACCTGAATATGACTGCAAAGCTCTACTTAACATGTAAATACCCAGAAAAGACAGACAAACAAAACCACAAAACCAAAGAAAGACCTACTATAGGAAGATTCTAAATAAACAAAGAACTTAAAAACACTTACGGTAACTACTTTCACTATCGCTGGCATTTGAAGTTACATGCTCTGAAAATGCAACACAATGGAAAAAAAAAATAAGGAACATACACAAATGGCATGAGTCCAACAGAAAGCAAACTGACACAAAATAATCCAGATGAAAGACAACACTGATATCAAAATGCTGAAATCAATACATACTGCATATAAAAGTTTTAAGGTACTTCTCACACCTCTCAGGATCAAGCGTAATTTCATACGAAAGGAATGGATGTTAATAAAAAGAAAAACATTAAATAGCACATCAAAGTAAGATTATGAAAAGTACACTAATTTATAGTTCACATGTGACCCTGCAATTTTTAGGGTTTCTCTTCAAGATGAATTTTGTTGTGCAATAACTGTGAGATCATGCTTTTCAAATTCTATGAAGTCAATTACTGATTACAGTAAGAGTCTTATTACAGAAAATACTGGACTATATTGCAGGAAATACAGTGCACCAAATTCAGTAATAGATACTTTTCTATGGTGTATTAAATAGTTTACTTGAAGTGCAATGTAGAATTAAGAGTTCTGAAACACCCCCCCAACCCCCCACCCCCAAGTAACGCTTTAGTTTTCAAAAGCTCCTGACTTTTTGTCTGGACTATCTCTATTAATTTTATGCCCTTTGTATAGTAATAAATGTGCTTCACTAATGACAAGGTGTTCATATTTACTTTTTTTAACCTATATAACTGTGGTAAAATGTTTAAGACCAAGAATTTTAGGTATCAATCTATTCGGCTACCTGAAAAATCTCCAAATGTGGTGAACAAATATAAGCTTTGATATCGCTCAACTTAATTGTAAAGAATTACTTTTTATGACACCCAGTATGTGTTTTTATTTGTAATTTGTAATGCTTATTACAGTCATCACATGTAAACTAATTAACCTTTTATATTGTTTTTGCATAAAGTGAACTAATATCCTTAACCCACAAATTTCTGGCTCGACTGAACTCCTTCACTATTTCTGTGCAGGAAAAGCAGATAAATACTTCCAAATGTTTCCAAGTACCAGCAATGAGTATCCATTTCCATTTCACTTCCTTGTCTTGAAAAAAGAATTTCCACATTGGCATGGAAGAGGCAAACAGTGATGTTTAAAAGCCTTGTGGTAGAACACGGAAGGTAGAACATTGTCAATTGAGAATACAAGTTTTATGACAGTCTGATAATGGGCATACTTGGTGAAGAGGTAAAGCCTAAAATGCCAGCAAGAACAGCGGTCTTGCAGAGCCCAAGTAACACAGCCTGCATTAAGCACAGAAAGGCAGTTTCGAAATGACAGACTGCACTAAAACCAGGCTAGAAACCAATTGTTTTTATAATAGAATCACCTAGTGACATTTCTGGACCATATCAGATCATATTAAATAGTTTAAACTAGGTATGACCATAAGGCCATAAAGGCTGCTAAGGTCTTCTGCTTTAGACCAAGAATTTCCTTGAAGCCAGCCATTTCATAAAAGGAAAATTAATATATCAGCTAATAGAATTCTTATTTAATGATTGGGGCTAAGTATAGAAGTTCACTACATCTTAACTGTAATTTCAGGAACACTGTGCATATCCGTTGCACATTGAGAAGAAATGTTGTCTTTAACAACCTTCAGTCACTTGAATGACTAATTTTACTATTCCATAAACGCTAACAATGTATGTGTTAAATATCTGTGATGAAAGCAAGGTCTTCACTTTTTTTTGTCATTTTAGTTCAGTGGTGGTGTCTATCTACACTAACAGATCTGTTTGTACTAGGCAACTTTTAACTCTTACTATATTAAGTAGTTAACATTTATGCACAAAATAACAACTCATGTTTATGGGTCTCCTTCATTAGCTGCCCCTCTACCTGGTCTAAAAAACATTGTAAGTCAATGAATGCCACGAGACTTTATCTGTTTTCTTTGATGTAAGTAGCTGTAAAGAGAGAGGATTGAAAACTGTAACTAAAGTGTTACAGCAATTGTTGTACTATTACTGTAAAAAGCCATGGGTTATTTTTAAATAAATAAAAAACAGAAAAGACAAGATAAAAGTGACATAAAAAATAATCAAACTTAAAAAACACAATACTATTAACGACAAACAAGTAAGCGCTGGTAAGCTTCTGAACCACAAAACATCTAACGTGATAGTCACATGAACTTAAAAACGTGTTCCTGAAAGCAAAACCTCCAGAACATTACAAACTAGAAAAAGCTTGTGAAACATTTTTATAGTCAGTCTCCTTATGCCAGTAGAGCACCAGTCTCAGAGAGATCTGCTAAAAAAAAAAAAAGTAGTAATTTTTCAGGTGGAGGTTAAAATAACTTGGGAGTATTGTGATCACTTACTCAGGCCTTTTGATCCCATGTCGTCAGGGACCTCCTGCAGAGTAGTCCCCAGAGGGCAAGCAATAAAAAGACAATCACAAAGAAAATAATTGTCAGTAATACATAAAATTGGCGCTACGACAGGAGACAGTTCCCAGAACATCACAGGGGATGACAGGTCAATCAGATTTGACCTAACTGGCACGTGAAGTGTAATTGATGCAAACAGTAGAGAACACAGTTTGTAGCAGACCTGGTCTGAATTAGCAGACTTATGAAACCACTTTTTGAGAAAACTTTTTTTTTTAGTGCTGGCAACAATGGTGAAAATCAAAGTAACTTTTTCATTAGGAAAACCAAATTAGAATGAAATGACTTTGAATTAACCAGTCTAAAGGGACTGATTCAAGAAGCTGGTAAGAACTGTTATCTTTTCTTCATCGCTGTGCGCTCTCCTCCAAGGCAGAGATGAGGAACCATCACTGACAATGCTGGCAGGCTGTTATGTCCTCCAGCCACGTACATACTGTTACTCAGAAGCATTACCCAGTTTATTCCAAACTGGGATACTCTTGGGTTAAGTTTCACTGTAACAGCAAACAAACTGTTTTATTGATTTTGTGGATCAGTTTGCCACCAGCACCTCAAGCTCATTCGCCTGTTGCAGCTCATGAAACTGTCTCCATGGTAACACCCTACTGCAATCTAGCAGGCCCTTCTACATGTGCTTTGTTCTCCATTGGATGGCACATACTTACGGTCAATATCACTGGTTTCCTGCTCACTCTGGTCCTTGTTCTTGTAGAAGGGAAATTTTCGGGAAAAGAGGTTCTTTTTACGCTTGTCATTGAATGACTGCTGAAGAAGAGAAGGAGGGGCAAAACAAAGGATGTCTAATGTCTGTGTGAACAAAGGCCCAGACCAGCAGCTTTGTGGAAGCTGACTCCTATAACCACATTATGCAGTGCATATTTCAGTTTAGCATTATCTTCTCAGCTCATTAAAAACAGATGGGGATCATGGCTTTGCTCACACCCTCCATATTTCCCAGGCTTACTACTGAAAGAACTGGCAGGTGGGTTCATCCTATATGGGCTGATCCTTATTTCACAAATCTAGGCCTGCTGCAAGTACAAAAAGATGGGTAAAACTAGGCTGCCATAAGATGGCCAAACTATATTACTGATGTTATCTAACGTAGGGGCTACACTATTTAAAAAAAAGAGAGACTTTATACAGGCTTTTGCAAACAGTTGCCATCATAACAGCACCCAGAATTATTTGTCAGTGTTACCCACTTGCAAAAGCAAAACTGTAAATTGTTCCCCTGTCTTCAAACAGTGGAACTCATCTTCCTTTATTATACGTAATAGAGCTGCAAAAAGATACATTACTTTTTCCACCAACATTAAGCACTGAATGAAAACAAGTAACAACTCAGGGTCAAACAGGACAAAGCTTTACCAAACCCTGGGCGACCTTCTTTATCACAATTACAAAACTGGCATTTGGCCTTCCTAAAGAGAATGCCTATAGTGCAACACAAAAGCTGCGTTCTGCTACAGTATTAACAACCCTTCTGACCATCTGTTTTAATACCTACTTGCTTGGCAATATCAGATACTGAAACACCCAGTGATATTTTTATTACCAGCATTTACAGAAGTTTACTTAAAATTACCAGGTGTTAAACAGACACATGGTACCATGGGCACACAATCGGTGATACTGAGCTCTGGCAACAGCAATTCTGTGTTAAATAGGAAATCTATAAAACCTTTAACTGGCTGGCATCTATGTTCCACTAAAACTGTCATTCCATTATAAGAACTGGTGAATTATCAACCTGACATATGGACAAAAGAACTGGTTTTGAGCCAATCATATGCTTACAGGAACCACAGTTGGCACAGACAAGGTTTTAGGCTATGGTCTTCCTGACCTTCTTTATATAAAGTCAACCAGTCATTGCAACTGATGTCTCATAACCAGAAACATGAGTGTAATCCACAGAACAAGGGCAACAAAGGAATATGCCCAGAGGAATAGATCTTTGCTGAGTATACTGAAAAACACTGTAACATGAATTTTAAAATGTGGAAGTCTCACATCTATATAATTGTTCCATTCAGACAAGTCCCTCACTTTGGGGAACAGGGGAAATGAATGCAACAAAGCTAAAATGGTGCAGCTTAACTGAGGTGGTTAGACTCTGCAATTTGTATAGTTAAAAGAAAAGGTGTGGCCGATTTATTGTACTTCATAAAACATAATCAGGTTCTTCAATTTAGTTTTGAAAATTTTTCATAACAATAATTATTTTAGCTTTCTCTACAGTACATCTCACTGAACTGATTTTAAATTTTAAATACTGCATGTATAATGGTCAGAGTCAGTTCCATTGCCAAAAAAAAGAAAATCAACTGTTACACTGATTTTGACTAAAGAATTAGCCAAAAGATAATTTTTTAAAGATACCATGATTGTAAAAAGCTAAAGCAAATTGCTTATTAGTTGAAAATGCATAGTAATTGTATTAATTTTTTCATAAGCTCACTGCAAAACATCAAAAGGCATCATAAGCAAGAATATATTAAAACAGAAGCAGCGCAGAAAGTGAGATAAATGTGTTTATGAAAGGAACAAACAAGAAAAAAGTAACGATTTCTGCTCCAGATTTTTTAGCTTTCCTTAAAATGAAAGGAACATGGATTTTAATGTTTGCCATTTAAGGTTATAATGTAGATATTGCAGAGAATTGTACAAAGTCGGTATTTTATCCTGTCCATCAGACACAGGAAGGCACACCGTCCACGAGGGCATGTATGGTGCACACCGGGAGAAATATTATCATGAAAAATACATGAAGAATACTTTAAGGAAAAGCCATAATGTTAAAACATTTATAACTGAAGCAAAAGATTGTGAACAAGGTAAGCATGTTTGCAAAATGAAATGTTACTAAAGAAAAAGAACTGCAGTTATATATCAATGGCAAGCGTAGTTGCTTTTCCACTCAGAATTCCACGCATATCTTTGGTGTTCCAATACTACTTTTCAAATACTTCTTTAATTAAGTTAACTCATTGCAGTTTATCAGTAGACAAACTACAAAACCATGCAATTTTCTTTTGAAGAACATGGTAACGTTTGAAAAGTCATTTAATGTAATTAAAATACGCTAAAGCATTTAAGCTATTTTCTTTATGTGACTTCTAAAAAGTGAACTCAATTAGAAAAATGATCAAGTTAAAAATTACCACATCAGTTGATAACATTTTATTCCAGTACCAAAATATGAATGTACCAAACCAGGAAAAACCTGCAAATAATCCACTGAATCCTCAAGGCAGTACTGTGACTGTTCATCAGAAAATAACTACAGATTTTGATTTCCTTTTAAACAAATACTTATAGAAGGAACCAGAACATTTTATTCATTAATAATCTAAACTGAACCATTTGCCATTTAGCAGAGGGGTGTACAATATGTATTTGACAGTCTTTAAAGACCTATAATATCACGATAAAGTACTGAAGCTTTAATACTTTATAGATGCAATTTTTGAAGTTATGAAAACTTTGTAACTGAAATAAATGATTGAAGGGAATCTTTGGGATCTACAATAACAAATGATTAATGTTACAGCATTAGTGCTATTAAAAAAATAATCACTATTTAAGAAATAGCTTCCTCGGTAGCTTAAAGCATGTTTCAGATTTTAAAACTGATAATATATTATTACTTTAGAAGTCTCCCACATTTAAAATGCATCTACCTAACTCTTGAAATTACCAGTTATATGCTATTGGTAGAAATTGTAAGGTTGTGAAATCTGAAATTTCAAAACAACCAAAACATTGCAAAAAAGCCTCACCCTCAAAATAATTAAGAAAATGGCTGCTTTACCATTATGAAATTGCTGTACTTTTGCCTACAAACATTCCCATTACTACTTAAGTAGCTATCATGCATTCTCAACACTCATTCCCATCATGTGTACTGAGACATGGATTGCCTATCGTGCAGTGAACTGCACCGAAGGACTGACTAAAACCAAAACCAGGATTTATTTTGGATGCAGTTATTTTTCATCAGCAATAGTTATTTTACATGATTTGAGCACAGCCGTAACAGCATTTGTGCCAATAGAGAGTGGCAGTGCAAAAAACCCAGCTGTGAGATTGAGATCGATTCCGGTTAATAGCGGCGCTGCCCTTGAGATTCTGTAGGTCTATGCCCTTGCATGAAATTCTTTAAAGCCTCTGCATCCATAATTACAAGAAAGAAGTTACTTTATGTTGTCTGCACAACTGTACACATCTTAAGACCTCACTTTATCATAGGGACCCTGTTGAGCTCTACTTTTTCTGTATGCATTGAAAAACTTAAAGGCAGTCCAGGAGTACAATCCATACCAAACTGCTTCATAAACAGCACTTTCAGAGCTGTTAGAAATGGCACTATTCGATGCTTGATTAGCATCTACAATTCCTATTACATTACATTATTAATGATAATATGTTTCTAAACTATTTCTTCAAGCCATTTGCAGTGTTTTGGCAATGGTTTACTCGCAGAGTTAGCTTTGGTGCTCAGACTTCTTTTATTTGACAGTATATAATCTCTTCACCAAAAAGTGAAGCCAAGTATGCATAGATAAACCACTGGAAAACATTACCATTCACAATGCCAGGTATAATTAGTACTTGATAAACTTACCCCTTTATCTCCTCTTGTTTTGGAATTGAATTTCACTGTCTTTAAACGGGCTCGTTCTTTTTTCTCGACTCTACCACAAAAACATACACAAAAAAGGTTAAATCAAGAACCTTCCAAAATTTCAAGTTACTACTTGTGACAACGTAAGCCTACAGTACAGGTTTTTGTTGGTGATAACACCTTCAGAAACTGGCAGCCTGCTTGTGGCAGACTGCATTGGAAAAGTAGGGTATTATTTCTCAAGTGTTGAGCTGTCAGGCTATTCGAGTACTCTCTGCTTATATGGGTTTAGGTTCAAAATATTGAGAGGCAAAAAGAAAGCATGTCACAATTGCCTCAATTACCAGTGAACAGTGGATACTATGACTGGGAGCACCTAATCTCTTATTTGGGTCTCTGATAGATCAGCAAACTTCTTGCCTCTGTTTACTCCAGCTGCCAAAGATTTTGCAGTTTCCCAGGTTTGGGGTAAAAGAACGCATGACGCCATCATGATTCAAACAAAATTTACGTTACACCTTTTGCTATGTAAGTGATGTAATGTTATTAAGCCCATAACTTGCTTACATTGAGAACAGAGAAATGGACTTGGACCACCTTCAACTTCAGCAGGCAACTCCTACAGCTAGATAAGATTTTAACAAACTTCTCATTGAGTTAGTCAGATCCCACCACAGCCTTATTTTTTAAAACAAACAAACATCCAAAGGCAAGCGAAGTATACGCAGTACACATACTAATCAAATCAGACATTTAAAAGCAGACACAAAGTCAACAAAATACCATGACATACCTGCGTTTGCTTGGGATAACTCCAATTTCATCACTTTCTCCATCTGGAGTTACCTGCCTTGCTTGCCACCATTCATCATCAGATGCATTAATGACGTGGAGAATATCGCCAAATTTGAAGTTCAATCCTTGACTCGGAAGGCCACTATCTTTAGTCTTGTCATAATCAAAAAGAGCTCTACATTGGAAAGAAAAAAATAAACATAGAAAAGGCAAGACTCCTGGGGAGTCGGAATAGTACAAAATATGAAGCTGCCTATGTTGTTCATAAATGAGTGCATCATTCTGACGGCTGCTTAGAACAAGAATGCTGAATGCGTTCTGTTTCTCTCATACATACACACACACACAGAGTATTTCTTTCAGTATTCACACACATACTTAAAAGTTTTAATGAATGAGAAAATTCTTCCTCCAGAGCAGAACTCTAGCACTTTGCAAAAGGTTCACACAAGACACTTCCCGCAATTCAGTAACTACTTTGCAGAGAGCAAGCAGCAAGCAATTTACATGTCAGCCTAGGGGAAAAAAATACCCAAGTATTTGAAGCACACAGCACTGTCAAAAGCTCTGTAATGTACATGGGTTTATACCAAGTTACAAATTGTATTAATTTTCTTAAATAAAAATTTTCTGTCTTTAATGTAAAAGCCGATATCCTGCTCACAGGGTGGCAGGAGAAAAAAAAAAGCTTAGAAATATGACCTCAACACAACTTTGCTACTGCAGTACCTGAAGGCAAACAACTTTACAAGGATTCTTCTGGAAAAGTCCCAACCATTTTAAGAGAATCTTATCCTTTGTCTAAGGTAAGCTTGTTTTAAAATAATAGGCCTGAGCAATACCTGAACACCAGGTGCGTGGCTTCAGTTTTATTGCCATTCCCTTTGCCAGCAAGGTTGGTTTATGCAAGTCTGCTATGAACCATACCAACATTCAGCCCTGACATCTTTCCCTCTTTGTGCTAATGAAAGCACAATTGTCTGGAAAGGCACATGGTGCACCAGCCTGCACAACTGATCTGGGTTAAAAATAATAGCTTTTTTCCCTGACCAGCAGGATGTTTCTCCCAGCACAAAAAGGGTTAAGTGAGGATGTGGAAATGGATAATGACAAGAGACTCTTATCAAACTATATGTGTGTGTGTATACATATATATATAAAATGATACTTCCAAGATGTTGCCTTATAAAGGACTCATCTTACATTTGAAAAATGAGTACGTACCTCACCTATGCAATGTGAGAAGTGCCTGTATAGCACAGGCCAAAACCCCTTTACCTTTATTTCATCTGCAAATTAATCCCAAACACTGGTCTTACATACCTTTTTCTGCTAGATTTTTGTCTTAATTTTTGTAACCCATGTAAGTACCTGTAAGTCTTAACTATTTGCTCCATAACATATTTTATCTGTGTGAATTTTGCCTTTCTAAAGCACTGAGTGTATTTTTGGGGGGTTGAACTGTATTTGCTCATAACCAATGACAAATTCATTACAGAGGGAAAAAAAAAAATCACAATTTTCTATCAGATCAAATCATCTTTAGCATAAAGTCTACCGTAAAATTAAGAATTGTTGAGACACCATGCCTTTCTTGGACCATGAAAAGTATCAAAAACTTTTCAGAAATGGCTGAAGATTTTCATAAGTATCTTCTAAAATGTCTAGAAGATGACAAGTTTTAAAATGTTTTATCAATATTTACTGTCACAATACACAAAGCCCTATATTTAAATAGGCAATACTTCTAATTTGTTACACTTATAATACAATGTAGGCATTTGATTTTGAAAGAGTTTGGAGGTTGAAACACCGCATTCCTTCAGTCGCACAACCTCTACTATAAGATCTTACAGTTTAACTCCATAATGTACTTGAGATACCCTGATTGTTTTAAAAAAATCAGAACCCTTAGTTTCTTTGAAATAGCCCAAATACTGCAGGTAAGAAAATTACATATTTAGTAGTTAATCCCTCCAGATTTATTCTGCAAATGTTTCTTCAAGAAGTGCTCTGGATAAATATTATTCCATACCTCAAAATGAACTGCACATAAGCAATTACATACTTTTAACATAGATTTAAGTTGTATAGATTTTTCACTAAATTAATTACACGTATAATTAAATTTATTTGCTGAGCATTCTTGTTAGCATTCAAGCAATGATTTCTACCAGTTCTACTTTTAACTTCCAAGTTTTAGTTTGAGTATAAACTTGTATGAGCAGTGATCTGGGCCTCACAGCATCAACACATACGTTGACTGCATGAGAAAAAAACCCACACAAGAGTGAAATTCAATCATGAATGGGTAAAACCATATATTATCAATATGTGCTCTTCAAACTAGATAAAAAGTATAGATTTTGCACAATGAAAGGCAGTTTCATCAAATAATTTTCCTCTGTTGAGGTCATTTCAAGAATAATAACTTTATTGGGGAAAACTGTCGAAGCTGATAAAGGTATCAGAGTTTTATAAGATGCACTGGTTTGTCACACAGTAGTGACAAAACTATGCAGCTAAAATTTACAGGAACACCAGGAACCAGTAACGATCAAATAAATGAGCCAAAAAGCAAACAGAAATTACAAAAATCTCTTTCAATTCCAACTGATTAACGTGGCTTTTCCTGTATGCCTGGCAAGGGATCAAATCAGAACTCATTTCACAGCCAAGATGACACATTTATCTACAGACTGGTATATAAAATAAAATACCTCTTTTATTAACTCTCTGCATGGAGATTTTTAGTACAGTTTAACAATACCCTGTATACATTTATTTAAAGTCATAAACACAAACTTAAAAATGAATGTGGTATTCCTGATCAATTACTGCTTTGAATAGTCCTCTGATATTTACTCTAAATTTCTATTTAAATTTAAATGAAAAGTCCTAAAAATTATTTTAGAGAAAGCACCAAGTCCTCCCTTTTATTTCACCTTGTATTACTCAGCAACTAAACAGCACTACAAAAGGTAACTTGGTTCCACCATTTATAGTCTACAGAAACTGAAGTTAAGTTGCATGTTTTATGAGTGTTTATGCTTCAAAGCCACAAATTTAATGGCTGTGTTAACAGTGTCAAATTTTCCAGAATTTCTTTGTACCTGACCACACATTACTTTCAATGTCATAGGCTGCTCACCAAGTTTTACTGAAGATATCTTCTCTTAAGACACTCTTGCCAAACAAAGTAACCAGGAATTCCTGCAGCAAAAAGCACCTCCATGCCTTATTCCATGAGACATCAACGTTGTTGGGAAAACTGTTTGAAACTAGATGTTTGAACAATCCAGCTGCTGCTGGACATTCATATTTGCATTGCCCTCCAAGGACTGTTTGTTATATTGCTAGTCTTCATATATTAATATACATCAAATTAATAAGAAAAATCTGCCATTTTACTTGTATTTTCAGGCTAACACAATTGTTTTTCCTTACTATTACATAACGTTCCCAAAATGCTGCTTACAAGCAGACTATGCATAAAGATACCAAGTTTCAGTTACAGGGACACAATGACATATCCAATCTTATTTGCTATTTTGTTACCATGACTTTGTGATATCACCAGAGAGGATATTTTTTGGAGTATTTTTGTTTGATAGGTTTTCTACAATTGTGGTTGAATGCCTATAAACATTTTACTGTTGGATTTACCGTTCAATTCAGCATTACGTTATATAACTGGAATCCTTTAAGGCATATCCAAACTGAAATATTACAGAAAAAAAGACAGGTTCAGTTTTTAAAATTGGCTTTGAATTGGTACAATTAAAAGCAAAGAATGATCATACCAGAGCAACTTATAATAAGGAATAAGCTGGATAACCAACATGTTCTGTCAGTATCTAGCAATATGTGAAAAAATTCATAAAACTTACTTCTGTGAACTCAAAATTACATCAGAAACCAGTCAAAACAGATGTGAACCCGCCCTGTGTATACCAGTTTGCCTACCAGACTTTTGGAGTGATGACAAGACCAGATCTCAACAGCCCTAAGCAGCACCTACTGTTAGAGAGATGTGGGCTGGAAAGTACTTTTCCTGAGAATTTTTTGCATTTTTTTACATTTTTATTCTGACTTATAACAAGGCTGGTTCCAAGAAAGATCTTTGAGACTCAAAGGGAATCATCAGTCTCCACATGGCTCCTGGCAACAATGTGGAGAAGGCTGCAATTTCTGCAGCTGGCAAAGTCAAAAGCTCACCCTCAATCATTTACAGGTAAGAACTTCCATGAGTGGAATAAAAGCTACATAAACACAAAATGCTTGTCAGTGGCTCAAAATGTCAGATCAAAGTGTGAACATGAGCATAAGCAGTTTAGAACCTAATCAGGCTATAGCTAACCAAGCAAAAAAAAAAAAGTATTCAGAATTGTTTGGGCTTAGTTATATGATAAGGGCTAAAACGATAAATCTTGGAATTATGGAAAGGAGGACAATTTCGCCACAGTATCCACATGCACATCTACCTGTGGAAATTCTAGGACATGGATAACTGTTATCAAGCACTTATCCTTAGTATTTAAGGCATTTAACCTTAGATAAGTAAACGCTGACTCCAAGAAATACTTAAGGTAGACAAAGTACAAAAAAAAACCCAGCTCTACAAAAACTACTGAAAGAACAGGTCAAGCCATAAATACTCAATCTAAACAAAAACTCTTATGAGTAATTAGCTAAATTTGTTTCAAAGCTTTCAGGTTGCAAAGGACTGAGCCTTTTCTAAGCACAGATGCAACTACTCAGGGAACTGCCTTGGGTAAGGCTTGCTTTCTTTCCCATAGCTCAATAGATACAGCACCACGAATAATACAGTATCTGCTTTGGATGAGGAAAGTCAACAGCACCTGAGCCGAGGATTTTAGCAGGTAAGCCAGTAACATCCCACAACATTTTAAACCAAGTTTAATCCAAGAACCAGCAATACTGCAAACCTACCTACGTTACTAAAATGTTCTGGCTGTTATTCAATGCAGAGATAAGCTGGTTCTAGGACCTCAAAAATAATTTTATTTTTAAAAATGCAATCCTTTTACCCACATTACATATCTGAAACATTATGCTTTATCAGTATTTGGTGATAACTAATGTAGGAGGTAGTTTGCACATTAATTAGCTGCATCTTGCCACAACTTCCCAGTGAAACCACATATTTTTATGAATTGTTTCATGCTCTTTTAGTTCTTCTCCACTTTCTTTTAGCCTCCCTTATGTTTAATTCTATATGAATAAATTAATGTAGTATATTCAGTTCAATTGCTTTGATTCATCTGCTCCCTTGCTTAGTAAAGGAAATATTCTATAACAAAATGCTATTGGACTAGAAATAAGATTTCTTAATACAAGCTGAGAATACAACTACGGTAAGTCAAAGGAAATAAGATGGAAATCTGTCAAAGCTTAAGTAAAGGCAGACTATAAAACTGAACTCAAGAACAGAACAAGGGAGAATACTAAGACTACTTTCACAAAAAACCCAAACTTAATTAAGCAAGTTGTTAAAGACTTCACAGACTCTGATTTAAAGATTAAATATATGTTTGTGCTGAAGGATTATCATCCCTGAGAGGCAGGATAAATAGCAAGTTATAGCATCATTCTTCAAAGTTCACAGAGGGTTCTCGGGGCTGGTGCTTCTTCTTCAGCTATATTACATTAATTGAACTAAATTCTGCTTTATTTTTAATGTATTTTGTACATAAATATCTATTTGTTAAGTCCAATAATGAGTAAGTAATTGTATAAAAATGGAAATACATAAATATTAAGTCCACAGAAAAGGAGAAAAACACTCTAGCAATACCATGAAAAAGATGATTACCTGACATATAGGGATCTCTTCTGGCTGGTTCGCAAAGATCCTGACCCTGAACTAATGCTACTGTTCATCATCTGCTCCCGTAAATCATGGATTTTAGCTTCAAAACGACTGTATTCTGTAAGAAAGGGAGGCACTGCAATTAATTTCCCCTGAATTTCAGCAATTACTCACAAAAATGCTGAAACTCTGAGAATAAGCATTTATAACAGATTGTTTAACATGAGGAAAAACCCTCAAGCCGCAACATTTTTTTTGTAATTAAAAACTATGTGAAGTTTTATATTTATCAATATTAACTGAAATATAATTTGAAATAATTGTGATTAAGCAAAGAAAATAAAGAGAAACAAATTTCCATTACACTCAAAAATTTCATGGGTTTAATGTATAGCTCACAATAACTATTTTTTCCTAATGAAACCAAGCATTTCTACTAACAATTATCATTTCTGTAGTAATGAGAAGACTGATAAAAGATAAGCTTTAACCCATGACAAAAAGAAAACTTTATAACACATGAAGTGAAATACACGTTTATAATCTAGAACTTAAAAGTTAAGAAATGAGAATGAAAGTGTCTGAAAAAAATATTAAACAGATACTTAAAAATGACTGGATTTGAATTAGATAAAGAATTAAGCACTACAAGGTGGGCAATACGCAAAACATTCTCTGAATAAGGCAATGTTCCCATGGGAGCTCAGGAAACCAAAGAAAACCTAAATATCCAGAATTCTGGCACTAATCTCAGTCCATGGCATTAGGGATTCAAATTCCCACTACAGAATTATGTACAATGTTAATCCTGGAAAAACAGATTTTGTCCTTAAGCAGCACTGTGTTCTAATAAAACTAAACTAAATGCATTTGATTTTAGCTACAAAGGCAGGCAGTAAAATAGCAATAGCTTCTTCAGGAGAAACATTTCCTGAAGCAAGGTACTTACATGCTGTCAGCATAACAAATAACTCAAAACAAGTATGTTTTTTCCTTCAGATGAATAGTTTGGACTTCAGGATCAACAGATCCACTTGTAAACCTCTCCAGCTAAAGGAAACGTTGTGCAGCCACCACCTTCGCCAGGAGACCACGTGATGCCAGATTATAACAAGTCAACACTGGGAGAGCCAGGGTGTGTGCAGCAAGCAGCTGCTGAACAGGGTAATGAGTTGCTTCTCCTAGCTGCACCCTTATTCCCTGTGGGCATCAAATTTGCTCAGGAAATGCAAGATTGATAAAGAGGGTTCTAAAATGCAAAAATCTTGAGGGAATCTAAACTAAACTAAGGTTCCTTTTACAGTCATAGAAAACACCACGAATTAGTTACATTAAAATCTGTAGCACTTTCTCTGCACACACATCAGACAGTAAGCATCAAGGTTTACAGACTGATCAGAGTAGAAAGAAAAAATATTGTTACAGAAGAATATTCTGTGCATGAGTTTCTGGTATATCACTGCATTCATCAACTTAACTACCAATCTGATGCTTTAACAATAGCAACTACAATTAACCCTATCCAGGTTATGACAATACAGTCTCTTCAATAACCCTGACTGTTGTCCTTTAAAACTAAAAGCTAGTTGTTTTAAGCTAGTATCTTAGCTATCAAAACAGCATCAAAGGCCTTTTAAACAGCATCAAAGGCCTTTTTATAAATAATGTACAGATCAAACAATTACCAGCACTAAACCAAACCGATGAGGTTTGTCAACAAAAGAAACAAAAACAGTATTTCCACTACAACCAATGCTATCACAAATAGCAAAAGAATTCAAGAAGACAGGATGGTGACCTAAGAGAAATGTGATAAAATGACATTTTTTAGAAAGAAATATCCCTTAGGGGAAAGACCCAGTCTACTCCTCCTGTGCTACTGCTGTGCTGCATGGCCTTGGGTAAGTCACTTTATTTTACTCCTTTATATCTGAGAAATGATCTTTTAAGCCTCTTGCTTGTTTTTAAAGTGTTTTGGAAGATTAAAGCTCTGAACTTCAAACGTACAACAAGAATGGTAGCTGAGATTTCTGACATAAAGTGGTTTTTATACCCCCTGTGGGAAAGAAAAGCAGCCATGGAAAAAAACAGGTAGTCCAAGCATTTTCTTGTGCTACAGCCAGTTCAGTACTGAAAGTACCTGCAGCTCTTTGCAACAGCTACTGGAAGAGACTAAAAATTTCTGTTAAGAAAGCATCATGTGTCATCTGTTGAAAGAATCAAGATCTCCTCCTATATAGCGTGTAAGAGAGTTAACAGGGGAGGCTATTCCTTACTATTGCTTTACTCTATCCTATATATCATTTTCAGGTTGCTGGTTTTGCAGTTTCCTGAAGTAATTTAATTTTTCTGATCAGAACTTCTGGGAAGAAGTGCTGAGTGACAGGGACATCAGTAGGAGTAAGGAGAATAATTTCTACATAGAGGCTTCTGCCATACCAATAAAGCAAAAAAGGAAACTAATGGGATGAGACTGAGAAAGCAAAAAGAAGGAGTGCCAAGAGATGTCATACTTAGGAAATGCTTTAACACTCTGTACAGATGGAATCTAGTGAGCTCTTTCAATGTAGAGCAAGCTAAAAAACTGAGTTATACTCCTCTTACAGAAGGTTTTGGGAGGAACAGGATGGAAAGAAATTTCAAAATCACTGGGTTTGGAGCTGAAAAGTAGACAGGATTTTGGTTTTTGAAAAAATAAAGCTTGCTATTAGATACAGTGATATTGAAACTAACGCTGGAGACAGAAAATAAGACTATAGCAGGGCTCTCAACAGCATCAGAAAAGCAATATCAGTTTGGCACCCAAAAGATCACCACCCATCCCCAGTGACTCATTCAGCTTGGTTCAGCTTCAGCATTATAAAGCAAAATACGAGCTCTGCTGATTTCTCTAGGAGTGGTTACAATTCTATCTCTACAAGAAGAGTTGGATATCAACTTCATTTAGCACCTTCAGTCTCCTAATGACCCACCATCTGATAGTTTTTGAAACAAACGCCCAGAGCCGTTCCATCTCATGTGCTCTACAAGAGGGGAACATCAACAGCCAACAGCTGGTAGCAAGACTAGATACTCATATCTGAGATGAGTGGTTATCAAATACAATCCATACAAAATGCAATTTTATTTGATTACACAAGCACCAGAAAACTACCTACACACCTCTACAGTTTTTATCAATCCCTGCAGTAATGTCTTACTACTAATGAAATGCAAACAAAAAGCATAAACGAATTAGACAAGTAGCAGCAAATTTACATTAATAAAAGTCTTCATATAATGGGTACATGAGACATACATGACCTGGTAAAAAGCTGCTTGAATAAAATAGCATAAAAGCAGAAATACTGGATAAAACCAAAAGCACAATCTTAAAGCTTAACACTTGTCTCACAGACAAGAAAGCAAGTATTTAGGGATGAGAACTAGGCAAGCACAGAGTGATACCCTTCCTTCACGTTCTCTCCCATCCTCTAATGCTTACAGACTTAATTATATGTTTAAATTACCTATTCCACACTCAGCTTACCATCATCAAAGACTCCCAAATGCTAGAGAACTGTTTTCTTTAAAATTCCATTCTTTCTTATGGGGTGTGTATATAGCATATCACAAAACTTATCCTATTTTTTTTCTATAAATCATAGGGAACATCACAATAAATTTCCATATGGCTAAGTGTGACAAAGCCATACAATGCACATATAAATATAAAAGTAACAAAAAAAATATATTTGCCATTGATCTCTGGGTTAAATGTGATTGGTATAACCAGAGAGAAAGGGCATAAGGTGCCTGTGGTGGCACAGGACACACACCCTCCTCTCCACCACTACCCTCAAATGAAGTTACAAAATGAAACCACACAATCCAAACCTTCAGTCCTTTCAGGTGAAAATTTGACCAGAACCTGAAATCTGATACATAAGAAACAGCAGTGAATGGGGCTTAATTAAGGATATCTTCTAATGTTCTGAATTTTGGGAAAGCTGCTGATGCTATAGATCAAATAAAAAGTGATATGCAACAAAACTAATGTGAAATGCAATAAAATAAGAACATAAGAATAATGGTATCACTTCTTGGCTAGAATCTACTCAGACTTTCCAGTAAGTTTAGGGGTCAGGGTGGAAGTAGTACCTGCTATCATAACATGGAGCTGGAGGAAGCACAAGGATCTGCTGCTTCAATTCATGGCACTTATCCAATAGTAGCCCACCATCAACAAAGAAAAATAAAATAAAAAAACCAAATCTACTCTGGTTTGCACATAAAGAGTTGTTAAGAACATCAGATACATCTGGGCTCAAGTTTAAACTTTCAAATTATACCGGATAAGTAGATCGTGCAAAAATAGAATAAATCTACTCTATTGCATGTCTGCATGTATTACACAGTAATGAACGTGAAGGAATGGAGGGTGGAAACCTGGAAGATTCCTCTGCTCCTGAGTTCCCAAAGTGATTTTACCTATAAAACTGTCATGTTTCCAATGTCAGTGTTGACTTTAACAGAAATCAAATCTTCAGTGAAAGGGCCTGAGCAGTGAAGCTCTCCTGGACTGCCTGTCTGGTGGGCAACAACAGGACAGTGGTCTACACAGATACACAGTGAACAGCCTACACAGGCAGGGGAAGAGAAAATAGAGGCCACAATGAAAATCAATTGGGTCTGGAACACACATTCTAGCAAATGGGGCAAAAGAACACAAGACTACAGCAAGGGACGGAAAATTCAGCTAACAGTACAGCAGGAAATGCAACGCATGGAACCATGGATGTGTGTACAGGGAACAGATGGCAGCACAGCACTGAGAAGCAGAGATTCTTACATACACTGAACCCACAAAGAGCAGAAACAGTTCACTGTAATTAAAAAAGCATGCTCCTTGCTTCCCTCTTTCCATCTGTCTATGGAAAGCCCTCCTTTAGCAGGACCCACAGGATCTGTCAAAGCAGGGCTCTCGTGCTGACCATTTTATGTAACTACTGATGTATATTCTTTTCTCCACTTTCACAACACTCAGTTTTCCTTTTCATGGTGTCTCCCAACAAACTGAGAAACAGGTAGTGAGGCAGGATGACCATCATCACACTGATCTTGTATGGACCTTCCATTTGTTTTCCATTCTCAGCCTTTGAGGCAGGACGGCCACAGCACACAGCTGACCGAAGTAGTATCTATGAGTTCCAGTCATGCACTGCTACCACCCCTTCATTATCTCTACTGGTATTTGATATATTCATAGGTATCATTCACATTTTGCACATCTTTTCTTGTTACAGACTGCACTATAAATTTCAGTTTGCAGAGGCAGTCGAGGATTACAGCATGTTTAGTACAACCATTCAAAAACATTAGCAAACCAGTTATCTATTAAAACGTATGAGCCACAATAAAAACACCCTAAATCGTTTTTGAGGAGATACTACTTAGCTTGTTCATTTACATTAAGATGACCTGAAAGAGCCCACCATGTATTCCACAAGCTACTGGTAGCTTTCATGCACCCTAACGTGTAATGAGCTTGTGCCTCATTAATCACCTGAAAGACTAGGACAAGGAATTTCAAATCAGATTAGAAAAATTGCATTTGTATTTAGCTAAGAACTCCCAGAGCCTGCAAAACTCAGAAAGAAACCAGGTCCAGTCACTGCTGAACTGACCAAAAATGATGTTAAAGGTTTTACCATGCATTCACAACCTGTAAAAGGCTGCACCATTCTTAAAGACAAACAATTTTATTTATTATATTAAAGAGCAGAAGTGAGGTTTAAAGGATTAAAACATGTGTAAGTCGCCTTACAGCGTCTATCAGGGCTATATATAGCAGAACTCTTCCTTTAATCTTAATGGGCCTGATTTTAGAGGTACTTTAATTGACTAATCTGGATTACTTGCAAATGAGTAGAACCAGGTACAAAAAAAGCCAGAACAAAACTGGAAGACTAGAGATCACATCAACTAAACAGTAATTTTCTTTATTATTTAGTTTTTTAAATAATTTTTTGTTTTATGAAATGGGGACATACTGAACTTTTAAACTACCTTGGTTAAGACAATCCATGTTCTCAGCGAGAAAGTAGGGGAAGCTCATCCTTATGACACATAACAAATACTGAAAACTAAATTTTACAAAACTTATTAGCTTCGTGCTATTCCAGTTGGACTTCTACAAATGGAAGATTTACAATATATTTCAAAACAATTTTTCAGAAAATAATCTTAGTCACTCTGTTTTAAATTCCACTAAAAAACATGCATAGATAAAGTGTCACAATCAGAAAAAAATTGGTCAAATACTGGCCATGGAAAGGTGAGCTCTAACAAAGCTTCCACCTCCCTCTTTTTTTCCTTTCCACTCATTTGTTTTGAAGACAAGAGAATGAAGACTTAAATTTGATTTTCAGGAGAACAATACATTCCTTCAAAACAAAACAAAAATACAAGAAAATCCACCTAAATGCTGGCAAACATAGTCTGAGATGCTTTGATTGAACTATGAATCTTGAATACATTTTGCCATGAAGAGTCACTTATAAACTTTAATAAAGCTGAAAGAAAAATGTGTGTTAACTACCTATATGAAGGACATAAGTTCAGAAGCAAAGGTTTTACAAAGAATATCTTAAAATCTTTTCTTGAGGTTTTGGCTCCACCTTCGTCTAATCTCACACTGATCCACCCAATCACCTAAGAACATGGAGCTAATCTCATCACTTAACCATCTTACTACTCTTTCAGAAAAGAAGTGGATATCTAGAGATGGGCTTGATCTGCTGAATTACAGAAAGAGACCAATGTTGACTCTAAATCCTAAATACAAGGCAGCCAATAACTCACATGAAAAAGATTGCTGTACTAGTTAAAATTACATTTATTTGGGTTTTGTATGTCAGGTGGATCCTTGAGAAACAAAAATGCTTAAGCTACAAAATTATTTTCCTATCCAATTTTAACCAATTATGTTTTCATATTTAGAATTTATTTCTGTGGCTATTTTTCTTATCTTTAAACACAAAAATGCACTCAAGCTATATTACAGTTATGGCATCCTACTGGAACCTCATATCTTTTCAGAAAGGCAAAATCAAATGTTTCAAAAATGAATTTTGCAGTAACACTATTATTGAATTTTGAGGTAACATCCTCAAAACACATTAAGAATGTTTCAGATGACCTTTTAATCTGAATGGACCTAACAATGGAAATGTCAATGAGAATGAGGGAAGAGCCATCCCAGGGCTGTACACCTCTAGACAGTCCCACACCTCCCTGTTGCTGCTCATCTCCTCACTACATTCTCTTCAAGCACTGAGAGTCTCTCCTGTTCCTACATCCCTGCTACATAGCCAATCTCAATTCTGACCATCTCTGAACCCCTACCCCCAAGAGACATACATATAATCAAAACTGCCTAGAACTTCCTCTCATTCTTGCACACCAACATCACAATTTCTCCTTTTCACTCTACATCTGTAGAAAACTGCAAGAAGGGAGGCAAAGCGTGGCACTGCAGTGTTTCTGTACAGCTAGGGAGCAAAAAGAAAACAAAATGGCTCAGAAAGCTCTATAAATGCAAGTGGCTCATCAAAGTGCTTTTGTGTAACGGAGCAACATCACTTTCTTTGAAACTGCTGCAGGTCATGATATGTCTTTCCAGTACAACTCATGGTAAAGCAAGACACCTTTTATTCATGAATGCTGTCTTGAAAGGGGATAGAAATCTGTAGTACAAGTAAGGGAATAAGGAAAAGCTTGCAAACAAGGAGAAAAACCAAGAATGACATCTTTCTACAAGATAATTCCCATTTCTTCTCCTACTGCGGACCTCAACTCCGCAGCACCCAGCCCCAGCAGGTTCAAAACCAGTGATCTCTGCAACTAGGTATATTTTATATACACACATGTGTCTGGGCACATACCACAGAAGTACATACAGGTACAACCCAGCAGGCAACTCAACAGTTTTCAACAATATCTCCCACATAAGCTGCAAGATAAAACACTGATCTACAAGGAGAAAGCAGAAGTCACTTGACTACAACTGTGGTAGTACAGAAGCAGTGCCTGATGTGCAAGTCACTTTTGTAAACA
This sequence comes from Dromococcyx pavoninus, assembly GCA_033558185.1. Taxonomy (NCBI): domain Eukaryota; kingdom Metazoa; phylum Chordata; class Aves; order Cuculiformes; family Neomorphidae; genus Dromococcyx; species Dromococcyx pavoninus. The sequence goes on along the minus strand of JAUMJL010000094.1, from coordinate 234,438 downwards.
GGAGAATATCTTCACATATCCTACTTGGCTTTTAGATTTCCCAAAAAGTGCTGATAAATTGCTAAAATTTTATTCAATGTAGTTTTTGTAAGGCATCTCTCAAATTTACTGAACACTGCTGTAAATAAAATGAATGCCCAGAAGGATATTTTTAGGAATGAGATTACATCTGCTTCCACACAATTCTATAACCAAGAAACATGTCAGAGATTTAAGGGGAAAAAAAGACAGCAGTTACGTAAGTTGAGCCTCGATATAATAAAAGCAGTATCACTCAACCATATTAGTCCACCTCAAGTCAGGTAACTAATGTATAAGAAACCATGTTGTCTAACTGGAAAATTAAATCCTTTCCATGACAGAAATTTTTTTCCAAGATTAATTTTTCTACAGCCTATTCAAGGCTTTCTATGAGAGAAATACTTCCAAAAATCCCTTTTTCAAAAACGTGAGGCGAAAGACAAATGGGGAATTTCTGACAGAGCTAATGTGGCAGGATGTAAAAACAAACTAGCATTCCCTACCACATCTATGAACATAGAAAGTGTCATACACAATTACAGGGAGTGAAGTGAGCTGGTCCCCAAGTGTCTTCCAAATGCTCCTATCATACGGAATCTATTTACCGAGTTATAATGAACTCTGAAGGATGACGAGAATCTCCTTGATCTGTCCTAGCTGTCAGCATCTTTCACAAAATCCTGCTGGATTTATAAATATAAAGAAAATACAATACAAGCAGTTATAACCGATGCTCTTCATCTTTGCAAAGACATTTGAGAACACCAAACACCAGCAATGAACAATAATTTTATGAACTTTTCATTTTAATACTTAACCTATTTTTGAATGGTACAGACAAAAAAGGAGATAATTATCTATATATATTTCTAAAACTTTCCAACTTATATTAACCAAATAAGAGGAAAAGACAGCCATTCAAAGCTATAATTTAGAATACACGTACTTCTATCAAGTGCACTCAATCACATGAACGGTATTTCCTACTTGGAATGTTAAATCTCAGGATAATAAACAGTAAATTTTAAGGAAATACTCTTTTTACTAATCTCCAAGATACAAACAGTGAGTATCCGATCCAACTCTCCTTCAACACCAGACCTGAAGAAAGCAGAAAGCTGGAGTTCCATCAATCTCTTCTTGTGAGGAGCAAGAAAAAGGCAAGCAGAGATGTCAAACAAAGTCAGGCATTACTAACTAGAGCTCTCTGAGGTAGGCTGGCGATGTGTCAATTCATATATGCCTGCAAACTACAACGGCTCTCAGTCCCTCAGTTATACTTTTCCTTCCTGGCATACTTCAAAAGGCTAGAGTAAGCCCTAACATGCTTCCAAAATCTTCACTCCAAATGTAGATTTTAAGCACTATCTCATAAAGAAAGAAAGACTGTCATGCAGAGACAGTTCTTTTGAGAACTGCACTCTCAGTACAGCTCAACCACATGCCGTCTTGTTCTGAACGCTTCAGTAATCATGAAGGAATGAGTACAGCTCCAGGTTTGAAGTCTACAAGTGACAATTGTTGAGAAATTTGTAAGAGGCAGCGTATGTTGCTCTGGGCAAATCTCCGTGCAATGACTCAAAATCCCATCAGTCAGTCAAGCACCTCAATACGTGTTTCGAGAAAATATGTTATCTCCTTGGACAAGCAGTGAAGAGGAAAGCTGTTCTTTCCAAAGCAGAAAGAGCAGAAACCATCCAAAATGCTTAGTTCTCTTATTCTAAAAGGAAAAGAGAGTTCTGACTTTCAGAGTATGAAGGGATTCTTCACTTTTTGAAGACTGAACCCTGGAAAGGCAGGATTAAAAACCTGCTGCTTTTGCATGAATTCTGGATACATTTTTTAGGCAAGGAAAAGAAAAGTGCTTATGTCCTGTGATATATTCTACAAGAGAAACATTTGTTCTGCTCCTAGGAGCCACATCTCAGAATATCTTCCTGGCAAAAAAGAGTAGTGACCAAGAATGCCATCTTCGAATAATAAAGAGGACAACTCATGGGCAAATAAAAGCACAACTTCTATTTCTCACTCAGGTGAGGAATCCCTGTGCTGGGAGCAAGAAGGTTTAACAATCTGATCTATTACACCTGTTACAACACTGAAGAACTAAGCAGGGAACAGACCAAATGTGTAACAACAGAAACATTTGATAATTCTGACACAAAGCCAAAGAAAATATTTCAGAACCAATGCTGACCTCACTATTCTTTCTAACAGTCTCAGAGTGAGCACTCTTAGAAAACTAATCCTGGAACCGAGCAATCTACAAATTCAACATGTGAACACGACGCACACCCTCTCAAGACAATACAGGCATTGACAGCACAGACTGGTTGCAGGGATTTGGCTATGAACCAGACACAAACAAATCAGTTTGCCTTATTATTGTCAGAGTTCCTGGGTCAGTGGAGATACAAGATGCTGGTGGGGGGAAGGGAATGGTGAAAGTTAATGTTCCAAAGACTTGGAGAGAACACAATAAGAGAAACATGACAGAAGAGAATAAATAAAGAAGCAAAGCATGCTGCAATCAGCTACCTAAAAATTTCAGATGAAGGTAGTAGTCCTGCTCCATGTCCAGTCCTGATAAACACTTACCCCTTGCTAGTACTGTTAAAGGAAAGGTTTAAGCAGACAAGTCATTGCCAGGAAGATATAGTCATGGGCCATGCAGTGCAGCAAAACTGGTTCACACAGTATCACAGTATCATAAGGTTGGAAAGGACCTCCGAGATCATCGAGTCCAACCTATATCCCAATACTAACATCAACACTAATACCATCATCTAAACCATGGCACTCAGTGCCTCATCCAATCTCCCCTTAAACACCTCCAGGGTCGGCGACTCCACCACCTCCCTGGGCAGCGCATTCCAATGGCCAATCACTCTTTCAGTGAAGAACTTTTTCCTAACATCAAGTCTAAACTTTCCCTGACGAAGCTTGAGTCCATGCCCTCTAGTTAATCATCATCACAGTTCATAGTAAGAGATCAAAAATGTCTTATTATATAAATCAACAATATATATGGGTTTATAGACTCAAGGTAAGTATATAATTTCAGACTACTGAATTTTTAAAGTTTCAAATCAGCAAAGGCATTTGAAATGCGCTTGTGGAAGTACAAGAGGACAACTATGTGTAGTGATGAGGCAGTATTATTCAGCTTCTGCAGAACACATGAGGATGGTCAATCAGCATCAGCTGCAGTCTAATTTGGACTGCAGTCTGATTTGGAGAAGAAATTGCTGGATAAACAGAAATAACAGCTCAGTATAAAACAAAGGAATGAAAATACAATAGTCTCCTTAGGTCATCTGAATCAACATAACAGAGTAGGAATTAGTCTTTTATTCTCCTACTGCTAAGGAAAATAATCCTACCACATTGAAGGATATATTTCACGATTGTGAAACAAAAGTAACAACGTGCTGTTCCTACCAAGGTCTGAATATATAAGGCAACCCTTACCTTCTGGACGGTACTGAGCTACGATCGTTACTGCCTGGCCTGCGTTCTTCAGTGCTGCTGCTGCCTGTTCATGGGTTGCTGCTTTTAAATCTACTCCATTTACCTGCAAGTAATACAAAAAAAGCTCTTTATCAAAATAAATGTTTGTGTTCATCATCACAGAACACAGTTTCCATGCCATGCGAGTTTTCCCTGTTTCCAACGTTAAAAGCCAGTTAATACAAAAATTACCAAAATCCAAAGTCAATAAAACTCCTCTCACACACCCCTCTGTTAAGAAATACTATGATCATCATAGTGCATCACTGAATGACTTTGTATTTGCTAGGTCAATTTTCTTCTTAATAATTTTTTCTTTCTTTTTAAGGAGACACAAAAATGTCACTTTCTGTGGTTCCCTTCACCTTTCTACAACAGGGTATCAGGGACCTCTTTAGCCAAAGCATTCCCATAGGCCATTAAGTTTGAAATCCAGTGCCAGATCACACCCTCCATGCAATTGTCTGGCTTTTGTTTTCAATGTAGATTTAAAAGTAGTGTCAGGAAAAAAATAAGGTAGAAATGTGTGTGTCACATTTTCGACCAAAAGTATTTTTCATAGTTCAGACTAAAATAAAAGTGCTCATTAATACCAGCTTTTTAATAACAGTAGAGTCAAAATTTTTTCCTCTTAAATAATCACCAAATTCAAATGTCATTGTCCAAAAAAGATGGTTCTCTATCAATTAAGTCAGTTCACAAAGAAACACACAAAAACTTTATGATCTTCAGTACTAATATAAAAACCACCCTCAGACAAGTACTGCCAAGTGTCTCTATCTTACGAGAAGGCTCACTTCTGAGGCCTGCATTCTTTCAATGTAGGCACACACAGCCCTCAGCTACCAGTCTAAGATAAGCTGGTGTCTTCTCTGAAAAAAGCATCTCTGCCGTAGGAAAGGGCTCTTCTAGCCATATTACAGATAAGAAACTGAGGTAGACTAAAGTCCTCAAAGGTACTTTGGTAGTATATTGGCATCTGCTCCATTTCTTAAAATTTAGCTCAGTTGATTATATTCTTTGCACATAAATCATATTAACTCTCACTAATATTCGGGGAGGGGAAAACTTTTGTTGTTGTTTAAATAAAAGCAGCAAGGAATCCTACAGAAATTATACGATCTCCTTTCCTAAGCTCTCCACTCAGGTCAGCTGGCCCTCCTGCAAGTATGAAAGAGATGAAAATTCCTTCTCCATCTTCTCCTCCAACAATGTTGAATCCAAGACCTGTTGATCCTCGATGCAGGACAACCTTCCTAGGTTCCCTGAGTGAAAGAAACGAATACAAAATCTTGGTCACTAGTCATGAGTAAAAGTAAAATAAACAATTAGAAAAGCTAAGTTCTCAGAGAGAAGGAGTGTTGAAAACTATCAAAAGTTACACATTTCTTAAGGCAGTGATGTCATGTGTCACAGCCCCCCAGAGTTTAGACTGTCAAACAGTTTCTGTTATTTGTATGCTTTCAATTCTGCTTGTTGCTAGGGAACCTGAACAACCCATAAGTATGTATGTATTCTGAATTCCTACTGCAGTACAATCCTATGCAGCACTAAATGTCATTTCCATACCTGCAGCAACTACAAACTGAAGAAGTTAAATCTAAACCAAGTTGTTGCATTCTTTTAATAGGACCCCCTTCTCGCTTGAATGAGGAGAGGAACGAAAAAATATTAAGATGAAGACAGTCAACTTCCAATGCAGAAACACTCCTTCCAAAAACATATTAATCTGCTACTTGATCCGAAACAAGAAAAGCGTAAATTATTTAAGAAACAGACATTTCTAATAAAGCAGAGCAACTGTGCACTGCATTTGAAAAAACACTAGAGAGCACTAAAGAACAATTAATTGACATTCTTAAGCATTTGGAGACATCAATTTTTAATTTATAGCTGCATTTTTCCAAAACAAACAACAAATATCATCCAGTCCAATCTTCAAAAAATCACTCCATTTTTGCACTAGCTCTTAAAACAACTTAGTGTCAAATCCTTAAGTTTCACCGGATCAACTGTTATATTCATCCTTTCAGAGCACTATTTTATGGCAAATAAATGACATTGTGAAAACCTATGTATATTGCTCTGGATCACACTAACACATTAACAGAAAAGCTGCAATTAGAGAACATAAATACAGAGTATTTTTTAAAATTTTACTCAAAATTTCTAAGCCTCCTTTTGGGATGGTGGGAGCTGAAGATGAGAAGCGAATTTAAAGAAAATTGCCTAAAGCTTTCCCTGAAAAGCCCCTGAGTTTCAGAACAGATCTAAACCACTCCCTTTAGAGTCATTTTAAAGAAAAGCTATAAAAGTTAGCAATACTATCAGCAGGACAGAATCAGTTAGGTTTATAAGACTAACCAATGCTATGTTAAAAATAACTACAAAGACATATCTGAGACTCTCCTATCTTCCAATACACTAAAATAAATTTTCCAACTTATTATACCATTTAAGTTTCAATCCTGGGGGGACCCTGCCTTAGAAACTGAGTGACATCTATATCAGATGATGCTGTGACATAGGATTCAGCAACAAATACTCAAAATGCAGCAAAGCATCCCTATATTTGCAGAACAGAGGGGTAACATAATTACAAGAGCTTCCCTTTACCAGCAATGATGAACAAAAGATTAACGCAATCTACTGAATCAGTGAAGGAATGAATGGTCTGCTAATGGGAAAGGATTAAGAGCACCCTGGCCTTTCTGGATTTACTAATCCATCAAAAGAAACTCTTGCTGGGGGAGGGAGCGAGGGAGGACTGCTGGCTTTAAAATAAGAAATAATCACTAGTCTGCTCCTACCACCATCCTAAAAAGCTCAAAGCTCAATCAACTTACGGAGCACTTTGGCAGGGCACTGCGGTTTTCATACTACTCCTAGACTGATAAATCAAATATCTCTGTGTGTGTATATATATAAATGTATCTAGTTTTCTCTTTACATCAATGTTTACAAATGTTAACAAACTAATGATTTGCACTTATTTCTTGAAATAAAATTTAGTATTCAATAGTACTTTTCCCATAAACACATCTTATGAGCTTCCCTGATTAACTAATTCGCCACGTAGCTTTGGCTTTTCATTACCTGGTAATCTCATCATCTCCAAGCATTCCCTTGGGAATTGGTGAGTATCGCCCTGGTGATGCTGGGGGCAGGGACTGTCCCAAGTAGGCAGACGGAGTGATATGGTTGTCCACTGGCTGAGAATAAGCTTCGAGGAGGGAAAAAAAAGTAAAATAAGCTTTAAAGCAATAATGAAAGAGATCTGGAGAAACTGAAACAAAATATTGTAAGGAGAGACCTCTTCTAAAACCAAAACATAACAGTGCAAATGATACATTATAAACACCATAGTCCTAAAATACTGTCACATCTACATATTCCCCAGTTTCCTCACACTTTGTCAGTAGGCAGATTTTTCAGTTTGATTGTGTTTAAAAAAACCTTTTATAGAAACAGACATTGTGGATAGCTGAAGCCCATAAGGACATTCTGGAGATTTATCTGTTTTTAAAGTTGTCTTTAGAATCAGAACTTTTAGATTGGAAAAGACCATCATCAAGTCCAATCGTGAACCTAACACTGTCAAGTCCATGGCTAAACCGTGTCCTCAAGCACTAAATCTACACGGGTTTTTTTTTAAATACATCCAGGAATGGTGACTCAACCACTTCCCTGGGCAGCTGTTCCAGTGCTTGACAATCCTTACAGTGAAGAAATTTTTCCTACTATCCAATCTAAACCTCCCTTGTCACAACTTGAGGCCATTTCCTCTCGTCCTATCTCTTGTTATTTGGGAGAAGAGACCAACACCCACCTCGCTACAACCTCCCATCAGGCAGCTGTAGAGAGCGATGAGGTCTCCCCTCAATCTCCTCTTCTCTAGGCTAAACAACCGCAGTTCCCTCAGCCGCTCCTCATGAGACTTGTGCTCCAGGCCCTTCACCAGCTTCGTTGCCCTTCTCTGGACACCCTCCAGTGACTCCATGTCCTTCTTGCATTGCGGGGCCCAAAACTGAACACAGTATTTGGGGGGCAGCCTCATCAGTGCCGAGTACAGGGGAACGATCACTTCCCTATTCCTACTGTCCACACGATTTCTGATGAGCCAGGATGCTGCTGGCCCTCTTCACAACCTGGCCACACTTCTTCCAAACTGTCAAGCCGTCCACTTCAGCAAGGGAGGTTATATTTCTTGGACACTGAACTGAACCACCTTTAATAGCATAAGTGTTGGTACTGATGTTACTGTGTGCGCAGCCAATAGCACACAACAGGAAACAAAGGTGAGATTATTCAACCTCCTGCTCTCCAGGGTAAGAGGCATCCATTTACTAAGACTAATAAACAAGACAGTGCAAAAAATTTACCATATTGCAAGGGTAATTTGCCTTATTTACAGTTTCATTGATTAAAACTAGAAAGGACTACTAGAAGGATTTAGTCTCACCTCTGGCATAACAAGCCACAAATCCCGTGCAGGAAGTGCTTATGTTTTAACTCAACCACAACACATATACTAGAAAAATTTAGCAACTTAATTATTTCAACTGATGGAAAAATATCCTACAACTCCACGAGAGTTGTTCCAATAAATAGTTAAGAGGGTGCATTACATTTCCAAGTTAGTCAGGTCAGTTCCAAGTGTCTATTCACCAGGCATCTCGTATTGCAAAACATACTCTACAACTAAAAATCTTTTTCCTGGTTTAGGTGCTTCAGGTCTGATGCTTAAACATGGGGGGCGGGGACCATCCACAGAATCAAAATTATTAAAGTCAATGGACTCTCTTCACTTTTATTCACTTGCTGCATCTGATGTGGTGCCTGACCTTTGAGGACTTACACTAAACCCAAACCTTTATAACTGAATAGGCATGACATAGGTTGCAGAAGCAACTTGTATATTCTTCTCTTTCATTTTTCTTTTTAAACTACTAGAAGAACATTTGAATCACATACAAAATTCATCACAAGTATTTTCATAGGACAGATTTGCTAAATAGCCAGCTTTCAAACCACTCAATCTGTGCTGGATCTTAGCCTAGACTGCTAGTAAACCTATGTGCAGTGAATTCCATCCATGCAGCATGTATCACACCAGCTTTGTCTTATCTTGATCAAGAATGTAATAAAAGAGGCACCAAGTGAGATAGGGAACCACCTATACACAGTACCCGAATGCCGGGAATAAAGTATCCGGTACCATAACTGTTTGGTCAGATTGCTTCATATTCTTTAAAGCTTTGTCACAGTATTAGAGTTCTTCCTGTTTTCTAGAAATTGCTTCAGCAAGCATTAAAATCCACTATTAACAGCTCAGGCAGTTTAAAAGCACTAGCTGATAAAGCATGTTATTCGGATACACCAGTACTGAGTGAGTTGCACACTCCAGACTGGGACTGCGCAGAGCTTTTGGAAATTGGGACTCTAGATTCACAAGTGGTTTAAGCAAAATTCAGAATCTGAGTGCAAGACAGAGCCTGCCTCCTTCTACAACACAAACAAAAGGAAGCTCCCTCAAGCAATTTAGGAGGTCTACAGCAAACGCAACACTGCTTTTGCTAAAGCCAAAAGACCAACAATAGCATTCATATTTGACAATTCCCTCATTAACCAGGAGTTGTTCAAGACACACAACCCTTGAAGACATTTTTTAGAACAGCTGTAACACGTGCACTTCGCACCTCGCTGTTCTGCTCCCTGCAAGGATTTGAAAACTATAGATCCCATTACTTAGCTTTTTCTCTCTGCGCCTGGCACAACATGCAGCTTCTATCACTGCTAACAGGTTTGAACAGTGTTCTGTCACATTCAAAACTTGGTTTCAGCCAAACTGGAGTGTTGGGAACAGATTTGTGCCATGAATACTAAATCATATAGTAACATTTACTTTTCAATAGAAAGTAATATCTGTATTTTAATATAAAAGCATGTTTCTGTGTCACTGTTCACACTTTTTGTTTAAAGCAAGTGATACTTTAAAATAATGACTACTGTACATAAATGTAGTTATTTTGGCTTTTACAAAATTTTATAATTTTACAGCTAAAGCACAAAAAAAAAAAAAAGGAGACAATGAGCTCTTTCCCAACTAGTGGAAAACAGGTTTTGATCAAAGAGTTGTTTGCTACAGTTAAACAACTGTAGCACAGTGTAGCAACTCCATACATGTACTAAATCCTCTCACATCATAAAATGAATTTACAATTGCTTTTAACAACTCAGTTGGCAACCATAATGATGCATATTTTACAGGAATTAATTAGATTTTTGATAACAAAGTCTATGTTCATTGACTTACAGTGCTTTTCATTTGACTATTTGTAAAGCTCCTAAAGCTTTTAACTGCAGCACGCTCAGAAACACACAGCTATCTAATACTGCCACATAGTCTCACTTTTTAAATTTTGCATCCTTTTACCATGTAACTAAACCTCAGCTATGGTGCAATGTTAACAGTTTATTTCAGACCCGTGGAATGCCCCACATCAGCACTGGCTACATCATTTATGAAGTTCTACATACGGCACCTGCTTACAAAAGTCAGTTCCCTTTTCAAGGCTGATATTCTCAGCGCTAGGGAAGCAAATGTACAAGGCATAAAAGGGCTATTTATGGAATTTCTGAAAAAAGAAGTGTGCCTGTGCCTTTGTAAAAACTATTTTAGCTGGATATTAGACCTGAAGAGTATTTATGAGGAATGTGACAGAAATAAAAGGCAAATAATCACTTTCTGAATTCTAATCAGGTCTAAAATTCCACTTCCAAGTAAATATCATTACTGATATAGCTGATAAAGGAACTATGTTTTGGATTAACTGAAAATTGCATGCATAAAATGAACTTGCTTTGACAGGGAAAAGTCAGACTCTTAGGGAGAAATTCTATTTCCAAATTCAGCCCCCTCCTTGACACAGTTCTCCACAAAAGAAAATGGAAAATTTCCTATTTTTTCCTTATTACCTGCAACTGTGGACACCAATTCACAAGTACAATCTCTGAAAAGGGAAATGAAACTAAAACTTTATTGTAATTTATGGTTATTAAACATTCTTCTCTTCCCGTATTTAAGTCATTTAAGGAACAATAAGACATTTACCTCTCTAGTGAGAAATTATTCCCTGCCTTGCAGTATTTGATTTCTCAATGTATAGTGGAAATACTGTAGCAATGCACACGCACACAAAGGACAAAATACTTAAAAATTGCCTAGGAGTCAAAAATGCATTGTTAATAATGTCTTCATAGGAGGCCTGCATAGAAAGCAAGTCCTTTGCCTCTCAAAAACTCCATAGACACTTTTTCAATTCTGTTATTCTACAATATGCACAGTACATGTAATGCTGGTGTTTCTAAATAGCAAGTTCTAGACTTTCTTAGTAATATTTGAATTGAATAACCTTAAAAGCATTGATACTAACAAGTTACGGGTCATTTGTTCCAGGAACCATTTAATGACCAATATGTAAATACAGACGACTGAGGCAGTTTACATCCCCTACTGCAGAAGACTAACAGCTATGATGATTAAACACACAAATCTGTTTAGCTGCCAATGGCGCCAGCCAACTCGGTGGCATTGGCCCACAGCACCATCCCACCTACTGTTGCTCCTCTGCGTACAATGAACAAGGTTTTTTTGGTTGAATTGTTACATTTCCTATACTGTAAAGTCTCATCTTTCAGCATCTTAGAGTCTGGATGTTACACAGAAAAGCAGTACTCAAATGGCAATGTGCTCAGAAAGAACTTTTGCCTTCTTGATGAGTCAGAATATGGAGATGACTGTAAAGTAACTGTTTAAACTAGCAAATCATACCTCAAAGGTTAAAAGAAAAATCTCACAGAAGCAAAAGAAAGAGGCAATCAATTATTCTAGAACATGAAAGGCTGTGGTCAAGCTTCCATCACTCACAGCACTAGTCTCTAGAGCTACAGCACATAACTATGAGCTGTTTTTTCCACATTCATCCCCAGCTAAATGCTCTGGTCTCAGACAGCCCCAAATCTTCTTTAAGAAGATTTTTCAACATTAATTTCCCTCATGTACAGCCAGAAGCCATTCACTCACTCTGAGAAATATCAAATGACTGAGGTCAGCTTTGAGCCCCAGGTACGCAAAGAATTATGTTGGAAGGATCTACACTCTTCTCAATAAATACTGCCATAAATCAGAATCTCTGAAACCTCTTGATCAAATGACCCTTGATTCAAAGTCACTAACCCCAAAGAACCAACAAATATCAATTGATTTAAATATCTATATAGATGCTAAGTTACTCAGTCCCATCTTTTGTGCCATCACACCACCTGACAAGACCAAACTATTGAATAACTGGCATTCTTACTACAGGAGTTATAAAAGAAAATACATTTTGCAGAAAAACTCAATAATGAAACTTGTGAAAGAAAAAAACATATAAAAAGTGGAAGCTTTCTAGTTCCAAAGTTATAGCACTCCTTTTTAAAGGAGGAATAGTCTTTGAAGAGACTGATATCTCCCTTTGAAAATTTTATTATAAATGTGAAAATAAAGTGAAATATGTAGGAAAAGGTTAAACTGATTTCCTTGAATTCATTAAACTCCTGAAGCAAGACCCTTGGATCCATTTTGTGTACAAAATTCAGTCAGTAGATCCAGAGTCTCCACGTCAGCTGCCCTTTGATCACCTGAGAGACACAAGCGTATGAAGCCTTGGGCAGGAAAAGCTTTCCTGTCATAAGCAAAAGAAACAGACTGAAGTTTCAGCAAAGGGCCCAGCACTTTGCAGCAAAACATTCTGGGTTACCTGTGACAAATGTCTACCAGAAACAGTGTAAAAATCAGATTAACTTCAGTCAGAGAAGTGAAGGCTAAAACCACAGGTAAACGCAACAAAACCCAGAAGATCTACCTCAAACTACAAACAGCACTCCACAGTCCATGAACCTTGTCAGAAGTCACTGAAGGTCAGAAGACAGCCAGACCTGGAATCTAAGAAGTCTTCCATAATTTATTTCAAAATGATTCACAGCAGGGGGAAGAAGGTTCCCAGATGCAGCTGTAGGAGATTGAAGTCTATTACAGCTCATGAGATTGGCTTTTCTCTTCTCAGTGGACAGAAGTGCCACTTCACACAAAGGACAAGATACCAGGCTGCAGAGAACGCCACCATCTCTTTTGAGTCCCACTTACTTACTGGGAGAGCAGCCAAAAGAAGAGAAAGTTGAGAAGGAGGACAGTATTTTAGATTACAGAAGTAGCTTTTTAGTTTAAGTGTCCCTTTTTTCATATGAAGTAGTACTCAAGAGATCGGTGCTAACTATAAACTACTTGTAACTAACAGGAGGCAACTGAAAACCCTAAAATAACTCTCTCCCAGATCATTTTATATGACAAGATGAGTAAAACTGGTCATCCAGAAAACTCTACCTTTCAGTCTCGGAAAGCTAGTTACATCATTCTCACCCCTTTCTTGATATGCTAAATGGTAACATCCCTCTTGAAGAAACAGTACATTAAACTAGAATTTTTCTTTGCATTGTAGTTCACCACCGAACTTTCTGGATTTGGATGTTTGATTTCAAAGACTTCTTTAAGTAGTACCCTTATATCAACAAGAAATTACTGTAACTAGTTTCAATATAGCATTCACTGGTTTTCCAATTAAATTATCAACAAATAAGTCAAATCTGAAGTAACATTTCAAAATTAACATGCAATTTCACAATACATTTGCAGGCAGGCATCAGAGGTCAAGATCTACCCTTCCTCCCAGTCTAGTTTATTCAAACACTTGCAGCTTATGAAAAAGCAGGAAAAGAGAAATATGTCAGAACACGACTAATCTCTACCTGAAACAGTATTGTCTTTTGCTCAGTTCACAGGACACTGCACATCTATGCAATCCATTGCTCATTACTTTTCTAAGCCTCCAGGAGAGTGAGGCACATGTTCTCCTTGTCATTGTCACGTATTCTCATCACCAAGTGATCAGAAATATCGGCCACAGAAGTCATGGAAACACAGTAAGAGGCCCATTGATACTGTCTTTTCAGCACACAAGCTATACAATGTTACTCTCTTTAGCACATAATTTCCCTGATTAATCAACTTTCTTACATCAGATTTTCACATTGTATAATTTTAAAAAGCTTAAAGATGTTGAAACAGTAAAATTAGGGTACATTAAAGTCTTAAATGGAAAAACAATTAAATCACAAGGTAAGCTGAACTTACAGTTTGTGATGTCAGGAGGGGCATAACTGTCATTCATGAACATGCTGGTGGGCTTTGCAACTTTCAGATAAACAAAGTCAGATGTATTTTTTAAGGCAGTCACTGCTTCTTCATGAGTAACTTCTTCTAAGCAAACACTGTTCACCTAAAGATAAAAAATTAAAGAAATTCTCAACACAGAAAAATGTACATTTTTGTAAGGTGCTCACTGAAAGCTACTGGAGCACTCTAGAATTGAGAGTTTTTATTAGCATTGAAGTGCCACAGACACAACTGTTTATACCAGAGGTGTCAAACTCACAGCCCTCCACCCTGTTTTATTCAGCCCAGCACCTTGTTCCTACCCCGCAGCAGCGCCGAGCCCCTTGTCCTCGCACCCCTGCCAGCGCTGGGCATGTGTGACGCACGTTACGCTGCAGGAGCAGGAGAACCGTGGGAACCATGAAGTTTGATATCCTCGCTTTATATAAAAGTTATACATAAAATGATTTATAGTGCTGTGAATTATAAGACAGACAAGACTTTCCCCAAGAGATTACCAATTGTATTGACTGTCACATTGTAAAGAAGGCAAATTTGACTAATGGAAAATTAACAGAACAAATACAACACTCAAAATGCCATAAGCAGACACTGTCACAGCACTGATGCAGTATGTTACTGCAAGCACTGAACAGAAGAATATTTCTTCTAGTAAGAATAAACCCTACATGATCTTGTCATAACATAATTATAGACATTATAATGGGACATCAGCAAGAGAGCAAAAGGGATCAAATTTGGAGAAGACCCCAAAGCAAACAAACAAGAACTAGTTTAAGTTACAGGTAACAGCCTTTTACCTTAATAGCAATAACTGAAAAAACACTAGCACTTCAGTTTAAAAAAAAACAAAACAAAACAAATTAAATATCCTTTAACAATTACTATCTCATATAACACCTTAGTAAATTCAGGTGCTTGACTCTCTCTCCTGCATTCTGAAGAGAGAAATAACTTCTGCAGATAATTCCAGACAACATGGGACATAAAGCCAGTGCTGCACTGAACCTGAGGGACCAAAGACACTTTCCTCTGTTTGATTACTTAACTTTATATACTGTGTATATCTGTGAGGGGAAAAATTCTATTGCTTAAATACATTCTTTCTATCTGTATTTTATAAGAGTTTCAGTTGTGTTGGTGACCATCAGGTCCAGCATTGCAACCACTCTGGTAGGGCTGTCTTATAATACCTGGCTTAAGAAATTATCCTGAATGCACTGCACTAGTCTCCTGGATTGCCTACAGCTCACCATGCTACTTTTCCAGCAGATATCAGTGCAGTTGAAGTCCCCCAGCAGGACAAAGCCTCCTGTCACTGGAATACAAAAACTTCACCAACAGGGTCCCCTTGATTGGGTGGTCTGTAGAAGACAGCAACTGCAAGGTTTCCTTTGTTGCCTCAGTCTCTAATTCTTACCTGGAGGCTTTCAACCTGCTCGTGGCTATTCTTCAGAGACAGCTCTTCACACACTATCTCTTTCTTGATGTAGAGGGCAACGCCTTCGCCCCTCTTTCCCTCACCTGTCCCTTCTGAAAAGCTTGTATCCATCGACAGTTGCACTCCAATCATGGGATTCGTGCCACCAACTTTCAATAATGGCAACCACATTGTAGCTTTCTAGCAGCATGGTGGCTTCCAACTGCTGTTTGTTGCCCACACTGCGTGCATTGGTGTAGAGGCACTCCAACGGGACTGTCAGCTGTGCAACTTTCTTAGCGAAACACTCCTTATTTCCTTTAAGGTACCTCACTGGCATTTCCCTGTTGCCTTCTATTACCCCAGGAGTCCCTGGATCACTTCTGTAAGACTTCAAGTGTGCTGCAGCATAGCCAGTACATCTCAGAGACACAGGCTAAGGGCCCTCACTTGTACCCCATCCCTCAAACCCTGGTGTGTCATCCCACAGTTTGTCACAGACGAGCCTGATATTACTCCCCTCCTCCTTCATGTCTAGTATATAATCTAAGCAGCAATTTCACTACAGGCTGGCCAGCCACCTCTACATGGAGTTCCTTTCCATTCTCCTTTTTTTGAGAAGAGAAACAATGCCATTGTATGCTGCTTTACATTCCTCTCACTCAGATCCCACAAAAATAATACCAAGCATCAGAAATAAACAAGCTGATTAAAAACGGTTTTGCATGAAACATGGCACTGAGGAACAGACTTCAGATTTCCTGATGAGATGGTATTGAACATTGTTCCTTTTATTTTTATCACCAGTTTCCTGACAATATCAGATTTTTTAACAATTTCTATGAAATAAGACTCCATCAGTAGGCAGCTTAACCACAAAGCGAATCATGTCCTTACCAGGCCTAAAAGGGAACAACCATAAAAAAAAGAATTGCAGCTCTTACTTACAGCTAAAAGTTTGTCTCCTATCTGAAGTTTGCCGTCTTTATGTGCTGCCCCGCCTTCAATGATTTTGGTTACATAGATACTATTGTCTCCAGGTATATGCTGATTTCCTACACCACCAGCAATACTGAAACCGAGACCTGCTTGAAGATAAAGTCGTTACTGCAGAAACCTTATAGCATTCATTAAATTCAAATTATTATATAAATAATAATGTTATCTGTATCACATATACACATACATATATATAAAAAAAATATTGGGCTCTGGTTGAAGCAGTACTGGATGCCTTTCTAAGTTAACTCCGTCATTTTCCAGAAAGTTCTGGAAAAGACATAACAGTTACAAAAATTCTGAAAATAAAAAGCAAAATCATTTACTCCATGCCTCCTGAAGAATGCAGGCAGGATAGCTATAGCATCACCACTGATATTTAAAAGAACACCACTGTCCAACACTTTGTAGAAACAAAATACTACTTTCTCTAAATGTTTATTAATTTCTCAAAGATCATTATAGGTAATTCAACGAATATTTTACTCCTATTTGTATGTACTTAAAAATTACTAAATACCACCTGAAATACATTTTCGTCTTTTGAAAGAAAACTATGCATTCTACAAAAATATTTTCAAGACACATGGATGAAAATTCAGAAGCATTTTAGATGTCATTATCTTATTTGTCATTATTTTGCACTCTAGAACCTCAGAGGCAATGTACTATTTATTTCAAAAAATGAATGCAGAAATCTATCATCAACTTTATCCTCCTTGCGAAACAGAAGTTTTATACTTCCTATGTACCTTTAGGGCCTTTTACAAGTTTGATTTCCACTATTTTTTCTGTGACTGGTTTTCTTCTTTTGACATACAATCGTACAATTGATCCTGCTTCTTTCAATGCTTCAACTGCTTTGCTGTGTGTCACATCACGAACATCCACCTCATTTACTCGCAGAATACAATCATTAACCCTAGAAACAACAATATTCATGTTCAGCTGTTGTGTTATAGCAAAGTGGACATACTAGGAATATTTTACCTACACTACACTAACATACATCTTAACACATAAACATACACAGATTTTGCTTCAAAATTATACTGATTTAAGATAATTCAAGTTCTAAAATTCAGTAGTGATCAAAAATAAAACAAGGGGCGTCACTTCATATGTGCTGTATTTAAACAGTACTTTTAAGAGAGCTTTGTACAAGCGACCTTTTGATCGGGGTTATAAGAAAGAATTAAAAAAATCAGAAACCAGGAGGCATGCAGTGAGAACATGTTAGTTTTAAGCCATGATATGCACAAGTTAGCCTCCATTCCTGCTTTTCACAAGTTGCTTAAGTGCCGGCCTTCCACTCCATTTAATATGTTGCTGTAATAACCCTAAGCTCTCATTACACTAAGTACAAAGCCAGACCCACCTGTCACCATGTGCTGCCAGACCTATCTCTGACAACAGCCGACAAGCTAAAATGAAGCCCTGAAATAAGCTTATTAGGACTAAACCCAATAATGCATCAGGCATTTACAACAAAAACAAGAGGGCAAGTTCTTGTCAACATAAGATTAAAAAAGCTGGTCCTACAACGGATCTGTTTTTTTTCACACAGTGATATAAGAATATACTTAAAGTCTGTCCTGAATTAGAAAAATAATTCATTAACGTGATTTGTTATTATATTTAAACAGTACTCTTCAAAGGAAGTTGCAAATATCACTTGCTACCATCTAGTAACATGCCATCATTTCCTCACAAGGAGTTAAGTAGTAATATCAGTCTATAATTAAATAAGAAAACAAGGTATATATTAGAGGAGTACTCTATTAATTTAAGCAAAAAATACGGCTTTTGAAGATGAGTATTATCTTGGAAAAATTAAGACACAGAGATATACTGAGCAAAACAGAGCTTTTATTAAGCTCAGCTATCTTACAGATCAGAAAATCTGCCCGTGGATAGAGTCACCTATCTGACCTGCGTATGGTTTTCCTTTATATATTGAATTAAGTACTACAGAACATATGGCATAACCAATTTATACCACCAAATAGAAAATAAAGTTCACTTAATTTCACTACATTGCAGTTTTTACTGGTTGAAAAAAAACACTCGAACATTTTTCATTCTTTACAAAATACTTTGAAAATAAACCTCACTTAAAAAATGTAATGTAGCATGGTAAAACTATTAAAAGTCACTGTAAGTGTTCTATCCACTGTTTGAAAATATAATAATTAGCAACCCAACACGGAAAGTCATCATACCGTAATCTTCCATCCTGCGCAGCTGCACCCCCGGCTATAATTTTTGTAATGAAAATACTTGAATCATCCCCAATATGTGGGTTGTCCGTACCACCTGCAATGCTAAAGCCAAGACCTGAATTTCCCTAAAGGTAGAGAGGGGAAAAAAAAAATTAGACATTTCCTTTTTTGGGGGAAAAGATATATTAGTATATCTACTTGATTCAACAGATAACCAAATCAATACAATTTTCACTGACAAAAAATAGTAAAAGGCATTTTAGGCAGTATACCACACAGAACCATACATAAGATGTAATTATACTTATTTTCACAGAAGTAAGGAGAACATAAGTCATTGAGTAACTGTAACAGATACAGCTCCAACCCCATAGCTTTCTCATTGAAGTGAACTTGATAAACTACATAAAAACTTCCATCACTAGCAAGCTGGATCTTTGAGACCATTCATACATCACATATGCAATACGTATTCACAGATGCAGAGACTCAGACTGACATTTTCTCCTCAAAGTTTGCCTGCCCTTACCATCAACTGCAAAACCTCTTCACCTTCTCAGTGGCCACCAGAGCTGCACAGGTACCAATACAAGCACTTCTTTGCTTCTATGTTAAAAATGCAGCTCAAGAAAAGAGAACTCAGATCTCCACACCATAAACTTAAAAGGAATGCATACGACAAGGTGTCACACTTGTAATCTCAACTGGAAGCCTGAATCTCAGTGAAAAATTTAATGGTATAAATAAAAGCCTCTCATAAATGCCAATATAGGAACTGAACTAATATTTGTGCTATTGCTCTCCAGATATCCAGATAATAATATTAGATGCAAACCGTCCCAGGGAGAGCCTTCCCTCATTTTACTTTTAACGGTCAAGGATATTAAAAAATACTTCTATTCCTGCTCCAGCAACTGGGTGTACTTTTTTCTTTAATTAATCTATCTAAAGGAAAAAAACCCACACCATTAATGACTGTTTTGGATTGACATTCAGCAGTATCAAAAGATTAATGTTTCATATGAAAGTATCATAAATCCCACTTTAAAAAGCGTACAGAAAGACACTTAGCACATTACCCTTTCGAGAGTAATTTCTTCATACTCATAATCTGCATCCGTGCCATTGACCTATAAAGAAAGAAAAGGGAAACTTACAGATAATTCTACACTTTACACGACACAGTTTGCTTGGCTGACAGTTCACTCCCATTAAATCTCAGCTGATTCACACTGACTGCTGATTTTCACACTGCTCTGTACATGAATCAGACACTCTTGGATGGGTTTAAAAGTTAAGATTTCAGAGAGCAGACCGTTCTACAAATACTGTAGAGCAGAGGCCGCCTGCTTCTGATTGCCGGAAAAAAAAATGTTCTCAAGAACTTCACGTGTTCCTGAGGCTATACAAGAGGTTGAAACTAAGAAAAATGGAAAGGGTTGTGAGGTAGGGAACAGAGCAGTATTTTCAAACATTGTTCCTCACAAAGCACAGAAAAAAAATCAGACTGATGCTCTACAACATTTCTCACCCCATTTAACCCCATTTAACAACTGTTTATACTACTATATGTTACCTCCATATCAAAGACTGACAAATCATAACCAGACCAAAAACAGAAGACTCCTTCAGAAGAATATTTTATTAAGCTATATGAAAAAATAGTAGAAATAATCCTCATCATCCTCAGTTAGAAAGGACATTCACATTCTCTGCTGCCTACAGAACAAGGGTATAATCAAAAAACAGAAGTAACAAATATCTAAATTAAGCAAAAAACAATTACATATCAACTTCTTAACCATATTTAATATAAAAGTAACATTAATATTTCTTTAAATTACTAAGATAAATCTTGGAACACAATTTCCCCTCAGATACCTACAGAGCACGTGCAACACACAGTTACAAGCAATGCCCTATTTCAAGTCTTTTAGTAAAGTCCCTTAAAAAAGGGACTTTAATTTGCCCCACATAAAATTAAGACCACACCTACATCATTCCACATGTTTAACGTATTCAGAAGCTCCAAAAGCTGATGCCACAACTTTCACAGGATGTAACATCAAGTTCATTTATCTTTCACGAGTTTTTCCTCAATCTCTAATGATATCTCCTCTTAATACAACATAAGCCATGTCCATTCCAAGCATAACAGATTACCATCTTCTTTGTCTAGTACCTCAAAAATGGTATGTACTTATTAATTTGTTCAGTGGAAAAGATACTGTGGTTTTAACACATGATATTTCTCCATTAAAAAGGGAAGAGGTCTTGACCTTTTGACTACATGAAACTTTATCTATTACTACAACAACACAAAAGAAGTCACTGCGATCAAGAAGTTTTTATGTTAGCTTAGTCCTTGAGCTATTATACAAGAATGACAACATGTGCTAACTGAACCAGCCATCTATTATTACAGTTCCTAGGAAATAGTTCATGATGATTGATCAGGATGGGGCCACTTCTAAAAAAAAAATTAGCAAGGACAATTAACCATTTCCCTATTCATACCATCAGGCAATCCTAATACATTTAAGCAGTCTCTTGTTTATTTCCATGTACCAAACTATGTAACCCAATTTTAAAATATCACCTGTATAAACAGGAGCAAACAAGAAACTCCATCATTTTTATCTTCTGTTTCTACAGTCCTTTCCCCCTTCTCTCTAATTTTTTATTTACCTTTGAATTTATTTTATCTAACAAACCGATCATTAGCGGAGACAGGAGCAAGGATGTGTCAAATGGTAAAAATCATTGTCCTATTCTATGTTTTGCTAGTTTGAAGTGATCTCAGATCCACTAAGCCAAGCTTTATTTGCATGAACTTCCCCTGGATGAAGGAAATTCTATATAAATTCTGTAATTTTGCCACAGCAATCTTCCTTGAATGTGAAAACCTAGCAGTAGTTCAGCAGAACTTCGTTAGAGCCCTTTTTGCAATTCTGAAGTTAATTTGTTCCTTGATGACTTTCTAGATTCATATTTTGTCTTTTTTTTTCTTTCAATAGAAAAATATTTAATAGTAAAGGTTTTGGAGATTCATGGTGCGGTTATCTCACAAGTCTGATTTTATATTACTTATCGCTTAACAGTTCCATTAGCTACCTGGGAGCTAGAAGACTATTCCTTTGTTAGTGTAGGAGATTGAGTAGAGTAGGTTTTTTTACAGATAGTTATGGGCTTGTTTGTTTCACATAAACTGCAAACTGATAATTTAGATAGCTTATAACTGTGAGTGCCCGTTTGTTCTGTTAAAGCTATCTTCCCTTCCTGTTTCTACTATTCACTGTCTTCCATGCGCCTCTATCAGACAGGGCCTTCTGAAAAATGAATATTTATCTACAAAAATTCAGACCTGAAACTTATGCCAAACTAACTTAGATTCCAAAGCCTCTGAAGTCTCTATCTGCCAGTAGTATTCCTATCACAAAACACACACTGCCAAATACAAATTTTAGCCTCCTCATTAACTGTGCTTACTACCTTAACATTTCAAACAGAACAAACACATTTTTATGAACACTTGAAACACTAATACCTAAAGTATAGCCCCTGCATCAAGAATCTTTTTTATTAAAAGTGCAACAGAAATGGCACATTAAATATTAAGGCATCTATCTGCACAGCTGAAGAAACCAATTGTTCTCTGAGCACCGAACCTTTGGAATTTCAGACAACTGTGTTTTGCACTGTCACACACTGGTACTCACACAGAACCTTCCAACTGCAATAGACTTTTCCATGCAACAGCTATTTAAGGACTTCAAATAACCATCAGGACAGCCGACGAAATCAAGCCCCATCACAGAGGTAAAATAAGTTTTAATGAACAATAAGACCTAAACAACCACATACATAAAATATTATTAAAGCTATAACTGAAAGCAAGTGTAGGCTTACGTATGTTGGAGTATCCAAAGAATCTGTATTCACCAGCACTGGAGGGGGATTTGCCTTTAACGAAAGAATAAAAAAAAATATACAGCATAAGAGAAAGCAAAAGTAATGATAATTATACAACATTTAATTTGCTGTGTCTATCTAAGTTCTGTTACAACGTAGACTCAGCTCGAGAATCGCAAAAAATCACCTTCTGGAACACTTGTTTCTACCCTGAACAAATTGCTTCCATGCCACAACACCACACCCTTCCAACTCTCCGAGCTCATACTTTATACGCAGGTTCTGTCATTTATTATCTTATTTTTTCAAAAGAAAAACTTAGTCAAGGTATCATGTGACAAGGTATAACTTATCCCAGGTCTTGTGGTATGGACATTCAGAACCTGCTTTATCAGCCAATATGTTAAAAACAAATTTTCGTGGATTTTATTTCTCTTTCTTCCAACCAGGAACACTTTTTCTTTTCTTCTCTTCAACCTGTAAGATGGAAACTTAAGAGAAATGCAAGCTTATGAAAGACCCACAGAACTGAGAACTGACATGTGAATGTAAACCCACTGCAGACAGTAATCTACTGCACAGCAGCATGCACTTCTATCAGAAAATTGACATGGATTCACAAGCCATGTCAAGATTATTGCTACAGAAATCTGAAATGATGTAGCATTTTTGCTAGCCAGGAACTGGCAGGAAAAGCAAACACTTTTACTCTCTGACAGTACTGAGAATTTTTCTGTGAAAAACGTGG
Organism: Dromococcyx pavoninus; assembly: GCA_033558185.1. Taxonomy (NCBI): domain Eukaryota; kingdom Metazoa; phylum Chordata; class Aves; order Cuculiformes; family Neomorphidae; genus Dromococcyx; species Dromococcyx pavoninus. The sequence goes on along the minus strand of JAUMJL010000094.1, from coordinate 211,330 downwards.
TTTCAAGTGAAATGAAATCCATACAGATTGGTGGTGTTTATTTTAAATATTTCTAAACAAACAGATTTTATATTTCTGCAATCATCTGCCTTTAAAATAGGTAGCATCCAGCCTGCTCTAAGAAGAATAACAACAAAAAGTGTGCAGATATGTCCCAGACTCCTAATATTGTTGAGGTATTAACATGGGACCTGTAAATTCAATGGCACAAAGTTAAACTCCTTACTGTTTTAACAAAGGATTTTTTTAAATGTACAGAAATCCATTATCTTTAATCTGTTATGTTTGTGTGTGTGTAGAAGTAAATTTAGGGACTGTTTAACAGGCTGCAATAGAAGCTAGTATTAAACACATTCAAAGATAAACTTAAGGCCTACACAAAATGACAATCACATTAACCTATTCATATTCTGCATTTCATATTCTGCATTACCATGACAACAACCTACTTCTGAAGAATTCATGATTTTTAAAAGCTTCAAAAGCTAGGAAGTAAGCGATGACTCAGAAGCTCCTTACAAAAAACTGAGATGAATAATCTTCCACCACTAGACAGGAGTCATCAATTTGCTATCAGCTTGTTGTGTCAGAAATTAGGCCTGTGTCATGTAAAAAAGTAATAAAATCAGGTGGTATCTACACAAGTTAAGAGAGTAGACTATTAAAAAAAGGAAACAAAAAGCATGACTGTCAAGATGCCACCAAACACCCTTCTCACTCGGCAATTCTTTCAGTAGAAGCATGAGCACACTTCCTGCAGTACAAAAATCAAGTACTAGGTACTCCTATCACAATAAAAGTCTGTCAGAACAATGCTATCCCCTCACAACCATTTGCTGTTGTTAAATTACATTCCAATTTCTGCTTCTTATTCAAGCGCAAGTTCTACTAAAATAAGATTAAATGAAAAATAAGATCCTGTACTCAAAATACCAATCAATTATGTTATGCATCAGTATCCCTGTTAGAGTTTTACAATTAACACCACTTTAAGAAAAACAAAGCAATACATTGACAGAACACTGATAAGTTGTCTTAAAAAAAGAAGAGAGAGGAAGGCTAGCGAAAAGCAAACAGCTGTTAGTAGGTGAGGTTTCTATGCGAACAGGAAGTTTGAGACACAAACTAGTCAAGAGATGCAAAAGACCTTCTGTAAGTTAAGTGACTGTTCCTAACACTTCTTCTGCATTTAACTGAGTTCTCCATAAAGAAGCAGTAATTTACCATCCTTTCCAAACAGGAAGGAGAAAAGCTTTGTGCCAGGAATTCCAAAGGTACACCTGGACACCACAAAGGCACAGGGCAATATCTAATGCAACACAACAAATGTTTTTGGAAAAAAGACATGGTATTCCAGTCTGTTAGGCAAGAGTTCTCCAAATTACCTAATACTTTCAAGCTTCTGTGCCAGGACTTGTTCAAATATTTAAAAGCCATTTGACAGGTCTGTTTACAAGCAGACTGAGGGCTTGCCTGGGGTAAAGTGCCTAACAAAACAGAAAGATGTATCATTGCACAGAAACGCATCTGCCAAATCCAAAGTTGATTATAGGTTTCCATGGTATTTTCTAACTGTTAGGAATCACATACAATGCGGAACTATACAGCTACCTCCTGTAGGCATTTATATGCACTCAGAAGTCAGAGACACAGACCACTCCATTCTTACTCTTCTGGTTGTAACCCAGCATCATCAATGGACATTAACACTGTCACAGCAACAGCAGACAAAGAAAATATAAATATACGCAGCACTAATTATTATACTCTAAATTAAATTTAGCTTATTGGCAGTTCCCAGAAAGTAAATGCTACTGGAGCCTGGGTTATCTTTATCCATCAAGGCTGACAGCAGAAGGTTGCTGGTTGTACTACTCTGTCTGCCTCAAACCCTGATGTGGGCAGAATCCCTCTATATGGAGAAAACAGTTCTGAAACTCATCAAACCTCTTTTCTGCTTGTTGGGAAAAGCATGGCTGACAGATTTGTGCAACCATACATCCACTAGAAATTGCAGGGTAGAACAGCCAACTGTAAACACTTTTTGATAATTGTTGGATTAGCTAAAATTTAACAATGTAGCAGAGAGAAAAAAAAAATTCTAACACTTGGAGCAAGTTTAGCCTTACTTGAATGCAGACCTTAAGAAAAAAAAACGTACTGATGTGTACACTACAAAGGTATCCCAGTAATATTCTGGATAGCTTAATTCCCCTTTAAAGTTAATAAACATATGTCACCTAATCTTTGCAGAAGGCACCCACGCTTCCCACCTTTCTTTGGGAGTTTTGCACTGAAAGTTACAAATAAATAAAAGCAGAATGCCATTCAATGTGCAAAAATATAATTGCTGCCAATCCTAAATTATTCCATAAATTGCCATGTTGTGGGCACATATTACAAGTTATATGCAAGATATTAATGTTAACTCATGTTTACTGCTTCCACTTGTGTTGACAGGGTTTATTTGTGTGTGTGTGTGTGTGTGTGTCGATTTTACATGACATAGGATGAAGGTCTAGAAGAGAAGCACATTCTGTGAATCAAACACATTAGGAACACAGGGGTAAAGAAACCCAAACTATGTACTGTAAACGTCCCCAAGCACACAAATACCAACAAAATGGCTGGAGAACAGAAGAAATGTCATGCAAGTGCAATTGATGAGAGACATCTATTAAGTATCGGTATGTAAGATGAGACAATAATTATTCTGTAAATAAATATATTGAGCAAGAACACTTTTGTAAGGTTGAAATGGCTCTAAAATTATTGTGTGAAAATATCCTGATGCTTCTTTCCACTCTTTTGGGTTTTTGTCTTCTAGCTGTTTCAAAATTTATACTAATAGTTTCATATGAAAATATTAATATTTTAAATGGACTAAAAGCTGCTACAAAATCAACAAAAATTAGGATGAAACTCCAGTGTACAACTGTAACTGTTTCACAGTTCATCTCAACCTGTGTGTAAGAGTACCAAACATGAACTTAAACAAAACAATGATATAAACTGAGTAAACAAATTTAACAGAAAAAAACAATAAAAACCTGTGGTATGGTGGATGGGATGACAGTGGTCTCAGCAGGGACTGGTGGGACAGGGATCACAGGGACAATGGGAGAAGAGGAAGGAACAGCTTCTGTGGGCTAAAAATCACCAACAAAATGTCAAAAATAATAAAAACTAGAAAACACATTTTAAAACATACAAGGTTCAGATTCAACAGCTTAAAAAAAACCCCAATTCTGAAATAGTTTATGGAGTTGGAGACTATAACCACGACTGAAATCAAACACCTTTAACCATGCAGTATACGGCAGTGAAGCCCCAGCAACATGCGAACCTAAGAGCACTCAAAGCAGTAGGACACATCCACACCGCTTGTTCACACCAAGTTACTCACCTGGCAGCACCGAGTAACAAGACTCTGGGGTCCAACAGAAAACCTGTTCATGTCAATGGACAGACTCAGGCTCTTTGAGGGCTGGTTTCACAACAGGTGCCCCTCACCATTACACAACAGTGCACAAAAGCAGGGAAACAGGGGCTAAAGTTCATAGCACTGAACAACACTGATATTCTTTTTTTGATAAAGGGGAAAAATCAGAGGCTCATTAAGGTTTCTAAACCAGGCAAAAAAATCATTGCCAATCTTTTAGTCAAACGGGCAGAAAATCCTAAAGCAGATTCAATCTGCCTCTCAAACATCTTCATATTGTTTTGTCATACCCCTTCAGAGCAGTAGAATTTTGGGTTTGGGAATTTTCATTAAAGTATTAACCAGGAAAGCTACTGACAAGCTGCAACGCAACAAGATTACAAACGGCATTTTAAGCAAAACATTGACTGAAATAATTTTGAGATGTTAACATACTGGTTGTCAACAAGTTATCAGGAACATAAACTACTGACAGCTATCATCAAAATCACAAGCTGAACAGCAGATCAAAGCTCTTGCAATCTAGCTTTTTTCTGAGACATTCTTGTGATCTTTAAATATCATGAAGTACAGTGACAAAAGAAAACACTAAACCCTGAAAATGAACTAAAACCCCAGAACACAGAGGTATTAAACACATATTAAAAGTTGGAGATATTTTAAAACTCAAAGCAATATACATCAACAGCATACAACAAATTAAATGGTAAAAGCAAATATTAAAGAAACTTGGAACAGCACAAGAGGAGCATCACTTATTAAATGTACACATGGTATTTCTATAGGGTTTTTTCAGCTCAAAGTCAATCTACCCAGAATGAACAGCTGGTAAAAAATGTTGCAGTTATTGAAAGATGTCAGAACAAGATGTGTTTGATATCTTGAAAGATTATTACTATTGTCATTTAAACATCCTTACATCTGTGGACAACAGCACAATCTTTCAAGTGTTAAAAAAGGGGGGTGGGGAGAACCTAAATTGGTCTAGAAAAATGATACTACACATTCTGCAAACAATGTGGGAAATGCTCACTACAACAAACTTCCACATACTGGAAAAAGGACGCAACCTTTAGAGGACAGATCAAATTAAATAGCTTCAAGAATCATTCAGTCTTTCATATGCAAAAAATGAGCCACCCCTTTCAAGTCTGCCATGTTCAAAAGTGAGCAGCTTCCCATGCATGCACACAGTACAAAATGCTGCTAACCAAAATTTCAGATATACACGTATTACGTATTGAAACGTAACACAACGTTGAGGCTGACAAGCTGTTAGCAGGCCAGAAAAACGGCAGCTTTACAGCTACAACTCCTGCAGTAAGAGAAGGTTACAAAGAAAGTTATTCTTAGACTGACCACACCTTCCTGCCCTTTGACTTAGAAAAATAACTGACACAGTCATAGCTTATTTCCTTTTGGACCAGACAACCTGCAGCCCTCTCTTCTGCACAGAATGGCAGCTTTATTTTCCCGCTTCTTTCCTTTTCCGAGTTCTTAACTCGCTTCTCTCTCTGGGCTTCTCATTCCCAAACGCTTCGAGACCCCTCCCAACCATTTCAATTTTTATCCTTATTTTTTAAAAACTGACATTGTTTAAAGCCCTTCAGTTCTTCCAAGTTCCTGTCTCACGAGCTATTAGCAGTGTCATTCTATTTTCCCTTTGTGCTAATGGTTTAGTATCCACTGACTCTTAAAAGTCCCTCTCTGCTCCTCCAAGGTTCTTGGCAATGTTCCTAAGGGGTCTCCTCCAACATCACGTGGGAGAGGAAAGAGGTGACAACACTGGCAACCACTTTCAATGGATGCACAAATCCAAATGAAGGTAAGACTGTCCAAAATGCTTCATGGCGTACAGTGAGCTGATGTAGGCGCTATGGCTACCACAAGGAATCACAATGCAAGAAACTAAAAGGTTTCCTACCAGCAGAGCAAGAACACCTGGAACATCATTATAATAGAAGAATGCTAATTTTATTTCAGTATGGCACATAATGAGTCTGGACGTTATTATAGGATGCAGGTATCTCTGAGCAGCTGAATAGGCCCCAATAGCTCAGGGCATTGTTTTCAATGCTCTGCTTCCCAGGAATTTTCAAGAAACATTTATAATTTTTTAAAAACTCTTCAAATTAATACACTACAGTACTCTGAAAAACAAAAGCTTACCCTCAAAACAGCTTTAAACATAAAATGTTTCGAATATATATGAAATATATATGAACTGTAGTACACAGGTGTGATAAACCATAGTACACAGGAATGCATGACTTGAACAATAACTCACTTCAACAAAGTCTGTCAGCCTAACTATTAAATGTGCCAACATCTACAATGTTAATAAATCTCAAGGAATTTTTTTAAGTGTAAGGATGGATTTTGTAACATTTATTAAAAAAATAGTTTAATTTCTAGTGGTATGTTTAAAAAAAGCTAACATAAGAATGCCTTTAAGAGATCAATTAAAAGGAGTTCCTCCAAATCTAAGTCCAGTTGTTGTGAAAAGGAAGAACATGTCCATTTTCTCATATTTACCAACATACAATAACTACTTCTGCAAGGAAATAATAACTAATCTGAAATTATCATAGCACCATCCACATCCAGAAGCAGATCCACTAAATCAGCAAATTCCATAAAGCTGCTACTTGTCAAGTACTAAAAGACAGATTTTGAAAAACAAACATCAAGCAAACCAGACTTCCCTGACTTTCAAGAAATAACTATTAAAACCCTACCACTGTGGAGAGTGCAACCATCTTTAATGAGAAAACACTAAGCATAAGAATTGCTTTGCCAGCCAAGTTTCAATTACGGCTACTTCGATTTATAAAATACAAAAGAAAATCAAGCAACATTAAGTCTCTAAAAACAGCAGTGACAAAACTACAGAAAGAACAATATGATGCTTTCTACAGTTTGCACCCAAAATGCACCTCCACAAGTACCCAGAGCAATACGTACCTTTCCTACAGAACAATGAGAACACGAGCCATCAGACACCCAGCCACTAGAAGCTTTTACTTTTGCTGTGCTTTTTGTAGGACTCTTTTTTACACTATCACGTAGGTTTATAAATTTCCCTCGGTGTTTGGAAGATACTGGCAACGTAGATGAACTAAAAGATGTACGAATGCTCAGTGCCTGCTGCTGATGCCAGAAGGGCTGCTTTGGCTGCATATGAAGATTTGGACGTATTTCCATTCTTGGGCTCCTTATTAAATCAGTGAGCTTGAGTGTCCCCATTTCACCATCATCTGTAGCACCACAGTATTTGTAGTCATGACAGTGAGCAGTCATGAAACCAGCAACACAAACAGTCCTTTTTGCAAAAAAAAAAAAAGTGGAGGGAAAACAAAACAAAATATTGCTTCCTGGGAAAGTTCCAAATATGATTGTTTTCTAGATTATGTAAATAGAAAGAGACACTAACTGCTGTTTCAACTAGTACTGCACGTTGTGTGCTCTCTCACTCTATTTAAAGAGCACCATTGATCCACCACACGACAGTCAATTTGCTGGACATAATCAATGCAATGCACAAATTATTGAATAGATGGCAAAAGTCATCTGACTTTATTTATTAAAAAGAAGCTACGAAAGGTTATAGTTATTTTCATTCTTCCATAAGCTCCTAATAGCTCTAAACTCTGTTGTATTTTACCATCTCAAAACTTCTCCGAGGTTTATATCTAGAAAATTTTTGAATATACCAATTTCTCTACTTTTCTGAATACTCTATAGGGGCTAAAATGTAATGAATTTAAAGCAGCTTATCATGAAAAGTATATGAGTGGTAGATGGGCAGATTCATTGTACAAGATATCAACACTAAACTTCCGTCAGAGAAAACAAATTTGTTTAGACTATAAAACCAACAAAAATTATTAAAACAAATTCTCTAAGGGTTGCATTGCCATGAAATACCCAATACTTTATTACTACATTCAATTTTTAATGCCACAGTTGTGTGATCTCTACATTACATTTTTACCCCAAGTTTCAAACAAAACTGCTCCAAAACAATTCTTACCCACTCCCAGAAAAACCCACAGTGAAGAGCTAGGCTGATTTAATCATGCTCTAGAATACTTAACTTTGCCAGCCAATCATTGTAAAAAGAGGTAAGGATCAAGAGTTAATTTCCCAGAGTCCACATGAAAACTGACAGCTAAATAAACACCCCTATGTTCCTGGTCTCCCAGAAGGAAGCAGCAGGCTCAAGCTGGTGGTCTTGCAGTCTTCTCGACAGCAGGGACACAACCAGCACTTGCACAGCTCTGGACCAGCCATAGCACAAACCATCTGCCTCTTGCCCTGTCGGTCTGTTCTAGGAATATGCTGTGAATCCGAATATCTGGTACTGGATGTGATAAGAATGAAGGACATCAGCCCACAGGAAACAAAGCTTGATTAGGTCAGCTGTACTGCATTTGGATAAAATGGAGAGATTTCAGCATTAAAACATGGTTATTATCCCGCTCACTGTAACCTTCCAACAGCAAAACTGAATATTTAAATAATGAATCAGCGTAATTTTTAGACGCAGAATAAAAAACTAGAAATACAGGGCTCAGTACAGACATTTCCAGATATTTATAGTGTGGATATTACAAGATAAATAGGAACTGACAGACACTCCTCTAATCACCAAGAGCTGCCATGTCTCATCATCTACCCACAATGGACGTAATCAAGAGCTGCATAACATATCATTAATGCAATATTCATAAACACAGAGACAGAAAGGTTTCTGGCCAGTGACAGGGAGCTGGAAATGCGCTGGTCATACAAACATTCACAGACTTGCACGTGTGTGTGGCAGGAATTTTTTTTTTGCCTTTGAAATATCAGGGAGCTGAAGGACCATGGCCCACTTACACACATGGGCAGACACACCTGGGTTTTTCTGCTTCAGACAACCCAAGAATCTCTAGATTTTGGTACTGAAACGCAAGGCAGAGAGGGACATACGCATGTTGTAATTGTGAGTATAGGCAGACAGTTCAAAACCAGCACAACACAAATAACTTTTTCTCCTTTGATAAATTTTCACAGGCGCATTAATACTGAGCAACTTTGAGGCACATTCCCCCCACCTGCAGGGATGGTGCAGATGGAGGCTGTGTCTTGTATCAAAGTCCTCTTTGGCCTCAGTTTGCCAAACTGGCTGCTTTTGAAGACACAAACACACACTTCTTCCAGAGACATTATCAAGTTTGCATAGTATGAATGTAGCCTGCTAAACCTCAAGCATTTTACTTGCATATTAGTTCCTATATTCTTGGAAACCCTGGCTTCCTGTGTTCTCCTCCAAACAAGAAAGATGAAAACAAGGCAAAACACGAGACAAAGGAATTCACATCTCTCCAGTGCGCTTTCAAGTGTGCTGACTTAGCGGCAAAGGAACGAAGATGATGTAGCAGATAACAAGTTACAGCACAAGGCTTTTTCTGGAAGTCCTCCTGTCTCTGGTCCCTAAGATGATATCCGTAAGAAATCAATAATTAAAAGGAAACAAAAGCTTGAAGGCACTTGTAGTTCCAAAAGAAATAGTCCAAGCACCAAAACATTGCCAACGAACAGGAGGTTTAGGCAGAATACCGAACTCATTCAGGGCTGTGTGGTGTGCCAGGGCAACCTCCAGTGAAAAAGGCTAGGCCACGCTGAAATGCAGCATTATGCAAGTATGGAGAGTGAATACGTGAACATAGCATCTTGGTCAAAAAACCACAGAAAACAGAGGGAAGGAATATACAATCAAAGTGTAGTAAGGTTTACCTGGAATAATTGTGTGTAAACAGACAACAGCAAAAAAAATCAAGAGAAAAAAAAGTAGAGAAGGCAAGAAGAATGACATTCAAAGAGATTAATCAGATATTTAGGAGTCATGGGAATCAATTCTGCCCAATTATATTCACACATATGAGGTAACACAGAGCCTGCCTTGCATTGCTCTGACAGGAAAAAAAAAAAAAAAGATCCCTGGTGAAGCAGTGGGACATGTGCAGAATGCAAAGCAGGAGAGAGCAGTTACATAACTACAGCTGCCCAGGTTTGGCAGATCAGCTATGGACTGCAGACAGCCTGAACCCACAAGAGTTCTCTGCAAACTGTATTAATCACTAGCACAAACTGCTCCATTCTACTACCAAGTGCTAAGTGATTTTTTTATAACCAGAGGGAGTTCAGAATCAAGTTGTGATTTCATGTTACATACAAACACCGAACAATTTGTTGCCAAAACAAACCTGAATCATCAATTTTTCATTCTTTTAAATTACTACATTGAATGTACAGGGCACACTTCTTTGCAGCGATCTAATCTTTAACAAGTAGTATTTCTTAACAAATCATTTTCTTTCTACATTCTGTAACACCCACTCAATAACTGGATAACAACAGTACACAGTAAGGGAAACTGCTAATATGTGACCAGAAATGTCTACTGAAAAGGTCATTTCTAAAGCTTCAATAACCAACTTCCATTACTTCCAAAAGCAATTCTAATAGGTGGAAGACTCCTCCAAAAATAATTTTGTACTTCACCCCTTCCCTTACCTTCCAGCAGATACCACGAATCAGCAACTTATGTTAATACACCTTGACTGATGAAAACACACCATATTAATTACCTCTTCTTGAAAATAGGAAATGAAATAGCTTCTAATGTGAACAAAACTTGAGAATTGGTAGGAGGAAACAATTTTGATTCAATACCCAGTGACAAAGCTGAAGATAAATGACATATTTTCTTCCTCGAGATATATAATTTAAGGACTGGCAGTGTAGTTTTAGATCTTCTCTCTGAACTACATCCTGGAACACCATAGGACATTTCATTAGGGAACCTGCTATTTTAAGAACTTTGCATCCCTCTTCCACAAAATCACAACAGTTGATACTCATCTAAACATACATTAAAGAATTTATGTATTGTGGGATCTAATGGTGGTAAGAATAAAGCACAACTGCCATCCACCCTCATTCATAACCCGTGTTACCTGTTAACACCAAAGCATTGTCTCTGCCATATCCCTCCCTAAGCCAGTGCCATCCCGTGACTCAGGCATGTCCTCAGTACCACAATGTCAGTGACACCAGCTGTCAGGCAACAAATTTAAGACATGCATATTTTTCCTGAGTGTATTCCTCCAGGACTTCAAACAAAATGTAGCATCAAGAGGATTTGGAAATATAACATGCAAATATTTCCCTACAGACAAAACAAAGTTTCACAGAAAGTTTCACAAGAGCTAAGAAAGCCTACAACTATCTGAACATAAACAGTCTTGTAAGTATTGACTTGAAATTCCAAACGATGTTTATATATAGAAACAGCTTATAACACAGTCACTCGCTAATAAGCTGCACACATCTGAATTCTGAGAACTACAAAGTCCCCAGACTCAATTCCACCCAGGCAGCAGTACTGCCATTGCTGATAAGCCAGTCTAGAGAATAAAACATGCCAAATCTGCATGGCAAGCAGAACCACCAAAAAAAGGGAATACCATTAATACAAGTATGATTCAAGATTTTCCCTCTGTACAGTTTTGTAATTTCTTTCATGTAAGAAACATTCTCTTATCAACAGACCATTACTTGGCTTTAAAAATGCACTTCACACCCAATGAACTCAAACTCACCTGTCTGCTTTCCTCAGCGTGTTAGTACAGTAGACACCATATCTGACTACTTCATATACAATAGCTAAACCCCAAACTATTTAAGACACACACTTTTTCAGCTCTCTGATCACTTACACTTATAAATTTGTGACTGCATTTGTATTACATGTACTTCATGGGGGTGGAGGCATTGTTCTGCATACTCCAGATTGTTTTTCATCAATAAATTGATTTAACACAAACAAAGCCTTAAGAGAGACTGACTAGAGTAGTTTATAACCTTAATTATGATGGCCTCAATGGATGGTTATGATTAAGCTTGCTTATTATTCTTCACTGATATAAGGATGAAGAACTTTGGGCATCAGATTTGGGTTTCTGATCTGTTCTTCGCCACAATGAAGCAAAGAGCAATTTCCACTGTCTACCAAGGACAAAGGAATGCAAATACCTAGATCTCCATGTGGATGCTATCCAGATCTCCCCAAAAACTCTCGGGACAGAAAGCACAGAAACAAAGAAACTGAGCCTGAAGCCTGTCAGCGTATGTCTACATGAAGATGGGTAGGTCTGTACATAACGGTTTTACTAGGAGACTTCGAGGACAGAGAAGCCACCTTGGAACTGTAACACCATACAGCACAGGTAAGTACTGCAACAAAGCTAAGGAAGTTTTTTCTGGATCCTAGAAAGTAGGTTTACCCAGCCCTTGTAGATTAAAAGGACTTGTCTGAATGCCTGCGATGTGACTTCAGATCGCACTTATTTCAGAGTAAACTATGTCTCTTGAAAATCATATCTAAGTGAGGGCTCTTTTTTAAAGACACACAGCTAGCATGCAAGATATAACTGAACTAGAGGGGTCATCTGCTTGGTTTGTTTTGTGGTTTTAGCTTTTTTTTCTTAAACTCAGTCAACAAATTGATTCTCTAACCTAGTTTCCTTCTCAAACCCCACAGCATTTTACAATGAACTCAAATGAACTTAAAATTCTGAATTTAAATCACAAATAAATAGCTTTGAAGGGGAAAAAACAGTGACAGCAGAATATGAGTAAAATCACAGATGGCAATGATGAGCCTGAACTGACTTAAAGACAAATAAGCAATTTATTTACCATCAATTCTTTATAGCACTCTTCATCTACTCTACAACACAGTGAGAAACAATTTGCACCATGATTACCCAAGCAGAAGCAAAGCAGCAAAAGCAGTGACAGAAACACTCGTACTTGCTGAGGCCCAATAAGCAATCTTTTAATGCAGAAATTTTTTTTTTTAAAAAAAAACGGAATGAGAATGCTATAACCATAAACAAAAACACAGGACAAGAAAGTGAACAGCCTGTCCAGCATTTTAGGGGATGAAGTCCTACTCTGCAGCAAAAGTAGAGCTTTATGTACAAGACATATGGGACAGCCACAGAACAAATGTGGAACTTCTCACACTGTATCCAGTGGTTGTGTGATCAATAAAACTTTGAGGTGTGAAGAATCTCATGCAAATACAAACAACAGTCTCAAAACAGTAGTTTCAAGCAATCAATCTGTCCTCTGTCAGGATCTAAGAATGGACCCTTATAGACTTAACATCACACACAGTGTTTTATACAAAGGAGACCAACACAGTCCACACCTTACATTTGGTATTTGGTACTTAAGACTTACTTAGCTCAAACTAATTTGTCCTGCCATACCTCTCAGGGACCACTTAAATAGCTCTATCTCAGCCATATTCCAAATCCATAATACACAAAATGTAGACAGGGTTAATATAGGCTTTTATAAAGGTAATTTGTGACTTTTGTTTTTTAAATACTAAATCAATGTCTAGCACTGAACCCTGAGCAGCGAGTAAGTCATCTGTATTCACCAAGCAACCGAGCACTCTACGCTCAAAACAGAACTGCAAGGTTCCTCATTTAGGTTCATAAGTGCTATTGAGATCAAATTTAATGCATTTAATTTGCAACTTAAAGAAAGGCCTAGAAAGCTCCATCTAAATTAATATCAGCCTTAAGAATAGCAACTTTCATTATAATGCTAAAGCGTCCACAAAGAAGCTCAGGCAGGGTTTCAGCATCAGAAAGAAAGCAGGTAAAAAGAAAATGTGTTCTAAGACTTTATTATAGAAAAATAATGGCAGCTCTAGGGCGTCAATATTTTAGTTTTTAAATTCACAGTAGAAAGGGTATGCTGTGATAGGAAACTGAGATGAGATGATAGACTGTTCACTCCTGAGCACACTATTATATCTAAGTTTAATGAATGTTGAGTACTGTTTACATGCTTTAATAGATAAGACAGTGACAGTTCTTAGAAGTTCTCAGAACATACAATTTACAATTATTCCTAAATTATTCAGGAAATAATTAAATCCTCCTAGACCACATGATTATTTTGTTCTTTATAATTCTTTCAAACAGTAAAGATGAACTATATTTCTCTAGCTGTGATACTAGGAAGTGATCTCTCTCAATAGTAGAAATGTGTCGGTTAACTCCCAAAGCATCCCACTACTATCCTCCAAAAGTTTTTTGTTGCGGATTTATTTTAATTGAGTAAATCTTTAAGAAACATTATTCATAAAATAATAAAGTGATGCATGTGAAACATCTTATCTAAAGCACTCCCTGTTTCTTCTTTAGGAGAAGAAACATTCAAGTTGCCCTCGAAATACAACAAGGACTACTGAAGTGATCTGAAGAAAGCCAGTGAATCCAATCTAGTGCTTTCCATTTTAAGACAAGTATTCACCATTTTATTAACTGTATTCCTCTGTGAGCAGTCTACTATTATCTGTCTAAAAATACCTTTATAAAAATGAAGAAATCTGCCCTAAAACATTGAGCATGAGCAGAAAGTCATTTACCTCACATGCACAAAAAGCAAACAGAAAAAAACAAACAAGAAGCCATCTATAACAACCGACTAATTAAAATTCATTAGCTTTTTCAGGATGCAAATGTCAGAAACTTCTGGAAAATTTATGTATAAAGTGGCTTTACACTAAAGCCACTCCGTACTTAACCTACAAAAGGCTTCATACACATCAGTGACATCAGCATTTTATCTTTACACATGCTGAATTCTCCCTAAATATACACTATTACTTTCACTCCAGTTCAAATAGCTTTATATTGCTGTTCAGATGCTTTGCTTTTTTGTTGCTCAGAGTTCAGGCTAAAATCTTCACCATGCAATTACTGGCTAAGTACCCCATCTGATTTTATACATATTACACCACGGAAACACTGGAAGCTCCTCAGACTTGCTTCCATGACAACATGCAGTTATAATACAATCTCAAAATAAGAACCATTATGCAACACATCCAGGTTCCAGAATGATTCACATGAGCCCTGCAACGTTTCAGCAAAACAGGCACCTTTTCTGTAGCGTCAAATACTCAATGTCTTCAGTAAATCAAAATACTACAAAAGTTTTAACAGGTTTAATGGCCAGCATTACTCAAGCAAACTTTCACTCCACAAAGAAATAAAAAGATTGTTTGTTCTTTTTTATCTTACAGTGCTGTTTGCTAAAAATTTCTCAAGATTCTAGCACTTTTCAGTATAAATTAGAGAAGAGTACAGCCTTATGCAATCTTGCAACGGAAAATATTATACACAGTTTATAGTCTGTAATCACCCGTTGGCATTTTATTCAGGTGTCAGGTTAACTGCACCATAGAAACACAAACCAGATTTGATCAATTTATGATCAGTGCAGGAGAAACACAACTATGATGCATTCATACTTCACTAGTGCAGAAACTGCTTAACCTCTCAAGTAGCAAGGGAAACCTGAGCCCATCATTCTGGGTTCCATACAAAAAGCCTGTCCATCTCATCAACTGGAACGAGACCAAGTCAGCTACAACTGGAACTAAAATGGAGCCAACAAAGCCCTCTCCAAACAGAGTGCAGAAGTCATTTAAACAGTTCCCTGTAGTTTCACTGAGGACTCACCTGTTCAGGATGACGACACAGGATTCGAAGGATAGGTTCATCCCTGAGATCAGGTGGAGAATCTCCAATGGGAAGATGACACTGCAGCGACAACCACACAGCTCTGTGCAACACTTCCTATTCTTTATCAGTGCCAGGGCAGACCCAGGATCACACAAATCAGCATTTTGTGCTGGTAACACAATTACCAAACTTCTATCAGCTGGGTTGTGGTGGCAAACCCTTGCTTCACTTATTCTGGATAAAAGAAATGTTAACTATTCTGATCTGAAAAAAATGGGTATTAAAGAAATGTTTTAATGTGAGGGTGGTGAAACACTGGCACAGGTTGCCCAGAGCAGTCATGGATGCCCCCGCCCTAGAGGTGTTCAAGGCCAGGTTAGATGAGGCTTTGAGCAACCTGATCCAGTGGAAGGTTTCCCTGTATGGCAGGGGAGTTGGAACTGGATGATTTTTAAGATCCTTTCCAACCCAAACCATTCTATGATCCTATGTGAAACAAAGTAAGCTTTTCTTGAGTTATGACTTTAGTTCCATTAATTTTTTTGGTCTAATCTTGACAGGATACTAGTTTACACAATCACTTCTGCCAATATCCATTGCATTCATATAATTAAAATGCCCAATCTATATTAAAACATTTGAAATCTCTAGAATACAAATAGGTGAAATTCTTCATTTAAAAAAATGTGTAGAAACGGCTCAGACAAGGTTTCTGCCTTTCCTGAATTTATGATTCAGGAAAAACAAAACAGGAATCATCAGACTCCTGTGATTACAAATGATTTATAAAAAAAATTTGCAGTTTTGTTTCATAATTCCAAACCCACTCCGCAACACAAGTCTATTAAAGCTTTAAGCCCTTAAACATCGAGAAGCTAAAAGACATCAATAAAAACTCAGGATATCAAACATTTTAAAGGAAAAAAAGATGGGAGGTCACAGCCTGCATCACCTCCCTACTGCAACTACTCAAAAAGTACATAAGATATCAAGTTAGATGTACCTTTAGCCAAACTTCAATAACAGTGATCAGGCTGTGGGTGAAGTTCTGGGTTTCAGGCTGACTTTGACCTGTGAAGTTCAAAGGTTCCCACTTCTCCAGCCAATGCCCAAGCTGCTCCTTGCACAGACCCCTCAATCCCTGGGCCTAATCCCCGTATGCCTTTGTGAGGAAATGGGCTAAGACCAAATAGGGCCAACAACAGCAGAGAAAAAATGAACCTAACTCTTCAATCCAAGAGATGGGTATTTTGCAGAATTTTGTTCCCAACACTGTTTTGCATAAAAACTTTGAACAAAATGCACAAGAAGAGGTACCATAACCCCAACTCTCCTCTCCTCATTGGACCACAAACAAGCAGAAGCTGTTCTTCCCCTGTCAAATCCTTGCTGCTACAAGAAGCTTGGCCAAGTTAATGAAAATTCATGGATTCGGGGTTATTAAACATATAAGTCCTCTCCAGATCTTGAATCCCTAAACTGAAAATGCAGAGAGCTCTGAAAGCCCTCAGAGGAAGCACTATACCCATTTCTCCTGGTTTTATACTCCTCCTCACCCTCCACTCTTGCTGCAGCTGGAAGCACAGCATCAGCTTGACAGACGTGCTGGTATGTTTCTGTAAAAAGTATTTTACACTATGTTCTACTTTATCTGGTTATGTTTGCTGCACTAGAAGGATAAAAACCGATAAAATTTCAGCAAGTGCAACACAGGTAAAAACAAGCAGAAAAAGCAGGAGTGAAACAAATGAAAATTTAACCATGAAAACTACAAAGTAAGAAAGCAGACTCATGGATATGTAAAAACAAATTAAGTGCTAATGATATAAATAGAATAGAATACCTCATTGCTTTGAATTTCAAGAACCAGAAAACAAAATTTGACTTTTATGCTGGTCATAGCATCCATCAAAAAAAAATTTCCAAGTCCAGCAATACAAGAAAGTAGGTGAAAGTAATAAGGTATGGTATAAAAATTAACATCAGACAAAAAGTAAACTTCAGCCATTTCCCACTTCCATCTGAACACAGGAAGATTCCATTATGCTGGAATATGCACAGCAAGATATCTACTGTCCTCAGAAGAAAGCACAGCAAGATACAATGAGAATGTTTCTACTTGTTGCCTTTATCATGTTCTCTGAACTAATAATCTAACCACTAGTCCTTCCCAGGCACATTTCAAGATTAAATCCTGCCACTCTGATCCTCTCATGACTGATGCATCACTTTGGATGAATCTATCAGATAGCATTTTCTTAGGAGAACTGGAGATTTCTAGGTCAGTTGTTCATGATTGCTGAGTGACACACATAGGTCAGAAACTGAGATTTAGTTCCCTGCATTTAACTCACATTATCATCCAGCTTCCTCTGGAGATTTAGCTATGTTTTTTCCCTAGTGTAATTTACTCAGAAACATCAAATAACACAATGCATCACAGACACAGAAAAATTATTCTGATAGTTCATGTCTCTCTCCATCAAAACACATGCTCCACACAAACAGTAAGAACGGTCATACTGGATGAGAGCAAAAGCCCAACTGTTCAAGACACTTACTAACACCAAAACCTGACAGATGGGCAAGGAGGAGTTAGAAGTATGCCCAGTGATTTTTCCTGAAAATCATCTCAGAACTCAACAGTCAAGACAGCCAATCTCTGATACCTGCCTGCCACCTGCCCTTTGCAAATCCAATTAACTCCATTTTGAAATAGTTCTCTCTTTGATCCTTCTCTTTTCCACAGCACTTTGTGGCAGAGACCTTCACAATTTTAGCAGAAGTTTTACAAGAAGGTTGTGATAAATTTAGAACTACAGAAATATTACAAAATTCCTAACTGAGAGTCTTTTTAATTTGTTTTTTTTTATTTTATAAGTCGCTCTCCCTCAGGTTTTTTGTTTGCTTGTTTATTTTTAAATCAGCTGTCCCCATAGGTAACTAGATTATTCCTCTTAACACTTTACTGCCCTGTTCATCTTCATGTATGTTACATCCTTTCTAAGGCAAGGCAAACGGAACCCCACCCCAAATTCAAAATACAGATACATAATCAGTGTCATGTTCTGCATTATTCTCCACTTCTTTAGTAATACCTGACATTTCATTTACCTTTTTTCACTACTGTAGAAGACTAAGGTGACATTTTCAGAAAACTAGCAGTGACGACTCTAAAATCTCCTTCTGGAATAGAAATGCTTCATTTGTAGCCTATCTCTATATGCACACACACAGGAGTACACTTTCGAGTTCCTCATTCATTACTGTACAATGAATGTCACCAACTATTTCTGTGGCCAGTCATTCATTTTTGCCTGCTATTCTCTGCAGCCAGTTAACCTGAAATAACACTAATTTAAAAAAAAATTATATCAGCCACATGCCTCTGCCTCACAGCTTTCCCTATGCCCCAACATGATCATTCAGGAATATAACCTCTTGGGAATCCAGACCCAGTTGAATGGGCATGTTAATCAATTTAAAATCTACAAAACATCCTTCCTTTTTATCTCATGGGACCATTAATTTTAACAGCCTTTGATCCAAGAACCATTATTTTCAAAGGCTTCTGTAATTATAACAACCTTCTGATGTTTTTTATCTACACGTTCCCTGTTTTCAAAGAAGGTTGGAGGATCTGCAAGTCTTTATTTTTCCTTTACAAAGAAAAACTGACTTCTCTCCAAAACATCTGCTTACCGAACTACCTATTAATTCTTTTTTAATAATAAATAATTTCTCAAAGTTTGTACAATAAGGAAATCAGACCTCCTCAGCTGTAGTCTCAGAGTACAGCTTAGCTCCATCTAAAAATGGCATTGTGTTTGCCTTCTTAAAAATTTTATTTTATGAATACCCAGACAGTTTAAACAAAAAGGTCACATATAGCACAGCAGACACTTCAGGGCATATTAAACACAAGTTCTTAAGAGATCCTAAATAAATGTCATCTCCTATTGATCACCCGTGGCTCATACCACATTAATTTAAATTCTCTTCTATTGGGACCTGAATCTTTTTCTTTTCAATACAGTAAAATGAGCTATAGAAACTACCCTGAGCTCAAAGGTAGGACAGTCCTAGCTGTTTTTCAGCTGAGACAGGTACCTACTTTCGCATTCCAGACTTATCTTGAAACACAGTCTTAGGTCTGTACTGTCACCACCTTTATCAGCAGTATTTCACAGTCAATTTGCACACACCTTGATTTAGCATGTAACTACAGAAGTGCTGCTCTGTAATGAGCATTAATGAGCTAAAAAGGTGTACACAGAATTGCCCCCAATACAATTTTTACAAGTTACAGCTTGCAACAACATAAATAAAAATAAAAAATAAATACATTAAAATAAAAAATAAAAGCAGTAGTAGGCAGATGTAATAAAAGAGCTTTTGAAGAATATAAACAGCTTTCCAGCAGTTTACAGTTTCCAAATAGCAGTTTAAAGTTATTATATTAGCTGCTGATTCAGAGATTCTGCAATGTATTTTGACATTTTCAAGTACAAACTTTGTCACTATGCTTTTACATAGGAAACACTAATTTATTACCCTCATCTGGCAATTACATCATGTCCCACTAAGCTTTTGAAATGCTTATTATTTTAATATCCTTCTTTAAAATTAAGTTGTCTATCTAAATTTATCTAGCTTCAGTTTTCCCACTTGGAATACAGATTCCTTTTTCGATTAAATAAACAAGCTTTCAAGTTTCTAAAATCTATCCCTATGTATTTATAATCCATGACCAAATCATGTCCTGACGTTCCTTTGGATAAAATAAGCTGAGGGGTTTAAGTTTCTCATTTTAAAGCAGGTTTTCCCTAACACCATCGACAGTTATAATCCCTTTCCTGAACAATCCCAATGTATCAGGATCCCTTTTTAGGCTAGGATTTCAGACTGGAGACTGTACGCGCTGCAGACGGAATCCAGAGCTCATTCTCTCTCCTTCTGCCACGGGAAAGCTGACTCCCTCCTCACCTGCTACATTAGACTGTGTATTCAAGATACATTTATCTAAGAAAAACAACTACAGATTACTTAGTAAATTAAATTTGCTTTGAAGTAGAAGTATAAAGCAGAAGAAAAAGGAATCTTTACTCTGCCCCCTATTCTGTTACGAAAACCAAATGCTATTACCTGAGAGGCACACAGCTCAGGTCTCTCAACTAACTTCGACAGGCATCAGTCTTAGAGAAGCAATTTTAAATAAGCAAATATACAAACTGTCAGACAGCAGTGATAAAGAAATAAATGCAAGAACACTCATCCAAAACGTTCCCACAGTACAGCAGTTTCCAGTAAATACTACAAAAAGCACTGTGAAGTTATTGAAAATTTAATGGTCAAAGAAAAATCCTGTACTATAAAGTCATATTAGAAGACTGACACAACTAAATAGTTATTAGTCTCCAATAACAATAACACCAACTTCCGTACAGTTATAAAAAACAATGGTAACTTAAAAAAAAACCCCACTCTTAAGCCAACTACAAGCACATGAAAAAATGAATAAGTGTTTCTAATTTACCAGTGCCAAAATTAAATTTACACTATTTTGTCCTGATCCTTTCTTCTTTTCTACAAAAAATATGGATAGGATGATCTGGTTTTATTTAAATTATTGGGCAGACGTACCACTTCACATAAGAGACTGTTGCAAGGGACTAGAACATGCACAGGAAATAGCTTAACGGAGCAAAAGACAGCAAATTCATAAATGCTAAGGTCAGTTTACAGGAGAGACAAAATGAGTCATAAATGTCTGTTATCTGTCTGGAGAACTACGTCCTAATGTGCAGCTAAACGCAAAATCACTGGAAGACCAGCAAATGCCCAACAGAGACAAGCTGCAGAGTGAGCCTGCTACATTAGAGAAGTGGGTTACAGGCAGCGAGATAAAATTCAATACCAGCAAAGTCACATGGAATAGCAATAAACAGTACAGAGACACTCTGAGGAACATCAAAATGCAAAACAGAAGTGCTTTGGTTGGTGGCAAAGATTATTTAAAACTATAACAGACACAGAAGATTCTGAGTCCTTGCTGTACAATGACTGCAGTCCTTCAGAGTGCTTGCTTGACAAAGCCTTGTGAGTGTGCGTGCACATGTTAATGTGACACAAAAACCTGCTACATGGAAGGGAGTCTTAAGTCTTTCAAAAAGCAAGTGACAGAACTGCATAAGTTTTGGGATCCCTTACAGATTTTTAGGGGTTAAAACCATCATGTGATCATGACATACGAGACAGACTTGAAAAAATATAAGTAAAGAGGATGACAACCCCCTAAAACAAGTGCCTCCTTCCCAAAGACAACATGCAATAGCTTTTCTTAAATGCATGGCTGTGTGGAACAAGCAGCTTCTGCCCTCCAGAAAATAAGAATCACTGTGTTTGTCAAGTGGAGAAAATCACTTTAACAGCTTTGGCATTCACTCCAGCAGCAGCTGTGTAAGCAACAACAACAGAGTACTACATAGGTCTCAAAACGTATCAGCAGAACAAAACAAACGGATTTCAAGAGATAGTAAAATAACATATATAAAATGTAATCTCTAGATATTATGCGAATAAAAATCACAATATGAAATTCAGGTGAGGATAGGGAAGGCACAGAGAACTATGAACTAATCACATATCAGGGATTAGGAGTTTACTTAACACTGAGTAGTTTACAAAGCATAGAGCCATTTCTGAGAACAAAAATTCTTAAAAAGATAAAATTATTCAAACATACAAAAAACTGAACAACAGAAAATGCTTCTCGGGAAAAAAAAGAAAAAAGAAGAGAGCTCTAGAGCCCACCTGCTTCACTGAAAATTTTAGTAAGTAAGTGTTACTAAGAGAGACAAATTTAAGTACCTCCTGTTTCCATGTACAGGGGAAAGCACTGGCTTCAACACAGATTCTGGAAAAGAGAACTAAATTCTTCTGAAAAGAGACAGCACAGCTAGAGTGCAAGATTTAAATTTATTTCCTCGAGTTAACTATAAATTGCAGAAAGGCTGTGGACACGGTTTACCAAGACTCTGAGCTGTGTATAAGCTAAAAGTATCTTAAGTTGCACAACACACGATATCATGTCAGCCCTCAAACACGCATGCAGATCATTCTAAAAGATGAAGTTATGTTTTCTATAAACATCTAAGACATTTCTGCTGCATTAGTTTCTTTCAACTGAAAAATCATCCTGTACACCCTTAGCCATAATTGAGAGTACTCTTGTTGTAGACCAAAACAGAGGCACAGGAAGAAAATGGTGCTCACTTCAGACTCAGTGGTTCTGTCAGACAGTCATTTACTTAATAATTGTATTAACTGAAACATATACAGCAGCTCTGGCAGCAGAACAGAAATGCTACACCACAGGAGCCATGCTAGAGCTGTTTAGCAAGCGACAGCTGGCGAAAGACAGACTGGCCTGTATTTGACTTTCAAAACACTTTGTCACTCAATACAAGCTTCAACTGAGAGGGCAACTATCACAATATAAAATTAATTAGCAATGTTACATAACAGACCTAGAGTCCTACCTCTGGATTAAAAGCGGATCCAGTGCCTGCCTTGCCTGAAGGTTCAGAATCTTGGGCACAAGGCAGACAGAAAGCCCCTGCAGTAGCACTCCAAAAGCAAAAGTGCCTGTGTCCCCTTCTCCTTTTTTTAGCAGATTTCTGACTCATTCTGGAAAAAGTAATTTTCTTGAGACACAATGGAACAGAAAAGTCAACAAACTCTGCTACCAACTCTGAGTGAGACAAAGCAGCTGTGAGAGAATAGAGGAGAGGAAGTGGAACCTAAACCCTCTGGCAGCAAGCAGAGCCTGCAGGTGGTCACAGTACCGGTTCAGTGGTTCAGTTCTTATCATCACTGCTGTGCTGCAAGTGATTTAATGCTCCGTACCTGCCAACGTTACAGTCACACACATAGGTTTGGAAAGGACACCTCCGGTACTCCCGAAGCCTACTGGGTGACTTGGTAGGAAGAGAGACAATTGGCCTCAGCAGGGAACCAGCACGACACTAACAAGCGACATGACAGTACATGATCCATGTTTTTAAAACTGCATTTTTTTTCAAAAAAAAAAAAAGTCAAGCAAACTTCAGTCTTGAGAAGTTTCCATCTCCACTGCACAGAGTTAGAAAGTGTTCACAAAAATATCCAGAGACAGTCCCTTAAGGCTTGAGTTGAAATTGTCGGGGATTTCCTATTTGTTAATCTATTGATTAGAACTCATATTAATGCATTCTTACAGCATAAATTCATACCATTTTATCTCTGCTGTAAAGTCCTCTCATGGAAAATGCAACAGGTGACATGACAAAAATTTGCTAAATAAATTCACACTGATACAAATGTGAGATATCACAGAGCTAAAACACAAGAATTAGAAGGAAATTTAGTACAGTAAAATTTATGTTTAACTTTCAGAAGGTGCTTCTGTTACAGCTAAAGTCATCCAAAGCAAATACTGCTTAAAGCTGCTTTCTCGTGTATTCACCAATACTAGCAGCAACCATTTCCAGACAACGTGCACTTAAAATTTTAACTCAAGGAAAAGCCTGCATTATAAATTTAACAAAGACAACAGTTCTATGTACTCATATAAACTTCCCTACAGTCACTCCTCTAACTCCATTCTTCTTAACTGTATCACCACTTTAAATAAAAAAAATGTTCTGAACTTTTAGTTGCAGTACCTTCCTGCTGCAAGTTCCAGGTTTAATTCCATGCCTTAAGTACCCTCCCCTCTCTTTTTTTCCCCA
Source organism: Dromococcyx pavoninus (assembly GCA_033558185.1). Lineage (NCBI taxonomy): Eukaryota > Metazoa > Chordata > Aves > Cuculiformes > Neomorphidae > Dromococcyx > Dromococcyx pavoninus. The sequence continues at coordinate 187,514 of JAUMJL010000094.1, read as the reverse complement.
CATTTCAACTTCTTGTTTAATTAAACCTCCACATATTACATCACAACTATTTTATGCTTTTCTATCTCACATTTTTAGCATGTGCCTTAGTGTTATGATCTGTATGTCTAGAAGTATATCGATACTTAAATATACCAAAGCTATAGGAAAGGTGATTAATATTGCTTTAAGAAATATACTTTTGTAATTCCTGAACTGTAAGAAGTACAATAAAAAGGGGGTTTATAACCATTATCTCTAAAATGTACTTTACATCATCTCTATGATGTTGCCTGATGACACACAGTATTTTATACATGCTAGAACTGTGTTCAAAGTATTTCAATAAATTTGAAAGCAATCATCTGAAATGTAACGTTAAGTTTTTGAAATGGATAAGTTTTCTGCCCTCTTCTCTTCCCGCCCCCCCCCCCTTTCTAAAACATGTCCTAAAAAAACCAGAAGTATAATTAGCACAGCATATTCAGAGAGTCAAACAATTTTGCAGTATCAAATGCCGGAAGCCTCTTAAGCTATGTTGCATGCCAAGAATAGCCTAAATGCATTGCTGTTAGAGCCAGGTTAATGCCATGTGAGTTTCAGACAAATCACAGTTTCTGAATTTGTAGCACAACATGGGCCAAGCACTACTGACAGATAAAATGCATTCTGAGACAGGATAACTGTATTCGCTGTCAGGAATAGGTGCTTTGCAGAGCTCTAGAAAGACTTTGGGGAAAAGAACTGCCCTGGATACGGTCATCTTTGCTGATGCAACATGCGTATCTCCTCTTGGGGCAGCACTTCAAATTACCTAGTATTTATTTGCATAATCATATATTTACTAAGCTCATGGCTTAGTTCTTCACCCTTGTGACAGTATCAATTTGTGTATGTTTGTTTGCATCTTATCTCCCATTTCATGCGACAGATTTAGCTTTTTTATTAAAGAAACTAATAAATTTGTCACAAAAATTGAAAGACCAACTTCTAATCAAATTCTCTAAATATTCTAATTGACTGTCTCATCACAGGAAACGCAGAAGGAAGAAGAAACAATCAATAAAGGCCTCAAATGCCTGTACACATTAAATCAGCTTCCCTGGACTCAAAAGAGACTGGTATGGTTAAGCAGGGCAGAAAGGTGTTGCTGCCTTCACAGCAGTTCCCCATTGCAAACAAACAGCTGTTAACCCAGTGGGATACACTGCTGCTCTATGGGCAGACTGCAATGTCTCATCACTAAACTCTTTATTACTAAAGTAATGTAAAGTCTACAAATCACTGCAATCACCTCAAGAACCATGTAAAGCACCCTGGAAACCTTGGCTAAGGCAGGACCCAAAGAGAGAGTCAGAATGATCACTTTGCTGTCTTCGTTCGGATCTGTTCACATCATCTGTATTTCCATTTCTGCCTTTTTCCTATAGGAGATGAGTCATTTGAATCTTCTAATAACATTAAAAAAGGGAAATTCCAGTAAATAAGGCACCTTTAATGCTTGAAAATGGATTGCTAGCCTGTGCTGTGGCTTTTTACAGTAGCCTGACTATTCCTCCGTGCCACAGTGCATTTTTGTGCACAGATACATTCTTCTGGGCATAAGCCTAGTGGTAACCATAGCAAAAGCAGCACTCCCATAATCCATCACCAACTTCCTCCTCACTTCTTTAGGGTGCAAGATCCCCTACTCAAAAAACATCCTACCACAAAATCCAAAGTCCCTTCCTCGGCAAGAGTCCTATTCCCATCCTGCTGGGAAGAAGACGACCTGTTGCCACTCCCAGAGGACAGGGATACGCAGCCCAGTCTCCTGGAGTCATTTCCCTTTCACCAGTAATGGAGGGAACTAAGCAAGCATCAACAATCTGTGCCATTCCACCCCTTCCAAAAAGCCAAGTAAATGAAGGAACAGCTAAAAATAGGTGCTATGTAGCAGATTCACGATGGGAAACAGGGGACCAGTACTTGATTTTGTACATGTTAAAAATCATGGTGTCACAACACTGAGAATATATAAAGCCCATTATCACAAGCAGAATTTCAACAGACGTGGTTTGAGAAGTACATCATGTCTAATTATTTATTTGGACTCGACAAATGTCATTACTTCCAAGTGATGAGGATGTATCTTAAATGAACAAATAAAAGCTGTCAAGAATTTTCAGAATACAACATCACAGAACAAAAACTGAAGAGAACTGAAAAACAAAACCACACGACAATGAGCAATCTTTAAGTGTCTTCTTCCCTCCCTGAGGCTAGAACAGCTGCAATGGGTGGGTAAGGTAGGACAGTACAGCATCTTCCCGGAGGAAGAGGCTTCAACAAGCTCTTATGTTTTCAGTGCATTACACCTGAATATACTCATTAAGGTTTTCTACAACCACATCAAAATATTTTATGGGTTTTTTCCCCTCCTCCTGGCCATGAACATGTATAAGCAGTTCTTTAAACAGAACAACTGTCATACGAGAAAAATCTGGCAGGCTTTCACAGAGGTAAGATATCTTTTTTATAGCAGAAAACCAGAACAAACACTGGGACAGTCACAGAATCACAGCTCCAGTTTGAAGGGATTTCAGAACCTTTATCTGGTCCAACTCATGCTCAAAGCAGAGGTTATTCAGTATTTTATTTATCAGTAAATTTCTAGTCGTGATTAGATAACCCAACTCTAAGTTTCATGTATTCCGTAATGACTTGTTCAAGCACCGAAACAAATACAAGCAACCATAATGTTTATTCAAAAGGCTAATACCGTGTACTTTGGCTTTAAAAAAAATTAACTACTTAAAAGCTATTATGTCCACCCAATACATCACTTAGTATAATAACCCATTATAGAAACTACAGGATCCTTCTTTGACATTCATGGACACTTGCAACAAGAAAATGAAAATCCCCCCTCTAAGATCTATTCACTGTTTACTCTAAACTCACAAGCAAAAACCAAGAAACAATACGCAGATTTCAGAGGAAGTGTCAGTTTCCTACCTTTGAAACAATTACTGAGAGATACAAATTATCTTAATAATATTATTGTGTCAGAGGGTAACATTTTTTTCCTTTTTTTGCAAGTTTTTGTAGTACTTCAGGTTAAATGACATCAAAGCTTGGCAGTAAGCAAAACAAATCTAATCTTTCCTTTTTAAATAGTGGTGACATCTCAGCATTCTTCCATAGAACTTTCTTTGTCTTATTATCCAAACAGATATTCATCTGTAGTGTTAATATGGTTAAACTTCTCTCCATATAAATCTTAAGAACTCACCTCAGATCCACACACTTAAAAATCTGTCTTGCCTCCTTTAGCCTGACTTTCAATGCTGATTCATAAAAACATCACTTAGAGGAGATTGACAGTGAAGATGAAAAATGTCATATTTTTCATACAGACTGCACTATTAAATGTATATTCTGTATTTAAGCAAGAAACTTATTTATAGATTATTATAGATTTTTATAATATATTATTTATATATTATCATTATATTTTATTTATAGATTATTAGCAACCAAAAAACCCAGGAAACTGGTACAGACTAGAATTTGTTTTGCTACATATACTTAAGACTTCAAATTATTTAATCCTTTACATACAATTCCTTAGCCAGAAAATATCTAGTCTTTGACTCGTCATCTTACTGCAGCTATGGAATTGGTATTTCTTACCTACGTTATCCCCCTCCAGTGCCAGGCAATAAAATGCAAACCTCATTTTTCAGTATGTCATTATTTCATTAACATACTTCATATTTAAACTCTTTAGAGGCTCAGCACTCAGCAAATAACTTAAATAAAAATCAGACCTGATCTAGTGTTTCCATTTTTGTGCTTTAGTGCTAAAAAACATACAGAGCTCTGTAAATATGAAAATGAAAGCAGACAGAAAACACTATCCAAATCAGATTACATGAAAGCATACACATATAAATAACTGCTATTTCTGACTAGCAAGTAACCAGAAAACATGCAGACACAATAATTACAACAAGTGGCATATTACCTGGGTGGAGCTGGAGCTGGCAGCAACAGAAATGCAGTCAATGAAAACATGTCTTCGAGTGAAAAATGCAACTATCTGCTGCCAACGGGAAGGCTCATTCCGCAACTCATCTGTCGAGCCTTTCTTTGCCCACTGCTTGTGCTTTGGGCCTACAGAACTGTGGCTTGAGCTAGTGTTGCCTCGATTGGCGCGAGAATAGAGGAGTGTGTTATTTCCGAAAATGTAATTCATCTCTGCAGCTCTGCAGGTGGTTGCCAGGCAGTCTGACTTCCCTACCAGCTGCTGTGTGGTGAATGAGCAGGAAAAAAAATGCAGATAGAATTACAGCAGCATCATTTACAAACTAGGAAAACAGATTTCTTGAAGCTGATGCTATTTTTCTTCTAAGTCTTTCCACCCCTACATCTCGTCTCTACCTGAGATTAAAATGATGGACATAACCTTGAGCAATGAAAAAGAAAAAAGCAAGCAAATGCTTTTCTTATTTTTCCTTTTTCAGAACCCACAGGATCGAAAGCTTGTTTGCTTTTCCTAGCTGACAACTGACATTTTAAAAGAAACTGGGTAGCAGGTACAGCACAATGCTACAAATCCACAGCTATGAGGATGGCTGTGCATGGTAACAGATACTGGGTGGAGAAAGCAGGGATCAAAAATAACCAAGTTTCAATCACTGCTTGCATAAGATCCAATAGCATCTCCTCACTTCCTTGCTTGCATAAATTATAAACCTGAACTGAACAAGACAGGGAGCAAGCAGTATAATTGCACTCGTTCACTGATTCTGTCTTTCTCAAAATGTTTCACAGAGCAAAAAACCTTCACAACGTGTTCAGAAAAAAATACCCAAGTAAGAAGCATTTGCTGGTTCCTTCTTCTTTTTCCCTCTCCTCAGTGCATAAAACAACTATGGAGAGAAGATACTGTGCCACAACACACTCATTTTGTGTTGCATATCAGCAGGTGTCTCATGGCGTTGTTTTGCTGGGGGTTTTTTTATTCACCAAGACAATTAGGGATATTAAGATTAAACACTAGAAGTTGACACTCGTCGTTATTCAATGATTAACATGCCATGCTCATAACACCTATTTCCAAAATTCTGTGAATACTGTAAGCATAAGAAAATGACAAATAATATGAAAATAACATAAATTCTCAAAAATACAACTGGCAAACAAAGGAAAAAATCTTATCAGGCACCAATGAACTTCCAATATAATTGGTTTTATTTCTATGGCAAATCAGAAGAGCCTTACTACCATAGGTTTGCATTTTCTCTGCTCTTTTCACAATAAAAAATAACAAGTCACACAAATATCTAAAAGAGTAAAAGAAGTCAAGTTACCTTACAGAACTCACCATTCAGATTTTTATAGACAATTATTTTAAGAAAAAACCTCCAACTCACATCAAGGAGATCCCTTAAGAAAATTGGTTAGGTGTGAAGGCTTTCAGTACAAGTCTGGTCCAAAAAAACAACAAAAAGTTACCAAAACTGTTTGTGATATTTTTTCTGTATAAAAAGCTCTAACACTCACAATAACAATACCAGGGCAAACATTTTCAAAACAAAGAAAACTCTCAATATGGTTAAAAAAGGCAGAAGAGCATCTTACAAATTACAGCAACCTGATTCTACAAATCCACAGACTTGGGATGTACATTTCAGTGGCAATTATCCAATTCCCCCATACGCTTCTTTTTGGTGTAATATACTCTTCCACTTAACAAATTCTTGCTGACAGCTATCCTATCCTGTGTAACAAATTTCTCCTGACAGCTTACATTACAAGCAGAAATAATAAGTACATTAATTTAAATGTGTGGTAATAAGATCAATGCACCATTTACTCCCAGTCACTAGTACAGCTCAATAACATCACATACAAATATTGCAAGTACCTCTTTCATAATACGCATAAAATACAATGGCTTATCAGCTTACATCATAGGAAACTGGGTCTGACTTGTACAGTGCCCTCAAAGCTATGTTGATAAAATAGATAATGAAAGTAAAGAAAAGTCTGAGCTGTAGCAGATTTAATGATCCTTTTAAAAGGACAAGCTTTTTATAATCTGAATTATTTTCACGGGAAGACTGCAGCCCTACCCAAACTCGAGCTTTTTCCTGCCTTGAAGGAAATACCTGGTCTCAAAAATGCCTATGAATCAGAAAGAAATTTATGGATAAATTTCTTAATCCCTAGCTATGAATGAAGATGTCTGAAACAAACTGCAAATTACATCCATTGAATTTTAAGCCTTTTTATTGAGTCAAAGCAAAAATATTTTTTACGTTTTTCTTCACATGGCCTTGAGTGTTAACACTGCCATACACTTGTAAAAGATCTGAGAGCACAATAGTAGGATAACTTCCAAAAAAACACCTTTAAAACTTTAATTTTTTATATGTATATACACATATATACACACATGCACATCTCTATAGGCTCCAAACCAAGAGACACATGGGAGAGTATTGTTTAAAATTCTGAAAGGGAACACCACAATACATGGATACACAACATATCAAGTACCTGTTTTTACTGCTGTTATATCAATCTGTGTGAAGATGAGACAGGTTTACTGTGTTTTAAGGCAGTTTCCTTCAAGGATAATCCCTATCCAATGATCAACTGTGCCATCACCAATGAAGAGACTTTAGAAATCAGCATTTCAGGAAAAGCTTGTACTGACAAAAAAAAATCCTGAAAGTGAAGCTATGATGATTTCATTGCAAAAGAGACAGAAATGTAGAAAAGTACTTCAGGAAGAGGTTATGTAATCACACTGGTGATAGAAGTCCTCAATCTGTGTCACCTACACTCCATATGGCTGTTAACCACATTCAGCAAGATTTGCTGACGCCTAAGAAGATACAGTTGCAGTTATTTGTAGAAGGAGCCTGTACTGCACTGATGACACAAGTCCCGATTTTTACAAGTTACAAAGCAACCTGTAGATAAATGCATGGCCTAACTCCGGAGATGGTACAGCAGCAGGATAAAGCAAAGGAGTCCAGACTAGAAGAACAGTCGCTTGTACAGTTGAAAAATAATGTGTGGGAGTAAAAACAAGGGCTGGTTTGGTCCAAGAGCATTTCAACAGAGGGTCAAACACCTACAAGTAGAAATCAGAGGAAGTGCTATTTGGTCAGGAGAAGAAGTATGCAGAGAACAGAGACAATCTAAGAATCACCCACACAGAGGTGGTAGCTGAAATTGCATCTGCGAATGTCTGCCTCCAGAGTCAGGAGGCAGAATGGGGAAGGCTCACCAGGGAATGACAGAAGTCCTACAGGGAGCTGAGAGCTTCTGTCGTCCCTTTTTCATATTCTGGATATTGAACTGATGGGCACTGGGAGCGGGGGGAACAAACACATACACACACACCAAAAAAAAAAACCAAACAACCACCATAACCAACCAAATACAGCACATCAGTAAGATTTCCGGACCAGTACACATACCTTCCTATAGCTTAATACATTTACAGAAAGATACATCCACATTTGTAGTGGATGCAGAGTAACATTATTTGTTCTCCAGCCAATCAGCAAGGTTAAGTAATCACAATGGTTACTGAATGTAAAAGTTAAATCAAATACTTGGAAAAAAGCTCCTCTGATTTTGCAGCTGAGCCAACTCTAATTACCAGCTTGCCGCAACAAGTTAAAGCATTACATAATGCTATATTTTTATCTGAAAGATAAAGTTTTCCTGAAATTAAGCAGCCTGTCTACCTTGAAATTAAAAATGCAAAGCAACAAAAACTGTTTGTAAAAGCAAACAGGAAAAATATCTCAATTACTCTCTTTAAATGATAACAACAAAACCCCTGAAGCATTTAAGAACTGTCTTACATTAGTTTTATTACTAACGAGCTAAACAGAATATTAGCTAAAATAAGCACAGGAACAAACTGATGCACTTAATGGAGCAAATTCAAAAACCTCCTGAAACAATGGCAGGAACTTATTTTATTTTCAGTATTACTTCAGTTTTTACCAAAAAAGAAGTTGACAGAAAAATGTGCAGACTTCAATTAAAGAACTCAAATATAGACTATGCAACCTTCACTCTCCAGGAGAGGAACAAAAACCACCACTAGAAACGCAGACACAAATTCATGTTTACTTGCAAAACTTTTCAGAATTCTATGTTTAACAAAATTTTAGTGGCACAAAAAAAAAAGTCTCATTAACAAGCACATGCAATATTGTAAGCCAAAGTCACACAGTACACTACTCAATCTGGACATTATGGAAAAATATATTGTTAACCCTTTCTGCTAAGATACACTAGAAAGCCCAATGTGGCTCTTAGCTGAGAAACACAACAGAAAGGACAGCCCTTGATCAAGTATGTTTACATCACCAATAAACGTAGATATTTTACTGCTGAAGAATAAACAGCCCAGCATGTTAATTCTATAATGTTACATACTAGTATAAACATTAGATATAAAATATTGCTTTATTACTCATACTACTTCTCAGACAACGTACCAATCTGTGCAGATTAAAATGCCTTGTCTTCCGTAGCCTGTTCATCAATCTCCTGCCCATCTTTTTGGCACGCCAGACTGATAAAAACATCCTGTGTTTAATGTAAGTTTCTTTAGGCTTCCTTCAGTCATCAAAATGAACCCAACTGCACTGAGAACCCAGAGGAAATCTCAGGCCAAAAGAGTATAACCAGTTATTAAGAAGACTTGATGTTGATTACTGTATCTTAGGTTGTTCTAATGTTTGGATTAATCCACAGTCCATCTGTCACAGTTTTTTCTTTGTCTCTGTTGGCAGGAATTTGTTGAGCAAATCTTTTCTCAAAAGGGGCATATTTGGTCAACTGCTGCTTGCTATAAGACTCAAGCTGACACCTTTGTACACACTTGTGTATTCTTCAACTACAAGAAGTTTAAAAGTAGCAATCTAGCTAGAACTTAGGCGAGGCATTTTAAAGATTGCAGAGAACCCCTCTCAAGAGCAATCCCCAAAGCCTAAGAATGTGAACTTCTGAGGGTGCATTCAAGTCACTTCATAATTTTCACTGTTCTAGCCATGTTCCTAACTCCGGAAATACTGGAGTTCATCCTCCTGCTGAAGATGTCATCAAGCTTTAGAAAGGTCTGCATTTAGAAAAAGGTAACAGATTGCAACTTTCTGACAATCGTAACCAATCTTACAAATTACACATCAACCAATCTTTAACTTCTAAATGGAAACAGCATCTTTATCTTCAGGGTAACATTACCTACCTGCCCAGACAAGAGTAGGATTCAGGAAATAGAATAAGCAAGAAAACATCCTAGGGCAAACAGAAAATTACTTTGACCATGAATGTGCCTTCGTGGTTCCTCAAATCATAAAGACCATCAATTCATTCTGAGAGCAAGAAAAACTCTCCTAATGAACGGAGAGGTCTATTTTTACAGAATCTCCACAAGCTCTAAAACTCTCTAAAAGTCCAAAGGAGGAAATACACATCCTCCTTAAAGATAAAGTGAAGGGAAGCTATTAAGCTTATCAGGATAAGATTTGGGTTCACAGAGAAAGGAGGCTGTCCTGCATTGAAAGAAGTATGTGTGTACATGCCCATTTATATAAGTAGTTATTTCCCATACAGATTAATGGGAATGACTTAAATAAAGGTACTGCCTTCCAGTTGAAAAAAGAGGGCAGAAGAGGCAAGCAATGTATGCTGTAACTGCTTTATTGGTGCAGCCAGAAATCAAAAGACTATCAGCAGCTGAAAGATTATTCTCAAAATCAGAGGCTGACTGCAGATTCCTGAGGTTAGGGGCTACAAAACAACTATCATCTGGTAATTTATAGCTCCTAATATAAATCTATATGTCTGAAATAACTATTCCTCAGTTATTGCCATAGTTTTAGGAACCCAGCCTTACTGACTGTAGCTTTCTTGATAGCTCTTGCCCCAACTGAGGAGTCAAACATTTATCTTTCACCATACAGTAGCTGCCCCTGCGTCTTGTTCTTCTTCCATGGGCCATTCCTAGATTGATACACCTTCTTCTTCCAGATAAAGAACAGCACAGATTTCAAGCATGATAAAATAATGTAGTTTTATTCCCATTTGCTTCTCCAGATATTCCTTGTATTCCATTTGCCTTTTTGACTGTAACTTGACTACCGAGATGATTATTCCATTAAGCTGTATAACCCTGAGCTCTCATTCGTCTAAGATGATGCAATGAGAAGACAAGTTCTTCCCATCTCGTGACATCCTTCTGGTAACCTCATCCATCATGATTAATGAACTCCTCACTTACTCTTTACTTTCCTTTATTGTTCATTTGGGGTTTTGGTTGTTGGGTTTTTTTTTTAAAAAAAAATTAAATCCCAAGATTTCTTTTCTTATTCCATGACAGCTTAAATTTTTCTGTAAGCTCCTCTGAGGAATTCTATTCTATGCATTTAAGAAAACATAGAAACCTACATCAACAAGATGATCTAAGGAATTTGCTCTAAGAGATTTGGGTAGCAGAACTTCACTTTACAACGCTTTCATTGCTGTTGCATCTGCAATTTTTCCACTTAAGTCATTGGTTCTGTTCTTTAGAATAGTTTCACCACGTTTTGCCAGTACAGAAATAGAATGAGCACTCATTTCTCATCTCCCTGCTGCATGCTATTTTAAAGACTAAGTACCATCTTGCAGTATTTCATTCCTGTGACATCACAGTCAGTTTAAATAGACTGTTACACAGCACTGAAATTTTGTATCAGAGTTAACTTAAAACTATTAAGCTTAAACACCATTAGGTCTTGGAAATACTTTTCCAAATATGTCTAAACACATGAAAAAAATCAGATATACACTAAGTAGGCACAAGAAATTTATTTCAGATTAAAACTACAGCATATGTAGCCAATTGGACTGCTGTACTAGGGTTACAAAGCCCACCATGTAGAAGGTTGGGGTACCACTGATAGACACTAGTAGAAAGTTTTATGAAATGATGCGTACGCTACACTAGGTATGGGGAATCAGGCACAAAACCAGGGGATGCTACTTCTAAACAAGAGGAAAATTAAGGCTAAAGAGCGTACTTCTTACCTGCCAAGCACATAAACACTGCACTAGATAAAATAAAACGTGCAGCTAACCTACTGTCTGTCTCAGTAGCTATATATGCAAAGGGTAATTCTTCCCTCTCCACTACACCATCCCAATTTCCAACAGTTCTGAGATTATCAAAGCACCAGATGCCTCACTTGGGTAAAAAAAGATGCCTGTAGTTAAAATCTGGGGACAAAACTGTTATCTTTCTCAATGGGGAACAGCATTTCACCTTAGTTTGAAATATTTCACTGTTCAAAGATAGGAAAACTAACTCATTTACATTTAACGTCATAATACTATGAAGTCAGTTTTCTTCACTGAAGTAAGTTTACACAACCACAAAAGACTCCACCACTGTGCTTTAAGTGGGCAAGCAGCATTAATTCACACGTCTGAACTATTTTCTAAAAAGATATTTGGTATCAGGAAGAAGGGATTCTTACTGCATTATCTGACGGTCAGGTACTCTAGCAGAATCTCACAGCGCACAACCGGAATGACAGGCCTTTGCATGAGATCAAATAGGCAGGCAGTAATGAAAAAGGCCAATCACTGCACTGCCTGCCCTGCTCAGTGTTGTCTTTTCTCAGCATCACTTGAATGGAGATGATAACTTCTGAACACAAGAGAACATAAAGTAGCCAACTGTGTTGTATGAAATATGTACAAGAGTCCACAATTATATAAACATCAGTCAGAGGTTATCATACCCTCTGCCACCAAATCTATTTCTCACAATTCCTGTTACTTTATTAATGACTGCACAAAGCTATTCCAAAGATGCCAAATATTCAACCAGCAGAATACCCTTAGCTCCTCATAGCTGTGCTACTCAGTCAGTAATCAAAACTTTGCTGTATACCATGAATAAGCAATTTTAGATACCTCACTAGACCAAAAAAGCTAGTACAGTGTTCTGACTAAAACATTTCTGTTCAGCTGTCCACATCCACTATGTGTGTAAGGAACAAACCAAGTGCAAGCATTCTTCTCACACCCTTTGAAGAGTGGTATTGTGGTGAAAATCTCCAGAGAAAGATCTGTGAAAAAGATTTGGTCAAAGCCAAGAAGAACTGAAGAGATTTTTCTGAATCACTAAGTCCAGACTCCTATTACTGCAGGCAGCCAGACTATAATAACATTTATAAACTTATACACTTGGAAGACTCTGCAAGAACTGCCTTGTGCAAATTTTGAATGGGAATTGTCATTATGGAACCACAGTGAATATTCTAATATTAGGAGTTTATTACAGAGCAGGATAACATTTCTCACACTAGTCATGGTGTATCTTTCCAGTACAAAATATATTTAGTAGGTTTTGCATGTTTTCTTTACAGCTTCTGTATTACCAGCAAAATAACAGCCCCAAATACCAACATATAATACAAAAACATAATACAGAATATATAGACTCCAATCAGAGTCTACACATAAATACCAAATTGCCATCATGAAGAGCTATAAATAAGACATTTTCATGCCCAGTTTGCTTTAAATGAAGAATACTGCATTTAAGACAGATTCTATACTTCGTCTTATTTTAAAAGCATGTAATAATCTGTCACTCAAAGCTTTTCTCCTTGATTGATAAATCCAACTTCCACTCCACAGTTTAAAAACTGGTTTGGCATCATATCACACCTATGACAGATTTTACTTGGTTTGAGCTACTTAATAATAACAAATGTTAACTTTAATAACGTCAATCTGAAGGTAAAATAGAGAAGCTAAAATCAGTTTTACAATTGAAATAAATCCTTTCGTAGCACCACCATCTAGTGGTCAATCCTGGTAGCAATGCATTACTTCAATTCCCTCAACATCAATTCAACTTAATCACACTTTATTTCACAATTACATTGGGAGGTTTCTTGAACGATCACAAGTTTCTAGGAGGAATTTGGAAACCTCATACTGAAGAAATGCTGGTAGTAGCTGCCTACCATCTTCAAGTGTTCTTTAAAACAGAACCAAGAAGAGTTCTACTTGACACAGCATCAAATAGGGAACAGAAGACAGGAAATCTCCTGGGACAAGTTCAGTTCTTTGATTCTCAAGCATATGAAGTATACAATTCTTCTTAAACTGACAAATCTCCACCCTAACAAGACAAAACCTGTAAGTCTTTTCTCATGTTTAAACTTTAAATTAGTACAGCTTATATCAGTTATTTCATGGCAATCGCAAATGCACCATACCTTACCCCAAACTGAATCTGGGGCAGCCCAGACCTCTGCCAAGAGGGTAAACAAACCACCCTGAATTACTACAGTACTTCATGTGGAACAGTTGATAAATAGCAGTCACATGCTCATCCTGTAAAAATCTGAGATACACTTTTGGCTTTTTGGTCACTGAAAGCTGCTCTTTGAAAACCTGCTACCTGTCCAGGCAAGTCATAAAAGCCACTTCAATCCCTAGAAAATTTGAAAGCTTTTCTCAGGAACAAAATGTAAACTACTTAAAACCAGGCACTCCCCTTCTTCACCACCTTCTAACTCACATTCTGTACTATTGCTCTAGACTGCAGAGAGTTTGCTATAAAAGGTATTTCTCAAAATCTGATTCTACTGCCCTCTGCAGCATTTCTTAAAAAGCAGCATATGATCATAAAGCCACTGATTACATTTCTTCTTCAAACTAATGACTCTGTATTTCAAGTGTATTTTATATTTTAAAAAAAACTTCTCCTATTATTTTATCAGTGTAATAAACACCACATCCTCTATTACATTTAGTTTCCGTACGCAAATGTACTACTAAACAAAGCTAATCAAGATCTTGCATATTAACCAAGATCTGGTCCCTACACAGTGCATCAAGCCAACCAACCAAATAAATTATACAAAGCCCTCTTAACTCAGAGCTGTTGTTGCTAAACTGATCTTCAGCCTGAGCTATGCCAAAATTACGAACATCCTGCAGATCATCAAGCCAAAATAAGACAGCTATGCTAATAATACTGCAGCAACCTTGCAGCTTTTTCTGACATACTCAAGTCCAAGTCTTAGCATTTATCCCAATAACTTCAGTAAACCATCTCCTGACTTAAGGCCTCAGACTCTGATTATAAATCGTTTATGCAACAAAGTCAAACTTCTTCCACAGCCAACCTAGCATCAGAATTCAAAGTTCCACAAAATGCTGGTAAACAAATGAAACCTGGAGCACACACACCAAATTAATTTCAAAGCAATGCATGGCAGAAGTGAAATTTCACTGAGCTTTTTTTCATCTGAAAACTCAGTGAAATTTCAGTTCTACCATGTATTGCTTTGAAAGTAATTTTGATCTCTGAAAGACAAGGATCAATCACACTGTAAAGAGGTGAGAAATGAAGTCCTCGTCCATGGGATATTAATATTGCCCATATCAAATCCTCACCTTTATGTTTCTGTAGTAAGCTACTTGCAAAAATAATCTGAAATAAAGTCAAACACATGAATTATTTTGTGTAGTTTGGTTTCCTTTAGATCCAGGCAACCAGAAAGAAACCAAGGCAATTACAGTCCTTTGAACTGTCTCAAATACAATGAAATAACACCTGGTCAGTGTCAAGAATTAAGATTTTCAGTCTCACGTACCCATTCTAGAATTTTTTTTTTATATATGAGCTTCTGGATTGTGAAATACATTATATTTGATCACTTACTACAGTCTTACAACTTGTCTGTCTTTTTGATCCCTTTATATTTCCCAAAATGCAAGACTAACTGCACCATACATTAGGAAAAACTTGTGAATAAACAGAGCTGACTTTAAGTCCCCATAGGTAGAGAATTTTTTCAGTTGCATATAAAATGTGATGTATTACTTTCTGAATACCACTAAATTCAGGAATACAGACAAGTGAATGTGTATTACTATGTGTCTGCCTTCATAAGCAACAGAAGATTGAGGTCCTAGCTATTTTCAAAATGAAAGGTTTCTTATGAGGCTCTTGAGAGGTTAGTATTACAGACTTTAAAAAGTTAAATAAACCCACTAAATAAAATTGCCTGCTAAAACCCCCTCCAAAACCTCACATTCATTTTCTCCTCTGTTTTTTAAACTGTTTTCAAGTTACTAGAGCTGACTTGAGAATAACGACGCTGAAAAACTCCAGAGATATATATTAGACTAGGCTTATTGGCTTTACCACACAGGTCCTCAATTAAAATACTTACTAGAAACAAACTCAGAATTGATTCTACAAGATCTTCGTAGAAAATTAAAAACGTAACTGACATCAGTAACTCGAGTGCCTCTCAAAGGTACACCAGAGACCTTAAGTTGCCTACCTTAAGTTTGATATCTGGGCATTTTACTACCACGCATGGATAGTCAGAACATGTGGAACTAAGTCAATACCTTAAAGTCTACAATGTCAGTGTTACAAATGAGCAGCTCCCTTAAAAAAAAAAAAACACAACAGAAGCAAGTGTATCTCATGCCTTTCTTCCCTCACAAAATTATAACCCTGGAGAGTGTATCAAAACAGTTCACACTTATTATAACAACTTTAAAAATGCCTACCTTCACTGGTGAAATATGAGAATGAGAAACAAACCCATGGACGTTCTCGATCTGTGACAGATTCTTCTCTGATACGTGAACCAGCTCTGGACCTGTCACTTCATTGCTAATGTGTGGGGAGCTGTGCTCCTGTGGAGGTGTGTCCTCATCCTGATAGCGGTATTTCTGAAGAAAACAATTACAGAAAAAAAATCAGATCATCACAGAAACGTGAAAAGATTATCCATAAAACCTAGGTGTGGCAGAAACAGTTATTTTCTGACTCTGCTGGCTTCAAGGCAATGAAATCTAGAACAGGAGTCTTCATTAGTATTTTCAGTTTAAAGACTGATCCTAGTCTCCCCTAGAATTATAATACAGCTACCTAATTTTCTTTTGCCTACTTGCAAACAGTAACATGTCCTCAAACCTTTTTCCAAAGAACTTGTCCCTTTGCTAGCTTTTCCTAACAAACACTTCAGCACTACATTATTCACTAATAATAGAAATTCACAGTACCAACTCGATTTATCACCCTGTCCACCTTTAAAAAGTATCAGTCTGAAAAGCTTTTCTCTATACTTCTAATTTAGCACACCTGCCAAAAGCGGTTGTTCTTAGCTAAGAAGTTTCAGCTTATCTACTGGATTATCAACATAGCAACTCACTACTGCAAACTTCACTAAGAAACAATGAAATGTGGTTTTGCTGCTAGATGGATTATGTTTCCCCAAGAAGTCTTCAAATAGAAACACAAGGCATTATTCAAGTCTCAGTCTTATTAATTTGCATTCAATTTCAAAAGCCAGAACCTATTACTTAGCACCAGGGACGTGTTATAGTCAGAGTGTGCAGTATTCATGCCTGCAGATTTCTACTAAAAGGTAATAATGAAACCAGAAACCCACATAATATTCACCTCTTCTCTGGACTGCAGAATTAATGGCTCATCCAGTGCCTTCAAACCGCAGAGATAACATGGGCTCACACTACAAACATACATACATATATAAAACCTTTACCCCAGTTTCACCTTTGTAGTCTCAGCCAATTCTAAAGCACTTTAGGCAGTCCATGCATTTTATTCCCAGTTAAAACTAAGGCTGAAGTCACAGAACTTTTTTCCAGCTGCGTTTACTGTGTCCAGAAGGTGCAACCTAACATTTTGTAACTATACTCACTTTCACACACTACTGCTGTACTCTGCAGCATTTTCTAAACAGGTAATGATTTTAAACTTGGAAAATGCTATTCCTTTTATTAATAAAATATATTTGGAAGACAGAATTCCAAGATTCACATACTACAGTTTAAATGAAAAAGTCATCACCTTGGCAAATCATTTCTACATCATAAACTACCATTGCAGGTGACCCATTTGTCTGTAAGCACATGAACACTACATCAAGGCAGTACCTGATACATTACAGACGATAACTAACCCTCTTAACAGTTACATGCAAGTTTGATGTCAGGCTACCACAAAGATCCCTGCCCTTCACAGATGAATCTCACATTACAAAGCTACAAAATCTACAGGATAAACTACAAAGAAACTGCTTGAAACAATCCCTCAGTTACCAGCTCCCTGTAATGCTTAACCCATTTGTTTCCTGCCCACCAAACCCTGTGTGCCTGTCTTACATGAAGACTTCATTTTTTTGTCTATCCAGCATAAAAACAATCTCTAAGCATGGTCAAATAGGACAGCTAAATTCTTAACAACAGCAGTCCCTTACTCTTCCCTGTTCCCCAAACTCTGGGGAAGGAACCATATCCCCTTCCTTGCTTTGCTTCTGGAACTCAAATCAGAAAAAAATGGCCAACAGTTTTTTTCTCCTTTGTGGGGTTTGACTTTTACTGGGTTACTGACCCTGATTCAGGCAGGGATTCAAAGAACACCAGAGATATCGAAAAAGGACAGAGAAAATGAGGATGGGATTGATGTCTTTTGAAAGTGAGCTATACATCAGTCTGCCCTGTTTTCTGTAGACTCATCATAAAGCCATACTGCAGAGTTCCACCAGTAAAGAAATGGTTAAAGGAGGCAGCTGAAATCACACAACTGACTTGTGCTGAAAGAAGAAGGATTTTATTCTCTTATCTGCCACATTGCTCTGATAGCACTAAGATTCCTTGGGAGAAAAGGTAAGTTCCCTTACTAACTTAGAAGGAACAACTCGTGGCTTTGCATTTCCATCACCCATTGCACTTTGCCCAGTCACAGCCTGTCCCACCGCAAACCATCCCCACTTCTGCCTCCAAACCCCAAAAGGACAGCAACAAATCCGCGCCCAACCACACATTTAGAGGCAGACACTAAAGATGTAGTTTCTTTCAGCCAGTAACTGGTGAGATAAAAATCTTTGAATGTATATCCTTGATTTATTTTTGTACTTTAAAAAAATAATTTTAAAAAATCTTTATCCACCCTACTCAAATCAATTCTTCAATATTGAGACCATACAAGATTTAAGTTCTACTGTATGAGAGAAATTATGCTTTTGAAGTATTAGAGATGATAAAACACAAGTAATGCAAGTATATTTTCTTTAAAATACCAATGATTAGCAGAGAAGTACGTGGCAGAAGAATCACAGAATGGTTTGAGTTGGAAAGGGACCTTAAGGATCCAACCCCCATGCCACAGGCAGGAACACCTTCCACTGGATCAGGCTGCTCAAGAGCGTTAGGACTTCTGTTACTAAGGCAACCAACCACTTTCATACCTCTGCTTAGCTGGATAGCAAAGGAGAGATGGTGAACAATGATAGTTGTGAAAAATTGCAATGATTACTCAAAAAGCTCTAATTTTTTCACATCTTTAGCAGAAAGGTTTTGTGAGATGATCAAGTGAACTTAATAGCTCGCTACTAGCAGAAAATAAAAGTTCTTTCCTTTCCCTGCAGCAGTGAGATGCTAGATTGCTCTGCTTCAGACTCCTGCCATTCATCTCTTCTCTGAGACTGAATTGTTTTAACTTATCAAAACAAAAACCTGAAAGGAGTTTACATTAACTCTCTAGAGCAACCATGTTAAACATCAGAAACAGGGAAGAATTATCATCACTTAAAGAACAGTGAATGCTATCAGACCACAAATAAGATCACATTGGAAATTAGAGGAAATCAACATTAGAGCTGCAAGCAGCACAGAAAGTGCCTGGTAAAATCAGACAAAACAGGAACTCTGCGTTGGTCAAGGTGCTATTTGGCTGAACTTGTGATCCCAAACATCTCTGTCAGATCTCAAGCTTCAACTTGACCATGAAATACAGGAAAGTGAGATCTGAACATGGATTAAGTTCCCAGTTTTTCTCAGACAAGACCTGTGGAAAGCTAGATGTGTATCATTCCAGTTTTATTTTAAAAGATACTAATAAAATAGTCACAGGTCAATGAAAATTAATTTCCTTTGCAGAATAGTCAATACCTTTTGGTAAAACACACAATTATCTTGATTTGTTTCCTCAAATCAGATAAAGGTATTAGAAATAGGTATTTGGGCATGCATGAGTATACACATGCTCTAAATCTCACTAAGAAGCATATGTTTCCACTACAGAATGTATCAGTGCCCATAACAATATCATGCATATGAAATTTTAATAGATAAGTATGTCATTACATTTTAGATTAATAATATAAAAATGTTGTGGTAAAGGAGTCTCTCTAACATGAGGCACTGACAAAGGCTCTGAGCTTCTCAAAAAAACTTCTTAAATGCAAAGTGCTAATTGGATTTGATGTAATATTTAAGATTGACATTACTGGTATTCACAAAATACTTTCCAACTTAAAACTATTAACAAAAACTGTTTAATCACACTAAATTAAATATTTCCAGGATAATGTTTCAACATACAAATAGAAGACAAGGACAAAGTGCATGAAAACACAACATCCTCAAAACTACTTATTCTGAAAGACACCACCACACTATCCTTGCCCTTGGCAGAAATTACTTCTGAGCAAAGTGCTTCAAGTAAAGGAAGTTACTGTACCCTGTAACAGCAAATTCTCCACAGAAGTGGAAGTGTTTTGTACTACCTTACTATGGAGCATCACCTCTGAAATACTGCACCTCTTGACTGAGGTAGTGCATTCAAGTGATGGTCAAACAGTCACCATTCAAAACTGCCCCTTTCTCTCCTCCATCCCTTGAACAAGAATTCAGTCAACTGTTTCAGTCACGCCAAGTTAATTCTGCTGCTACATGTGAAGTTACTGTGCAAGTTACCCTCCACAGGACTATGAAGATATTGTTTCCCAATACAGCTTAGCTCACTCAAAGGGCAGCTTTTGTCCAAAGAAGCAGGACCCATTCGTTCCCTCATAGTTGAGCTGTACATCCACATAAGCTCATATCTGTATTTTTTAAAAAAGACATTTTAAATAGATTCATACATATTCTACCCCGTAGAGATAATTAAGTTGTGGGCTTATATTTTTTAAAGATCCTCTAATGAGAAATCCTACTGAAACAGAAATGAAATTATTTAAAGAATGCTTACGCAAACTCGTGCCCTTAAACAGGCGACCCATATCCACAACAACATGCAATGGTGCTATTCCAAAGATTTAAGTCATTAAGAATGCCATGTTCATGGACAGAAAATTAATTATGCAAGAACATCCTTAACTACCAGATAATTTAATGACAAAATGTAAAGCAGCAGTAAGTACAGTTCTGTTCAAAATGGGATGTGTATCACAATCCAGTTCCTATTAGATGTACATCAATCCACAGCCCTACCGAAAAACAAATTTGAAACCACAGTGCTGTCCCTTCTATATACACAGAAAAAAAAAAACAGTGTCAAAACAGCTTTAAGAGTGAAAGGGTGCTTAAGAAACAATTCAATCGTTCAATTGTTCACTAGCTGATCATCTTTCTTGTACTTACTTTCCTTTCAGCTCTAGATTTTAACCCTTCGCGCACACACAACAACAGGAGACTCAGGTTACTGCACACTTCAAACAAAACTTATACATAAAACCCAGGGAAACATGCAGCCCGTCTTACACAGTCTGTCCCCAAGTAAGTTTTAATTTTCACTGTACAAGTCCAACCCATGTTTTGAAAGAAGTTAAAAATAGGTGAGGACTTTAATAATTCGATAACTATATAGAAGCTCACAGGGTCAGACCCTCTCTAGTGCAACATGAGCAGGCAGCGTGACAAAACAAAGTGGCTTTAGACCACTTGCACCTGCCTCCCCAAGTTTAAATAATTGTCCTTGCTCAGCTACTGCTCTGCTTCAGAAGTTAAACTAAATCTGAAAGGCAAGAACCCTTCAGAAGATCATTCCAGCAACTGCAGTTGTTGGACTGCACTGTTTGACATTCAACACCCTCACTCCTCCATAAAAGGACCAAGGTGCAATATCAAAACTAGAAGAGTAGCAAAACCTAAATACCCACACTTCTCCTTACATCACCCAAAGAACCAACCTTCACAACCCTGACATCCAGATACAATTCAGCAGAAAATAAGCTCCAACAACTTTAACAACAGCAACAATACAGACAAATTTTGAATCATCTTGCTAAAACAAAATTGATCCCAAATGAATAGTGCATTAAGACATGAACACATTTTGTGCAAGTCTCCCCTGTAGACCAGTGTAAGTGCTAAACCAGTAACTAGCGCTTAGGAAAACAACAGTGCCTTCCTCCTGAGGGAAAGAAAGGGACACAAAACAGTAGGTATCCTCCACTACTGCAAAACTGAAGTTAACTTGAAAACTTTTTGTTTGTAAGAACTGGGCAGATTCTGAAAGCCAGATAAAAGTCTGACTGGCACTGAACAGCTGAAATTCACACTGACAAGCTGAAACCATATGGCAAACAAAAATTTCAGTAATGTTAGGAAAAGAGAATGTGTCAGTGTAATTTCAGAGCTTCTTCACACACCATGGAATAGGATATTCATTATTATTTTCCATTCAGGACTCAACAGATTATAAACTGAATGACCTGAAATATTTAGAACAGGTTTTCTGAAATTTGGGTTTGTTTTTTTAAATATACAAAGTTTCAGTACTTTGAGTAACTAACTGCTTCATTCTCAAAAGCACTAGATTTTCTTTTAATAATTAGAGCTAAGACAAGAACATAAGGCATTTCACCCCCCCTAGGACAGTTCCAGTTTGACACTGTATCTTGAGTTAAACTGTACAGAATATGTTTATTTAGGTCACAGTGTTCCATCAAATGTCAAAACGCACAGTTAGTGTTAAATGCAAGTATTTATGTAAGGCTTCGTGTCACGGATCTCCTGAAATGATACAACCACTTAAGATACATAAAATCATTTACAAAAACACCAGGAATATTTGTAGTGAAGTTCACCAGTTCCAGAATGCCAAGGAAAAGAGATCAAAGAAGGAACAGCCAGATAGTGAATGTTCTTTCCACTTGTCACCAGAAAACAGTAAAGGAAAATGGAAAATGCATTTTGCAGGATTACTTTTGTGAGATGAATTGTGTCTTTATATAAAGAACCGAGCAGGTTATGCTGTATTACTGTTTCACATTGTCATTTAAATACTCTTTCAGAATGCAAAGCCCACCTTCTCAGAGAACCAGAGTGTATTATTTTTAGTGCAATGCAATCCTGCAACTTTTCTATGAAAAAGGACAAGTGCCTAGCACAACACCTCTCTGCACAACCAACAAGCCCCAGCTATTTAAATCTAGATCCTTCCTTTCATTTGGGATGCACAGTATGGAGTACCCTGTCTGTATGAACAGCAACACGCGTTTATATGAAGATAAATTGAATCATTGAATTGCTTGGTTGGAAAAGACCTTTGAGATCATGGAGTCCAACTGCACATGTCCAGTACTAATACCATATTCCTAAGCACTTCATATACCAGTCTTTTGAATTCCTCCAGGGATGGAGACTCAACCACCTCCCTGGGCAGCCTGTTAATCCTTTCAGTAAAGAAATTTTTCCTAATGTGTAATCTAAACCTCCCCTGGTACAACTTGAGGTCACTTCCTCTCATCCTATCACTTGGGAGAATGAAGCCTATGCAAAAATTGTCTCTGGTATTTTAAAACACAAACCCTGCTAAGCTGATTGTACGCAAGTAACTACCGATGTGCAGGACACGCTGGTTGCCAGCGCGCAGCCGCCGCTCACACAGCCCCAGCACAGCGTTCCCCCCCGCAGGGCGCCCCCCCGCGGGAAGGCAGTGCCCCGCAGCGCCGCGGCCCCAGCGCCGAGCACGGGGGCACCGCGGCATCACAGCCACCGGGAGCCGCCGGCACGGCAGGAACCGCCACCACCGCTCCCCCCGACACAAACCGCCCCAAGTGGATGCCGTGTGGGTGCTGGGTATTTTTAGTTGGCTCTTAAAGGGAACAGCTCTGCTCATTACAGGGCTTCCTTTCCAAGTTTATTATTTATAACATATTCTCATATTTGAATATAAAGGGATGTGCAGGTCTGCAGAAAGAGGGAAAGTAATCTTAATGATATAAGCAAATAGTTTCCAAAAGGCATCCGTAACTATTTAAGTATTTTCAATTGAAAAATGCTTTGGGCACATGAAAGGTAAGAAGATTCAAGTAGTTCTTCCCTCCTGGAAATAAAGCACTCAAGTTTCATAATTAATCATTCACACTATGAAAAGATCCATAAAAATTTAGACTCCTCCCTTCCAACCTAGGTGACATTTTCTCAACATCAACATTTTGTGATATACAGAGATCTAGAAATGCATCACACATGCATATGCTGTGTGTACATGTGTGCACACAGAACTGTGCGTAATTTACAAAAATAAATTAGTTCAATTATTTTTTGTTAACAATAACACTGAACTTGAAAACACCAAACATGCAAAATAAGTTTGCTAAAAAGATTTCTGAATCTCTGTCTCAAAAGTAAGTTCATATACTTATCCCTTCAATTTTAAAGGGGCTCCCCAGGACTTTGTGTTCTCATCCCATCCTCTCGTTGTGTGTTAATTTTACCAAAAAAAAAGCCTTTTTGACATGACACTGTTATATTCTGTTTATTGTTCTGAGGATTACCAAATTATCTGTGTTTTAGTACTCTGAAACCTGAACAGTTGATGTAGTCCTAAAATGACTAAATGCCTGAGGGCACTGTTAAACCCAAACCTGCCACTAACAATTGCTTCCATCAATATGATGTCAGGAGGCATTTCCAGCCCTGCATCTCAGCGCAAGTCTCCTATGTATTTAATTCTCTACAGCTGATGAAAATGAAAGCCAAATGCAATAAACTGATTACATGATGATTAATGCTGATTAATGGAGAATGACGACATTTTATATGCGGCATTCAGTAAATTTGAAATGTTGTTCAAATCTTTAAGCAGTAGGTATGATAATTCATTACTTCTGTCACAATCACCAAGACCACTAATAATCGAGAACAAAATACACACTATTTAATCAGAAATTCAAGGTACAGTTACATTAGATATAACAATAATCACTCATTAAATGCAGCTTACATTTCCAGGAAAGTCCTTTTATAGACCCACCTTACATCCAAACATTAAAGATATTGTGTTGTTGGTACATGCTACTTTACAGTGGCATAGCATCGGAGAAAAACAATCCAAGTTTTTTATGCTAGGAGACATTTTTTCAGACCCCGTGCACTTCAATCGATCCGTGACTGAGATTCCAGAAAAATGCCTCTGTAAGCGCTGCTTGCTGCCCGTCTTTGACATTTAATCTAGGTCCATAGTGTGCAAAAACAAGCCTTTACATAAAAAGGTTGAATCCTTCGGTAAAAATTTTGCTTCACATTGCAAACCGGATCTTAAAAAAAGAGCCAAGAAGGAATCCCGTATCCATGTTTAGCATTCCCGAGCCAGCTCTCTGTGTAAGCTCTCTGTGTAACTACGTTAGCGCCAGCCGCCCTTCGGCCCCGCGTAGCGCCGGGCTCCTCGCGACCCCATCCCCGGCAGCTCCACCTGCTGCAGTGCCCGCGCCGCCGCCCCCCGCGCGGGGAGGGGCCCAAGCGCGGCCCGCGGAGGCACCCGCGCTGCAGCAGCCACGGATGAGCCCGCGCCGGCTCCGGCCGGGCGGCGTCGCGCACCCGGGAGCTCCACTGCACAGCCGGGAGCTTCACACCGTCACACTGCACAGCCGGGCAGCAGGGAATGTGCTGAGCTGCACTTGACGCTGCCTTTTTCAGGAAGTGTCAGCAGGCACAAAATGAACGCTGTGGGATATTTAATCCTCACCTCCAAACATGAAAAATTCAAGGTTATCTGACACGTGTCAAAAAATGTTCTTTAACTGCCGCGTGAAACGACTACTGGTCTACCAAACGCAGTGAAGAAACAGCCACAGAAATACATGAATATCCTCCAAGTTCAACACAATGAAATCGGAAGCTGCTATTTATTCCCCAGTTGTCTCTAGGAAATCACAAATAATCCGGACTGTGCAGCAATCTGGTGCTGAGGAGCTCTCGGTACAGCATTCCACTTCAAGCAGCTGTACATGTGAACACTTAAACAAAAAGCTCTTATCCTTAGAACTGAGGTAAATAAGGTCACGGTCTCCTTAAGATTTGTTGTTCTTCATTGTGTGCTAACAAGGCTAAGACAAAAATCTTCTTAAAATAGTCTGTTTGAGGTTTTATTATTTTTAAATCAAGCCTTGTAAAGATTCAAACGGTTTTCTTTTCTTACAAGTACAGGGGTCCCTGCAGTTTTTAATGTATTTATACTTTGTAATGAATTGCATTATAGAATTTGATCAAAATCACATCTTTTACTTCTCTGCTTTTGTACCAAACACTAACAAACCTTTGCAAAAAGCTTCAATGAAATCATAATAGCCATCACTTCTATTTTTAATTGTACTGAAGGTAATGTATTTAAGACTTCCAGAGACACCCTGTTAGATCCCCCTCTTTAGCACATGACAGTTCACCTAAGTTTACATCTGTAGCAGCCTTCTGTCATCTCTTAGTTCATTTGATTTTACCTGATAAGCACTCCTTGAGGCACAAAGTTTAATGTAATGTAAAATTGGCATCCACACTTACAGCTCAGAAACGAGTAACTTCAGGAATTTTACTGAGACACTCATCTTTATATAAATGTGCAGATTGATGAAACCAAAACTAAGGCAAGATGTCGGGAGAAAAAAAGCGTAACTCAGCCCACAGTAAACCTCAAAATAAACTTCATTTGCATGAGGACCTCTTTCATGGTAGGATATCCAAGGACTACAGATGACAGCATTTCCACACTATTAAGTGTGGTTTTCTTTCCACCATGTGCCATGACCTACAATTTTTCACCAAACAGCCCAGACATCATTTCCCACGGCAGCTCATCTTCTGCATGCAAGCACAGCAATAGGAGTGGGACCAAAGAAAAATCTCTAACCCTGCTTTAATCCTCATGGAAAAAGAAACAGACTATAAATAACAAAAGAAAAAGAATACACCTTTTGTGTTTAGCTAAGTTAGGTTAAGTTTTTCTTGCAAGAACATTCAAATCCATGAGTAGCCTTAAGTATAACAAAATTATGGAAAGACATAAAAAAGGTCTTTCCTTTATTTTCCTTCAGCTGGCCGGGGGTCACAATACACAGGCTCCCGTAGAAGCAGGACAGAGCACACCTAAACAGATACTCAAACAGCAGACATGGAAAAAGACAAAATGAACAAGGAGAAGGAGAACAGAGTACCGTCTCTTGCTAAAAGAACACGAGAATGTTCCTATCCCACAAAAACACCTTTTCTATGCTCCACAGATCAACAATCCATCTCACATCCATACCTCTAATAACATCATAATAATATGATTTCTCACAAAGTAATACAGTCAAATGCAAGGCAATTTCGTGACAACAAAAGAAGTCAAAGAGCCAAAAGCAGTTCTTGAATGTTGCAGAAATAGCTTTTTGCGATGCAGAAAATATAAGCTCTAATTTGCCATGGGCATAGAAGAATCAATAAGAGAAAGATATAGTCTACACATCTACAAAGGATTCCATCAGTAAGATACAATAAACAGAAAGCTTAAGTAACTTCAGGCAATTACATCTACATCGTTGATGAAGACTACATAAAAAAATCTGAATCTTTCAGCCATAGATTTGCAGCTCTAAACAAATAAATTGGTTACACTTCAAAACTGTCTTGACTTTTATACAAAGGTGGATCTGTTTACACATCTTGCTGTGCACAAGGTTAAAAATACAGTATTTAACCTTGTAAAATTAAAATATACTCCTATATATTTTGCTTACTAAATCCACAGATTTAACTGTAATGAAGGTTTCACTTATTCAAAATTATTTGTACTCAAAGGCTTTTTAAATACACAGTTGTGAACACAAAGCTTTCTAAAAATGAACATCCAGTATATCATCACAGAGAGAAACCTATGGAACAGAGAATAGTTGGAAATCTACTTTTGACCTCTAAAGAGATATTTCCTCATTTACTTAACTATTTGTCTGATTCAAACTGAAGGTTTCAAAACTCTTCAAAACACAGAAAAACTCCCGATTTATTAACACAGTAACTAAGCTGTTAAGAAGAGCATGGCCTTAACTATCCATCAATACTCCCGATTTATCAGTCTGTATTTTGTGTTATCACATGCAAGCTTGAGCTCCCTACACTCAGGGCCCACCGTTTGCCTGCTAATTTACAAAGCAATCATTTTTAAACAGGGAGAGTACAAGACACACACTGCCAAGACCTCATCCAATGCTGCTATATAAGACAGTCAAGAACACACCAGCATTCATCAAATATAGAAAAACAAAAGCCTGAATTTTCTTATTGCACAGGACACTTCCACCTGACATTACATGAACATTAAAATGACAGTTTTAAATAGAACAATATAAACAAACCTATTCAAAACTTCTAAAAACTCATTTTTGCTCAAAAGCTTTACCAAGTAAAAGTGACTGGTTTCATTCTTATGAAAACACTACTTAAAATTAACTGCCTTTATTTCAAGTTTTGTTTGAATGTTACTTGGCAATAACCCATCTTTATGCATGGCTCCCATGTGCACAAAATACCATCATCATTAAGATCTTCATAGTAAGAACCTTATAACCATAAAATAAGAAAGCTTTTACTTCCAAGCCTCCCTGAGCAGTATGAATATTGCATAGAGAGAAGAAAAGTGTTATACGGCGTCTAAAAAACACACTACAACACTTTCAGGAGCTTAACGTTTCTGTTCAGCACTTGCCAACTCTTCTTGATTGAACACTATATATATAGTTGTACCTGTTTCATCAATACGTGTGTTCCACCCACATCCTTAGTACAACACAGAGTAGGAAACAGCAATCTCATAAGCCATTAAGACACAACTTTTAATGCAATGAGTAAGCGAAAGTCTACCTTGACAAATGTACTGACTGTTCAGACTGCCAAACCAAACGGGAAAAGGCTGCTCTAACCTTTGTATTCCTTCAGATAGAACATATCCCTTAAGTATGACTGCAGACACTTGTCAAGCTGGTGGGACTCCAGTTCAGGTCCCTCTTCCCAGAAGCAATCAAAAAAAATGCTTTTCAGTTTGATAATTATTTAAATTTAATAAATTTATTTTAACCTCTGCTCTGCAGAATCTTAGACTGTATGGTCTTGAAAGAATACACACGCCTTCCAAATTAATTCTCTGTAAAAAGCCTGTATACTGGTTTAAGATTTCCTCATACAAACAAGGAGCTCGAACATAATGGCTGTAACGATTCAAGGAGTAGTAATTTTATAAGCATTTTCTATTAGGTAAATGAAATTTGAACACTAGTTTCATAACAGCTGATGTCTCGTGCAAACTGCATCCATCAGCACCCCATGAAGGTCTCTTCAGCTTTGCAGTTCTTGCTCCCTGAAGGATCAGATGACCATCCAAGACAACTTTGAGAAACCAGCCAAAAAAAAGTACTGTTTGTTCCTGTAAGCTCCTGAACTCCCAGAAAATCATTTGCACGGTAGTTTCAGACAAACAGGTTGATTTACGGAAAACACTATGACCTGAAAATTCCCCTTCTAAAGGGCATCTTTAAACAGGCATCTATAACACTGAAGCACCTTTCCGGGAGGTTCACAGGTAAATATGCCTGCAGGTGTTAAACCAGCAGCCACCGTTGCACCTCCAGTTCATAATGCTGATGTGTATCTGCTCTTCTTAAGCTTAACAATCTCATACACAGAATTTGCAGTGCCCACTCAATCTGACCCACATGTGCTAAAAATAATTATAAGCAAACTCTCAAAACCCGAGAGAATCCTTTCTATTGTTTTGGTATCAACAACAGAAGAATATTTTCTGGGACAACTAAAATACAGTAAATACAGCTGTCTGTGTCTTAAGTTTCCAAAATCCTGAAGAATATCACAGTCCCATTACCTTCAGAAAGAGTGTACAATGTTACTTTAGAAAAAGGAATTTGATTAATAGTTGCATTTTTTAAAACATTGTCCCACAACAGCATTTAAAGCCGGAACTGATCCTATGACTAGAAAATTTCCAGTGGGTGTTTGCGATTTTTCTCCCAATTTATTCCAAGACTTGAATTGTTATGTATAAGACAGTTCTGGGACATCCATCCAGTGAGGTCCTTCATAAGCCTTGATAAGTCAAGCCGAAAAACAGACAATACTTCCCAAATGAGTGACCATCAATATGGACAGTTATATAAACTTGCTTTTGGAGTTCTCTTAAGTCCAAAACAGAGGAAGAATATATAATGCCATATCAGAGAAGGATCACAGAGCTGTCTGCATTATGATGTCCTCTATATGCAAAAATAATCAGGCTTCAAAACACGAGCTGCAAAATGTCAACAAACCAAAGAGCATTTAGAAGCAAAACTTCACAAAACACAGACTTTCCTGACACCACCAGACAGAGGTACTATGTATTCAAGTCTCATTTCAAAGATATTTAATGATATCATTCCTTTGTTGGCACCTGCTTCTTAGCAATTCTAACACTATAGGTTAATTGCAGCCAAACTGAATTGAGGGATAGAGGTACCCGAGGATATCAATCATTTGCAAGTTTCTTAGAAGCAGGTAGCAAGCAAGGGAATGAATATCAAAAAATCGCCACCAAAGGAGGGTTGAACAGGGAGGGGTAAGGCTGCCTAAGCAACAACAGGCAGAATTTATATAATAAGATGTCAAGAATATTAAAGGGGAAGAAGTATACTAAAATGCAAAATAGTAACTTACATAAACATGGTAGCACATCCTGACAAAAAAACTACTGGAAGTCATACTTTGTAAGGCAGGCACGAGCCCATCTCATATTTTGGAATTAAAAAGGTCCGGAGTGGAATCTTCTCCCTTTCTTCTGATGTTTTGAAAGTATTTTAGCAGTACTGAAGCATGCCTTTACATATTTAGTTTCCACACAAGATGTTCTTGAGAATTAGAGAATTTCCAGAATTGGTAGTATGACTACTACAAAATCCAAAATCCAATGTTACTTTTGCCTAGCTGGAAACCACCAAAACTGGGAGAACATCTTCAAAACAGACTAGGAAAGGACTGAA
Organism: Dromococcyx pavoninus; assembly: GCA_033558185.1. NCBI lineage: Eukaryota > Metazoa > Chordata > Aves > Cuculiformes > Neomorphidae > Dromococcyx > Dromococcyx pavoninus. Next base: position 157,389 of record JAUMJL010000094.1, on the reverse strand, counting down.
AGTAAACGGTTCCTTTTGCAAGGCTTCAAGTGTGATCCAGTAAAGAGGATGTAAATGCTGCAGATTGACTGAAGCCTACCTGACCTCTTTAAACTTCCTGCAGAAGATTGGTAACATTGGTACATTGGTAACATCTCTGTGAGGAGAAAAAAAAAGGATGACTGTATGCTGAATAAACTGTACCGCGATTAGACTAGAATACAATTCAACTAGGAAGTCCCTAAAATAAAAAAAATACTACATCACTTCAAACGTATTTAACACATCTAGAAACAGCCTGTGGTAGTCGACCCTGGTAAGCACCCACCCAGTCACTTGCTCACTCTCTCCCAGAGGAATGCGGGAGAAAAAAACAGAAAGGCAAAAGCAAAAGGAGAGACCACATAGGTCAAAATAAATAAGGGAAAAACAACAATCACACATACAAGTGATGGAAGTCAAATCCCTACCACCTCCCACCAGTAGATCAATAGCCAACTTGAGCAACAGCTACTTTCAAAAGATATTCCCCCCAGTTTTGTCACTGAGCAAGATGTCAACAAATATGGAGTACGTTCCTACCATCAGTTCGGGTCAGATGCTCCAGCTGTGACCCCTCAAAACCTCTCGCCCACCCCCAGCCTACTTGCTAGGGCAGAACAGTGAGAAGCAGAGATGGCCTTGACACTGTGTGAGCACCATTCAGCAATAGCTAAAACACTGGTGTGTTCATCAGCAATTTGTCACAAACTGAAGCACAGCATCATATGGGCTGCTGTGAACAAAATTAACTCCATCCCAGTCAAGACCAGTATTGGTCTGGCCTGAAAAGTCCTTTAAAATTATGAACTGTGAGATTTTTTAATTCGGAAAACATAGCTGAAAACACTCTTAGAATAAAAGTATGTGGTTATTCTAAAGTTATGTTTGATGTGTTGCTCTCATCTGTCCGCCAAGAAAAAAGTACATGTATTTAGCACTAGATAATTCCATCCAATTCTCAAAAAATTTCTAGTGATCAAAGGCACTGAATTCCAAAGATAAGACTAATCAACTGTTAAAGCCCAATAAGTAACAGACCTTCTGAAAGAACCTTATCTCATCCTTTGCCCACATCCACAATGAAACTGCCACCCAGTCTGTATTTAATGCAGATAGACTCCATCTCCAGTGATCGAGCTCATAAGCAAAGCGAGGCTATACACTCAGGGCTATACTCAGTGGGAAAGGCTGAATCCATCAGGGCATGATCAGCTGGGAGTGGTCCCCCTAGTATAAAGACCAAGCTTGAGCAAGGATCTAATTTATCACATAGGATTGTTCGCTGTAGGACCCAGGCTGAGTAGACTAAGCATATCCTCCAAACATCATTTTCCTTAAGTATCTATTAGGCTGAGACAGAAGGCCAGTTTTGACTGTCACGTAGGAACTATTTTGGGGAGTGATGGGAGGAAAGAGATGCCACATCTTAGACTTTTATTCCAGAACGAATAACATATGAAGATCCTTCAGCTATTAAAGGACTGCTCAGAATCCAAGTCATGCCATCTTATCTTTTCAAAAGAGCTCTCATTGGAGCAGCGGTTTTTAGTATTGGAATACCATTTATACAATGTAGCCAAGAAAAGTAGCTCTGCTGCTGAGTAACTCTCAAAGCCTTACACAAGCATCTGTGCCTCCACTGGAAAAACAAGGGCACACAGGTAAGAAATAAGCAAAAACGAGGGAGGAAATATACTAACACTACTTGCCTTTTTATCCGGTGAAGCCTCATGCTACTTTAGTTTCATTTCAGTAGCCATTCATGCATCCTTAAAACAACATCAACAAAAGATTGCAATTTGACATGGTTCTATTCTACTGCTTTGATGTAGCACCAATAGAGTAAGAGGCCAAGAGCCTCTCATAGCCAGTGGAGATTAAGTGCTTGCACAGTACTATTAAGTGTTTTATTTTGCCTCTACTGCAGACAGTGCAAAGGTTGCTCACAGAGACAAACACCAATCAATCCATCAGTCCTGCTGCTTTAAAAACAGATCACATCTCAATTACAAGAGTTTACTGAGAGATACTGTGCTGTTGATGCTCAAATATCTGCCATACTTTTCTGAGCACAGAGGACTGTCTCTAGGTTATCTAAGAAACAACTGTTTTCAAAGACTTTTTCACACAACTCAGTTGGTATAATGCTTAAAGGAGAAATTCCCGTAGTATATTTCTTCTGCCATTCTAATAGATACGAACATTTAAAAAACAGATACAGCTCCTTCCTCTAAAAGGGAAAAGATCCATAATGCTACTACTCAACTCCAATGGATAAAAGAATTTGTCAGCCTACAGTTTCAGTTCATTGCAACTCCATCACTTTCTCCATCTCAAGATGCAAATCCTCCTACAGAGAAGGACTAAGATTGCCATCTCAATCCCGATGGGAAGTATGCTGTCAACTTTGTTACTGAGTTCAGATAAGGAAGACTGCTGTTGGTGCAGGCCACTGACCCTTGCTGCCATTTCCTGGGAAAACAAAAGGTAACAGGGAGAGTTGCAAGAAGGTACAGAATGGACTGATAGGAACACATCAAAGCTTTGAAAAGGTTCTGACAGAGCTTCTTGAAGTTTTCTCATCTGGAAGTTAAGGACTCATAGGCAGGACAACAGACTGTTACATGGGATGAGCCACCAGGCTCAAAAAGTGATACCTGGCTAGCAGGGCACCCCAAGGACAGATACTGGGGCCCATATTGCCCAGCATTTTCACTAGTTGCTGGCATCATGACGCACAACACGCCCCAAGCAACTGACACTCTACTAGTTGAAGAGGTTGATGCAAGAAGCAGCAAGACCTTAACACAGACCTCTGAGCTAGCAGGTTGTGTCAGAAGGTGGTTCATGAAGCTCCATAAGGAGATGCGCCAAGTTCTGTGGCAAGGACAGAACAAACCCCAGCACTGGTACTAACAGCTGTGCCAAGAAGCATCTAATAGTTACATGGGACATCAGGCTGAGTGAGAGACTGTGTACGTTATAAGCAGTTTATGGTAGAGCCAGTACTGCTAAATATCAGTTCTTGCCAATTTTTCAAAAGTATTTTCCCAATAATTCTGCTGCTGTTAGTAGATTCATTCTCTCATGCAGTGCTCATTAATATGGTAGCCAGTGCAGTTACACACTCAGAGCTTGCAAATAAGGAGGAAATAAGTAATTAACAAGCTGGAAAAAAGCGCGGGGGGGGGGGTGGTGTTATGCCTTTTAAAAACTGAAAACGCAAATTACAACTTAATCACCACGACAGAACAGCTTAAGTCAGAAGCATGGGGCTTGGTACTGAACTGAACTCAAATTACATTTTCTTATAGCAGGTTCTATTATCTTAATGCTTGCTAACACAAATTAAAACACTCATTCTCACAGCAAAAAAATCGCTGCCAAATTAAAGTCAAACTTTGCCAAGAATTTGAACAGTGATGCTTCACATACATCATTATTACCAAGTGCCACTACCATGACCACAAGCTTACTCCAATCTACCTTGGTTATGTTTCACTTACTAATGCTTTCAAATCCTGCTTCTCTCCTCCTTCAAAACTTCATCATTTGAGAGAAGGCACAAGGAACACCTCTTACTAGAGCAAAAACATAACAGTAGTTACTTGATTGGCAATGAGGTCTGAACATGCTGAAAGCAATCTTCAGAAACAGGTAAGAAATATTTGTTTACTAGTAACACACAAATATTAAAGCATACAACTATTAAAGCGTATTTTTTAAGCTTACTAAAACATCTGTAACATTTACAGCTTAAGCTTAACTTTGGTTTAGATTTGTATCCACAGTTTATGAAGCAAACGTCCAAAATATTCATCCTAGACTCAATAATACTTACCGACCCTAGAGTCTCTGCATATTAAAATGTTTCTACTTCAGCAGGAATCTAGGGCACATGCACCAGTCCTTAAGAAACACCAGCAGCTGTTAGCAAACTATTTACACAACTCTTCAAAACTGAGTATTTCTTCTTGGTATATTTTAGCACGATGCAATACTTGGCTACAGAAAACAGTGCCCTACTTCAGCTTTGAAATTACTTCAGAGTTGGGACCCAAATACCTGAGTGAATGTGACAGCACATTATAGCTAAAGTAGGTCATTCTCCACTTCCCTCTGTTGGCTTTAAAACACCTAGAAAATAGTACCTTAACTGAAAAGACAGAGGAGTTTTTAAACCACAAGTATAATTTTTAAGATACTGCAGGAACTGAAAGGGGCGCTTGTTCTTTACTTTCAATGCTTTTCTTAAGATGAAATACCAGTCACGCTCAGAAACAAGAGTCCTAGGATACATGAAGTATAGTCTCAATAAGGTATGTTTTTCCATACATTATTTCCATATGTTATACCCTCCTCAGTTTCTGTGAGACAACTGTTTAGCTATTTCAGGCAGCACAAGAATTGCATCTCACACTAACCTAACAGAGAAGACATTTTCAATAGGAGTACAGGCACTTAAAACTACTTCGGAAGTGAAAGGCAATTATCTCGCTCTCTCCTCACAGCATCCCCATCTGATCCATCAAAAAAGCAATCAGGTCACAACAAGGCAAACTTCAGTTCTTTTCACTTTCGTTCTTAAGCCACTTCTACCACTGAAGAGAGGCTTGTGTGAGGCAGTCAAGGAATTCAAGATACCATCCTTATTTCAAGTTAGAGGGTGAAAAAAAACAAAAATCTTTCAAGAGCCACTTTAAATGTGTGAAATTCATGGCTAGTAGAGTCCTACGATTTTCTTTTCAAATTATGTTTCCAACTCTAGTCAAATGTCTTATTAATGCTTAGCTAGCACTTGTGCAAAAGAATCAAAGCCAAGAAGGAGGACTTCTGTCAACTAAACCAGTGCTAAGAGAGTAGTGACTCCTAAAAAAAACCCCAATAGTCTGTTTGAAGTATATTTTAAACGCGTACAAGCTATCTGTTGTGAAATCAGCTAAGACTTCATTTCTGCAAATTGTTACACATCGTCTGAAACTAACACAAAGAGCAATTGAACTAAACCAACAGGAAGCATTAAAGAGGACAAAAAGCATTGGTGCACATGAGAGAGATGAGATATATCAGTGGTTTCTGGAGAACAGTTCAGGATGAAGAACACAGACAGGGTTAACCAAGGCATAATTACAGCTACATACAATACGGACAACAGCACATTCAACCCCTTCAGCAACACCAAATCAGCTGGAGTAGGAAGTTCAAGATGGAGGAAACCCTTGCCAACTGAACTCTCATTGAACTCTTGGTTCATAGTATTTGACAGTGCTTCTATTTTGAAGGATATTGGTACTCTGAAGGATTCAATTTGTATCACCTACTACTGGCAGAACATCAGAGACTTGGATCCACTAAAGGCTTTCACTGGGCATCTTGAGTATTGGTTAAAGAGATGCTAATACAATGGCAAACAGGAAAAACAGGAAAGGAAAGAAAAGTACTAAAGGTTTAATGCACTTGTACACTGTAGTGTCTAAGCCATACAACACAACAGGCAGGTCATAAAAATGCTAGAAAACTGAAAACTTTATTTGATATTATAAGGGAAGTCATACAGAGCAGCAGATACTTTCATAGTACTTGGGTTGCTAGGAACATCCAAACTGAAATTAAGAAAGGAAAAAGATACAAACAGTACTTAAAGTTTGCAAAAGCCCTTTAAAACATTTCACAGAAAAACAGAGCTCACCAAAACAAAAATTGTTTAATGTTGCCAGTTCTCATATTATAGGAGATCATTACCCAGGTTAATGAGGGCTGGGATAATTCAATTTTAACGCATGCCTATTTTTCATAGTGGATATGGAAGGATATTAACTGTATAAAGAAATTCCCCAAATATAATACAGGAATGAAAAAATACAATAATATCAAGCGAGATTTTTACAGTTTTATTATTACCAAACCAACAGCTTACTTCTAGCTCTGGGTGGTTCTCTGCTTTTAAAAAGGACATTCTCGCATATTTCAAATCTCAGAGTGCTTAGACAGCCTTGCCAAGTTCTTAGAAGTGCAGACAGCCGCAGTGTCCTGCTTTTGAACCTGAGAAAAACACCTTATAAGCAGCAGAGGGCAGCATTTCTCCATGTCCCTCTACTTGTGAACAGCACCCTAAATATAAGGATGTAAAACACAGGAACCTATAGAAAATATTCCTTTTTCCAAAGCCTTCATTTTACAGAAATGAACTTCACAGTCTAGAAAGACAAACCAAAAAATCCACTATGCTATCCAAGATCAGAACTGAACTAAAGACAAAACCAGAAAAAATACAAGATGATTCTGCCAGAAAGTTTTTTGTGTCCTTCATTGTAGTCACAATCTACTACCAAATTTGTTTCCAATTCACAAATTGCATTGCACTGGTGAACTGATGCACAAAAACTCATTTTCATTTAATTCTCTGAATGGATGAAGAAACATTTTAAATCAAGGGAGAAAAAGTGAAGGTTTTTAGATTGCCAGCAAGTACTTGGGAAATTGAAACAATCCTATTTTGAAATTAACTTTCCTGGTTAACATTATTAGGTATGTACAGTTACAATCCTTTTGACAGGAGAGTCACTTTAGAATAGGCTACAAACAGTGCTTACACGATTTGAGATGACTAATTATCCTCAGCTTTTGATCCAACCCTAACTGATGCTTTTCCTTCTAAGTTACGCAAAGCGAGACAGATTTTTCTGCTAGGTCCCTCAAACAACTTAAAACCTTAATAAACAACTTAATATGATCTTTGAAATCACCCAGCTACAACATAATGAGCTTATGTTACCTCTATCTATCTTATAAAAGGCTTTTATTGAACTAATTACTTTAACAGCAAGGAACCTTTTGATTTCCAGCTTTAATTTATTTCAGCTTAACACTTACTGTTACCATTTCAACATCATCTCATTTGAAAATTCACTGCCATCTTTCAATTTCAGAAATATATTCCATGTGTCATCAAGACAAGTTCTTCCAGCTTCTTTATTCCCCCTCCTTCACAGACAGCACTTCTCTCACAACTCCAAGAGTACTTCCAGCAGTGTGTGTATAATTTGGAGAGACACTTATATAATGCTCCATTTTCTCAAAATACCCGATGGTCTCCAAAGGAGTATTTCACAATCAATTAAAATAAAATCAGGAATAGACTTATGAAAACCATGTTGCTTGTAGTCCAACCTCAAGCTTCTCTCCAGTCACCTGGATTCTGGTCTCTTGCATAAATCACCAGCTATGTATATCGGATCCTGTAAACAGCATACTAAGAAATGAGGAAATAGAAAAATCCATGCATTTCTCACCACGCGAGAGATGATGCTTATTTCCACAAATTTTTCTACCAGCTGTTAAGATGGATTTTTTAATAATGGGTCATTAAATTAACTACACCTCCTCACATTAACTAGAATTTTTATAGCATATCAAGCCTAAAACTGCAATAAAAAAATCCAGTGGCTAAAGTATTCTCTAGCCATTCTCTTAGGCAGAAGGACAATGTAAACAGCAGGTTAAAATGCTTCATATAATAAAATAGTACTACTTTTGCCTCCTTGAGTAAAGGTTATCATTGATTTAGTTACAAATCACAGCAGAAAGATGGTTTGTTGCAGGGGAGTCATTTAGGTTTTGTTTGTTTTAAATAAACTGCAAAATCATCAACATTCTAGACTGCAGGGTTATAACAGACCCTTCTTCTTCATTTTGGAAGAGGTTTTCTTGAGAAAGACTACTTGATTTAACTACTACAGCATTTTCCAAACTAAAGGTAAGGTAATCAAAGTAGTTTTTTCAGACTCAGCCATGTAATAAATAGTTGCATTTCACCACATGAATGAATTATTTTTTTTCAAATAGAGAAATATCAGATTGAAGAATAAGAAAGAAGAGTCCTTCTGGAGAGAACATTTACAAAAAGATACAGGAATATACCATGAGTCAAACGTGCACAATTTTGAATTAGTGTGTATTTTCAAAGCAATAACGAGAGTACTAAAGTGAAAGCAAATCTTTTAATTACAGAAGAAAAACGGACCAACTTCATCATGAGAACACTTCAAGAACTTCAACAGTTATTACAAAGACAAACAAAAGCCAAGTGCAAGAATTCCAGAAGAGTTACTGTTCTGTTCCAGGTTCGCATTTGGTCAATCCACCCTCCAGCAGATGCGAGAGTCCGAGGCAGAAGAGCCTTCGTAGTCTGCTAAAGAGAAAAGCTCTGCAGCTTGAGCTACACCACTTGCACATCATCTGCCACCAGCACAACATGCAATCAAAGAATTCCTCAATATTAGTGTGTGCACCAGGTAATAAAGGCACCTCAAAAGAGGGTGGCCAAATGCAGCTATCACCCTGACTGCTTTTCCAGTAGGAAAGAAAGAATAGGCCACAAAGGAATGCAAATCCACTGCAATGGAGTGCTCCATCTCAATGGCACATTTGAGAGAAACTTGAATGGTGGCTGGCACACTCAGCCCCACCAAGATAAGGAAGTAGTAAAAATGTCCTCAGCATACACTATATGTGGGCACAAGTAAACCCACTGTTAGAATACACACAAAGACTGAAAGAAAGAAGCAATTATTGCTCTCCTGTTTTCACACAATGGAGCAGAGAGAATCATTCTTACAGGCAGTATGGTCATATTGTCACTGAAACACCCTAAGGACTATTCATTCTCTGCTGGGCATTTAGATTAGATCAGAAAATGCTGATGATTCCTGCCCACATTGACCTTTAAGACAGCAGCCCACAGTTTCACTTCTAGTATGCATTAGAATTTCATTAAAGTGTGTCCTTCCCTCCTCTAAAACCTAAGATGTAGCAGTGTACAGTCTTCAACCAACCATCACTTCCGAAGGAAAAACACTAAACCAACTCAACAATACCTAACAAGGCTGAATGTCACTTAAACAATGATGGTCATCTTCACCTGAAGATGTCTTCAATGTTTTCCTTTCTTTGGTCTATTAAATAGCAGTCCTAGGAATAAGATTCAAGTAATGTCATTACCACTTATGAAAGTATGAGTAATACCCACTGACAGTAAATCAGGCTATGATTAAGCCTCGAATGAAGTGTAAAGAAACACCTCATTGTTAACGAAATCCTGGTGCAACTTACTGCATTCACAGAAGAGAAGTGATTGCACAGGGTGCCAAGCTGGTAAAACAAAACTGACTAGAGACATACCAGATAATCACCCAATGAGCTCAGCCACCCTGAACTCTCACTTCAAGTACAAAAGGCAGCCTTTGGGATTTTTTTTCCACCAAGAAATCTAAATACCTCTGCCGACCGAAGGAGTTGTGTTGGAGACCAGATATCCAACCATGAACAACCTTATATTTATTCACCCACTATTTTCACTACAACAGGAAACCATGCCAAAGCCACTCCCTCTGAGGGCCCAGTTTCATGAGGAGCAGCCAAATGGAGCAAGCATTTCGATTTTGCTGAAGAGAGAAGGAACACTCTATTCCCCTTCTTCCAAAAGTGTTGAACTGTGAAATCTTCCCATTTCACTTGCCTTTTCACAGGCAGCTGAGTCAACTTAACTGCTCAATACTTTTCAAATCTCCATCCCACCAGCTACCTTTTACGTAAGCTGCTTTTACCTACTAGCCAGTGGAAAAGCACACTAAGTTCTACTAGGTTCCCAGTAGGTAAGCAGTAAAGGAGATAGTACCACTCTTGCTAGCAGCAACCTGATAGATCAGTTCACTGTCACACAAGTAGCCACAGATGGAACTCTTCTCCCACAGTAAATGACAACATCAAAACAAAACTGATCAGGAATGAATGCTTCACTGTTCTGCTCCCACTAATCCTACCTGGAAAATTACTCAGGTTATGATCATTAGCTCTTCTGAAATAAACACACACAGTTCCAGGAAGACAAATGGAGTTGTGAAAATGCTCTGAAGGAGTCTTATTTATAGGATTGATTTCAGAGAGTTACTCTCCTTTTTTTACTGCTGTATTCAACATCTTCAACCTAAACATGTAACATCATATTCTCAGAATCAGTACACAAGTTGTATAATGGAAATAGAAATATTTTACGGGCATTTGTTTTACCTGCTCTTCAACTGATTCCTAACCAAATTTGCCTAGAATTTGTGCAGTAACCCAATGTAACTCATGTCACTTATTTGTAGTATTAATTAGCAGTTTTTGCTTTTAAAACAGGAGGGGAAATAAATACAAACTTAAAAACAAAGACTCTAGTTTCATGTAAGATTCACCAGCCTCACATAAGCACCTCAGGTATATGGAATCCAGTGTCTCTGAGCACGCTAACTCAAATACAAACTCCACTGATATCTCTGCCTGAGGAACTACACAATTCTAATAACTTTTCATTTATCAATGGAATCACCCTGCATACTTGTAGTCATTTATTTAGAAAGAGGAAGCAAACACGTATAAACTACAGTCATCTCTGGAGATACACCATATATAAAGCACATGCCACAGATTTACAACTTTGTTTTATATTTCATGTGCATTTTGGTGAGACTAGACAATCCATTTAGAGCACTCAAGATTACTATAGAGCAATTGCCTCTGGCCCAGGAAGTCCTTCAGTCCTAAAGGGCTGGTGGCTGGGAGAATAGCAAATAATATGTTGAGAGAAAGAGAACTGAATTTAGGAGAATCCTCTTAAAAAAGAAGTTAAATGCAGAAAGTTTATTATATCCTTGTAATTGATACACAGTAAGAACATAAACTTATACTAATGATTGGCCTTTAGTCTATTATGCTTTCTTAGCAGAGCTTTGCAGATTTTGTATATAATCTCTACCATTTCCATCACCATCACTCTCTGCCACCTTCAACTTCTTTATCACTCTTGGTGTCCTCACTCTTCACCTTCAAACCTGTTCATCTTCAGAACTCAGAAAAGCCGCTTTCAGTTCCACCCATGGAATCCAAAATATAGTATTTCTTAAGTTCTTTAGCTACAATTCTGGGATTTAACCAACTTTATGCTATTTTGCTCTCCACTGGGTTTCTTTATTTTCCCTGCAGGGCTTAGAAGCATGACCCCCTGCTGAAGTCCACCCTGTGTCTTAAAACTTTAGACTTTTTAAATTTTTGTTCACGACTACAAATACATGTTGTTGGGACATCATTTCTCCTGGCATGACAAGATCAGTATGCTCTGCTAGTATTCCTCATTGGTTTTGTCAAATACCCTTTAAGCCTATCTATGGCATACATTATTCACACACTTGGTCTCCTATTGTAAATAAAGCTAGCCAATTCTTTAGTCTGCTAACAAGCATCCTTGATTTTGACTTACCAACTATCCCAGTAGGCAGCTGTTTGGTTGGCATTGCACTATACTTCAAGATTACATGCAAGAGTAATTTCATACCATCTGCTAACGCTGCCAACATTAGTGATGCATAATTTTTTTCAATTCCCGAAGTTTTTATGGCGATTGATTCTGTATGCCTTTCTTCCACACTATAACCAGATGGCATATCAAAGCCAAGTGTTGTATTTTTAGCATACTCAATTGGCTCACTAGATAGCTATAATTTATGCGCAATCTAATGAAATACATTTGGAAAGCAATTTGGTTTTTAGTGAGGACATGAAATGTTGGCAAAATGATATTCCTTGCCAAAACCCATCATGATACATCCTTCACACATGCCAACTTGGAAGGGCTGTTGTGGGCTATTTAGCACTCTTGGTATTCCTTAGGCTTTTAGTGTACTGATTTCCTATATAACCAAGTTTCCATCTCTTCTACGATTTTATATTCATAACGCTCAGTATTTTGTTCCTCTCCTTTAACAATTCATCCTCCTTTGCGTCCACCAAGTTTATACATAAAAGCTTAAATTTTAATTATTTCTATTTTCACACAAATGACTACCACATTTTATTTCCTACCAACATCTGACTTCTTAGTTTTTATGCACACGCTACTTCCAGAAGGTTAACATTTGCATTGTAACATCCCATTATGCTTTTTCAAACACTTGTTAGATCATATCTAGAATACAGGAACAATATAGTGGCTAAAGGGCAGTGAAGAAAGGCTCGGCGAACTGGGCCTGTTCACCCTGAAGAAAACGCAGCTTTGCAGGAGCTAGTAGCAGCCTTCTAATATCCACGAGGAGGTACCGAGAAGAAAAAGGTTGGGCCTTGTAGTGCAAAGCAAGAGGAAAGACAACCTTAAACTGGGTAAGGGCGAGAGGTTTTACAAGACCTAATCAAAGCCCTAAGTAACCTGGTCCGAATTTGATGCTGACCCTGCTTTAAGTGGGTAGCTGGACTAGACCACTTCCCTTTTGTACTCGCAGTGGGTGCACGAGGGTACAATTTACTCAAGGAGGGGTAATTCTAAAAACTAATAATACTAACAAGGAACAATGCACGACCAAGTGAGGAAATCTGCAGGAGTTAGGCAAACTCAGTGTCATCTTTCCAGCTTCAGCCACATTGGCTGTAGTTGCGCTGCTGTGTTCAGGCACCATGCAGGCTCCACCTTGCGCAGCCACATCACTATGCTCACCCAGAACAGCAGTGACACAGAATTTAAGCACTCATGGCTTTTAAGTTTAACAACTTGGGGAAAAATCTTCATCCTTCTCCCTTGGTAGTGGACTGATGTATCATGCATGCTTCCCCTCCCCAAAGGCACTAGGTTTTGGCTACTGTCAGAAACAAGGTACTGGACTACATGAATACTGCTCTGGTATAGTCCAAGCAGCATGCTTCTTAGTATTTTCAAACAAATATGGTCAAAACAATCGTTCTTTTGCACTGACCTTACTAGAAATATTATTAGAACGCATTTTACATCACTTTAAATTCAACTGGTTTACTGAAAGTATACTATTGAACAAGTAATCTAAGACTGACCGCTCAAAAGTTGCTTTTTTTCTGGAAAAAACAATGATTTTTCATACTCTATATTTTAAATGCCATGAACTCATTTAAAACTGTTACTTAAATAAAAATCGTTACTGTAAGCTCAGCCCACGTGCCTGCTCTTAATAGTATCCATGGTTGCAGTGATGCAAATTTGCCTACCCACATCAAACCAAATGTGCCCACATAAGGAGAAGAAAAAATTACTGTATTAATCAGTTCTCTCTGCATGAGGGCAAAGTAAACAAGTTACACCTTAAAAGACAGGACAGAATACTGTTTGCTCATCATGACTAGATCTTAATTCTCAATTAAAACAGAATTATCGAAGATTAAATTATGAAAATTTTTTCAAAGTCATTAGAAAATTCATCTCTGTTCAGAAATAAAGGGTAACAATTGTTTCAAATACTCCTCCACTCAAAGCAGAAAACTGGCAAGCATTTAACACTATTACTAATGCTATTGTACATTTCTTTAATGCTGATTTCAAAACTGCCTTACTTATATGCATTTACTTTTCTTTATGTTTGAGAAATAGGTTTACGCACAAAACTACAGAACGTATTTTTCATTAGACTACAACTTTCAAGTCAGATGCACACCTTGTTCACAGGGAAGCAAACAGTTCTTTTATAAGCCTTACTTTAAGTAACAGTTTTAATTAAAGCTACAAGGTACTACAGCGGTATTTAGTTAAATGAGGCCAAAACTTCACATGAAACAGGCAGGAAGGATTAAGTGCTGATAACTCCAGGTGGAAATGCATGATCAGACTAAGCCCATCTCAGACTATGCTGTGCAGAGAGGATGATCTCTTCCTCTCCCATACAGCATTTCCGTGAGCAGCCTTACTTGCTTAGCACTCAGAGTGAGGCTAATCATACTGAAAAATAAATTTTTCCCCAGAATACATTTTCTGTTGGTTTAACTTACCATAGAAGTTATCTTTCTGCTCTTAAACAAGTAGACATGGGAAGGTAAACAAATGCAAATAAACTAGTTAGGTAGATCAATTATAAAAATGACAGCACTGCCCCTCCTATTTTTAAAGGGAGTTCAAAAAATTAAGGTATGCATCAATACAACCAAAGTTAAGGAATTAATATCCAATCCCAATCTCACCATACGAAAGAGAATATTCTAAAAGGAATAAAGCTGAAACACCACAAATGAATGTTATTAATCAAATGTGACTTAAAAGGGTATGTTTCACTTCCAAAAAATACCTGACAGTTCAGACACCAGAAACCTCCTTTGCTGGAGGGAGGCAAGGTAACTTCACCCATTCCAATCAGCCTATGCTTCCTTGTGTCATACAGGAAAATAAGCTTCTTCATCCATTCTTTTACAAAAGCTATCACTAAACCCACATAATATTCTCAAAGTTGTTCAATTTTATTATAATTCTTGAGGACACTTGTATTAACAAGTTTTATGATTTCAAACTATCCAGAATGATAGATGTCAAAGTAGCTTATTAAAAAGAATAATATCTGCAGTCATTCGAACACCTAGAAAAAAGGGAGCAATACAGACCAACAGTTTACCACTTGCAGATAAATACAAAGTTTACAAGAAACCAAACTCACCAAGTCAATATTTCACAAGCACAATACTAATAAAATCTGATGCATAAACAGGATGTATCTTTAGGAGTTACAAGTGGATGTATTAAAAACAATCATACACAAAACTTCATCCTAGCACAGAACTAATAACGCTAAGCTACCTGGGTGTCTTCATCTCAAAGCCGCAATATGTCAAAATAAAGCATCTTGAAATATATCCAACCCTAACAGGATTTCCAGATTCATCTCGTTCTCTTTGATGATTATTTTAAACGTGTCCTCATAAAGGTTATGCAGGTTATGGAAACCCTCACTAAGGAATAAAAAGCAAACTACTATTTTAGCACCTTTAAAGAGAGTGAACTTCTATAGAAAAGACTGCAGAATGACAAAAAAGAATTCATCATTCTGCTACACTTGAGTTTTTCAATGTGTATCATTAAATCTTAGAAGAATTAACATCTATGATTGATCTTAGCAAGAACTACAGAATTTATGTTGGCAATTTGTGCATCAACCCTAGCAAATCATCAAGACATTTTTATTACAAATAGAAAAAAACTGGAACAAAGATTCAACAAGATCTTCCAAGACTGTAGGCATTAATCAAAAGCTTTATCGTCTTACCTTTGTTGTTACAATGCATAAGCAATCCATCGTTCCAGCATAGCAGGTATCTTTCCAAACATTTAAAAGATTTATTTTCAATCACAACTAAACACCATCTCAACAGAATGAGAAAGAGCACGCTTATTTTATAGTCAAAATAGCAGAATGTGTGCCAGGTTTCCCTTCAGATTCAGAGGTAAAAACACCATGAAGGGAAAAAAAAAAGCAGGAAAAAATACAAATGCTTTAAGTTTCATTTAAGATTCTTGTCCTATTTTGATTATCTATGTCTGAAAAGCTTAAAATTTATCCTTGAAAATAGCCTACAAAAGATGCCAAATCCTATTCCATACCAGTTAAGTACCTCCTCGTATTCTTTTTCATGTACTCCTCTTTCAGGATTACCTAACACATGAGCATCACAGGGAATCATTTGATGAAATGCAATACAAAATTATTTTACAGAAAAAAAATCTCAATTCAGCTTTTCTTAGCTGGTTACAATTTCTAAAATGAAGCGTTTCCTCAAAAATAGTTTTGGTTGCAAGCAAGTATTTCTCTAACGTCATTTCAGCATTTGCAGACTGCAAAACAACTGATTTCTTAGGCAGTAATGAATGGAATATTCCATGTAGAACAGGGAGAGAAGAAAGTGGCAAGGAAAGAGTAATGCATATTGCAAGGGAAACGCTATTTTGAGCCTCGAATTAACCTAGAATTTCATTTCCTTTTGTAAGGCTGTAATGCAGTGACAAGGCAAAGTTTGTATATGCAGGCATTGTCTTCTCAGTCTATTTAGCACAGCAGGCAAAAGCCAAACACTTGGGCACAAAAAAAACCTTCTATGTACTATGGAACACTAAATTGACAGTTCCATACATTGGCAAGAACCTTATTACATTAATTTCCTGCAACAGGCATTGAAAGCAGCTTGTTAACTCAGTTATCAGTGTCCTGTCCTATTAGGTCTCCCACTAACACCTTTGCTACAAAACCAATGCAAATTGAATAGATCATTTTAAACTGTTAAATCTCATCTGCATCATTTTGCTTTTAGCCCAAGATGAACAACTAGCCAAACTGACTATATTTCACGACAACAAACAACTCTACAATACACCAAGTACGTGTCTAGAGCATTCTCAATATTCCCTTTAACTTTTCTGCAACTTTACTCCACTTGTTTCCCTGGCTCCGCCACAGCAGAGCGAGGGAGGGAGGCCAGAAAAGAAAGGAAGAAATTAGGAAACTATTTTTCCTAGAATTCCACATTTTATTTTGCGGACAGGCTATACTTCACAGGACAAAGAGGAAAAGGAGGACATTACAAAGTCCTTCCCCAATTTAAAACAAAACACCACACTGGAATACCCCAAACTACTAAGGAAAAGCGTCATTGCATGCTAGTAGAAACAACTCCACTGATCTTGAATGGAATTTCAAGATAAATCTTACATCATTCAGTCACCAAGACCAGGATTTTTACCTTGTGTGCCCAAATCAAGTCAGAGATACTTTTCATTTTTACACTCTCTAAGCAAGTCTCTGAAGAATTTCTATTATGAACACCTAGGTGAAGTTTTCACTGCTGAAAGGCATCGTTGGCAAAAGTATGCATCTTTCAGATTATAAGGCTCAACCCAGTCTAAAACTTCTGACTTCAGAAAACAGACAAAAGCAGCATCAGTTAAACTGATGGAACTTCCCTCTTTGACAGAAAATGAGAAAAAAAAAGAAATTGCTCTCTTGGCTGAATGCACACGAGGTACGCCACAAACAAATTATCCTTGAATTTCAAGTCTTCCATTGGCAATACTGTAAAGTTCAGAGAAATTAACAAAGTGTAAGTATCCAAAAAGGTATTGGAAACTGAGAAAATGCATTTTTAGGTGACTTGGCACTTGTACAGTGTCTTGCCCAGAAACATCTTCAAATGACTGGTCAAAGATATGCAGTCAGTCCAGATGTACATTTTTTGCACAAACTTCACTTTAGAAGCCCCAAAAGCACACACAAACTCTGCCTGTCCGTCACCCTGTCTACAAAGGGCAAAGATCAATTACACTTTCTCATCCCTCAAACTTCTGTCCACCACTTTGGTTCAAGATTAAGCTTCTCCAGACTAATCCAGACTACAACCATCTTCCATTCAGAGTCAATCACCTTCTTCTCCCTCAACTTTTTATTCTCTTGCCTTCTTTGGAACTCTTCCAGAGCTAAGAATCATCACCCTTTTAAAAAAATCCGGAGGCCCTTTTACTGATTTTGCAGATAAATAATTTCTTCACCTATCCCCAAATTTAAAGGTGCATATGGTTATTTAGATGCTAATCTGCTTCAGATTCTATGAGAAAACCAGCATAACACAGAGCTGTCACAGGTGTAACCAGAGAAGCAGGTTCAGCTCGGTTTTGCCAACTGCCCAGCCTCAGAGTATTTGAGGAGACATTTCAAAGACTCACTAAAGATCAAGCACTATCATCACTGCAAGCATTTTCTCAACTCCTTCAGTAAAGAAAGCATTAAAATTGTAAGATGCTGTAACCTAATTTATCTAGGCACCTTTAAACCTGTCTGCAAGACGTAATTATTACAAGTAATTAAAAAAAACATTAGATTCCAAATTCACAGAATTTTTCATAAGTTCTCTATTTAGGTTTTAGAAACAGCAGATCTGTATTGCTTGTGTATGCATCCTGAACTAAGCATGGGAGTTCTGTTTGCTCTTGTATTCAGTTTGACCAGAAGACTTTTTTTAGCTTTGTTTCAAGACTTGCATTCTGTTATATGTAAAAACAGCCTGAATTTCGAGATTGAAGGCAAAATACCAGCAAGCTAAACATCATTTGCCGACTGTAAAGTTCACACAGGGAAAACAATCAGGCTCCTGAATGACCCAAGAATATACACTGCCAGGTGCTCAAATAAAACCATTTCAGCAGAAAAGGAGTTGATATAAAAAATGGGCAATACACACATACAGAAACAAGCGTAAAGGACAAGTACGACAGCCGGGAGTACAACAATCAGTCACAGTGCATCACCAAGCTAGCCAGTACCAAACCTCAAATACAGTATTTGAACAGAGTGCAATAGGTCTGGGATTGTCCCAACAACAGCATATTATGACAGGTGCCATTGACTGCATTTGTAAAGGCCAGGTGAGAATATTGCAGTCAACAAAATTCAAAAAACCAAACCCAGAGTATCCTGCCACTTTAATAATGCATTCTACACATGCAGCTCTTTCTGACATTTCTTCTAAGATCACAATTAACTGCTTGATACACCATTCCATTTTGAATACAAACTACTACTGATTAAACACAGATTTTTTCGTTCCACTATAAACCATATATGCAAAAATTTGTTCTTCTGGACTATCTCAGTTCATCTTAATAAGAAGTTACAAAAAAAATCAAAATGTTGCAAAGGTTAAAAAAACATTAACTACTTGCTTTGTAAGCAAAGCCAATTCCCATAGTGTAGGTGAAAATGAGATTAGCTTAACCCTGTCCCTTTTCAAAATAATCACATTATTTGTCTTTTTACATATATTGAGCAAACTAAACATTGAGCATGCCCTGATAGCAAAGGAGGCTAACAGGAGCTGCATCAGCAGAAACACGGTCAACAGCATAAAGCAAAACTATTATTCCACTTTGCTCGGCACTTCTAATAAGGCATCTGAAATACTGCACTCAGTTTTGGGTCCCCCAGGACAACACGGATGTTTATGACCTGGAACAGGTTCTGTAGAGGGCCATCAAGATGGTGAGAGGGCTGAAAGGCTTGTCAATTAAAGAGAGAAATGACGGCACAGGGTTTGTTTTAGCTTTGAGAAAAAAAGTTCAGTAGAACCTAAAAGCAGCTTTCCAGTACCTATAACAAGTTACTCAGAAGACAAAGCCATGTGCGTGTTGCAAAGAAAGATATGAGAAACTGCAAATAAATTGAAACAGAGATTTCAATCAGAAACACAGAAAAGTTTGCACTTCTCATATAGTCAAGCATTGGATCAGATCGGACAGAAAGGTTTGCAGTTCCCATCCTTGGAGGTTTTCAAGGCTCAGCTGGTTGAAATACTTTGCAATCTGACTCACCTCACAGGAGAGCCTGAATTATTTTATGATTCCAAGATATTCAGCAAGTTTCATATCTACCTTGCCTTGGTGTTAATTAAGCTGACACGTCTGTAACTTCAGCTATTTTCTTTACTTTCTCCTTTGTTTTCTTTTTATTAATGAAATCGGTAAAAGGCCTTAGAAGACAGTGAACCAGACAGTGTCTCTAGTTACCAGACAATACACACACGGGCATCTGCAGATAAATGGGGAACCCACACATCACACCAAAGTACTTCAGCCACCATTACTCACTAAAGACAGATCCGTTAGCCCAACTGTAAGACACTCCAAAGAAAGTTCCTCCTCCTAAGAGAAAAAACTTATTTTGAGATAGTGTTCACTGAAGTTTTTTCCCAACAATTAAAATGAATTTATCCTCGCTACTTTTAAATCTGAGAAGTTAGGAATTGTTTGTTACTTAGCTCGAATTAAAACGATCACAATATTAAAACACATTCTACAGATCTTAAAAAAATAAATACAGCATGTCACAAGACAACTGTTTCCTTAGCAAAACACTACTCGGGCCAAAGGAGATTTCTCCCCATGATTCAAGTTTCACACGGTATTTCTCAAATGGAAACTGTCCCACCTACAGGTGGCACTGCAGATCACAGCAAACAGCTCCAAGGACTGCTCCCGCCTGTACACAATCGCACCGTTTGCTTTAGGTTTGTCAGCTGCTTTGCCAATGCACACATAAAACTCGATAGTTAATACAGATAAGAAAAAGGTATGCATTTCTCACCCTTTTCAAACTGAATCTATTTCTGGCTAGCCCTGAAAGGATGAACACACTTCTCCTTATCACTGCCTTCAACCTCTTTTTGACATCTTTTAATCTTCAGTAAAAAAAGATGATGAAGCCAAAAAAAGAAAGAAAATACAAAGACATAGAAAGCGTGGAAAATAAAACAAATAGCTGTAAACAGGAAAACTGCAATCTGTAGCTCTAACTTTCTCTTATACAATATCCATGGGGTTTAAAAACTCCAGTCTTCCAATACAGAAGTAAGAAGGAAAAATCAGAACTAGGCTATGTCCCATTAAATGTCCTCAGGCAACCTTAGCTTATACACCACTATTCTATGTATATACACAAGCACGCATTGCTAAAAAGTCAATCCCAAAGTCAGCTGTGTAGAAAGTTCTTGGAATACAATCCTTATTCGCTTTAGGGGAGCATTATATTCCCACTCTCAAGCAGCTCTCACAGACACCATCAAAATGTCAGCTGGAAAAATACTCATTTGCCTAGAGTAACTACAGCTAAAATAAATCATTAAGGTAAAACAAACAGGGTTGAAAGGTATTACTTCCAAGGCTAACAATTTGCAAACAAGAAAAAACTGTCCTATTCTTATTACCTATACTCCTACCAGCTGGCTATGAATAAAATCAGATACTGGAAATTAGAGGGAACTTGAGTTTAGTGTAAGTTTCAGCAAGCAAAATAGATCCTTAGACTGAACATATTCTGTACTAGAATCGTTATGTCCATGGGATTGATTAAAAGTAAACTTAAAAATCTAATTACCTAAAAAAGCGTATCATTAAAACCAAAATTAAGTTGCACAGGATAAAAACATTAACTTTCATTTACTAAACATAGCAAGTATGTGGAATATAAACTGCCAGTACACAGGAAATACTCATAGTTTTTATTAAATTTTAAAATATTGAGGGAAAGGTAATGCCTTACAGGTATATGAATTAAAAAAAGTCACTGGCGAAGAAAGAATTAAGGCTGATAATACATACAAGACTATTTTTACTGTAACAATTTTCATATATATTTGAAAGCTAAAACTAAGACATTCAGATATACTAGAAAAAACAAATCAACACTTGACTACCACTTTTCAAAACTGTCCACTTTTACAACAGTATTGTGGAAGCAGTATTCTAACTAGTGAAATACAAGGTAACATCTACTGTAGGCGACAAGACTGAGAAAAGTTTGGTTTATTTCAAATAAATTAGTATCAACATCAATATATGCAATTAAGCTTTTAAATACTGGTAGTAAATGTAAGATCTGACTTTCATATACTGAAGGTCAAACAACTGTCTGACTTTCACATGATACTCGAGACAAAAAATCAGAAGGAAAACAGGTGGCTTTGTCATAAATGTTCAAATCTGGGTCACTTGGGAAAATAACAAAGTAATCTACACTATTCTGTTCTGTTAGGTAGCGCTATACACCATGATCACCAGATCGTACTGGAGAAACAGCTACATTATCTAGCAAACAGCTGAGCCGAGAACATACACCTATGTCTAAGGTGACTCGCCACATTAGGCCATTCTTCCCCTGACCACATTGGTGATCTCACCATGAGAGCGTGCCTGTTGTCCATGACACTGCACCAATGACAAGTCCCTCTATTACTGGCAGTCTCTAGTACGTAAGAATAAAAATTAAAGATGCAACTTCATAATTAAAATACACTTTCACATGCATATTTACGTAAAATTTAGGAAGATACAGGGACAACAGTACCCTTTATCTGATAAATTAGTCTTTCTTATAGTAGACTTCCTGGTAGCCAAACAAACTTTTACAGGATAAGCTTTCCATTTTCTAAAGGGGGCTCTGAGAATAATCAAAGCGAGGATCTGACAGTATGCACTATTCTGCATTTCACATTTCACCAGGTTTCCCCTACAAGGGAAGCACAAGATACGTGCAACAGGTGAAATGTCCTACACAAATCTCATGGCAGCAGCTATTTGCTTCATAATCCCAGCTGCTGGAATTGGGATTATCATTAAAAACAATAAAATGGTTTGGTAGGGACATAAATCCTCAAGTCCATTATGCTGTTTCAAATTGTATTGCGGGGGGGAGAGGGAAAGAGGGAATCAAACACTGAAGCCATTTTAAGTCAGTTACACTGCCTTTACAGATTTTCAATAAGGGAGACTGTCCATGTACAGCTATACCAGTGTTTAGAAAAATATTTTAACACATTTTTGCTAAACCTATTACTATAGTTTGTCTAACACATTCTATAGGCACAAAATACTATATTCCATTTTTACATTTGAATACAAACACAGGAAAATTCTATTTCCCAATTAAGTGTTTAATTCTTTTAAGCAGCATCAAATCTTTCCATCGGTCTTCCTTTCTTTTCAAGCTTTAGCTCTTCCTGGTCAAATCTCTTCTAAGCACTTATTTTTCTACTTCCTTTGTGCACCACAGTACCTTAAATTTAACAATATCTCTAGCAAAGCTTTACAGAGACCAAGACCAAGTAGAACAAAACAGTTTTACACCACGCTCTTTTCATATATTAACGTGATACAGTTGACCCACCTCGAGATTCAAAAATTACCAGATCTTTTACCAGAAACCGCTTCTTGACTATTTGACTTCTGTGGCTGCTGCTGAAGTACAACCAAAGTGTAGGGCACTGTACTTGGTCATGCTGAACTACAGCCTGCCCATTCATTACTTCAGCTGCTCAAGGCTGCATTCTAGTCTTAGCTTCTGAAGCAGCAGCACACTGTTCCCTGCCCCATCCATGATTCAATTCATAACTTGGAATATTTTTACTAATAACTCAAACTAGGATGCATTTTTTAGAAACTGTAACTGATACGTTCCCTCAAAAGACAGCCTGCTAAACCATGCCAAAACTTTTACTGAAGTCAGAATTTATCATATTTACTGTTTCTTCCTACAACAAGAACTATTACCACATTAGAAAGAAACTAAGTTTGACAAAACTGTTAACAAAAACTATGATGGCTTCTTTATCACTTTCAAGGAGCTATAAAAAGACTGTAGAATCATTCCCTGTACCTGTTAAATCTGGATATTCCTTTTCTGCCTCACTCTCACATATACACAGCTTCTTACAAGACAGTGTTTGCCCATCTACAATTGTCCTGAACTTCACCCATCTTCCCCAAGGACAACGGTACTGACTCTTAAATTGACTCATTAAGCTCTCTGCACACAGAAGCATGAAATGCATTACAACCAGCTTATTTCAAAACACTCCAGTAGACAAAATAAACTTTGCCTATCCTTGCCTACCCTACTGTCTACAGTCCATTTCACTCCTGCTTTTAAGAGACTTCATTTCCACCATACCTTCAGAAACAGAAGTTCCATGGCTCTAAGCCTAAGACTTAGATGATGGCATACAAGTAAAGACCACAATGGTGTTTCCCATGCCATTTCTCTAACACACTAGCATTGCTCTGTTTTCTCCAAAGATAACAATTCTTAGGGAAATTGTTCATTAAGGTCGTTATGATGACAGCGGCCTTCTCTATGCAGTTTCAGGCAATTAAGTTTGCTAAGATATAGATCTTCCAGTGTATAATCAAGACTAAATTCAAAGAAAAATAATCCATTCCTACACTGCAAGTTCAACTAGACTTTTAATCCTTCAGTGCTCAATTACCTCCAAAGCTGAAAAATATGGTAGGTTTACCTAGGCTGCTCTGTCTTTTCCTGTTAAGAGATTTAAATGACTGTTCTTAGCAATACATTAACCTTGTCCCTGACTAGGTAAAAAATAAGTTGTTCTTTTATCTACTAGGCATTTTCTATTTTCTGAGAGAACACAACACAACTCTTGGATTTCCTCTACAGTTTCCTTTAAAGCATTTGACACATTTCATACTAGCTTTAATATGACAAATTTCAGGAAAGCTACAAGCACAAGCACTTTTTAACTGCACAAACTCACTAGCACTCATCACAAGATTGCTCACGTTCTGCAGCTAAGTAGACTTTCTTATGCAATTCAAAGCCTCTGATAGCATTCACTCAGTAGGGCAACCTAACCACTTTATCTATCTTGCTGGGTAGCTCAAGCCCCAAGCTTCCCTACAGGCTGCAGAACTAGTCCTTTGGCTGGTCTCCCCCACAGCTCTTCCTGAGCTCCATTACCATCTCCTGAAAACATGTCATCACAGCATGCTGCCTTCAGTTATACCAAGAAGCTCACACGCCTTTTCCAATGCAGTCAGTATTGAGAATACACTTGAAGTTAACCTCTTCAGATACAAATCAAGCCACATTATAACTTTAACTGGGGCAGGGAGACCTTGATTTAATGAAAACATACATCCCTATGCAGTTCCCTGCTTAGTTTTCTCAACACTCACTAGTGACAACAACTGGATTCACACAGTTTTCCAAAAATTGTCCCTCTACAACACAGCAGTACAAGTAGCAGAGAATTTCTTATAAAAAAACTTTAAAGTTTTCTATCAGAAAGATACAGCTTCAGAATTCCCAAATTATTAATTAGGTAATGACTGAAGAGTTGTCAGCATGGATATGTACAAGCATACTATGTCTGTCAGTGAGGTTCCAGATTAAGAGAACAAATCTAATTTAATGGTCACTTAATGGCACATTAGACAAACAAGTCTATAAATTTTTGACCATGCAAAATGCACACATCTGTTATTAAACATTTCAATAATGAAATCATCTATGACTGTTGATCTTAATAATGTAAGTTTTCCATGGAAATAAATATTTTATAAAATTAAGGAAACGTAGAAAGTGTTGAGCCAACAGTCTCAACAGGACAAATAAAACAGATTTCTATATCATACCTCTACACTTGGACTAAGGCTGCTCGGCAATGTTTCTGATGTCACCGTTGTGCTTGGAAGGCTGGAGAAGTCCCAGGTATTCACAGGCTGTATTGGTTCAGATGGCTGAGAGTTATCAATACATTTCGGATTGTCCAATAAGGTCACTTCATAAAATTCTTGAATATCTAAGGATGTGAAAAAAATCAAGTAGTTAGGCTTTACAGTTACCACAACATTCTGATTTTAGCATCGCCTTCCTCCTGCAAAACAAACTTTACACATAGTACTTCATCTACCTATTACAGATGAAGCTGTATCACTAAGATCACATGAACCTCCCCACAGGATACATGCTTCGTGTCCCCTATCTCAGAGCCTCTGCACCCACATTCACTTTGGGCTTCTGCCACTGACCTCAGCACCATGATCTGTAGCAGGAACAGCAGAAGCATACGGAATAACTGCAGTGGAATAGTGTAAGGGACGGGTGTCTATGATTAAAGTTATGACATGCATAATTTCAGCTCAAGTATCCTTTATTATCTGAAATCTACCTTTCGAGGGCAATATTAGAAGGTATTTTTGTGGTGTATGCTTTAATTAAATGACCACAGAAATATAAGTATACTGGTGAAATCAGCAAGAGAGAAGTTGCATGAAGTTGGGAAAAAAGAGATTAATCGGGATGGGATATCACCTGTTTTTCAGTCTAAGTAACAGAAATAGGATGAAATTTTAACAGTATGAATTACAAGTCACACTTATGAACTAATAAACAGCTTCTTCTATGACTCTGAAGACTTAACTGGAAGCTTCCGGGGAACAAGAACATGGCTGCATTAGCTTTTTAATCAGCATCCTATCCACTAAATGAAGCACAAATAAAATAACACAACCTAAAGAAGCATCAAAGGTGCTTCTGTGGAAGTATAAGCATGTGAAACTTGCTACCACAACTGTAATCATGTCTGTAAACACTCACATTTAAAAAAAAGAATAAATCTGAAAAGGTACAGGCTAAAGAAAGAGCAGACAAATGAAGAAGCTATCTTGTAAAGCTTTTAGTCTCTTCAAAGTAAATTTCTGCCAAGAGTTGTAAACTCATGTTTTTAATTGTAGCAGTTTCATAGAAGACAAACATACAAACATAGCCCAAGAAGTAAATAGGACCCTGCCATGAATAAGGAGGACTCTAATCTGCAGAATCTTGTAGCCTTTCAGCAACTGCCCAGAGTCAGTAAAGGAGGCACAACAAACAACTCCTTTATAGAGCTACAGACCATGCAAATAAGAGAAGTCTTACTGTTGCTGGTGTTTCCAATTTTTTTTTTATGTAGACATTGCTCTTCTGCTCTTTAACAGTTCAGAAAACTGCAATTCTCAAATTCCATTTGTATTTTTTTCTCTGAGCAAGAGTCAAATTCTTATCAACTGCTTACATTAATTTTTAAAGTTATACTTGCTCTTAGCACTGCTGATTGGAAGAAATAGCAGCGAGGGTTGCAGAAGACATTAAGTGACCTAGATATACAGGAGCAGAGCAGCCTAAGAGATACAAATTGCCTTTAAATCTATCTTTCACATTAGCTCCCTCAGTTGCAAATTTGTCTTGTAGCTGCATTAACATTAATAAATCAATCAAGCACGCTGAGTAAAGATTTCCACCCACCCTCCAATAGAGAGTACTTTGTATACTAAAATAGGCAGTGGTTTAAGTTGATTCTATAGCTGCAATCCACAGCAACCAAGCCAGGAAGATTACTACATTATTTATGGGAAGGGGTTATTTGTGCAACTGTTTTGCAACAGAAATCTAGGGCAGTGATTCTCAATTGTGCTACTATTCTTTTAAGTCCCTGCCAGTGGAGGTAGCCCGTTATTCATACTGCAGAATGATTTGTTTCAAAAAGCACATTATTTCCCATGTCTTTGCCCCTTCTCTAGAAGGGAGTTACTATTGAAAGATTCCAGAAATACACACGCCACTTAATTCAGGGATTAGTTTCTATTTATTCTAAAGTTGCTCCAAATCTGCAAAATAGTTTCTAGGAACTTGGTGTCTAGATGATATCTGCCTTTTAAAATAAATAAATAAATATTTATTTACCATTCAGAACACAAGCATTAAGTACTCACAAATATAAGCAAGCAGTCTATGCACCCTAATTGTACTGGGTGCACCAGGAATGAGTGTTGGACATTTTTTAAAGCCAGAAATTCAGGCCATTCTAAATTGAACCTAAAAAAAATTCTTCTTATGGTCTACTGACACAAATCAGTTCACAAAAATATTTCACCATATAAACACACTTAAATATCTACTGAATTCATATTCATCTGCGGATGTCTCATGAAACATCCTAATGTTTTCCTAATTCTAACAAAGCAGGCAATGAAAATATTTTTTTTCTTAGTTACAGTTACTGTTAAATTCCCTCTTCAAGCTAGACGTGCTTTTTCCACATCCTAGCCCTTTCTTCCCATATTAATTCCAAGATAGATTATATCTCAAACTAAGTTATAGAAAACTAAGTTATAGAAAAATAATTCAAATCAGGTATCACACAACAGTAAAAGGAAACGCAGATGGGGAACATTTCTAACTAGAGGCAGAAAGTTAAAACAACAGCTGACTGACAAAAAATAGGAGCACAAAGTTTCCATTTTGTAAAAAAAATGTGACAAATGATAGACAACTCAGAAAATCATCCTAGAATTATGTCAGCTCACAAGTAAAATCACGTTACACAGCCAAATCAGCAATATGTTTGACGGCAACAAGAATAAAATTCTATACAAAGCAAGTGACAGACCACCAGTTCTGAAAAGGAGGACTCTTTAAGACATGAAAAAGAAATTTTTCTTAACTTATTAGCAATATCAAAAGTTAAGCAGTGATGACAAACACGATATTTTTTTTTCAATGTTCATTATAGGAGAAGCTGACCAACTACAAGCAGTTTGCTGGTGTATTATCTTTTCCCCTTCTCATTTTCTCCAGTCATTTTAGTTTTGTTCTTTGAACAGGTTCATTCACCAGTAATGTGATACACTGGAAGCTAAAACTGCTCTCCCTTAAAGCAAATAAGAAAGAGTTCTCTACCCAACATAAACTGAAACCCAAATCGACTTCACAAGGGGCTTCCAGGTTCACTAAAAACCAAAATAGTAATTAAAAGAACAGCAGAACTGCAGACGCAAATAAATTCTTACAATGTCTCCTAAACGAACTCTATCTGATGGCACTCCAAGAGCCTACATCAATTCTGTCTAGAGGATCTGTCTCGGAGGACAAAGATTCCAACCAGCAACATGACACCATTCCTTCAGATAGATTTCTTCTCTGCTCTTTAGAAATCAGACATAAGGCCTCTGCTTGCCATTTCTACTGATATGTGGAGCGTCAGATGCTTTTTTGCTGTATACCCAGAGAGTACACTGTAATCAGTTAACTCAAGACCAATGCACATTCTAAAAATCTCATTATCCAGTCAAGGTCACCCCATGTACCTTTCCTGCAGAAAGGAAAATGTAGTTTTAGTATAGACAGCTAGTAAAGTAAAGCTGAGCAGAATTATTATCAGCATTTGCTTACCCGTGAATCTGTGTGCAAGCCAAAGATGGGATACTGCATGTGCTTAGGTGTGACCCCATAAACAAAATGTTGACATTGCATTTAACAGGCCACAGGCCTCATGTTATGTTAATAACCAGGCCTCTGGACTTGTCTTGGCCTACCTGGAGCTCTGTTTTAGCGTGTCCAAATCTAACAGCAATCACCTAAATACAAGGTGACTTACCTAATTCGTACAGCTTTTACCCAGCTTCAGACAATTGTGTGATGTAACAGCTATTAGGTTTACATACATTTATATGTAATATATATGGAACACATATAGCATTTATATGCAAATGTATGTATTTAAATATTATTCATGTATAAGCTGTGTGTATTTTCATATATGCATACTTACAAAAATGTGTGTTGCATCACACAATTGTCCAAAGCTAAGTAACAGCCATACATAAGTACATGCACACAGAGAATACAAATAAGTGTGTGTATGTGTGTATTTCTGCAACTAATACATATCAGTAACGAGTAGTTATTCCGTATGGAACAAAACTACCTATGTCCCCAGAACAAAAAGCAGCATAGAAGGCCACAAACATAGAAGGATTGCAGAGGCCTTAAAAAGAAAGACACAGGATAATACCAGAGGCCTCAAGGCAGTTCACCAACAGCTGATTACTGCTCAAAGGAAACTAGACTTGAGAACTGGGCAACAGTTTGGGAGATAAGAGAACAAAGAACAAGTATCCAGCACACATAAAACATAGGGTATACACAAGAAATTCAAATTGAACATGGAACAGCAAAGTAATGAAGAAAGAACAAAGCACAGAGTATGTTAGCAAACAATAACTTCAAGAAGACACAGCAGTGAGGAGGAAGAACCCACCGACACCATGCATCTCCATGGGAAGGATTGCCTGTACCAGTCTCCCATTCCCCATTCTTCCCTGCTCATATTTTAATGTGTTTTGGCTTTCTAACAAGTATTAAGCAACCCACTGCAATTTTTTACGTGATGTTCTTCAGGTTTCTGATATTGGATCTTTACTGTTATGCCACAGAATCATTAAAATTTCATCAGCATTTACTACTGATTAGAGAATTTTTTTACAGTTAAAAGCAGGGGGTTTATCATCACAGCAACCTACTATTTTTAGGCTTTGTATTTTTATGTTTTACGTATCTTGACCATTTGTGGTTTATAGCTGTTTTTTCTTAAATAAATGCCAGGAAATTCCACGCAATCTTCACATTTCATGGACTAAAACACTGACACATTTGCTACAATAGACTGCACTGGACACTGTGCATGTAAAAGTGACCTGTTGTCCATACACTGTACACTACATAAAATTGTAAATTGCTACCACAAAATACAAGAAGTTACCACATTTGTACATGCTGTATTAATTGTATCCTCATTTGAAAACTTTTACTTTCAATCTATTTAACACCTTTGTGCATGAGCAAGAGTTAATGTAGCAAGTTCACGTTTGTTCTCTATTTGCTGGGGTTTTTTTTATAAGCTCTAAATTCAAATTTTGCATTCTAAAATGCAAAGGGGAACAGTCATCTCCCTTAACCTGCTGGCAATACTTTCTCTAATGCAGTCCAGGATACTGTTCGCTGCCTTTGTCACAAGGGCACATTGCTTCCTTGTGTTCAACCTGATGTCCACCAGGACTCCCAGACCCTTTTCTGTGAAGCTGCGTCCCAGCACGTGGTATTGCACCTCCCCAGGGGCTGGAATTTGCACTTCTCCTTGTGGAACTCCATGAGGTTCCTGCCAGTCCATTTCTCCAGCCTGTCGAGGTCCCTATGCACAGCAGCATGATCAAGATTTATGTGCTCCAGCTATATAGTTAATTCTGCACAGACATTGATGAGGTACTGCTTTCTGGTAGGTGTTCAACACGAAAACAAGCCAACTGCAGCCCACCTCAAAGTCAGCAAGTCAGAAAACCACTACACCACTACACCACATCTGCATCAACATACAGACTTTACAGTGTTTCAATACTAGCTTTGCTCAGGAGCACCTTTCAGTGCAACCATGCTCCCTCAGGCTTGCAAGCAATCAAGGAGCTTATGAATTCTTTTAGGAATTGACCTATTTCAGTTCAGAATTTCACTTTAAGTGTCATGCATGTGAGCAATTCCTTTGTTCTCTCACTGGTCTGCTTCTTCAGACATCCACTCATCCAAATATGGCACATGCAAATGTCTGGTTTTTAGTAAAGATGGGTAACTTCATAAACTAGCAGGTCTGTTGAGAATCTGACTATATCTACATTGTTCAGGAAGAGGTATCAAACCATTACGAATTACGTACCTCTCTAATTCTAGGGGAGGGTGGAGGGGATGGGAAAGACATCCTTTTTTCTTAGGGATTCCTGCCAAAGCACCTGAAGCACTGAAAACTTAAGCCTTAAAACTACTAGAAACGAAAATGAAGGTCAACATGTTACTTCAGTTCATGACAATTTGAGATGTATGGCATCTGCCAAATTCTTTACAGCCTTATACAATGAACGTAAAGACAAAATGTAGAGTCATGTCAGAACAGGCAGAAGAGTCTGCTAATGCTACAGACTTTCATTCCTTCATTGTGAAGCAACTCCTACTAATTTTAAGATTCAATTCTGCATGCTTACTTCACCTGCTATATCAAGCTAAGAATATCCGTTTAACACAAGTAAACCAGGACTTCAAAAATACACAATTAGTGATCAACAAGAAAACACAAATACAAAAATAGCTTCATATGCACTTACCAAGTCAATGACCAGAGTCAGCCAAGTATTCTCTTCGTGTATTCAGTCATTGCTTGTGTTGTGTCATGGTGTGCACGTCCAGTCAAAAATAAATGTTTCCATTCATACTATGTAAAGTGAAAACCAGCCTCATCACAATCCACGTAAAGTGCCTTTCAGGGCTGGTTGGTTGGGTTGGGTTTTTTTCCCCTCTTTAAAAAGCTAAACCAGCTACTACTGGGCATAGTCAAGACTGCTGGAAAACAAAAGTTGCAAGCTGCAGCACAGCTGTCTCACCACACGTTCTGTTCTACAAGATCCTTTGCTACAAGCTCCAGCATCCAAGTACTCATCCTTAGCCCTTCTACTTGTTTCATTAACTGCTGTCCTATCCTTTAAACTTCTCTTCTGCACACTTCTTTGCTTAACTCAAATTCCAGGAGATGCTATTTTCCACTTTTAACACAAATAAGCCTTTATTTGTGCTCAACTGAAACCACCCTCATCTAACCTCAGATGCAGTCATTTG
The DNA here is from genome assembly GCA_033558185.1 of Dromococcyx pavoninus. Taxonomy (NCBI): domain Eukaryota; kingdom Metazoa; phylum Chordata; class Aves; order Cuculiformes; family Neomorphidae; genus Dromococcyx; species Dromococcyx pavoninus. The sequence goes on along the minus strand of JAUMJL010000094.1, from coordinate 125,746 downwards.
CTTTTATTCCTATAGTTGCTTTCTACAGCCAGACATGTTCAACTCCTTGCCAGTCTATCCACTTAAACTTTCCAAACTGTTCATTCATATTTTCCTCTTTGCTTACTAATCACTCCTTCACCATAGCTTCACGTTGCCTCTTTCCATTTTTCCTACAGAAACCCACAAGGTCTTCTGCTCAGAACTAAGGTAAGAAAATCTTTAGCTTTTCAAAGTTGTCATCACACAGCCAAACCTGGCATAACAATATGCTTCTGTTCAAACTCTTTTCCATTTAATACCACCTCATGCACACTTAGTCACCAAACTAAGCCTAAAAAAAAGAAAAGCACCACAAAACTCCCAAAAAAAACAAACCATACCAAAACTAAAACTGAACTCCCAGCTGTCCAGTCTCTCCAAATATCTCAACCCCAGTTGTAAATCAGCAGCCAATATAACAATGTACTTTTTTTCTTAAAAGGATGTATCTACTACTGTCTTCAGCAGCAATGACAATCTGTTAGGGACAAAGGAAGTGTTACTATTAAGTCTTATTTGTAGGTTGTGCCCTAAATAATGTCAGTAAAGGACTAAGGGATTTTCTCTCCAGACAAATATGTTCAAAAAAATCAAACTATTTTGGGCATGAGTTCACTCAACACTCCAAGATGAACTTCCCTACAGGTGCACAGATCTGTTTAAAGGAGACAGCACAAGCACCAACAGTAAGCTCACAGACTCCAAGGCAATTATCTGACACTGGTGTCAACCTAAGGCTGACTGGCACCACATGCTATCATCTCCACCAACAGCAACGCTTGTACATTTCCTGGAGCCAAATTCTAACACAAGCTTCCGAAAATTAGATTTAAATTTGCAATGCTTTTACAATTTGTCCACAAGTTTTCCTTACTGCACATCTGTCCTAGGCTGACCTTTTAATTTCAAGCCAAAATAACTCAGCTTTTTTGAGGACATGGCTGGGAAGATATTCGCACATGACAAGATCCCTATAAAAGCTTTACCAAAGAGCTCTAAAGCCTCCCTTAATTTGGAGAAGGAACATGAAGCTAAGGAGGTTATTCTAGTGTTAGCCCTACACCTTCTGCAGTCTCAACATTCTTGCGAATTTGGCCTAGTTATAATTAAGGAAGCCATCTGTGCAAGGAGACTACGAGACAGAAGCTCTAGTTCGCTTTCTTTGAAGAGTCATTCCACCTGCACAAGCACCATCCTTCAAAATACAGGCAACCACATGCACAGGTGGCAGGTGGCATTCCAGCTGCAGAGCTGAAGATGTTCTGCCCTTGCTGCTGGGATCATCCTGGAAGTAGGCCTAAGATTAAGACCAAATAGCCTCTCTCTTCCTTTCCCCCTTCGCCTACACTGTATTCAAGCACTGAAGTGAATGTTGAGGGAGATAAGGAACAAGGCAGGTCCACAGCAGCATGGGAGGATACAGGCATCAGAACTGGAGCACAGAGGTGAAAGAACATAGGAAAGAAAGTGAATCAAGAACAGGACAGAAGAAAAACTTTCTGAGAACCTGGAAACTATACCAATTATTCTCAACTTCAACTTTCTTTTCAACCCTTGGATTAACAGCAGATTTATTGACAAAGTTTTCTTGTCAATAGCCCCTTTTAATGGCAACCCTGGGAAGAGAATAATACCACAACTGACAAATTTTACAGTGCAGCTATTCAACACTGAATACATAGCTAGTAAAATAACCACAAGGACAATCTTTTGCCACAATACTATTTATTTTTGCCACAATACTATTTATCTGCATACCGGCAGCTACTCAACTTACACTAGTCTTACTTGCTATTTTAGGGTACCAAAAGCAGCACCTAATCCTAAAAATTCAATACATTGCACTGTCACACACACAGAGCCTGGAAAACACTTTAAAAAAAGCAAGCACAAAACCACCCCAAAACTTTCCTGTGCTATCAAACTGTATTACATACATACAAAATAATAAGTAGCTCTTTAAAATGGAAGAGCAATGAGATTGTTTCACTCTGTATTAGGTTCCCTGAAGAGGAAAATGAGTTGTTCTTCCAAGAAATGGGACATTCAGAAGCAATGACAAACTACAAGGCAGAAAGCATACTAACAATAACTGAGTTAACACTCTAATCACCTGCACATCAACTAAAATGTTTTACCCTTCCTCTATCTGCATAGACACAACCCTAGGTCAAATCTCTCTGAAACAGACCAATTTTTTCATAAGCTTCAGAAGAAGACCACAGCAAGCATAGCCAGAGTACATCCTTCAGTAACTTGTCCAAAAAGCAGACAAAGACTTCAAAGTTGCAAGTTTTCTATCCACGGATGTTTCAGCCTCAGACACGCGCAGAGTTGTTGCATTACAGAAGCTGCAATCTCTGGAAAAAAATCACTAAGAAAAAGCAGCAAGGGTAAGATTTTCATGTGGGAACAGCCCATTTAGCATCTACAACAATTTCAGTAGTATCCAATACAACAGAAGATCCAATTCTCTCTGAACTCTCCTGTAAAAAAAAAAACCCAGAACAACATTCACTGACTATTTAATGAGATCCGTGACTTACTGTCAAGAAATTTTGGATTCTTAATGTAAATTTTACTCAACCGAGTTTGAAAGAACTTGTACTAGGGCCTCAGTCAAATTCAGAAAATGAGAAGCAGTAAACAAAGTAGCCTACCTCAAGTTAACTGAAGAGCAGTCTTACTCAATGACACATAACCCACAACTACAATTCTCTCTGAGGCCTGAGCTGATTTGAGGTTAACTGTGTCATCATATCACATGCTCTATTATCTAACTGTATCACTGAAATAAAAACTGATACCGAAGTTTTCCCAAGAGCAAGTACTTTTGGTTTCAGTTATGAAAAATTCCCGCTTTAATTGTGTTTGACTTTAATTTAGCCAACAAGTACAGAAAATATTTCCATGCTGTATTATTGAGAGGGAGCTACAAGACCAAGAACATCTACAGAGATGCCACATACAGCTCCAGGAACTGTGGCCATATGCCATCTGGCAGCAACGTGGTTCATCCACTCCAAAGGGCTGTAGCTTTGAGGAGCGCTGACCTAATCCAGTCTACCCCAGTCTAAAATCTAAAGTTGTTTCCCTAATTCAATTCAGAAAGGAAGTGTGGACAGAGCTGAGAATGATGGAGGGTATGTTTTATATTCCTAGAAGTTTCAGCCCTGGTCAGACTGCTGATAAATCTGAACAAAGAGGTCACCTTAATGCAACCATCAATTTTACAAAAATTTCAGATACAGGACTTCTTTCTGTGGCGTGTAAGAATATATTAACAGCATTTTTAATATACTCTGTCCAATTCATAAAGCTCATTAATCCAAACTATGGCTAAAAAAACTTTAAGATTACCAGGGGAAATCCGTTCTTCAGTTCAGTAAGGATTACTGAAACCACTACATTTTTGTCTCCAAAATTTCTCACACTAGATATTTAGTGATAGGAATAGGTGGTTGATAGTGATTGGACTTTATGCTCTTAGAGGTCTTTCCAACCTTAACGATTCTACGATTCTATGAATTACCAGTACATAAGCACAAATCTCAAGACAGATCTTCATGCTAAAGGACTTCAAGTGAAATAAACAAGACTTGCTTACACATATGAAATTCAACACATTCAACCTCCCCTAGTCAAATTTGTCATTTTATACCAAAAAGTCTTTATATGCCGAGCTATAAAATATTATATTAAATTAAAAAAACCACCTAAGATGGAAAAGGCAAGAAAGTAGGCAAGAAAGGCAACACAGACAATTCCATTGCCAGGGCACGTAGGGATTCTTCTACAATTTCCTTTTTGTGACACCTGTGCAAATGGAGTTACTACCAGGAAGAGGAATATTTTTTTTAATAGTAAACTACTTCATGTTTCTAGCTATAAATAGTAATATTTTTAATACGATTAACTGCAGCACACAACCTATTGAAAACAGACATAATTACACAAAAAGTTTCTGTGTATAAACCGAAGTCTGCTTCACATGTTTTTCCCTCAGAAGTGTTAGACATGCATACAAGCATTCCTCCTCTCAGATTTTCAAAAAGATAAACATATCTTATATCTGTACCTTTACAGGAACCTGTACCTCCTCAAGAAGGTAAAAAAGTGCCTAAACTAGAAGTGGAATTTACCTGCAGAATCATTACCTCACTATTTGAAGACAAATGCCAAATTCTTTATCAGGGTGAAATTAAGTCTATCCCATGTCTCCATATGTGGTCTCTTAATAAACTGACTCACCTTACCGATTATAAGAATATCGATAACAAGCTATTTTAACTATAAACAAGAAATGACAAGCTCAAAAAGATACCACACAATTCTCAGATTGTACAGTAGAAAACTTACTTAACACTGACACTATTCTCAAGCTGATTTTAATTACAGGCCATTGGTATTCACTTAATTAAAGTGCTAGACATCATTACACTTGGCTAGTTGAAAAAAACGGCAATAAGAAATACTAAATTACAGAAGACACAGAAAACAAAAAAATGGGGTTTTCACAGTGTTTTAAGGAGATCTCAATTTTGTTACTAATTTGAAGCTATTACAGTTATTTCACTTAAAACATAAGACTGTTGTGATAACGTCAATTTCATAATGTTGGTTGTTCCCACTGACCAGCTACTGTTCTAATTCCAATAATTTAAAGCCATAATTGTACATTTTAAAACCAGGTCAAGTTTGTAGATGGCTGAACTAAAGTTTTATTGATAGAATTAAAAGGAGAGAACAACATTAAAAAAGGCTCAAATGAGAAAATATAATTTATTCTTCAGCATCCAACAGAAATTCACTCAAAAAAACACCCCTTTAATTCCTTCACATGTATCTAAATATATAAAATATTGATATATTTTCAGGAATACTTAATTTCTCCCATAATAAACCTAAAGATACATTTCTGTGCAGAAAGTAATGTCTATTTTTTTACTTGAAAGAACAGCATTTGATTGCCAAGTTACCAATTATACTAAAAAAGATACATGAAGTTGACAGCAGATCCTGAATACAGCCTTCGCAAACATTCTCACCTATCATGGACATGCAGGTCTTGGAGAGTGCAGTAAGCAGCAACTTGACAGAAAAAGCAGAAAATAAATAGATGAAGGAGTTTTTTTTCTTTTTTTTAATATTATAAAAAAAACCAACAGAAACTACAAGCAGTGCACTTTCTGAGATAAGTACCTATATGTGAAATAACTTGGTAGCTGAGCTTAATGCTTTCTGTCAGAACAGCACTGGTTGTTTAAGTTGGTCACAACTTGCACACTTAAAAATCAGCCATGAAGTAACGGGAAATGCATATCCCAGGTAAGCTAAAGGTATAGCACAACTAAATACTCCATCCAGCCTGCTCCCAAATCTTCATGGAAATAGCAAAAAGCATAAGCAGGAGAAAAGTCAAGGTCTTCCCAGTAACTGCAGCCATCCTTTAGAAAGCATCTTTTAAGGGAGTCCACCACTCTTCACTCCCATTGTGCATTAATCACACCATAAAAAGATGTTTCCAAGAAAACAATAGCCAGGAGCAGCCTACTACAAACTTCTCCCATGCAGGTTAAAGGATGCAGCAATTCAGTTGACAGCACAAATTACTTGCAAAGTACCAGCCTTCCATGTTATCACTGTTCAGACAAATTGTCTGAGAACATACGCATACACTCCATAATAAACAATCATGCAGTGAACGAGTAAATGCAAAGTTAATGCAACACATCCAAGAAGCATGACACCTATCGTGCGTGCACGGATGAATGGAACCTGACAGAAACTAGGGTCATATGTTTGCAACGTACAACTTCTTGCAAGTCCAGAAAACAGGTCATGTAACCACCCAGGCAACAACACATTCCTGTTTTCTGCTCTCTCAGAATGAAGCCAGCAGACATGAAGTTGCCTGCTGTTTAAAGTTTGCTTATAGTGGGTTTAGGTGTATAGTTATTAAAACAATGAAGATCCACACGTGGATATGAGAAGAAATTATGCCTTGTGGCTCAGAATATCAAAGGCTAATAGATTGGTACCTTACTCAATGAAGGAGAGAAAAACAGAGCACTGCATGGGTATTCGAGACAGTTTAAAACAAAAAAAGCACACACTTACACACACTCAGAACAAGAAAAATGGTAATCAACACCGAAATTTGCCAAGTTAAAGTGAAAAGTAGAACTGCAGTACATTAAGCTTCTGATATAAGACTTCAACATTCTGATCCCCCAATGAGTGAATCCTGTTCATACATGCCCCACAAAGATTATGTCTAGCTTTCATCCTGGAGCTGGTTATCATCAACTGAGTATTGAAGAAAATGCAGAGTTCCTGTAAGTAAAAGACTTCTGTAACTGACCTATTTTCACAGCTTCCTGTCATGAATTTACACGATAAAAAAAAAGCAAGATTACTATCTTCTGAAAACCCACATAAGGTGAAACAAATGCTCCAGAAGAAAACACTTCACATGCAGCAACGCATGTTTATGTTTTGCCTGTCCTTGTGTTTCCATCACAATACAGATCCCAAGAAGCTGCGGTACAATGAAGTAAGATGCACACCTGTATGATGCAAACCATACAGTAAGCTAAACAACAAATTCAGCTCCAATGTTTGTCGTTAGCACAATTCAGATGAAGGTTAAAAGACAAGGATGCAAAACTTCACAAATTTTACTCTTGAAGGCAAACTAACAAAACCCTTTGTCATAGAAGACAGTGACAAGCAATCAGGAGAAACCACATCTCTCTGTTTCCCTGCATAAGTTCCCAAATAAAGTCAGGATTCTGCAAGTCGTATTTACACTCAGGTTTTTTGCCAAACAGATATGCAAAAAAGTCAAAATTACATGCAAGTAGTTCAACAAGACTTACAGGACTATTTTAAGTGAAGCACTACAAATGCTCCAACCTAAGAGCAAGTAGTGGTTTCACTTCACTTTAAAACACACCAAAGGAGAAAAGACCATTGCAGTATTTCTGGTTTCTTTCCGTTTACTTTAACTTTGGACTTCAGATATACACTTTGTGATGGTTTTAAAGATTCTTCAGCAGGAACATTTCCCTGAATCCTGGTTCAGCTTAAAACCATTTCAGCTCATTCATTCACCTTTTATACATGGACTCACACAAATTAGAAAAAAAGTCCTTCGAAATTGTTCAGGTGAATGAAAGTATGTGAAAAAACGCTACATTAAGTCATCTACAATAACACGTCACAGACAGTTTTAAGCCATTTGGGCCAACCAAAAGCCTCAAACAAAGTAAGGATGTGAAACAAGCAAACTGTTGATCTACAACAGCACGTGCATTACCATGCAAAACAAAAACACAACAGCAACAAGCACATGGTTTCTAACTGAGAAGCCAAACACCCTTTCTTCTTAACGCTGTGACTGTCAGCCAGAGCAAGAACCGACCGGCCTGAGCACAGGAAGAGAGAGAAGCTAGCTCTTACCTATCAACGCCTGGAACAGGTTGCTTTGGAAGATGCTGATGACCCGCTCTATGGAGTTCCGCAGCTGCCGGTCCTCTGCCTGGCTCAGCTTGGAGCGGTATTCCTCCAGGAGGCGCAGGGCGCGCTGCGTGTCTGCAAGTGAGACCGGACACACGGCTGACCGCGGCTGGCAGGTAGGGGGGACCGGGATACCCGAGGGGGCCGGAAAATACAGGGAAACGGGATACCCGGGGATACCTCGGGGCGGGGGGGGGGGGGGGGGGGGCGGGGGGGGTAGCCCGGCCCGAAAGCGGCTTTGTTCGCCGTGGGCAGAGCGCAGGCGGCACTCGGACCGAGCCCCTCGGTGGGAGCGCCTCCCTCACAGCGCCCGCGGCTCCCGGCAGCAGCCCCTCCTCGCCCATTCTATCCCACCCACCCTGTCCCGCCGCAGCTGTCAGGCGGCGGCTGCGGCACTCACCTTGCTTCCTGACGGGCATGGCTAGGGCCGGGACCCCGCCTCGCAAACTTAGAGCCGGACAGGCGGGGGGCGGCGCGGCTCCCCCTGCCGGGCCCGGCGGGGCGCGGGGCTCCCCCTGCCGGCCGGGCGCTGAGGGGGCGGCTCCCTCCCGCCCCACCGGCCGCACCGCACTCCCGCCGAGCGAGCGGCTCCGCTCGGGGCGCGCTCCCGCCCGCTGCTGCCAGGGACGGGACGGCACAAGCCGAGCCGGTGCAGGCGCGGGGCGGGCCGAGCCGGTGGTGGGGCGGGCAGGACCGTGGCGCTCGCACCGCCCGCCGCCTCCCGCCCGCTCCGCTCGGAAATTCCAAACTTTCCAGCCAAAATGGCGGCCTGGAGGCTGTGGGGAGCGCGCCCCCCCCGCCACGTGACTGGGCCCGGCGGCCGCCCAATCAGCGAGCTCGGCTGGGCTCGGGGCCGGTACCTCGCGGCGGGGCGGGGGGGAGGAGGAGGCAAGGTGAGCGCTCCCCGCCCGCCTTAAAGGGGCGGTGCGCGGCGGCCCCGCCCCGGCCCGCGCGGGGCTGAGGGGAGGGGACGGGGGGTTAGCACCGCGGGCATGCCCTCGGGGCAGTCCCCACAAAGAGGAAAAGAGGCGACCCCCGGGGCGGCGGGACTCGCTACCCTCCAGGACCGGGACACGCATAGGAGCATAGCGCCTCGGCAATGCCGGTTGTCACATCTCACCGCCGCTTCCCGCGTGCGGCGAGAGGAAAACCGGGCTAAATGACTGCAGACATCGATGGGTCAGAGTGCTGGCAGGGAAAAGAGGCAGCTGGAGATGCTTCTCTCTCCAGCAAGCCGGTATCTCCGTTACACGGGACAGGCAGGGAGACAAGAGTTATCTACCTGGCCCACATCCATGCAGGGAGCAGCGCACCCACCTGTTGCTGGGGGTTCCTTCAGTCATCCCGGTGAAGAACAACATGGAAGGGGGGCTTTGCTGTGCTTAACATCGGGTAACACGGTGGGAGAAAGCGTGGAAAGCCTCGCGTGTTCGGAAAGTTCAGAAACCGTCTGTGGAGGCTAAAATCATGGAGCCAGCCGAATCGTGAAAGCTGTTCCCTCCAAAGTGGTAGGGAATGGTAATGAGGTATCTTCAAAGGCAACACAAACAGCTTGCCTTTCTGCACGAGAGCAAAGAGGACGCGGAGCATAGAAATGGGTGACTGGTATAGAAACATCCCCGAGGTGAATGATCTTCACAGCATGTTCTAGATAGCCGTTAAAGAGAAAATGTATATTAAAACTGGTGAATTTAGGGGTAACTCAAATGCTTTAACTGAGAGCGATCTTACTTATTTCTCAATCAGATTGACAATCAACCAGAACCTCAGCTCTGAAACACTTCAAACTTTGTAAGTGCATTTGAGAGGCAGAGTATTGAGAGTTCAAAGCAAATCTTGCTGATGTTTTGATCCAAGTTTGCATCTCCATTTGCACTTTTTTTTTGATTTAGATACAACTGAAAATGTACAAGAGTGTACCCAGGTGCTTAAAAACAACCTCCTGAGCAACTCTTGCAAATGTGAAGTCTAAAATTCAGGACTGGCTTTCGCTGTGGCAAAGTGATAATCTTTAATTAAAGAAAACTTCCACTGCAACAAATCTAACCCAAGTTTAGAACAGACGTGTTGTCTTCCCCTTCCCCCCCAATACTCCCATGTTTTGTACTTAGATTTGCACCAGGAGTTTTTCCTCTTTTAGCAGTTATATACTGTGAAATAGTTCACATACCACATTGAAGAAAACAGAATATACTTTTAGTGCTAACTGACACACATTTTCCATTTCTTCCTTTCTAATTGTGTTTTCGTGCTTTCAGAGTTTTGGCACTAACTGGTACCAGTTCATATATTTTGAAATGAAAGCATGCTAGGAAGGAACTTTGGCAGAAGCCTCCATCATCTGGCCTCATCACTTTTGCACTGTTTACAACAGCAATAAATGTACTTTAAAGGGGCCATACTCCTCTTGATGTCAGAGGAATATATGTACAGAAGGAGAGGAAGAACAGCCTAAATTTAGCTAGTGGAAAGAAGACATCTGCAGCAGTTAGGTTGGTTTTGCTGACTGACAAAAATGTAGTGTTACAAAGCAAAAAAAGAATTTTTTTTGCAGTTAAAGGAACCACCATAAAGAAGTTACTTTTTCATAAACAGGTTTTTATGTTTCCAGACCTTTTTAACTTTAAATAAGATAATCCCATTACATACGGTCATTGTGCTGAACATAGAGAAATAATCCTGTATGTAACACCCTGAGAAAGCATTTCCCACTTGTTACTAATGCTCCAAGAAAAAAAAAAGAAAAAGTCAAAGAGGGGGTCAGGATGAGGGATCAGCAAGCCAGGAAGCAATTAGGTGAGCCTTATTGTACCTCAGAGAGATGCACTGGTTCCCAGCACTTCTGTTTCAGTTCCAGGAGTATATTTGTTGATTGAAAGTGGTTGAACCAGAAAGCAAAGTATTAAACTTCAGTATATGAAGTGGGCTGGTGCACATAGAAAATAGCTCATGAATGGAAAATGGCATTTTTACTAGCATATTGCAGTAAGAGTGTTGCAAAACTGTCCTGTGGTACACAGGCTCCTGTTTTCAGGAAATTGTGTAGTTCCCTTAGAGACGGGGAAAACCTGTGTATGAACCAGAGCATCGTTTATGCCACTACTTAAGCAGTATCATTTAAATCAAACCATTATAGGCAGCATACAGAAAGGCTTGTACTTAAATTGTGACTGTTGTGTTCAGCACCCAAGTCAGCTTTATGCAGTGATCAACATGTCCTGGCTGTGCTCCAGAATGACCCTCAGCATAGGAACTCCAGAGCAATTATGCCAAGAATCAGCCTGTTGCCGTGGTAGCCCTCTTGGCCCCAGAAGCAGCTGAGGATCTGACTGATGGTGCCCTCTCCTTGCCTTCCAATCTCACCGCTAAAACCTCATCTTTTGTAATTGCTGTCAGCAGCCTGCGTGGGACTCTGTCTGGGACACTACCTCTGGCAGGGGCAGACAGCTTGCTACAACATGTGTAACGCTCTGCCTGTTGAAGGACGTGGTGCTTAAGGAGCATGTGTGATATGGGAGCAGGCAGGTTTGGGCAACAAGGAGGCCAGCGGAGTGTGTGTAGTCCAGATGCAGAGAAACTGCTGTAACAGCCACCTGATCCTAACCCATGCCATCTGTGCACACAGGGAAAAGCAGACCCTGTGCAAGAGGCTAACAAACCCGGTTTACAAACCCACAGTTAAACAGAGACAATGCTTTCCCATTTTGAGAAACTACATCAGGGCTTGTAGGCAGCTGCCTGCTCTGACAATGATCACAATAATGACCCCTGCCAGGGATTTGTACCTCATTGTACACCAGCTCCTACCTCCTCAAGCAGGCAGCTGCCAGATGCCATGTTGAAAACGGCTTTTTCTGCTCTAGAAACATTACCTGTACGGCTGGAACCCCACTGCAGTGAATGGGAATGCACTCAGGCTTCCTGTGTCTTGCAGCAGTCATGATTTGTCTACAGACAGGGCAACATGATATGGATGGGTCTGACCATGCCAGTTACCTGGTGGACCCCTTTAGTCCCACTGGAACAAGTTGACAACCACATGGACGTTTCAAAATGGCAATATAAGTAGAAGTGTTGCAGCTGACACCCCACACAGTAACTGGAGAGGTGTGATGAACTCTGAACAGGAGACTTCACAGATCCATACATAAGGCATCAATCAACACAGCAACAACCATTCAAAAAAACAAGACAAAAAGAACAGCAGATATTATATTACCACATTGCAAGAGGTTACAGTTATCAGTATGGCTAAAAAAATACAATAATAACAAGCTCAGACAAACTCTGTTGCAGAAGGTGGGGCAGATTAACTCAATAAATACTGGTACATGTTTTCATATTCAAGTTGGACAGTGGCACATAAGGTAGCAGGTTGCTAGAATCTGTAACATTAGCTTCAGCAAAAATAATTGCTGCCTGTTGAAGAGTAATGAGTAAAACACAAGCATATTTTATATTGGAGTTAGTAATAAAAGAAAACACGAACAAGAAAATTGATCCTTTCTGTCTTATGATTGTCATCTGCTTAGTGCCCAAAGTCACTGTATAGTATAGCAGTCACCATGCAGTATACAAGGCAGATTATTTCCCTTTTTCATGCAGAGCTGGGAATTGTTACTCAAAAAAGGATATTTGACAGCTGCAGAAAAGCCTTCGCTTCACTTCCTCTGCAAACTCAGTGTGATGCTTCACAACTAACTGGGAAAGCAGTGAAACTAATGAAGCCTCATTTCCTCTGGATAATAAGGAATGAAGCCTGAGTAAAGTTACCTTGTTCATTATGCCTCTGCTCATCTGGATTCTTTGATGTCTAATAAGACTGAATCACGTGCTACAGCCTTACTTTCCAGGAGCTGTCTTTTCAAGAGAGTGCCTTTTCTTTATCATCTGTAATTCTGTGGGTTATAAGAGATGCAGAGAACTTCTTATAGGAGTGTAACGCCTGAATGAAAACATGGCATGGTAGCATATGTCTTTTTTTTCTGCAAAAGCTACTACATATAGCTAACCTTCACAAGACTATTAAAGATTAGCTCTTTCCATTATACTGTGCAGTTACTCTGTCACTTAACGCAATGAGTTGCGTGACTCATATATACTGTTTTCAGGCAAAAATAACAGCTTACTCTTTTCTGTCATCTTCATTCTGATGGGTAAAATAAGTTGCTGCCTATCACACACAAAACAATTTGATCTTATTGCAGTTGTTAAACTTCTATTAAAAATCACAGTTCATCTTATTTAATTAAGCCTAATCCATAGAATTCTTATGGGATCACCTTACAGATCCCCGATTGTTTCATTTTAATCTTTCTTACACAGAGAAGACAGTTTTCCCAGTCATACAATCTTCATATTTTAATTTGTGAACTCTTTATCCAGTGTTTGTCCTCATAACTAGAACATGTCTTAGGTTACTTTGATCTGAATTAAAATACAAGGATGCCTTTATTCTGAGGGTTATAGTGTCCAGCTGAGTATGACAAGTAGATGAACAAGTTCCTGTTTACAGAAAGAGTAAGGGAGTAATTTTATTTTTTTTTTAATCTTAGAAATTTATATATCTTTTTTTCCCCTACCAAATTTGTGCAAATTCTGTGCCCTGAAGTTGTCAGAGCTCTCGTTCAATTAGGGGTTGTGTGCCACGTGTATTAAGTCACGTCATCTTGTCTTTCATTTGCTCTTATGATAAGGAATATCTATTCAGTTTGGGGCAGTTATCAATCCTCCAAAAGAGTGAGTTTTGTTATTCCAGCAGGAAGTAGAGCATTTTATAAGAAATGTGACTATTTCATTATTTAGAATGTTTTATTTGAATGTATTTAACTAACATGTAGGATAGCGTAACTGGAATTTCTATAAATACTTAAAGTTTGGTGCCTAGCTGCTAAAGCTCCAATGCCTTCTGCAAAGCTGCAAAACATCAAAACCAAAAGCATACAAAACAATATTAATTATAACCATTAACAATTACTGCCAATATGACACACATCAACCTAGATCATCTTCCTCCACACTTTCTATTACCAGGACTAGGTTATATAATATCAGCTTAACAGCTTCTTAGTTGACTTCCTGATGTAAAGATAAACATCATTATATAACCTGCCTATTTTAACTTTCCCAGCCAAATTAAGCAGAGAGGTTGGTGTATTGGAGGGAATGATTTTTTTTGTCTGAAAAATCGACCCAAGCAGTAAACCCTCAAAGAGCAGGACAGGTACTCTAGAGCAGTGTTTTCCTGTGAGGAGTACAGCAGTTTCTTTGGGTTTTGCCTGATTAAATGCTAGCAAGTGTGTTTAGAAACTTCATCTGGGAATTTTTCTATGTTCAAGTGTTACCCAATTACAATAAAATCTATTTAAAACAAATATAACTTTTCATGTCATATGAACATATAACAAACCCCGCCAAAATACCAAGGTTATCTAATTCAGACAAAGCACAAGGCAGTGCTATGAAACCTCACTGTGGGATTCAGACACAGGCTGCGCAAAGTAGCATCTTCTACCAGAAAGCACAGAGGCTGTTTTACTCTAGTACTTTTCCTTTATTTCTGTGGCACAGTCCACAGCACACTTTGGAGTCGCTCACTACGGCTCTGTTTGTGCTAATTTCCCAGCAGCTTCTCTCTGGAGGAGCTACCTTAGCCAGAGGTGTTGCTCCATCCTCATGTTCACTCAGACATCCATACAAGCCTAACCACCCCAGTATACAGAAAGTGGTGTGCCTGAACCACATGATCCAGCCACACAGCAAAATGACATCACAGCATATCACATCAAGATACCTTTGTTTTTCCAACCCAAACAATGTAGTATTTGTAGCATAGAGCATCGGACTGTGACCAGTCTTATGCCTCTTATACAAGGGCGAGATCTACGTAGGTCTGCTGCCACCACATTGTCCATCACATGCACCTGAAGAAACAAACAGTCTTTTGGATTACAGACACGTAGCTAGAATGTGTGAGTGGAAAAACTAGAAAGGGAGTTTGGCAGGAATCATACTTGTCATAAAGTGCTGCCTTTTAAAAGCTAAGGATCACTTTCTAAATAAAAAGTTTTCTTGCAAGGTATTAAGACATTCTTATTCACACCAAACACTGAGTATTTCTAAACACTGCAGGAACACACTGAGCATGTGGAGCTCTTGTAGTGACACCTTTCTGTCCTGGGATGACCAACACTTTGTTTAAAATTCCCTCTTCTTATGCTAACACAATTTGGACTCACCAGATAACTGGAGAAATAAGTATTTGTGAGCCTGTAGTGAGAGCACAGTTGCCCTTCAAAAACCGTAGCTCCATCTGTAGAATTGTCTGCTATTGGCTATGTCAGATACCTGACTCTCAAGTTTCCCCTCTGCTGACCCTTCTTGCTGCTCAAAATTGTAGAAGTTTCTGTGAAAAAATCTGTTGAGAGGAGGAGTCACTGGATCCACTGTGCTCAGCTAGCCCTCCAGGCTACTGCTGGAGGTAAGTGGGTAATTGAATTAACAGGCACACCTTCCCTTTAATGGGTTTTGTTCTTCTTTGTTTGTGTAGAGGCTTTAGGAGGATAAAGGTGAGTATGTTCCACAGCTATGTGAAGGAAAGGAGCAGCACTAAAAAGAAATGTGGCTGGGGAATTCAGGAAAAATTTTGTCTTGTTTGGAATTTTGTGAATAACTTACATTGTAGAAGGGAGAGGTTGCCAGTGACTGAGGCTGAGGGGTGGGTCCTCTGGTGAGCAGCTGCAGAACTGGAGCAACTCTGGATGAGGAAACCTGGAAAACTGTGTCAAAGAAGGCATAGAGACTGCAGAAATTGCCTGCAGTTAATGCATCCTGCCCTTCACTCCAGGTCAAGTGAGCACTCAGTGGTGTTGAGCTCTTGTTGGTAGCGAGCATCTTGCAGTGCCCACACAGCTTTTCTGTTGTTTTTACTTATGTGTTCAGGTGTAGAAAGTCCATGCTCTGTTTCCAAAAAAAGACTTTGCAGAGATCCCTCATTTTTTTGCAAAAGACACACTTTAAGTCCTAATGGTATTGTGTCTGCTCTTACTGAACATAAAAGAGGTTGGAGTCCAAAAGAACCTGTTACTGATTCACAGCCAGATTCCAGTTTGTCCTTTTCATAAATCCTCTGTGATAAGTAGCTCATTTAAGCTTTGTAACTTGCATATCACTTATCTAGCCTCAATTCCCTCATCAAATGCTATTGCAAGTTGAGGTCAATGAAGTTTTAACAGTTTCTGATGGTAAGTTTCCAAAGATTTTATAGTAGAGTCACAGAATCAGAACTATATCTGAACACTCTGACCTAAACGTTTTGCTGCTGTTGGCAAAGACTTGCACAGACAGCTGACTTCTCCAGCTGGGTCCAAGGATCTAGGTAAATACTCCACAAAGCTACAGGGAAGCTGGCTGCAATGGTCAAACATGCACACTTGGAGACGAGTACTGTAAGGCTACTTACTGCTGGTATTCCAGTGCTTCTTTTCCTTCTGTTTGCTTTTTTGTCCTCACAATACAGCATTCTTGTAAATAATGTATCAATCTTCCTTACTTTCAGATTTTCATTGGTGGGGGAGAACTCTTCTACTAACCACAGCTGTGTTTTTTGCAAGGAAAAAAGTGATATCACCAGAGGCTGTAACACAGTCCTCCTTATCTCTACAATACTGCAATTGAGTGCATTGAGTGACTGTTTTGTCCAATGCAAGATTGACTCATAAGGACAAGAAAAGCTGGAAGATAGGTGCATGCTTGCCATTCTTGTCCCATTTCCTTGATAATTTAGAATGTGACAGAAGAAAACATTAACTTGATGATGTGCAGGCCCCTCTTCTGGAAGGGTTTACATTTTTGTATTTGCTTAATGCCAAAAGTAGCAAAGTTCCTTTATTTATTTTTTGTTGCAGAGACCATGTGGACTACGACTTCAAGGTAAAATATTTTTGCTTTTCTTTCATGAGTAAATATTTCACACTCTGCAGAGACAGACTTGTAGAAGAAGCATGGGGTGACATAAAGAGCTACAGCAAAAGAAATGCTGTGAAGTTGAATACTGTAGAGATCAAAGTCATACCAGGCAGGAGGGAGAGGCAAGAAATACAAGTAATTCCACACAGAATGGCTGCGAGCTCTTACCAAGATTTGACCATTAAAGGGAAAGTTGATTGGTGCAGCAGAGAGATTTTCCAGCAGGTAAGATTATCCCTATAGCCCTGTACAAAACACTAGTGAGACCTCACCTAGGATGATATGTAACAATATCCATTTGTATCAACAAAGGTGAATTTACACTAAAAGAATGCAGAGGAGGGCATCTAGGATGACGACCAGAGTAGAGCACCTCGGAGGATACCCTAAGGTCTATTGAGGAAAAGGAGCAAGGCTTCCCTAGAAACCAGAAGGCTTCCTGGGACAAGAGCAGTGAGATTTGGAGCTGCTTCCTAATTAGAAGAGCACAGACAAGTCACTGAGCTGGTTTCAAGCTGGGACTCTATGAAGCCACCCATCATAGTGTCCTTTCCATTCTATGTCCTACAGGCTCTTTTTCTCAGTCACTCAAAGACTGCACCATGTATTTAAAAAGAAAAGTAAATTTCACTGCCAAATTTAGGCTGCATCTGCATTGAAATTGCTCTGTGCTGAGGGTAAAGAGTGTACAAAGATGTTGATTTGGGGTTTGCTTTATTCGGGTAAATTCGCTCTCACACAAACATAGTTTCTCTTGTGCCTTCATTCTTGACATTTCAGGGACCCTCAGGCAGGTGGTCTGGACTGTGGTGTAAGGTTCAGCAGCTTCAAGACAGCAAGGTGTTGAAAGCCAAGAGTCCTGAGGACTGTGCTGGTAGCTGAGGACGTTTCTAGTGTAGCGTAACACTAGATGAGCTGCCCTACTGCAAGGCGAACAGGAGGGATAGACTAAAACCTCTACTAGTTTGGGGTTTGTTGGTTTTTTTTTTCTGCTTTATACTTAAGTATAGCAAAGAAGGAACAAAAAATCAGCTAATGAGGAAGAGTGAGATTCTTCTCATCAAAGCTGCACTGAATTTATGATTTTGCTCTAGAATTCCTACAAACTTCCAGGCCTTTGCACTAACGGTAGATTTGAGAAAAGAGTTCAGTCCTGGATTCCAGGACTCCTATATATATTCCTGATCTGAAATATCTCAGTATTCTCGCAGATCTCCTGGCATCATGCAGATGCAGAACATGCCTCACATTGCAGAAACTCACTAAGGATTTAGTCAATTATTAATTAAAGTCTCATTTGGTTATGATTTTATCACATGCTGGAGGAAGCATCCAGTTCCATTGTGAACAGTTAATTTAGACTCTCTGAAGGCATTCTGTCATTTAAAACAAAACCAACGGTCCAAAGAAAGATAACTATGTGGTTATTTATGGCATTATATTACAATTCTTATGGGATTAACAAACTGTTTCTAATCATTTTAACAATATTATATGATGAAAAATGCTGGCTGTGTTAATCATTGTTTGTTAAGGCTATTTATGCAGGGTACATCTTCAGCGTAGTTCCAGTGAATTTCTGATGCATCTTTGCCTCTGCAGATTTAATTTTTCTCTGCTTTGGCTTACTGTAACTAAAAATGATAATGTTGTGGGTAGTCCCCCCACAGTGAGCCACACACTCATATTTATATCAGAACCAGCTCATACCTTCAAGGAATTAGCAGCTAAACTGTGCTAATTTCTATCTGTGGCTGGAATTAGCTGCTAGATACTCATTGCATCTGTTTTTTATACATGCTCGCAGAACTGCAAGCATCAAAGGGTCATTGCATGAGAATAAAGCAGCCCCCTCAGATATCATTGTTTGATTCCTTATGTGGACTTCACTTGAGTTTCTGCAGTTAGTCAGAGAGTGTTTGATTCTGCTGCTACCCTGCTCCATGCCTCTCCAGAGTATATAGCACTGAGCTCTCAATGCTGGGCTGCAGCATCTTGCTGGTCACAATTGTACCAGTGAGGGGACCAAAGGAGGCTCCATGGACTTTCAGCCCTTATTGACTCACGGTGCTTCAGAAATGTCACTACCCATGCAGAAAGTGCTGGTAAGTAAACTATGTGGTCTAGTCCCAGCGAGTTCACATTTCCACACAATACAAACACTTGCTGCTTTTTATATTTTTGTGGCAAGTTATTTCTATAAACTCTTTGGGTGGATAGAAAGTACTTATGGAAAACACAATACTCCTCCAAACACCCTGCAGATTTTAACAGCCCACAAATTGACCAACTCCATTTCTTTGCTAGTGCTGGCACTAGAAAGCAGACTGCCGGCCCCAGGCAGTAGGAATCCAATCCCTCACAACAGTGTCAGTATTAAAGCAGGGAAATCACTCCACAGTCAACACAGAGTGAAATCATTGGCTTTGCACCATGACAATTCCAGTAATGTTATATATTGAAAGCAGAACACAACTTTTCATTTTGCAGGGGTAACAAGTTCAACATTTGTGTAGACCTGGGGAGTCACTTTTAAAATCATTAAACAATAGGCTTAATTTCTTGGTTCACTTTTACAATATTCTTAAAAGCAGCCTTTACAATATTCTTAAAAACATCCACAGACCAATTGAGGAAATCCACTCAGCTAGAAGGAAAGATAAGGTGGCTTCTGGGAAGAGCAAAATAAGTCCCTGCTAGGTTGTGTTGATGGAGCAGCCTAAGCTAGCAGGGATCTGGGACTCCCAGCCTTAACATGCGTGTACCAGGCTGGTTACTCCTGGTGGCCTCTTCATCCTGGAAGGCTGCAGGGGGAACACCACCTTTCCCTGATCAGCTGAGAGTGTTTAAGCTTTCTCAGCTTGAACTAGAGACAGCTTCAGAAATGCTCCTCGGGAATGGGCACAGCCCTGATGTTAGGGAGAGGGCTGCCCTGTAAGTGCAGTGCACTTTCCTGCAGAGAGCTGGCCCTGGGGCTGCCAGGGCAGCTTGGCCCCTCAGGGACTGCCAGAGGCTTCCTGGGCACAGGCTCACCATCATGGCGTTTATTTTGCTGTAAGTGCTCATTGACTCTTCCAGAAACAACATGTAAACCTTTTTCTTCTTACTAAAGAGCTACATTATGCGTACTCAGGTCTGTTACTCTGTTCTCTCCAGCAGCACTGGTGGAACAGCTCTTCCTAAAAACAGCCACTCAGCTGATATCTGTTGCTCCTGCAAGTGTGTACATTCAGTCAGAGTATTTAATCTCTACTTACATTTCAACTTCTTATTCCGTTTCTTATCGGCCAATATTTTCTTGCCAGTATTTCGAGTACCTGTCTCTTCAGTGGTGATTTGCTGACAGAACAGTTCTCCTGGCAGTGCTGTATCAGGGTTCAGTGTGACAAGACCCTTTGCATCAAAGCAGTCTCAGTGATGCTTTCTCTTGAAGCTCTCCTGTCATCTCACACACCCATGGTCTCTGTAACTATTTGTATGTACTATACCTCGCCGCTCACTGAAATAATATCAAAACTGATTTTTTAATACCAATAAAAGTGCCTTTAAAGTTTTTGAGGGACTCTGTACGGCCATTCCTAAATTCAGTAATCTCCCAGGACAGATGCTGTGCAGGCAGCCAAAATAAAGGTTTCTTCAAACTCTTTTATAAAGCACCTAAATATTGACAAGGAATGATGCAAACGCTTGCTCTTCAACATCTCAGAGAAGTTTGCTGATATGAAATACCAAAACTACCTACCTTCATTATACCTGCCCTCTGGGAAATGGGCTGAAACAAATCTATTACAGAGCAGCCATCAGTCTTTTAAGTCCTTTCAGTTGCTACCAATTATCAATATTGTCTGGTTAAATACTGTACAGCAAGTTATCCAGGTTTACCAACACACCCTAGCAAAATATCTGTGGATTTGTTTTGTTTTTTTAATTCCACCAAGTGAATTTTTTGAAACAGTACCAATCTGAATGGAGAGTGGGAGGGGGTCTAAATTAGCATTGGTTTTGTGTGCCCATGTGCAGCTTTCCAGGTCAGACACACTTCACAAGAGTACAATAACACTAGTAAAGTCCCTGCCTCCACTGAGCAATGTTTCTGGGCAGAGGAGTGAAGTAACATATTCTCTCACAGTGGAGGAGGCGACTGGATTGTTTACCCTAATGAATATTTCTGGCAATTTTACTATGCTAAATTACAGCAGGAAGTTCTCTATAACCTGACATTGCTTCTCCCAGCTATACAAAATGCTCATATGTGGACTCTGACACCTTTTTGGACTCTGTAAGGCCACATAATTATCATTAGTTTGGCGAATGCCTATGAGGGGACATAGATGTTTTTAATGGAAACAGTCAACTCATGTGCCCTGCACCAGAACTGTGTATCTACACATCCTGTTCTCTTAGACTGGTCCTGAGATTTTTCTGCTTACCACCTAACACTGCGAACATTTGGGGTACAGCTGCAAAACCAGCTCCATTTCTGGCAGGCTCATTACATCAATCATAGCTGCTGCAGCAAACCTCAGGGCTGCTGTTCTTAATTTGGATTCTAACGCATCTTCAGTGCTGACCCTTTGTAGAAAAAGATGGAAGAGTTCTTTTCTCTACTTTAATCTTCAAAAAGCAACTGGCAAAATTTACACATTGCCTGCACTGAGGAGGAAAAACTACCATGTAATGAGACTGATAAAAGACAGATAGGCTTGTGTGAGGCTGGAGTCCATGCAACTGAGGAGCTGACGGATGTGCTCCTTTGCCCTGAGCCCTACCAGCCTGGGTCCATCCCCAGCAGATGCTGGAGCAGTCCAAGTGTGCTCCATCTATACAAGGATGCACAGCAAAGCAACAACAAAGGCTATGGGCTACTCACATCCCATTAAAGGTAGCACAGCCTTTGGATGCAGAAACCCACCAAGCAAGAGCCCTTCCAGAGCAGTGAGAAAGGGCTAATGTGACTGGAGGTGAATCTGGCCCTGTTCACATTTTTTTTTTGTTGGTTTGGACTTCCTGCTCCTAGAGTTCCCTCCTTTCAAAAGGCTTTGCCAGTTTGGTCCTGTCACCTGAGACAGCTGCAGTCAGTGCTCTGCAATCACCTACATTTGCTTTTCCTCAGAATAAGAAGTGCTATAGCATTTGCATCCATGAAACTGAAAGCAGATCAAAAAAGAAAGCATACCTATGCAAATGCTCATGCATAACAATCTGAAGTTCTTAAGAGATTGCATGGAAAATGGACGTGGAAATTTCACAGATTGTCAGCATGACTCAGGGGGCATCCAAACAGTAAATGTGACTCATCGACTGTGTAGGCACATATAGGTTTGTGGGTAGGCTTCTGGAAGCCATATGGTTTCCTGCAGGAGCCGAATATCAGCACAAGCGGTGGTGGGGAGAAGAAATGTGATGTTTTATCACATAACAAGCTACTTAAGAACTGCCTGTCCAAGAACTGCTAGTGGAGCAGAGCCTGGCGAAGGCTGGCTTCCATCAGCACTGCAGAATAACAGAGCTTGTCTGAAGAATTGGGATCTATTCACAGGAAACTCTTTGGAGCACAATGAAATGTAAGGGAGTGAGATGCAATTATATTCCAAAATAATTTGGTTTTGTTGAAACTGGTCTTTGAAGAACTCTATAGGAGGCTACAGCCTGGCAGAAAAGGGACATCATGTGGGACTGTGGCAATATTTGGGCTTTGGGAAAGCAGCTGGAAGCAATTTAATCTGAAGTCTAATAATGTTTAAAAATGAACAGCCAAGTTTGTATCCAGACCAAGACACCCGTCCCACAGAGCCAAAGGAGTTGTACCTCTTAGCTCTGTCTAAATGAGTTATGAAATACTGTTATAAATACTTAGGTGAACTTCTCCAGTCAAAGAACAAGCATGATACATTTGTCAGTTCCCAGCACTGCACGATGCACAGACCCACTGTCTGCTGAGGATGAGGGAAGTCTGAAACACTGTGATGCCACCAGAGAATTCAATATCTCTGCCCACCCAAGAACCACGAGAATTTACCAGATGGTTTCTTCCCCCAAGGGAAAGCCAAGAGGTAAAAGAGAGACACAGATTTTGTGACTTTATATGAGTAGCATGAGCCATGGCAGACAATTATTGATCAAAAAGGAAGTAAATTGAAGGAAAAAAGTGGACTTTTTCCCCCATTCATTATTCTTCCTACAGCAAGTTTTCTCCCCCATCTAAAGCCCATAAAGAAACTGAAAAAGAGGGGATGAATAGCAGTAACAGGTTATGGGACTCAAACAGAGATTTAGTTAAAAAATCGTTATCAATGCAACATAGCATCTGGTGGACATGGTGCATTTACTCCTGAAGCTTCAGTCTCGAGTCAGACACCAGCAGGAGAAAGGTGAGGAAATCAGAATGGATTCCAGTTTCTTTTGTCAGCCAAAGATGCCTGAGGACAGAAGGCTTGTATTCTGCTTTAGGTTTGGATCTCATGGGTGCTGGGTGTCTGGAGATGGGACTGAGCTGCTCCTACCCATGGTCACAGTAAACCTGATCTGGTGCAGAGCTGGGGTAATGCTTTCTCTGCACAGTGCTGGTGTTACTTGGAGTCCATCACCGAAGAAAATCTCCACCAGAAATGGGGGCTGATTTGCCTGAAAGCATCAAAATCCTGGAGAAAGCATACATAGTGGGCTGCAAATCTCCTTTTGAGATCTGTACTCGGAGAGAGAATTACTCTGGGGCATTTGACCTAGGGCATGTCCTATGGTCTGTGGTTTTCACAACGATGGAAAACCCTATTCTCACCATAGTGGAGGCATCCACAGAGAGCACAGACAGAGTTGCCTTGCTTTGGGGGTATGTGAGAGTTTTGCTGATTAACACTTGTAGATTAAGTAATACCTTTTTGTCAGTGCTGCTTTTACATTATAGCACCTTCAATGAAGAAAGAGACAACCATCTTTATCTAACAATACATGAGAAAAACTAGAATGACAGAAATAAAACACCAGTCTCTGGGCTGTCAGAACAGCTTTGCTGATACGGGAACAGGCAGGAAGACAGTGGAGGGAGAACAGGTTACAAAAACTGCGATAAACCATGAAAGTTTGCTTCCAAAAGCCATTTAAAAAGTACAGACAGTGAATAGTGAGCCACATGTTCAGAAGCTGATTAGGGCCCTCATCCACTATCTCCTGTTGGCCTCTGCAGGAGCAACTTTATCTGCTTTTAAAGGTCTTGGTGGTACATTTCTATCAAGAGCTTTTGGGTGCAGTGCTGCTCCATCTTTTAGTTAGTGGATGTAAGGAATGAGGAGTAGAGTCTCTTTCAGCTTCCTGAACACTATGACACATCAACACCTTGAAATCTTGGGACACTTAAGGTAAAATAGAAATATTTCCTCACCTTCCAGATATCTGTCAGGTCTGCTTGGACAGGACCTGTATCTCAGTGGTGGGCAGGAAGAGATGAGGGCAGTACTCATCTGCAGTGGTAATTCTGATGTGGAAAAGAGATGCTGGAGCTACCTCCACTTTCCATGTGTGCAAGCACCCCTTGCCATGGGTATCAAAATGAATACTCTGCCCCAAAAAGGTTTGCCTTCTGGCTGCCCTTCTCAGGGACATCACAGATGTTCTCAGTCATCCCCTTGCTGAGACAGTTTATATCCAGGGCACTTCAGGCACACCAGCAAAAAGGAAACTACCAGCAACAGGTGGAGTGTGCACAAAGTCCTGTGCAGGTCCTACATCCAGTTCACTTGTGGCTGATGCACTTCATGTTTCATTCTTGGCTTAGCAAGATAAAGTCTTTAGAAATAAGTGAGGCACTACTAAATAGACAAGCCTTGTAAGTACTACGTAGCTTTTAGATGTTAATCTTTCCCCAGCATCAGTGATATAATTAATTACATTTAACTTAACATAATAAAGATGTCTCTGTAGGAGCCTGAACATAACTGATCATGAAATAAACATAATTATATCTCACTGATATTGCAATTATGTGGACAAGCAGCTGGCTGGTCAGGTGGGTCCCTGGGGTCCTCAAAGGGGCAGAGCACCAAGCCCTGGTCATGCCTTCAGGGAAGGCGCATTCCCTAAGCAACAAGCTTGACAAGTTCCTTTGTCCCAGGTTGTAGAGACCTTGTCCCAATGTGGAGCTAATGCAGCAGTTTCATCACAGCAGCACGGCCCAGGAAGGGCAGGATCAGAGAGGCAGAAGGGATGTCAAACATTTTTAAAAGGAGATTCAACACACTTTAATAGGAGCCTCCATCCAGGGCACATTGCTACATGCTCTTCCTGTCAAAAGGAAAACAGAACTGCCAGGTTGAGGTAGAAAGGCAATGGGCATGCTTTGATCCTCCCTATGAGATCTGCAGGGAGTTCAGGCTTGCCTGCATCTCGCTGGTGCTGGGAACGGCCCCAGTAACCATTCACATTCTAACTGGTGAGGGGAGCTCAACCTGGCAAGAGGGCAGTGGGAGCCAAGTCCTTATGCAAAGATTGCAGGGGGACAGAGAGGATTTCTGTGGAATCCCTTTACTCCAGGCTATTCCCTTCTTCCCTCCCAAGTGATGTTTTTGGCTCAGGTGAGAGAACCCTGCAGACACCTCAAGCCACAGTTCTCTATAGAAAAGCAGCTGTATGAGTGTGTCTTTCTGTGCTGTGAAATAGCCTGTGATGTGGGCTGAAGATTCCTCTGCAGCCTTTGTAGCAAGTAATTGTTGTTGATTACAAACCCAGTGCAATCATGTTAATTTGCAACCCAGAACAACAACAGCCATTTAAGAGAGCAGCCCTGCACCCAGCTCCTCGAGCATAAAATTCTCATGTTATTTAACAGCATGGTCCCAGGCTCTTTAGGAAACAAATAACACTTAGATCTGATAAGGACCAGAAGGGATGGAGAAACAGATAACAACTACCTGATTAGTAACATGTGCTACACTCCACCTCGTTGTGGTGGTGTCTGCTTTCAGGAATATCAGGTTTCTGCTGCAGTAGACAATGCAGGCAGAAGAGTCACTGTACACCACTTCAGTCTTGTGCTCTCTTTCCACTCTTGTTGGTGCCTCCTGAGGAGTCCACAGGGCCAGCTGAACCTCTGTGCTGTCTCACATCTGTCCTGTGGGAGCAGTTTTGTCTCTGTACACTGGCAGGGCAAGGAGCAGGAAAGGGGTGAGCCAAGAGGCAAAGTGACTTGGCCAAGATCACCCAGCAGACCAGCAGCACGAGTGACCGTTTTCTGTGCGTGGTGCCCCAAGCTCTCCGTGGGACAGGGACACTGCATTCGTAGCTGGACACAGAAGCTGGGAGGCTTTCTGCAAAACAGCCCTTCGGTAACGTCCTTTGCAATTCTAGCAGAACAAAGAAAGCTGAAATTCTTCACTTAGAGACTCCCTTGGCCCTGCCAGAGGATGCAGAAGAGGAATGGGGATGAAGAAAGAGGCAGCAGATAAACTTTTTCTGTGTCCAGTATCCTGGACATACGCTCAGGCAAACTCTATGGGACACTCTTTCACATAATCTCATGAACACAGTAATTTCCTATAGCTAAGAGAAGAACCACCACTTTTGACTTACTTTTTTACTTCTAACACAGCATCAAATTGTTGTATGTAACAATTACAAAAGCAGGGTTTGTAACAATGTAGAACACAGTTTTGTTTTCTTTCATTTAAATGTCACAATGCTGCACGTGCAACTCTGCGGTGTGCCAACCTTTTCACTAAACTTATAATGCCTCTTCCCAGAGGGATGGGAGCAAGAGCAGCTCTACTGAGTGGCAGATTTCTTTGTTGCTGTCCCTGATGGATGATGGTGACATAAGCTGGCTGTCTGGGGGATTTCACGTAAGCTGAAGCTTGGAAGGCTGAGCTACATAGAAGAAGCGTCAAAGCACACCCAGGAGCCCAAAATAGGAAGGAGAAGGCGGCGTATGGACTGATGTGGCTCAGAAACACTAGGTCTGGACAGCAGATTAAATATAAATTGCTGTGCATGTGGAGTTAGTCTAAACCAGCTCCAGCAAAACAGGGATGAGATGTCCTGCAATGTACCACAGGCACAGAGTTCTAAGTAAAAATTCTCCCTGCAACCAAAGCAAGAAATCTCAAATCAAAATCCAGTTTTTGGTTAAAAGCTATCAGTACCAAAAATATTTTTGGAGCAAGTGATAAAGATAAGTTTGAAGCAGCAAAAGGCAGGCGACAGAAAAGAAAAATCTAGGCACATAGGGTCGCTGTGCAGTATGAAAGCACTGGTTGTTACCTTCTATGTTGGGACTCTGAAACATGACACTGAGCATCCCGCAGTGCTGGAGGGATCTGGAATGACATCCAGATCCAAACAAGGCTTGCACAGACCGTTTGCGAACTAAAAAGTACAGTTTAAGCCTCAATTACACTTATGCTAACATTACTGCAACCAGGAGTTAAAGCGTGCGGCTACAGAGCCCCCTTTAGGGAGGGATGGAAAGACAGACAGGCTATTTACAAGACTTTTTTTATACACTCCTCAAAACAACTTTTGCCACTTCCCTCTTTCACGTGGCCAAGTAACAATGAGGAAAAACCAGCCTACTGACTACGTCTTCTAAGTGACATTCAGAGAAATCATAGAGAAATTAGAACACCTGTATATGAAAATTCACAGCTTTGACTTGCTAATATACCCTCACATAGCAGGAAGCTGGGGGCACAGCATACAGGAGTGCTTTATGGATGTGGGTGAAGAGGGCAGAGATGTAACTGAACTGCTGTTGTCACGTTCAGGGATGACTGGCAGGTTTCAGGAAGAAATGTTCATTTTTCTGACGAGCTGTATGCGAACAGCGATAAGAAATGCTGTCACTTCATTGCTAAATCCAAAACAACAGATTCACCTATAATCTACTGCATTTTAAAAAGCATTAGTCAGACTTTGCATGTGATGCTGGTTACACCAGAAGGAACGGAAAGTAAAGCTTTGAATCTCCTAAGCAGTTTATAGGCTATATGTTCTGCTTGAGTGCCTTCTCTAAGTAAAGCAAAAACCCACAAAATCCTTCATTTCCGACATATTTGGGAGCAACAGAACTGATAACCAGCTGCACAAGAAGCTGATGTGAGCCGCAAGGTCAGCACCAGGCACAGAGGTACCTTGTCCCAGTGCCAGCAGCACAGAGCAAGTGTCCTGGCAGGACAATCCAGCACAGGTGTGGTGGTACTTTTAATATCTTCCTTACTGCATGTGTTTCTACATATCATACCTCCCAGGTCTCCAGAACTACATGTCTGTCCCTGTTCTATGCATCATAATTACTCCGGACTCCGTGGTTCACTGTCCCGGAGATCAAGGGAATTTATATCCAGATGAGATCCTGTGTAACTAGGCAGAAATACATGGTTGTGAAAGCACAGCAGTGAAAATAATCTAATAGGAACTGAGGGAGCACTCCCAGCAAGGAACCAGTTCCTGCCTGGTGCCTCTGTTGGGGATGGCTGGACACAATTCCCTTTGCAGATCAATGTTATTCATATGTAAATCAAAAGCTGGTTCAAAGGCTTCTGTTGAATTCTTGATTCCCCCTGACTCTGGCTTTCAGTTTTCCCCCTTATGCCAACAGCTCAGTCAGAAGTCTTTTATATCACTGGAAACATCTCAATTATAGAATTAACCAGAATGTGAATATCTGCAAACTACAACAAGAGAAGACTTTGGCTGCCCAAGTTTGAAAGTATAGAATAAGCTTGTGTGCTATTAATTTTTAGCTAAAACTGATAGATAGGAACCTAAAACCAGCTGTGGCCCTCTCTGCCAGTCCCTCCAAGGGCATGGCAGCCACTGTGTCTACATAATCATGTGCACCCCATGACTATGTAGTAAGGTTTGAATCCCCTCTGTCAAGGGAAGGAATTGCACAGGAGGTGGGTTTTGCATCCTTAGAGGCAACTTGGCAAGACCCAAAAATGCTTTGTCCCGCAGGCCAGGCTTTGCAGCAGTGCCTCATCATCTGACCTGTGTGAATAAGCCTTTTCCTAAGTTTCAGTCTCAGCTGATGGACCATGAACAACTGAGCCGTAAATGAAAGTGTTGCTCCACCATTAGCACCAATGACAGAGCTGGTGGATTAAAAAATCATTATCAACTGGACACATTAATTTAGACCAAAC
The DNA here is from genome assembly GCA_033558185.1 of Dromococcyx pavoninus. Lineage (NCBI taxonomy): Eukaryota > Metazoa > Chordata > Aves > Cuculiformes > Neomorphidae > Dromococcyx > Dromococcyx pavoninus. The sequence goes on along the minus strand of JAUMJL010000094.1, from coordinate 97,106 downwards.
CTCTAAGAAACAGATCTGATTACAAACTCCTAATTCCAAAGGCAAATTGGACAGCTCTAGGAAATGAGAAATCAGTCTGGCTGAGGAATTCAAGGAACAAAAGAGGAAAACTGCTCCGAGACTTGTATCTCATGCATGGAGCAGCATTGCACACCCAACTCCCCACTCCACCACCTGAGAATAGCAATTGGACTGTGCAGAGTCTGAAAGGAATGAAATAGGGAATGAAAACAAAGGTACCAATACATGACAGGTCTAAACCATTCTGTTATCACCTCCCACAATTCTCAGACCAACCACCACCTCACAATATGTATTAAACAGAAAAATTTAGTCAGCTATATGAGGAAAAAGTAGATCAAAGAAAGGAAAAGGGAGGGTCTTTTTACAGAGAAAATGGAGTTAATGGTAATCTCAGGATGGCCTCAAGCTACTTTAATTCTTTGCCTTACTTTTCAAAAGGAAAATAACATTGGATATGAAGCAAAAGACAAGTTGGATAATATGCTAAATACTGTAATTGGTCATTTTTTCAGCCTAGAGACGGGGAAAAAAAGCATAGTTTCACATACTCTACCGAAGTGGACTGACACATGAAGCTGCAGAAACAGCAGTATTTAAACACGAGACATCGCCATAGGAAATGCAAACCAGTAGATATTGTATACTTAAGAAGGAAGAAGTGATGAGGAAACGTCAAGGCCCAGTAATCTAACTGCAGGAGAAAGCTAGGTCTTAAAACAAATTTTGAAATAGTACAAGATAACGAAAAATACAATAACATTAAATGCAGATATTGCAAAGAGAAGTTTTGTCAGACTTTGTTCTTTCTTCCTTTGAAAGCCAAAGGAGGCCCTTTAGAGCTCATCCCTTTGGACTTCACAAAAGCAGCTGATGTGGCATCAAAGGGAGATTAGCAAACTGAATATGCTTCTGTCGAAAGACAAGATACAAAGTAGGGAGGAACTGGCTACAAGGGAGGCAATGAAAAGGCAGGTTAACAGAGCCAGGAAAAGCCTGAAGAGTCATTACTACCACAGGTCCTTAAGGGTCTGCCATTAAGTTTGATATTTTTTTCTGTGTCTCTGTCTCGAGAAGTGGAATTTGCTCTTGCTGCCTATGTTCTGAAGAGTTGGATACATTTCAACAGACATGAAAGAGGAAACTGGCCTGCTTCAGGCTGCAAAAGAAAAACAGAGGCATTGTCATTCCCCGCTAAACCAGACCAAAACACAGGCACGGAGAGGAAACAGTTACTGCAGCCACCGACAGCAGCATCACAGGCTCGCCGGGGTACAGGAGCATCAGCAGCCCTCTCACCCCTGGGCCAGTGGAAGCAAGAAGCCAAACTTGTTTCCAGATCAAAAGGGATTCATTTGTGAAAAGCAGCAGACAGGGCAGGGTCATGGTTGCAGTTATGCAGCAACACCCACACCAGCAAAGTCATGCCATTCCCTAGAAATACACCACTCCTCTCTTGCTGCCTCCTTCTTTACACCCCTGTTTGGGCAGGGTTTCACCTCAAACTGTGCCAAAGCACTTGCACAGCCGTGGTACCTGTGGCACTGCCAGGAAGAGGTGAGGAGCTGGAAGAGGCACTCCACTGCCACACGTTGCCAGTCCAGACCCCTTGGTGACAGTGTGTGCCCTGGCAGCAGCAGCTCCCAAGTAATTTGGGAGCATTTCTAGCAGCATTAGTCACTGCCGTTGTCCTGACACATTCTGGGCTGTCTAGCCAAGTTAATGACACAGACATTGCTTCATGGTGGTCAAATCTCTTGGCTCATAAAAGAGTAGCTTGAGTTTCCTGCCTTTCATAAGGGCTCCTGACTTTTCAGTATCCAGCTCATTCACGGAAGATAAAATCTCTTGGCACAAGCTCCTTCCTCACTTGTAGGTTAATTTTATTGTTCAGGCTCTGCAGAGCACTTAATACATCTCTCCCCTGTTATTCTTCAGCAAAGTTTTTGACTGATTTGGTTGGGCATCAGCCAGATGTTGCCAGTGAAGGTGTAGAGAGAGGTCCTTTACCAGTATGTTCACTTTTTCTCCCATTTCCATGACTAGCAACACAGTGGGGATTGCACAAAACCAGCCTGTCATTCTGTCCCTTGCATCTCTAATCTTATGTCCGCTACTGAAGATATCTCCAGCATCTTGCAGCAAGGAGTAAGTTAGTGACTTGCTCATTAACAAGTGGGATGGGAGCAGCAATGGGACCCAAAGGCATAAGGGCAGGGTGCAGGAGATACCATGGCCATGTGTCAGGGAAATTATCCCAGAAACAGCATGTGCTTGCAAGCACTGAAAGTATCTGGGCCTTCTGGTTTTACTTAAGGACCACGCACAGTACTGATTAGAGCCAGCATCAGGTGCGTCCTTCTGCTCCGCAAGATAATGGCACCACTCCAGTGAAGTCAGTACAGTTCAAAGAAATTAAGAAGCACAGTTTTAATTAAAATCATAAAGTAATGAACCAGGTTCCCAAGGGACATGGTAAAATATCCAGCTTTCACAACAAGGCTAATTGTTTGGCCAGAGAATTAACAGTCCTTGGTCTGGAACAAGCATGGGAACTGTACAGAGGTCTCTGCTTCTCCTTCAGAGATTGAACTTCCCTACATCTTTGCCCACCTAGTCCTTCCCTCATGGCATGCTGTGGATATTTGCCAGCTGCCTACCATCATGATTTAACTAACATGATCATACATACTGTCCAATCCTTATCCAAAAGCTGTATCCCTTTATAACCCTCTTGTCTTTGTGAGCGTGCAGAACTTTGTAAGCCTTCTGCTGCCTGCTAGTGGTGTAGTGTTTTTCATCAGATTAGTAACTGAAAAGCCTTCTATCATAATTTAGCCTTAACTAGAAGTGTAGTCAGTCATGAATGTGCCTTTGCAATCCAGAATTACAGAACTGAGCCTAAAAACCACAGTCCTACAAAGGACATTAATATGCAGAAAGGGGTTTGAACCAACTGGGGACATTCTGTGAGCCACCCCACAGTCCTGCAACCTATCCTGCGATGTCACAGTAGTGGTGAGAGCAGGAACATTCCCTTTGGTTTTTTGCTCCACCAACACTGGTGCTTTTAGAGGCTGAACATTATAATGTGCTGCTAAATAATAATAATAATTAAAAAATCAGCACCTCTGCTCTAGTAGGCAGCTGCAAGGACACCTAGCGCTGCTCAACCAGTTTGGTTTTTGTCAAGGCAGCACAGAGTTCTTGCACTGCTCCTGCAATTGAGGGCTAGCAGTGCCCAGAGCTCAGCAAAGCCTTGCTGGTACTACTTGCACCACTGCCATGTTCAGGAAAGAAACTCAAGGTTTCCTCAGCCATTCCTGGTGTTGCCCACACCAGGTCTCTTCAGATGTTTATTACACAGGGCAGAAAGAGAGGCTGCATTTGGTTTATGAAGCTGATGAGAAGTTATCCTCAGGTCTGAGCAGCAGGTCGCTTTTGCAGAGGGGCAACTCGCTGTGAGGAGCCCTGGTCACCAAGCTGTGTGCAGCTGTAGGACTTGATCCTCAGTTATTCCTGTCTTCAAGTCCTTCAGTCAAGCATCAGTCCCAAGCTGCATCCCACAAGGCCCCCCACATCTGCCAGAGCTTGCAATACCATAGGTAGCTTTAGCTCTCCCAGGGAAAAGAATGAAGTCACACTGAAATACTTATATTAATTATGCTCCTAATCTATAAACCCAGAAGTCTGGGACAAGTTTTCCACCACCTGAGCCCCCCCTCTCAGTCATGCCCAAGTTCCTGCTGGTTAACAGTCTCCATTCCTCATGGTCACAGCGAAACTGCCAAACAGCTGGCAAAACAGTTTTAGAAAGGATGCAGCAGTGACCAGAAGGACATGAGCTGCCACAGTGACACTGCATCCAGCCTTGCCAAAGCACCAGCAGGACAGCTGGGGAAGTGCTGGAGCAGAGTCATCACTGTCCCAGCCACTGCTGCAGAGCAGCACCCACCCTTCAGGGGTCCTTGAATGCAAAGGCATAGACTTCCATTCAACAGGGGAAGATGCAAGGAAACTCGGCAGGTACCACCTCTCTACATTTCTGTAAGGTACTTGTTGCAGCCTGTCCCAGAACAAGGCATGGAGGATTCTCTCTGCTCTGCTGGGCTCCCCATGGACAGGACTTGGGGCGGAGCCAGGGGAAAGAGGACCATTACTGCAGCAAGTGCCAGAAACCAAAAGGGAGCTGCCAGCTCCTCCCCAAAGAGCCCTGAATCTTTCTCACAGAAGGCAAGAGAAGGCAGGAAATGGAAATTGCAGCTTTGTTTCTAAGTCAGCGACAAGCTTTCCTTCACTTAGAGCAGCAGTTACATAAACTCTTCTTGGAAGGGGAACATTTGATGCTTTTTCAGGAGCCAGGATGCAGCTGCACACACAGCACTTGAGGCAGAGCAAGGGTCTGTCCAGGGTAATCGTGTTCCCCTGCAAACATGGCAGCAGTTTTCTGTTCTGCTGCTGCTAATTCCTTGCATCGCTTGTCTTGCACTCAGCAGGAATAACCTTGGCAGAGGCCTCTGGAAACTTCTGGATAACAAACCGATATGTGTTTGTCTTTTTTGGTAAAAGAACAATCTTGCAAAATAATAAACCCCCACTTAATAGAGAAGCTTAGCTTTATATTTATGTCTCCTCAAGTAACAGTATCCACAGAATTGCATTTTTCATCAAGGAATCTTTGTTCTTTTATTTCCCTTCTTGTGCACTTACTCCAACAATGGTTGTAACTCACTGCAGTGCCAGCTGAATCAACATAAAACCATTTGTACAATGGCAAACCAAGTCTCCCAGAGAACCAGAAAAATATTCAAACAGGTGATTTCATCAAGTGAATTTGTGATGTGGGAAGTTACTAAAACCAAGTTTTCATATGCATATTCACATTAAAAAACTAACTCCAAGCCCCAATTCTCCTTTTTTTTTTTCTGGAGAGGCAATTCCTTGCCAAAATCAGTGTGACTTGACTTTGGCCTGTAGTTCACATAAGGTAACAGGTAGAGAAATCAGCTTTGAGTTGAATCACCAAAAGCTTCCTGATTTACTTCCTGCTAGAAATACAAAACAAAAATGAGGACCTCATGAGCACACGCCTTTCTATCAGTTGACTTTAAAAAACAGAACTGGATCACACTGGTTCACAATGGAATAAATATCAAAAGCAGCACCTTGAAAGTCCACTTTGTTATGTGCGTGGTAGTAATACCTGAAACATAAGGCCCAGTGTCTCAGCCATAAAAAAAAAGCTCCCAAACCCCACACAGCCACTAAAGCTTACAGGAGCTGAGGGATTCGTCACCTCTGAGGAGGGATGTTCTTAGAGACCACCGAGTGAGTATATGAAGCCAGCTGGGACCCAGGTTAGGAGACTCTGCAATTGGCACAGTCTCCAAAAAATGCAAATGTGAGCCAAGATCTGACCTCATTCCCTGGTCCAGTCTAACCTCATCTTTAACACCAAAACATCTTCCCTATCCATACATGGCTCTTTGGGGCCAAGAGCAGCAGCATAGATTGCATACCTGGATCACTTTAACAATATTATCTGTTGCTCTTCTGCTTCCCACCTCAGTCCCCTTTCTATCTGACTCTTAGGTTAGAAGACTTTCTTCTAAAATTAGAGCATCTCTGAACAAGGTGTTCTTTAGTGTAAAGCCAGAAGCATCACACCTCTGCTCTGGAAGCAAAGAAGTAGACACAGCTCTCCCAACAAAATATCCTAGTGTAGGACCATCAGCATCTTGCTGCTGGAATTTGTCCTGACCATTGTTTTTAAGGTGACATGCAGTTTCTGAACTGCTCTACATGGTAGATGGAACAGGCTTACTCAGCAGTTCTGAGCACAGAAAGTAGCTGCAGAATGATCCATTAGAAATGTTCTTCTCTGACATGGCTTTTCATGGAAAATGCTTTTACATAATCCACAGTACAGACTTTTTCTGGCTTGCCCAGACCATAGCCTATAATACACCTCTCTGGTTGAAAAATAATGTCAGCAAAAGCTCATGTACACAAAAGTATATGAATCTTAATCGCACTGAAATCTGTCAGCTGCTGTACATATGCATATTGTGCAGATATGAACACACTCCAGGTAATGATACAAAGGAGCAATGTACTGGAGTGCTTTAAATTTTCACAAAAATGAGGCTTTACTGAAAGCCAGGAGGGTTCTTCAGGATTAGATTTGTACAGAATTCACAAAATAAGCCTTTGTCCTAGGCTGGTAGTCAATTAACTTCTTTTTTTTGGCCAGTTTTGCCTGTCTAAGGCAAAGCAGCTTTGCTGCCTGCCAAACACTCAGCAATGCCCTGGGTACAGCATTGATTGCTTGTGCTGATAGATGGACAGATCTTGCTGGTTGTCAATGCCTGTGGCCACGCAGCAGGTCAGGACAGTGGCTGGGTTATGGGCTGCCCAGCACGACAGGGCTGCTTCCCTCAGCTGCAGCAGGAGACTGATGTCAGAGAGTATTTTGAGCCTGGCACCATGAATGGAGGTAATAACTAGTATTGTCACGCAGGAGCTAGAAGCAGGTAGAAAGAGAAGCTTTGTGTGGGTGGTGAAAGATAGAAAAAAAAAGCAGATTAAGACGACAAGGATCAGAATCTGCAAATCACGCAAAACCAGTTCTGTGTCAGGCAGGGAATAATTAAGTTGCTCTTTTTTCTCTAGACAAGCAGCACTAGTGTTGATTTAGAAATTCCTTGTCTGACACGAGGTGAAACTGGACACCCTTGAGGATGTTTTGCTTTGGATTTTCAGAGGGTTTAGTGCACAGTTATGTCATTCACTGCATGTTAATATGGCACTACAGATGAATGGTAGAAGCTCCCTGTCTTCCATAACCAAACGTGCCGACAAAGACACAGGACCCTGGTGAGGGTCAGTGCCTGGGGAAACAGTTCAACACAGTTCTAGTGACAGTCATCAGCCTCAGCGACAGCCAGGGGAGTTCTGCAAGTTTAAGCAAGAGGGAGTTACTCCCTAGAAAATTTTTAGTACCAAAATATTGTGAAATTCCTATTATTTCATTTATTCCCTGTTTTCTGTTGCAAAAAAGCTTTTGCACTATTAAATCTGTGCAACTCTGAGGATGGGATCCAGGAAGAGATGTGAGGCAAGGAGTATCAGGAACAAGTAGCTGCTATTAGCAAAGCACGAACAAAACCAGCCTGCTGGCAGGTGAGGTTCCCTTTCATGAATCAGTATGTGCCTGTTATTTCTGCACTACTGCCTAGGTGTTTTGCTTTGTTGGAATAAGCTACAGCTTCAGAAAATGTCTGTGTCCCACATGAGAAATCTGCTAGTGCAGGCAGGCTGGAGTGTTATGCAAGCCATATCTGCTCCTCATGGGCTTGGCCATCATCAGGCTGCATTCATCTGTTTTCTGCTGGGTACATCACCAAGTATATTTAGTTCTGTTCAAGTCATAGAACAAAATCTCAGTATCCCTGACCTACAGCACACAGGTGTGATACATATAGCCAGCACCAGATCTGAACACACACTGCTTTGCTGCCACATGGAAACTTCATCTTCCCAGACACTGCCCCTGTTCCCAGCCCCGCACCACAAGAAAGCAGCAGCTGTTTGTGCTTTACACCTTCAACCCAAGAATTCCATTTTCTGCAATGCTTATTTTCAGGACACATGGGAAGCTGATAAGAGTCCCAGGCATAAATAAAGGCACAAAAATGATTAGAAGGCTTGACTACATGATCTCTGGAGAGGATGGATGAAAATAAAATCCAAGAGTTTTACACTTTGTCCTGTGTACTAAGAGCAGAGGTGAAAAGACTCGTTGCATGTTTTCATACTTCAGAGAAGACAGACTCATCCTGTATTTAGTAAAACCAAATACATTCAAAGCCTGCTGTTTTTAGAAAGAAATTGTTAAATTGTTCCAACTGGGGGGGGGGGGGGGGAGAGGGGGGAAGGGGGGGAAGACACAGGCAGCTATTATTCTGTCTGTACAGGACTTATTAAATAACCCAGTGTCTGCAAACCATAACTTGAAAATTTTCCCTGTCATGTAGTGTGCCAGACCACAGCTGCATAGAGAAGAGAAAACCCATTTGAAGTGACCACAGCCATTGAAAACTGTGGAAATACTGCTTCAGGCTGCAAGGCCCTTTCCTGTGGAAAGGGTATTTCGCAATTTTCTGTTAATACTCCTCCTTGCTGACAACGAGCCCTCATATGTTCTAGGTTTCATCAAAAAGGCTTACAAGTAGGCTGTTCAAAACTCCACGCAAATAGAACTTTTCTTCCTCGTTATTCCAATTTATTCATTTCTCCTCCTTCTCTCCTACTTCACACATCAGACATTGAGGAGAATGAAAACTCAAGAGCATGGAAATAATGAATGGGCAAGAACAGGATGCCACATGCCACAGAAGCACCATCGCTGGATTCTCCATGTAATAAGGAACATTTCTGGACCAGCACATGCAAGATGCTGAAGAATGCTTTAACAAAATTTTGTCACTATTACATCAGCAATTAGTATTCTTTCATCAAAGCAGCACTCCAGATAGAAGGTTTTGCAAAGACTGATTTAAGGCACTAAGTGAATGAGCAGAAATCTACAAAGTTTGAGTCCACACACAGTGCCCTGCTCCTTCCTCCCTCCCTCCCCCAGGCTGCTCCCGTTAGAGCTCCAACTCAGCATCCCCTCCAGTGAAAACCGCCCCTCTCCTGCCTCACAACCCCATCTGTAACAAATTGGCACTCCCCAGGCCTCTGCTCTGTTTGTGCACTGAAGTTCATCAGCACACATAGCTTTACAATGGGAATAAACCAAGGCCTTTGAGCTGGATAATTCACAAGCTGATTTATGCAATTATTTTTTTCTGAGCTATGTATATATGCAAGTAAATAGATCTGGAGAAAAATGAGAGTAATTAAATCTGGGGATTGGGGTAAACTCAAAGCTGATAAAGGAGCCAGTTAAAGATTTAATACAGACAAAGTTCCTTCCCAAATTAAAGGATGTTGATTAGGACCCTTATATAACATCTTGGGATAACACAAGCTCAGCTCACCCAACACACCAATACCAGCCTTATCAGATAGTCCTCACTTTTCCACAGATTTCCCTTCATGCATCTTGACTACAATCAGAATCCACCTGGTTTTATCATTGTGTTCCTAAGGTAAACAGCACAGAGGATATAAGCAGCAAAGGTTTTAAGGGGGAGGTTTCTGACAGCAGATTATAATAGTCAATACAGGGAAGACTGTGGTCTCACAACTGGACTAAGATAAGCAGAAGTTTTGAGGAATGACCAAAGAGAAGGAAATTACCAGAGGTTTAAAAGGGGTGCATTACTTCTGGAACATATCCTAGCCACTGTTCCAATGTGCTTTGCTTGCCAGCTCAGAGCAGGATTAAAGAGGCAGAGTCAGAAAAAGCAGGGGAGAGGAGCTAGTGATTCACCAAGCTGGGAGGTGATGGGCAGCCTGGAGATAAGGTGGCATTTTGAAGGGTGGTATCTGTAGCAAAGCCAAAATAGTGTCAGGAAACACAGGGGTCTTGCCCAGGGCAGTGAAAAGAGTAAACCGAAAAGCTGTGCAGAAGGCAATGCCTGTGCCATCTCACAGGGGCTGCAAAAGCCACCCGCTCCAATATAACCGCAAGACAGCTCTCACACTGTCATTAGGGACAGGGTCATCCTTCCTGCAGCATTACAGCAATGCAGGGGTGCAGAAGCAAAGAGTAAAAGGCTTTTGACAGCAATGGATGTAACCAAAATCTAAGTTTGTTTTCACAAATCTATCACAGAAATACAGTGTAGATCTGCAGATTTTTAGTTTGTCATTATTTTGAATCCTCGTTCAGTCCTCCAGCACACATGCTGTCTACACCATCCCATGTAGCCAGATCTCTGACAGAGCTACAGAGAAGGACCAGACCTGGGGCAGCCCTCCCCACTTGCTGGTACAGATCAGTGCTTCAGACCTGGGCAGTATAAGTGTCTGCAACATCTCAAAGCTTTGAAACAGTTGAGCAAAAAATGGCTTTTTACCACTCATCAGCAATCGTCAAAACTGTGAGTCCGTGTGGTGCTGAGGAGTCAAAGAGATCTAGGTGAAAGGAGTTAAAAGGGAATGCTGACTAGTGTAGGCAGCCAAAAGGACAAGCTGCTGCCCCAGTTCAGGGGCTACCAGGACCCACCTGGCTGCTAGCCAACAGCAAATGATATCACAGCTCAGACCCCTTCCAACTGCTCCTCACCGGTCTCCTCCTAGCAAACATCCACACACAGGTCACCAACAGCACATGCTCCAAGCCGGCTCCAGGATAGAACAGGGTCACTGATGTCCTGCCACATCCTGCTTTCCAGGACAAGAGGGAAATCTCTCACTTCCTTAGGCAAGGCAGGCTTTTAGCAACGCAACGGGAGTAGGGAGAAGTGTGACACGGATGGCAAGGAAACCTCTTACACAGCAGAATTGCAGGCAGCTCCAAACCACGGAGTTGGTTTGCAGCACTGACAGCAGCCAAGCAGCTCTCTGTGCTGCACAGGCTGGGGAAAACTGAACCCAAACTGAAGAGGAAAACAGACTTGCTTATAGCAAAGAAAAATTCACTCAACCACTTCCAGTTCACAGGGAAGAGAGCTCTGAAAAGTTGCACAGCCCAGGGCCAGGTGGAGCTGTGGGCAGAGCTGGGCTTGTGGCAAGAGTTAATCAGTCAATAACACCAGGATTTTTGGCCAAGCGAACCAGTGAGAGCAGGGAAAGAGGCTGTGACCCACTAATGCTGGGGCAGAACTAGAGGTCTTCCAGTTCTGCAAGAAAGAAGCAGTTTTAATTCCTTTTCTCTAAAACAACATTGATGGGTGTGAGAGAAGGCACAGGCTGCTGGCAATGAACAGTTCAGCAAGGAAATAACCAGAGTGGAGGCAAAAAGAAAATTCCTAAGTGCAGCTTGCTAGACCAGGGGAGGTCAAGCTACGACCATCCTGGAGAGCTAGAAATGAGCATATTGAATTGCATCTCTGACAGCGAGGATTTCTGGCAGAGCCATGAACTCACATCATGTCAGATTGCAAGGAGAATGGTTTTCCAGCCCAAATGTAGATAGATTTGCCTTGAAAGTCAAGCTATGGTGGATGAGTCCCTTGCCACAAAAGGCTTGCATTATCCTCAAGTTTTCAAGGTTTGGGCCTATATAGCTGGGGATGAGGGTTTTGTTTTCTACCTCCTTAACTCCTCCCCCAGCAGGAAGGAAGAAGACCTGTCACATAGTGTCCCCAGTATAGCAACTGGAAGAGAACCAGGGGAGGCACAGCAGACACAAGCAGGACAGGATGGGACCCAACTGTCCCAGGGAGGTGCAGAGGAGGCTCAGGCAAGGGGGTATCCCTGGCACTGCACTACATCTCTGCCCACAAGGTCCAGCCTTGCACACTGCAGAGAGGTATACATAATGTGGATGCTACCCACTGCTTGTAGAGGAGATGCACACCCCAGGCTTCCCTTTCCTGGAGCCCACACTGCTGTGCTCCTGCTCTCTCCAGTCCTCTCCAGAGAGGGGCAGCCCCTCTACCTATCTGGCCCTGAAAGCTTTTGTGGTGCAACATGGGGCAGGCAGAGATGCACAAAGCATCTCCAGCTTGGAAACCCTGATGAAACTGGCAATACTCACAATACAAAACAGACCCAAACCCAGCCCTAAATATGAGGAAGAGGAGAGGCTTCCTAAAGACCCAGAGAGTTTGTTTCAGAGTGTCTTGCATTGTCTTAGGAGACACTGAAATCAGCAGAAATATAAAGCAAGATTAGAGTTAAGCGCCTTCCATCACCCCTCAGGTGATAACAAGGTCCGAAACTAATTCACTCCTACAGGAGACCTGTACTTGCACTGCTCAAAGGACAGCATTGCTTTGGCTAGAGCAAAACACCACTTCAGGAGTCAGAAAAAAATTTGCTGTCTCAAAGTTCCACAAAGATGGGGCAGTTCCACCTTTGATTCTTGCAGAACCCTCTCCCACCATCCATGGCACTTACAGCACCACACAATGCTGCTGTCACACTATGATGTACTTACCTGGACAACAAACTCATGGAACTACTTCTTGCATCAGCCCAGAGAAGGCCCCACCAGCCTCATTCCCTCACTGGCAGAAACAAAGCCAACAGCAGAGGTTGTTTTATACTAACAGGTACCTGAGCAGCTGGGAATGAGAAGATCTGTCTAGGCTGGTGTTGCCACAGGAACAGATTGATATCATCTGGCCACAATTGAAACTTAGGCTGTGTTATTTCTTTTTCTAGAATAAAGTTTCTATCCATTTAACTGTGGGTGTCTACAGCAGCCTCCATGTAGGAATAGTGCAAACCAAGCCTCGCTGTTTATGAAAGTTATTACATCATCTGGTTGCTTAAGATAATAAGCAATCAGTTTTGAGGATCCATGAATTTCCTCCTGACCTATTTTCTGTGATCCAAGGAGTGTTTTTTGCCTTCCTGTTTAGAGCTGACTAATTCAGAGAACACCTGTGAAGAGACCAAAGCAAACTCCCCATCTGCAAAGACACTCGTGCACTTGTGCAGGCTCCTAGATCATAACAAGCCCCTTGTGCAAAAATGGTGCGGGAAGTCCCAAGCAGCACTTGGCAGGTGTCAGGTATGTAGGAAAGGAGAGTTCTGTCCTTCATGTCATTTCTGCATGTAGAGAGCATAAAACCCCCATGCTCAGCTTGAATTGTTTATTACTGGTGCTGCAAAGCCCAAGAGAAAACAGATGAAATCAGCCAGCTGTGGGCGGGCTGAGAAAACATCTACTGGTACCCCTGCAGTGTGCAGAAAAAAGGGCTGCTGTGTTCTAATATCTTAATGGTGTGAAATTAAAGCAAAACCACCTGGTGAGCAGCTAAATAATGCTTTTATCTTATGGAAAAATTAAAGTGTATCTATGGCTGTTGTTGTGTACAGGATGAATGTCTTTGTAAGTCACTAGCAATTAAGGAAAACATGTTTGAATTAAAAAGACATGTTGGTTTTAATTTTGAGATTTTATTATTAAATTGCAAGTTTAATTGAGAGATAAGTGCTGGCCTTCTGTGCCCTCTGCATTTCACCATGTCTGCTGGATCTGAGGATGAGCCTGATGCTTTATTCCATGCTTATGCAAAGCCATGGCCAAGACAAACCCAGCTTGGCCTTTGGGTGCTGCTGTCACCAGCTGAACGAGATAGTCAGGAGGGGAGCAAGGCCATCACAGGATCTCAGTGCTGCCCAAACCAGCTCACTTCTCCTCTCTATCCAGGCAGATATAAAGGCTGTGTTCCTCGTGGTTGTTTTGATACGATCAGACAACAACTTATTTTTATTCTACCGAAATTAAGCCTATTCCTCAAAGAGGCTGCGATCAAAGGCACTGGGAAAGCTGCTGGTGGAAACAGCCATCAGCAGTTTGCTTGGCCCTGGGAAGGTTTAGACGAGGGAGAAGATGAAGAATGTCCCATAGCACCTCCTGTGGTCTATTGTTCAGACTTCAAAGAGCCCAGGGATCTGTAGTCACTGCTAATAGCTTTTATCTTCTGGCAACAGTAATTAGGAACTGAACGAGACTCAGAGACAGTGACTGTAAAGGGTCAATAAAGCTACACCTTTTCTGCTTCATTTGCTTGATTGTCCCAGTTTTCATTATATCCACTCCTCTAGGATGTGTCTTTTAATCCTCCAAGTTGATCTATCCCTATGAATATTCACTGTCAATAACACACCTATTACTGCAGCCTGAATGTCCTGGAGCTGCTATCAACCACTCATTAATCTTGCACACAGCTCCTAGGACTTCATCTAAGATGCAAATGCAAAACATGTAAAAAGTAAAGAACCATGAGAAAACGCTAAAGTAAATGCTGATTTAAGCTTTCCCGACTCACGTTTGTATTAATTTTGCCATTCTGAATTTTTGGAGTAGTAGCTGATCAGGCAGCATTTATTGAAAGTGCGCATATTACTCATGCAGGAATTTGTAAACTTCACACATACCTTGAGCAGAAGAATATGGAAACATTCACAGTAAGTCAGACTGGTGGTGCATCTCCCCAGTGTGTGCCAAGGGAAGAGTAAATGTACAGGGGAGCTTGCAAAAACGATTCCTGGATGTCCTCCTGACATCTATTGGCACTTGATTTGGTGTGATTATATTTGAATCAGTGATCACTGGGTGTTTTCTTCCATGAATCCAATGAAACATTTTTTGAATCTTTATAGAATTTTAGTAGCTTCTGTGACATCCAGCAAAGAGTTTCACAGCTCAGCTACAGATTTTGTAAATGAGCATCATCTCCTCATTTGTTGTTGTGAACAGGTTTCTGCTTGTTTCACCGGATGCCCCCAAAGGTCAACATGAGGAGCCAGAGGAGACCTACTTGCTGTGTGTCACAGCACTCAGTATTTAGTAGACTTCTCTAATATTCTGGTGGTGATCATGCATTTCTGCTGTCTGCAGAACTGTCCTAACCTACTGAACCATCCCTCCCGCAGAAGCCGTTCAAACCCCACATCATCTTCGCAGTGCATGACTGTGCCACGTCCTTAATAAGCCACTTGGTTGAGGTGGTGCTGGGTGACATACAGGTACAGGAATCTGCTGATGCAGTCTACCCCAGCAGCTGGTGTGGCACTGCCAGGCTGCCGCAGCTGAGTGCTCCTCCATCTGCCTGCGCTGAGCTACCTCCCATCCCTCCTGTGTGCTGAGCTGCTCCGGGGACTGGCAGTGCAACAACAGCACCCCTGGGCAAGAGAGATGTTTGTACAGCAATTTGCCCTGCTTTCAGGGTAGACTGAGAGAGCCAGAGGGTGTTCCCTGAAGCGGGAACATCACTCATCGCTGTCTTACACATCGCTTTGTTCATATTTCTTCTTTTACAATGAAATGTCACAAGAGGGGCAAGAACGCTTTTGTCATCAGCTGATGGGGAGAAACAATAGCTCTGCTCACTCTGTCACCACCCCACAGAGGCTGAATCACCATCACAAGGCAAATTATCCTCTTGCCTGTTGCTCAGCTCCTTTATCCCAGTGACTCATTCTGGAACAAGGCTGGGAGTGAAAGGCGGATGCTACAACCTCCCCCTGTACTGAAACGTGAACCAAATAGTAATGTGTGGCTGGGATTGTCTCAGGGCAGGGGACAGCGAGAAGAGCTGGTGAGGAGTGCCCTGAGGGCAGTTGTGGGGCTCAGGCTGAGGACAATGCACAGCTGGAGGCAGAGCTGGCACAAGGTTGGGGTGCAGCCTCTGCCCAGCAGCTCTGGGCACGTAGCGGTTTTGCTGGTTCTGCAGTCTGTCTCGTCAACTAACACCACCAGCCTGATACAACTCATAAATTCTTGTCTTTCCTTATTCAGCAAAGATTCCCCCATGAGAAATAGTATTTCTTCTACCTTTCTTTGGTGAAGATATGAAGACTGCGTCTGTACACGGTGCCAGCAGAGCACTGGCTGCTTGGTGGGCAGCACGGTGAGAGGCTCCTCTCTGCAGACCAGTTTAAATAGATTTAAATGGGCTGTAGGTGTCCACAAGGAGAAGTTCTTGTCTCATAGCTCATTCTGGAAGGCAGATGTGCCAGTGAGTATCTGACTGTGGGTTGAAGGCTTTCCTGAAGGGGTGAGGTGGCCATGCATAGCCTTGGGCTGTGGGCAGCTGGGCTGGACCCCGATCTCAGCCTCACATGTCATCCCTGGAGCACGTCCACCCGGCTACAGAGCCAAAGAGACAGCATCTCACCTGGTGCACCTTGCATTGTAAGACAAGCGCTGGTGATTTCAGGTAAAGGAAGATCAAACCAGCCTGACAGGGGAAAGTATGTCTCAAGAAAAGGGTGCCTGCCAAGGAGGACTGCTCTCACCACCACGGCGAGGCTTCTCTCGTTACTCATCGGCAGTGAAACGTGCTGCCAGGCTTGTGTCAAAGAGATCTTGCATTACCAAGATTAAACAAAAAATGTATTTTACAGAAGGGATGAATCTAGACTAAGTGTAATGAATTTCACGGCATGCTGCCTTTTGGAACATGCCAGAGGGCAATTCTTCTCTCCCATGGCTCTGCTGTTGCAACAGAGCTCTGAGACTGAGTTGCTCAGGTGCTGTGTGAATACCCGATTACTGTGGGAGTTTAGATGAGGGAGAGCATCTCTCACAGGGAGGAGGGTGCACACACAGCCCTCAGCTGACCTGTGTTGAGGGGCAGAAGCACCTCTATTCCTTACCTGCTCCAATGGCACCTCGGCCAGGGAAACCCTGAAAACCAGTCCATGGGCACTTCTCTGTTGGCTGGGTGGATTCCTCTGGCAGAAGGACTTGTGCTGGCTTAACTTGTCATATTGATTTCTCTCCTCTGTTACCACTTACCTTCCTGGTCCTTTCAACCACTCCTCCGCTGGGTTTCCTCACCTCCATCACCACCCACACTGAGCTCCACTGCAGAGCTGTGCCTTGCAGGAGTGTGGCACAGCCAGCAAACGACTTTTCCTGAGCATATGGAGCAGAGAGGAGATAGCAGGTGCCACAGGCTGCTAGGGGATAAATTAATTGTTGATGCAAGAAGGTCATTGCATTATCTTATTGCTAACAGAAAAGTTCAGGCAATTAAGCTTTCAGAGATATTGGAGGTTCTAGCAGTGAGTACAACTGTCAGATGAATCTATTGTGGCAGTAAATAACAAATGAACGCTGATTTTTCAAAGGCTTTTCAAGCCTGGGGAAAAAGGTGGTTGTTTATTTATTTTTTCTTACAAACTTGCCCTCCACAAAGTCAGTCAATAAATACAATGCACAAGCCTTACCCGAAAGGAGAAGTCTCTTCATTTTACAGCCCCAGTGCAAGATCCTCTTTGTATCATCATAATCTTAATTGTCCCTGTTTTGCTCAGAAATCAGCAATGTTTTCATACAATTCATATTATATAAGGCACAGGAGTTTTGGAGTGTTGCTGAGGAGCAGAGGGAGCTCTGCAGGCAACATTTCCTTTACAAACCAACTACCCCACAGCCTACGCCATCTTCCGTTGTGCATATTGGACCAGTTGGAGCAGAACAGTGTAGTGTGGGATCTGGCTGTCATAGCCAGGACACCCCATGGCTGCAAGGACATCCCCAACCAGCCCAGCTGCTGCCCCCAGCAGAGCCCAGTTACTGCAACACAACCACTGCTGCCGTTAGGGGAGGGCTTGGAATGCTTTTGTCATGAAGGCCAGGTGTCATCCCTCCTGTGGGGAACCACAGAGGGTCTAGGATCTTTCTGAAGACCTGTAAGGTAAGTGAATGTGCTGAGCCTCTCTACTAACTCTGCATGGCATTGCTGTTCCTGCAGGGAAAGGCTCAACAGCAAAGACCCTGATGCATGAGCAAGGATTCCCATTGCAGATAGCAGGTATCACTGGAAAAGCCCAAAGCATGGTCCAGCTCAAGCGCCAGCCCCCAGTCATGAGCTGCAGAGCAGCTCTGTGCCCGCTCAGAGTATTTTCTGAGGTGCCCAAGGAAGGAGAGAACCTCTCTAGGGCATCACCAGCATCACTGCACCTGCCCCCACTCCCTTGGGGATTAATGGCACTTACATGTGCTGGTGAATCATTAAGCCCAGGAGAAATGGTTCTTCTCTAGTAATTGCCTTCCCTTTGCACAGTAATGTCTGCTAATGGCACTGACAGCCTTCACCTTTAGGAGGCTTATAGCGGCAGAACCAGAAAATGGGTATTTGTGTTCTTCCTGACCTTGGGAAGACTTCAACCTCTCCAATTTTATCCCAATAAATAATGGGCTTGCTTAGAGATATTAGAAAAAGACTGATAAGTAAGCATAAATGACCGGGCTGCTATTATACTGAAAGGTTATATTGACATTACAAACTGATGGTGAAGCTGGAGAAGTGGTGCTGGGGTCAGTGGGCTCCCAGGCAGGATGTTGGTGGTGCCCCTTGCAAAGCAATACTTCATATTGCTTCGGGATGTGTTTCCATAGCTATTCAGTGGCAGTGTTTCCAGGCTATTTTCAGTAAAACCAAATTAAAATAGTAGTATTTTACACAAAAGATAGGTCCCACAGTTTACATCTGCTTCAATGCTCTTTGAGCCTTTGAGAACTAAGGGGCATTAACAGCATTTTTGAAAGCTGGCAACAATCCTGGAGGATGCAGAAGCCTTGATGAAGGTGGCAAGAGCTTGAGAGACAGCTTGGGAGAGCCAGCCTGGAGCACCCATCCCTGCTGGGCTCTGGCTTGGGGAGGAGGCTCACAGCAAGGTGATGGGCTGAGGAAAGACAGGGGAGGTTACAAAGGAGAGGATGGGTAATATTTAGAGTCCTGCACTGATGCTGCCTGCTGCAGAGCTGGAAGATGCTGCAAACGCTGCAGACCCCAGACCCAGTGGTACCCAAGGAAACCGTGTGGGAGAGCTCAGCCAGTGCAACTGCTCAGCGGGAGCACCAGGACCCGTCCCAGCCCTGTGGGTGCTCTGTGGATGGCTGGACACCTGCTCTAGGAGACTGGGGAGTGGAGGACACGTCCGATGGACGTGCCTGGGGAGGTGAGGGGACCAAGCTGCACATTCCAGCCTTGGCACAGCACTCTCCTCTCTCCAAACACAGTACACTAGAGAAAAAGGCAGTGGCATATATTATACAGATTAGATGTTTCCTCTCTGAAGTGCTTTACAACAGTAGCCCAGTCAGGCTTCCACTTACCACCCAGATGTTACATGACCTCCAGGGCAACCCTCTGCATACCAGAGCTGCTGCTTCTGTCCCAACACTTACATGGAGAATCAAGGTCCTGCACTGGCCCAACACACACAAGGAAGGGCTGGTTACTCAAGCACTTGGCTGTGTCCCCGAGAGGTAACAGTCTGCTTAATTAAAAGCCCACCTCTCCCAGCAAACCCGGTACAGCAGGAATTCCTACCATGGAGAGGAGCGAGTTTGGCAGGTCTCTGTGCTCCCTGGGAGAGGTTAGTGGCTCTGCCCACCTCAGAGCTGGGAGAGGGAGCACAGCAGGCATCAAGCCCAGGCTCCCTGGAGCATATCCCCACATACTGGGGGTCCCTGGAAAGCCCAGCCTTCCTACCACCCACCTCAAGGTCTTTCTTTTCCTTTCCAAAGGGGAAAGGTCTTCACAATAATGCTTCAGATTTTTAGTTGCTCCCTGTGACCCTGTTCAGGACACATCCAAACTTCTCCATGAGCACAAGGGCTGCAGATCTGCTTCCTCAGGGTGAGGAGGCTGTCGCTGCCAGCTAAGGGCTTCAGCCTGGAGCCTGGTGCTGCAAGGAGAGAAAAGCCACCAAACCTTCCATGACTCACACTGAAACCAAGAGTCCTCTGCATTTCCAGCCAGGCCTGTAATCAGGCTGCAGAAGGGCTGATCCATAAGGGTGGGAAGGTGACAAGGATCCCACTGTCAGAGGGGTCACAGCCTGAGCTAAAGTGACCCACAGTACATTCCCAAGGGCGCAGAAGACTGGGTTGGGGGGATCATCTCCAAATGGCCATGCCTGCATTCCCTTTGGCTGCTGGGGGGCTCCTGCTACTGCAGAAGCTTCCAGAGGTCTTGCCACTGACAGCATTGATAACACCTCAAAAATCAGGTCTTTTAAGAAATGTGATGTTTTAAAAATTCTGCTGCAGGGGTGCGACACACACTGATGCGGTTACAGTGTAAGATACATCCACCACCTGGTTTCCAGCTGGCTAGAAATCCAGCCCTGCTTGTTTGCTGCCTTTGCTTACTGAAATCCTCCAACCCAGTTGTGATTGCTGTGGGAATGTTATTAGCTCAAAATCCCCTGTCTGCCCGCTGCTTACCGCTGCAGCACTACAGGAGCTCCTGCGAGCTCTCCCGGCGCACATGGGATCAAAGCTGCCAGCTCAGCCTGAAGCGCTGCTGAGTGGATCTTAAAGGCTGTTTCAGCCGAGTCCTAAAATAAGCTCATCTGCTTTCATCCTCGCTGCAGTCTAACAGACATCTACAGGCCCCTGGGTAATTCCTTGCAGATTTCTTTTCTCTCTACTGTATCAAAGTGGGATGAATCCTGTCAAAAAGCACATTTCAAACATTTCGGCGATCTTGGCAGTCCCGTCTCCACCAGCTGAGGGCTGGGTGGCTGGGAAGGAGGCAGCACTGGAGTGGTGTTTTCCAGGAGCAGGAGCTCAGCCTGGCAGGCATCTTCCAGAGATGCCAAGCGCAAGGGCTGTATTGTGTGTCCTGCCTCCTCAGAGACCTGGCTATCAGATGGGCTGAGAATTCAAGCACATTTTTTCCATCTCTAGTGTGGAGTTACCGTGCCTGGATTTTTTTTTCTGAAGAGTTTTAGAAGAGAGGGAACAGTTGTCAGAAGATGGGACAGAAAAGTGCTGAATGTTATTCTCCAGTACCAGGATATCTGTCCCGCTTCTGCTTCCTTGGTGGTATCCCCTGCATGTGCCAGGCACACAACACCACTGAGTCCAGCTTAGGACTGCCTAAGGGCCTGTTTGCTCACAAGTAACAGCATTAGGAGTGAATCCTCCAGCCCATGGAAGGTCAAACAAAGCAGCAGAGCAAAGCCCCTGTGCTGCTGGGTAGAGCTGTGTGCAAGTGTGCACCCAGAGCCAAGTTAGCTCCTGGACACAGATCTCAGGGCAATTGAAGTGGCTCTGGCATGGGTCTTTGTTAGGGAATGGAGCTGGTGACAGTCAGCTCCATGTGGAATGTGTGGCATTTGGATGGGATGCGCGTCCTAGGAGAGCATTACACCCCAGACATGGACACACCAGGCCTGCCCAGCACTGCTGGAGAGTGCCCACATCTAGAGCAAACCCTCCAAAATACACATTGCTGGTTCTCCACTCTTCACTCTGAGGGATTTCTGAAGGATTTAAGCACAGGTTTCAGTTATGGTGCAAACCAGAGCACGACTGCAGTGGCTGAGAAAGTCACAAAAGCATTTGTGCACAGGATCCTGCCATGAGCAGGGCACTGGGAGCAGAGATGGGTGGCACAGGGTCTGACTGAGGCAGCCAGGGCCACAAAGAGCCTTTCAGCATGGCAGGCGGTGGCTGGGGCTCAGCCTGGTGGTGTGGTACCAGCCGGTGCGTGGTCGCCAGCACCGGCGTGTGCCTCGGCTCTGCCTGTGCTTTGGACCAGCAGCTGAATCGTCCCTGGCAGATGTGGCACCCATTGTTCTCCCTTTCCCAGGGCTGAAAGGCACCTTGTCCAAGCCTGGGGATGGTTGCTCACCTCTGCCCAGCACTCGTGGCACCCAGGCCATAGCACCAACACCTCTTGCATCTGTAGGGGGACTGAAGGGAACAACAAAATTGTAAGGCATCACATTCTGGGGTTCCTGGCTTGCAGACAAACTAAAACAGCCCTTGGGAGAAGGGTAAGCAATGGCTTCATGCTGAGAGGCAAAGAGCCCAAGTCTCTGCCCACCTTATTCCCACAACCTCCTCCACACAGGAAGGCTGAGCAGATGCACAAAAGGGGCTTTGCTGCACACTCATCCCGTGAGCCGGGAATGCCCTGCCAGTTCCTCTCTGCATGCAGGTGGGGAGCATCTAGAAGGGCCCTGTGGGTTTCAGCCTGGGGACAGCACCTTGGGGACGGCCACCAAAACCCTACCCTGAAAGTGTCACCCCATGCAGAGGACCCGGCCTCTTCCCGGTGTCTGCCAGGGCTTCCCACACACCAGTGTCCCCCTGTGCCAGTTACCTCTTGTGACCACAAGCCCCTTGACACAAGGGACATCAGCCTGGCATGGCACAAAGCCATGTGTGCAGAGACAAAAAACAGGGCCACTGTCAAAAGGAGTCCAGAAGTCACTTGTTGACCCCTCCAAGCCCCTTGCCGATTCGTGCCAGAGCACAGCTGGGAGTGCATTGATCTGGCTGAGCGATGAACCTGAGAGATCTCCCAGAAGTTGAGGAACAAAGCAAGAGTTCAGAAGGAAGAGAGGTATGAGGAGAAGGAGAAGGAGAAGGAGAAAAGGAGAAGGAGAAGGAGAAGGAGAAGGAGAAGGAGAAGGAGAAGGAGAAGGAGAAGGAGAAGGAGAAGGAGAAGGAGAAGGAGAAGGAGAAGGAGGAGAAGGAGAAGGAGAAGGAGAAGGAGAAGGAGAAGGAGAAGGAGAAGGAGAAGGAGAAGGAGAAGGAGAAGGAGAAGGAGAAGGAGAAGGAGAAGGAGAAGGAGAAGGAGAAGGAGAAGGAGAAGGAGAAGGAGAAGGAGAAGGAGAAGGAGAAGGAGAAGGAGAAGGAGAAGGAGAAGGAGAAGGAGAAGGAGAAGGAGAAGGAGAAGGAGAAGGAGAAGGAGAAGGAGAAGGAGAAGGAGAAGGAGAAGGAGAAGGAGAAGGAGAAGGAGAAGGAGAAGGAGAAGGAAGGGGTGCATCTCTGAGGGATGCTGCCCGGGCAGCAGCAGTAGGTGCAGGGCGGGACTGGGCTGTGCAACAGATTTGACTCCCTCTCTCCAGGACAGAGTCCAGCTTTCCAGGTGTGTCGGCAGTGTTCCTTCTGAGAAGTGCTGCTCCACAGCAGGTGAGCTGGAAGAACAGCACGTTGCTCCTTGCTGAGGAATTCATTGCTACAGAAAGCTCATGTAACACAGAGAGACAGAGTTGGCCCAGAGCATTAGCAAAGGGAATGCAAATCCCTATCTCCATGTCGTGAAGGGCAATTCCCTCATCTGCCAAGCACAGCTAATCCCCACAGAGCAGACTCGGAGAGGCAGGGAGCAGGGTGGCACCCAGAGGAACTTTAGGGAAAGCACCGGCAAGCCAGAGGAAAGCAGCTTCCTCTGCTCCTGCTGATCCAGCACCCTCTGCCGCAAGGCAGTACCCAGCCAGGCACATCGACCGGCTGCAGGGACAGCAGGGACCTCTCAGCACGGAGCAGAACCAGCACGGTCAAGGAGCAGAGGCAGGACGAGGAGGGTCCCTAGTGCCACGGGGACCATTTCCAAGTGCAGCAGGTTGAGCAAGAGCTGTGTCAGGACTGCCAGGATCATCTCCATTGGAGCAGATCCATCCCTTGCCTTCGAGTGCCGCTCTCGCCCTGAGTAGGATCATGGGATCTGTCCACTGGAGAGAGGGGAAGCAGGGGCTGTAGGGGTCAGTCCAACCCAGTGAGGCTGAAGAGCACCATCCCCCATCCCGATCACAATGGGGATGAACAGTCAGTGGCAGGGGTGACATGAGATCCTGGGTCATGGGCAGGGAAGGCGATCCCACTGGGGCTGCCTAGACCCTGATGAACCATCAGGGTGTAATATCTTTTTCGGTAGTTTTAAACTCATTGCTGACCCAGACATGACACAGCAACACCCAAAGCTTCTGTTGAACCTGTCTGTAATTTTTCCCGGTCTCTCCTTCAAACCAGTCACACTTTCAGACTTGTGACAACAAATACCCCAATTTCAATACGTTGAGGATTGGATCCTAGTAAGGTTTCCCAGAATACCTCCAAGATCTGATAATAGGGGAAGCAGTGAACACTCACTCTGTATTCACAGGTGCAATAGAAACCTGCTGTTTTCTGCCCAGCCCTGGGTGGGCTGATTCAGACGCGCCGGCAGAATTCAGACTCCTAAGGCCTGAAAAACTGGCTGGAAGTCTCTGTGGCAACATGTTATTCCACAAGATTTACGGTCCATTCTGCTCCAGGCAAAGTCAGAAATACCACCACAGTGATCTCTCTGGATATCACCTCATTGTTTTACTCTACTGCTCTGACATTCACAGCTGAGGAAGACATGAAGATGGCAACAATTACACTGTCACCCCCAGCTTTGGTGAGGAGCTTCCTGAGGAGTGTGGGTATTTGGGGAGGGGGTGAGCAGGCTCCTGTTACTTACCAACTTGCAATTCTGGCTGGAAAATAAAGTAAGCTTGTGCGCATGGATCAATACCTGAGCAAGACCAGGAATCAGATTCTAGTATCCTATGTCTTCTTTTCCCTTGGGAAAGGCATGACCCCTTGTCAGTGCCTGGATCTGCATGCAGATGGAGAGGTTAGCAGTGTGGGGAGCAAATACCCCAGGGACCAGCACATTGAATCTGGTCAGAAATGCAAAAGGAAGATGGGACCGAAGTCCCCACCGAGGGCTGTGTGAGTCTGGGGTGACTGCAGTGAGGCCGTGGTTCCCAGAACACAGCTCCCTGACAGCATAGTCTGATCCCAACTGGTTTATGGGTGGGATGACCTGCTTCCTGCATGGCTGTGAAACCAGAGCATCAGCACTTTGGGAGAGCTCTGTCTCCCCAGGATTCATGTGGGAGGTGAGGACAGGTCTCCCAAGATTTTCTGCTAAAGATGTCCCACATCACACAAATAATTACACAACTTTGTGCTGGGGAAGGGAGAGGAGAGGCTGACTGGAGGAGCCTGCAGACAGGTCCAGTCCCTCTTCCAGTTCATTATGGTGGCAGAGCCCCAGAAAGACTGAGGACGTATCTGTGATTGGCATCTTCAAACAACCACATTCGGTAGAAAACAAAACACTGGGTTGGCAAAAACTCTTTTAACATTGCAACCTACATCTTAGCCAGACTCCTCACCCCTACACTTCCCACAGATCACAGAGGAGCTTCCTTCTGGCTCTGGCTATGGAGGCAGAGCTGCCTGACTGGCCTTTTTCTGGGCAGTCCTGAAGTCCTGGGGCCCTGTGGAAGGTAGAAGGGTGGTAGGTAACTCCCTCTGCCTGTCCCTTGCTGGCTGTAGGGGAGCTGCAGAATGGCACCTTGTGCCACTGCATATCCTTCCCCGCTTGGTGGTAGGTGGAAGTCCCCAGGAATACAAACAAAGCTGGGACACCCTGTTTGCCTCTGCCACCCTCACCACTCTGCTGGGCGGGCGTGGTGGTGAGCCTGCTCCAGGTGGTCCGTCTGTCCAGCTGACGGAGCGCGTGCTACCTCAGCCGACTGCCAAAACGAGGGCACATTCAAAGCACCCCTTTCCCCACCACCTAGCAAGGGTTGTGATGCCAAGGTGACAGCTGGTGATGAGCAGGGGGTGGCACTGTCAGTGATACTGCCACCTGTGTGATGGGTGCAAGGCTGCTCCTGGCCCTGGCATCTCCCACTTCTTGCATTCCTGCTTGGTGAGGAAGAACTCACCACTCGCTGCTTTGGTGGTACCAGGCTGGCACTTCACCTCGCACAGGGAAGCAACACTTTAAGCCTGCAGCACCCTGTGGCTGAACAGCAAAGTCCCACATCGCTGTTGAGAAAGAAGGAAGAGAAGCCAGTGCTGTGTTCCTGAGTGGTACCTCCTCAGGGAGGTGTCATCAGAACTTCTGTGAGTTGTGTTCAGGATTCCCTTCTTGCTTGATGGGAAGATACATGCTTTTCTAAACTATAGTCTACACAGCGCCAGCAGCTGCACTCACGCTTTGCTGCGAGGCCCCTTGTCTTCAGTCCAATCTCAGTACAGACAGAGTTTGACTTTGTAGCTCAGCAACTGAGCCACTCAAATATTATCTATTTAACTGTTATACTTAATTCAATTGAGTAAAGATGCCTCACGCTCATGCTATTTAACACTGCTTGAACAGGAGTGGTCCTCTCCTCTTTTCTCTTTCCAGAGCAGTTCAGTTTCCAAACTGCCAGCCCAGGACTGTGAGCCTCAGCCAGACTCATAGGGCTAAGATCCAGGAGGGAGCCTGGGCCAGACCTCTACCAGGATGTGGGAGCTGAGGCACAGGCTTGGAACGAGCTCTCTCAAAGCTGTGTGAGTTCCTGGCTGATAAATTATTTTGTTTAACTGGGAAATCCCTGCACTTTGCCCAGACAACAAGGCAATAGTTTAGGTCACTAAGTGCCAGTCTCAAAAACAGCATTCACCACCCTCCTCACTAGGAGCAAAAAATTCTGAAGTGGGTAGGACTTGATGACTTCCTCATTAAGGCTGAGAACAAGATGAAACAGCAGTAGTTAAAATTACCCCAGCTCTTCGGCCTCCCACCACACCAAAGCAAAGTTATTTTTAACTCCAGGTTGCCCAAGGGATGCTGCACGGTGAGTTCTGTTGTGTCACCACCAACGATCTTTGCATGGCAAGAGATTTGGGAAGAGAGCCCTCCCTCCAGCCAGCTGGGATCAAACTAGACCCCAGGGGTGAGTACCCCTGCAAACTGACCCCTGCAGGCTTCCCAGCTTCTCCCAATGGGGCAGAAGCTCCCACTGAGGCAACTCTGGGAGCACAGAGGGCCAACTCCTCTTTTGCTATGCTTTTGTTCTTTTTAGTTTTCAAATAAACTTGGTGGGCTGAAGTAATTCCAGGAGCCATGGTGGTGCTGCACAGGCACTGAGTTGCAAGCACAGTCATGCAGACCCAGAGGGGATTAGCTTTTAATGCGCTTCTCAGGGCAAACCCTGAAATCATGGGATTGCCAAGATCCCAGCAGGAAAACTAGCTGCCTTCCTGACCTCCTGACCATAAATCTGCTACCAATCTCTCCTACTGTAAGGAAAACTTGCACAGAAACTTCGAACAGCCGTGATGCACAGGAGCACTGTAGCCATTGCCTTCCCCACTGTAGGTGGCCACATGGCTCCATGTGAATCATGCTGGAGAACAGTGGTACTGTGACACCTCCTCCAGCCTCTGAACGGTGACACTGAACGGTGGCACTGCTTCAGCTCCACGGGCACCTCATGCAGAAGCGTTCAGAAGACTCCAGAAGAGATGCTGTGTAGACATGAGCACAGTTATCACTGTTCAGCTTTATCGTTCTGGCCAGGAATGAATGTGGCACTGTTAAACATCTGCTACATTTGCTCTCAGGGGTCTCTGAGCTAAACTGAGACAACTTGGCTGCACACTCAGCCTTTTCCATATCTGGCTCCACTGATGTCTGTACTAAACCACAGCAGTACATGTCAAACAGGGAATTAGCATCCCAAAGAGAATTACATATTGTTTTGTGTTACTTAGCACCTTGGGGCTATGTTTTTAGACTACAGGAACTTTCCTTGTAAAGGGTTTTCTCTTTCTGCTGTGTCACCTGCAGCAAACATTGTTATCTAGGTGTTTTGCTCTGCCTTGTGAGACAGTCGCTGTGCCTGCTGGGTCTCTTGTGGTTTGTACTCCTATGTTTTGTTCCAGAGAGAAGTCCACATATTGGAAGACGACACAAAATGCCCCGCACAAGATGCAGCTAGGACTGTTAGGACTCTGGAGAAGGTTGCAAAGGTGTGGAAGCTGGCAAGTCTCCCCTAGGGTTTTCTTTGGGGTCTGTCAGTGACGTGCTGTGTGCCTGCCCCACTGAATCACCGCCACACTCTCCCCTCGTCAGAGCTCAGTTTCTCTTCCTGCTCCCTGGGAATAATCCATAATAATCCTTTGTAATCTGTGGGAATCCAGTACAGATGCAAGCTTAAGAGCTGTGAACATGTAGAGTGCAGGGATTTGGTGTATTTGTCATGAGATGCAGGATACGTCTGGTACTCATACAGACCTCTCACACTATCCAACATGGACGTATCAGACCCAAGGCTGTAATCAGCCTCTGAATGCAGCGTCTACATGCAACAGGCCTGACCCTCAACAAATTCGTGGGCTTGGATGAGCCTTTGAACAACCTGATCCAATGGAAGTTGCCCCTGACCATGGCAGAGGGTTTGGAACTGGATGATCTTTAAGGTGCCTTGCCATTCAAACCATTGTATGAAATTAAAAACACCACTAAAGAATATGAGCTTTTTACCTTAAATATTTAAAAACCAAAGAGAGGGAGCCTCTGAAGTTTGTTACCATTCATGTATACATTTATTAAGCCAAGAGAGTTTGATCATGTCACAGTATGTTACTAGAGCATGTGTGATCCCTTCTTTTTAACTTCACTAACAATGGCTATTTCAATTACTTTTTTTTTTGCCTTTCAAGCTTAAAAAGCTTAACTCTTTCCACATTCCCAATGAAAGGCTCTTTCAAGCTTCTTTTGTTTCTATTCTTACAGTACAAAACAAATGTTTCTCAGACATGTAAACAACCATCTCAGAAATGAAACTGCTCTTAAAGTTAACATTATTGTTATGGACGTTCTGTTAGATTTATGTCATGTTAGATGTATTTCAGCTCAGTGACTCCTTCAATGAAAGCTATTGTTGCCATCGCCTGCACTGCAGTGGTGTCTGGAGGCCTTGGTCAGGGTTAAGGCCCTTCTGTGCAAGGCAGTTTACAAATACTTTGCTGTAACATTGAGGTCCCTGTTAAGAACGGCGTTCCCTGATGTCACTATAACCCTCTCTGCTCCTCCCTGCTCAGTACTGATCCTCACAAATTACAGGAGCTGGAGTGAAACTCTTCTCCAAATTAAATCTGGAGTTGATGTTCAGTTACTGTTTAAGAAGAGAGAAATGCTACTATGGGCAAATCCTGACACCTGCAGCTCCTATGCATAAAGCTGCTCACACATGGCAATGCTCATATGAGTAAGAAACTCCTGTGGGAAAGGTCTGTAGGACTGAGTCCCTGGATCACTGAACTCCTTTGCAATAAAGCGTGCAAGGAAAGCAGACTGGTTCTTTTTCTCTAAGCTTTAATCGGTATACTTCTAAGAAAGAAAGGGACAGGGTCAGTTGCTCAGATTCAGCATTTTGAGTTCCGATTCCCACATTGAAGAAATCTCTGCTCTGCCTTGGGCTACTGTGACCAGGCCTGGAAAAATCTGTTGGACACTCTTTGTCATCAGGAGGCAGTGGTTTGCCGTTACAGCATGGAGGGTCTTTGTTTTATGGTGCAAAGGCTGCATCCTAGACAGGAATTGTGAAGATTGTGTTTGGCCATCAGCATAAATTATTCTGAAAATCACTTCAGAATAATTGCAGTTTAAATAATGATGATAAATTGTTATTTGAGGGGAAAAAAAAAAGATTACACAAAATAAATATCAAAGAATCAATGTCCCTGCACAAACTTAATGTATTCCTGCCAAGGAAGCATCCCTTGCAAATTACTGCCCTTCAGGTTATGTCAGATGTTTAAATGAACCCTTCAGAACTAAAATACAGTACTCTGAAATGAGGTTAGAAAAATTTAAAAAGGACTAATGGGAAGTGTTTACAATGCTCTCTTTGAAACGAATTTCCCACCTGGGTAGCCTGGGAGCGTGAGGCCTCAATAGACATAGAGCCGATCAGAAATGGCAGCGGGCATGTGCGTCATGATCTGCATGCGCAGCCACCAGTAGTAATCCATGGGGTGGTAGCGGGTGTAGGGGGCCGTGGAGGTGAGCGCGTGGGCGACGCTTTCGATGACGGGCGAGGTGTCTGTCGAGCCGCTGTTGCAGTACGTCTCCATCTTGCTGACCTGCTCGTCGAAGTACTTCCTGCCATAGTCTTTGCGCACTATCTCAGGGAGCTCGTCCCACATTTTGTCGGCTATGGCTTTGATCCGCTCGGGGCTGTACAGGTTGGTGGCAGCTATGAAGTTGCCAGGCTCCACGATGCTGACCATCACCCCCTGGGGCTGCATTTCGTACCGCAGGCAGTCGGAGAAGGCTTCCACGCCAAACTTGGTGATGCAGTACGGTGAGCGGGCAGGACTGCCCATCCGACCCATCATGCTACTGATGTTCACCACGCGACCTAGGCAGAGGCCGGGCAAAACACAGCTGAGCTGCGGTTCCAGACCCAGAGCAGCACCTGACACCACCCCTCCCCACAACAGAGTCCAACCATACATCCACCTGCTCGCTGCGCATCCATAAAGGCTGCCTGGCAGACCTGCTCACAGCTCTGTCCGAGCACTGCAGTCCCATGCAACAGCCTCCAGGCAGGAGAACAAGCCCATGGCTGGTGCTCCCTAGCTCATTATACCTGAGGGAACAGGTACATGATGACACACCAACATCAGTGCCTCGAGGAAAACAAAAGAAGCTCAAGAAGCTCGACAGAGTCTGCATGGTGGGAAACAAGACGGCTCAGCAGCAATCAGGGCTCAGCCCAGGCAAGAGGAAACAGCAGCAAAGAAAGCCTCTGGCATCAAGGCTGAGCTTGTTTATTTGCAAGTCAAAGGCACAAATTCCAGGAATCCAGTGGGGACTTACAGTTTCTGTCTCTTAAAAGGGAATGGATTGCTCCTGCACCACAAACAGGCAGAACAGTCTAAGGCCACTGGGCGCCTCTCTGTGTGACAGCTGGATTATGGCTGAGGGCACAGAGCAGGGGCCTTTCTCCAGAAACCATCCACTTTGGCTGGGGATCACTCTGGTAGGAGATTGTGGATACTGCCATCTAAGCAGAGGCTGCAGTTCTCCACACTTCCAATGTGTTCATTGCTGAGGTGAGTTAGAAAGAGAAACTTTGACTACAGAAGCAGATACCCTTCCATGGTGGAAGAAGTGTTGCCTGTGCCACATACAGCCCAGCTCTGCAGCACAGGACAACATTCTTAGTGTCTGTGGATGCTTCAAGAGCAAAAAGTACTCTCATTTAGTCAGGTAGATGGCCTGAGTACAGGGAAGTTTTTGCCCCTTTATGCCAAGACCCATGCAAGCTCCAGGTCTCCGTTCCTTTGCTGTACAACCCACACTTCCAACACACTACAAGCTCCCCAAGTAACACAGTGCACAGCTGACAACTTCCCTGCAAGAAGCACACCATAGTACAGTGCTGCTGCCCACCTTGCCAGCACTGGCACAGCTGGCTTCTGTACAGAGGGAAGGATTGCTCCTGGCACTGGGATTTATGGTGAAGTACAGCTTCCAAACAGGTAAAAAGATATGATGGATTAGATTTTGCACAGGATGCTGCGGGAGAAGGCAGCACAGATAGGAATGAGAAACCATAATGGGATTTCAGGACTGCTGCCTTGCTATGTAACTCAGAGTGGGCAGGAAATCTGTCACTCGTTCGTACGCTGTGGGTCACATTCTGTCTGTAAAGGTATGAATGTGGCCAGTGGTGCAGAGAGAAGTGTAACAGACCTCCTGGCCTCTAAACGCAGCAGGAGATGGGGCAGGATAAGGGACCTGCTCCAAGGAGTGCCAGTCAGGAGGAGATCACTCACCCTTTGACCTCCGGATAAGTGGGAGGAAAGCCTTGGTGGTTCGCACAGTTCCCCACAGGTTCACTTCAGCTACCTCCATGTAGGTGTCCATGCTGGTGAACTCTACTTCCCCAAATGTGGAGATCCCAGCATTGTTAACCAGACCCCAGAGCCCTGAAAGACAAAATCAGCAGATTTTTAGTGATGGAAGCCAGACAGAAGAGAGTCTGGAGTGAACTTCAGTCTCCTGAACAAATATAACCACAGTCAGGATCTAACTGTACTGCCCAACGCTGAAGCCACAAAGTACCATGAATAAGATTTCCTGGGAAGTTCTGAGCCAGCAAACAGAGAACTTCAGTCTTGTCTGAGCTGTTTCCTTGCCATTCTTTTTTTTTTCCATTGTAATTTTTTTTAAAAGCAGCAAAATAGAATTTCTAAGTGCAATTAATAAGAATAGTAAAGATCTTGCAAGAAACAAGAATTTGCTTTCAAAGTAAAATCCCTTGCGTCACCATAAGAATCAGAATATCTGGAATGCTGGTAAGGGGGTGTGGGCATGGGTGCATGCCACAGCATCTCCTTTTTATTTTGCTGCAACCAAGGCAGCAACAACTGAATCTACTGATCCATTTGGCAAAGAAAAGAAAGATTTAAAGGGAATTTGGGATAAAATGAACTCAATTCATATAACATTCTAATTGCAAAGGAAACAGACTGAGGAAGGTCTGAGATGGCTTCTCTATGCTGTTTAGAAAAACTCACTGTTATCTGTTGACTGTGTCCAGACCAGTGTTCTCAGAAGCAGCCCAGAAAAGGCAACTTCATCCTGGCCTGTGCTTGAGAATACAGGGATAGAAAATCTAATTTATATGGAAATCCCATATATGAAAATTAAATATAAAGAAAAGTGAAAGAAAAAGACTTATGCAAAATCCAAAATAAAACATTACTGGATGTTCTGCTTTTAAACAACCTTCATGTATGGAAGTGTGATTGTTCTTTAGGGGAAAAGTAATGCATCAAAGGATGGAAAAGTTTCAGAAATACATGAGCAACTGGGATTTTCACAGTACTAGAGCACAATCTGCTGTCATCACCTCAGCAGAATGAGGTAGTCAGGCTAAGAAAGTCAGTTATAGTTACACCCTGAAATCTGTAATATATGGTAATATCTGCAATGGCATGAATAACACTCAGCTGGCTTCATGGCAAATACTTTGGAAAACCTTTCCATTTCCTTTCCCTTTTGAAAGTTTCGGGAAGACATCTGCATTGCTAATCCTCAACATCTGGGCACTCGCCACGTTTTACAACATAAAGGGAGTCTCAATAAACTTCAGATCACAGGAATAAAGCCAGTGCCTTGTACACCACACTGGTTTCCGCTGCAGAGCTAGTGGAGAACAAAGCAGTTCTCTTTGTAGATGGTGTCTTAAGTGGGAAGCCGCTTTCTGATACAGCACAACATTGAAACAGGCCGTTTGCTCTGCGCTGCTGCTCCTCAAAGATTTGTGCCCTTTAACCATGTGCTCAGCTTTTAAAACACGCCCTGAAAATACTCCGAAAGCCCAGCTGAGGGAGCTCATGCCGCTGTGTGACCTCAGAGCCCACTGCTTCCACCTACCTTTCTCTGGGTCCTCCAGGCTGCTATTCACGTGCTCCACTGCTCGGTCCACTTCTTTGCTGTCACAGACGTTCAGCTGAACAGTTCTCATTCGGTCACTGTTCATGCTGTCCAAATCCTTGCAGCCACCCTCTCCCTTGTCCTAGAGGGGAAGAAAGTGCTGATTTGAACGTGGCCAAAGAGCTGTGAGGAGTATCAAATGCACAGCAATCATCAAATCAAGCAAAAAAAGGTGCACATGGCAGTCAGAGAATAATCAGGACAGTCCTGAAGCTCTAAGAGAAAAGGGGAACAGATAGGGCTGCTCCTGCAGAACACCATTCCTCAAGCATATCCCTCTGACCAAGTCAGCTGGTACAAACTGCTTCAACCACCAAGAAAGCATCCAGAGCTCTATCTGCCCCAGCAAGGCAACTCTTGCCTAGTACAAGCTCCTGAGATGGAGCTATGCCCCACGGCACCAGTGTGGCAACCTGGTGCCATCCTCATTTTGCTCACATACAGAGCACAGCAAATAGATGGGGGGCTATGATATAAAATAGCTGGTAGTGGCTGCACACGTACGTTGAACATGTTTCTCAGTCACACATCCTAGAAGGATTGTCTGCCCACTATTCTCTCTGTAGCTGATCTATGCACACAGCTTCCACTGCCTGGAAACCTACCTGCTGCCTCCAACAGACTCCTGCAGAGTCTGACCAAGTGCCTGGCCAGCTTGCCTTCTAGCAACTATTCCCTGGCCTCTTTTCCAGCACCTTGCTGTCTTCTCTGTCCCCTTGCCATGAGCTTTTTCTCATTCCCATTTCCCATCTCCACTCCTTCTTTTTCAGCTCAGAAGAGCAGATTCTCCCACAATACACATACAG
This sequence comes from Dromococcyx pavoninus, assembly GCA_033558185.1. Classification (NCBI taxonomy): domain Eukaryota; kingdom Metazoa; phylum Chordata; class Aves; order Cuculiformes; family Neomorphidae; genus Dromococcyx; species Dromococcyx pavoninus. The sequence continues at coordinate 63,622 of JAUMJL010000094.1, read as the reverse complement.
CCCAACCAGCTCACTGCAGCCAGCCTGAGGTACCTTTCACATGGGCCAGATGCTGCCAGCAACAAGGCCATGATGCTGATAGCCAGTCCTTTGCAGCAATGAAGCCTGGCTATGTTGCTTCCAGGACACAGACATGGGATATTAATATCAGTTTGGGACTATCCTTGAGTCACTCCCATGGCTACTGGACTGTGCTGGCCACTCCAGGGTCCTTTTGTAGAGGACAATGAGGTTTAGCTCTGAAAATAATCACTTTTTGGGAAAACATCTCGTCTTCTCTGTAAGAAACACGCTCTGTCCCCTCAATATCATCCCTCACTAGTAGTCTTTAACTCCCCATTATCAGCCTAACCACGGAGCGTGTCCCACAGAATTATGTGGCAGCTGCTCAGCTCTTCTTCCCCCACTGCTCAACTCTCCAGGCAGCCCCAATCACAGTCAACATCAGCAGGCATGCATCGGAGTGCTCTTCACTCCTGACTGATGAGGCTTTTTTTTGATAGATAACTTCTTTCTTCTGACCTGGAACAACTCAGATCTTCACAGCAGGGCTGTTTCCTGACTGCTGAATTGTTCTAAATTCTAATTGTCCTGACTGCTAGATTGTTCTAAACACCTCCAGCCACAGACAGTCCCTGTCAGAAACTGCCAGCAGTCAGCTTTCCAATGCGATGGTGCTCGTCTCTGCAGCCTGAAACCAGGCTGCTCATCTGTCCCCCCAAGTGAGAGTTCCCTTCAGACACCATGCTTTAAATACCACATGAAGTATCCGTATGTCTCCCCTGTCTCTGTGCTATGTGTTTTTTGTCCTGGCTCGCCTCATTCCTGGGCTTATCCACTGGGCTCAAACAGTTCAGTAACCAAAGTACCTGATATCTCCTCTGTCTTCTTCTCCACTCTGCCTTATTCCACTGCAGACTGTTAATACCTGTTAGTGTATTATTCCTTAACAGAAAGCATCTACTGCATTCTCTTCACAAGGAAGCTCCAAAACGGAGCAGTTAGAAGTCCCATGCACAGCTTAGTGGTGTTTGTTTTTACAGGGACTGAAATTAGGCTTTCATGCTGTTTGCTGCTCACTCAAAAGCACTTTGGTGTTGAAGCAAGTGTGTGTAGCAAAGCCTTGAAAAGCACACAAGTGGCACCTGTGGGAATGCCAATAGGGAATCAGCAAATGCAAGCACGCAAGTCCTTGGATACAGCAGATATGGATAAAGGGAAGAGGAAGAACAATAAGGCCAAGGTCCTTCTTCCCCTGATACCAGGTCTGTGAGGTGCTACAAAATCTCTGGGCCACAGCAACACACCAGTCTCAGAGGCCTCGTAAGCTCTACTGGGACCTTCACAGCATCCTCTTCTTCCTCCCTTACAGGGTTGGCTCGGCAAGCCAATGTCCCTCCTGCACCACTGGGTGCTTTTGGACAGGGACCTTTGGTGCTGGGACGCCAGCCAAGAGTTGGACTCTGGGCATTAACCCAGGCCCACAGGGCCATTCCCTTGGCTCTCCAGAAAGGCTAGGTGGGTAGTGTTTAAGTCAGGACCCCTGTAATTGTGTCATGCTCTCCTAGCATGACAGCAGCCTGTCCCACAACACTTGGACCCACAGGAAAGAGCAGAAAGACCTTCCTATGCTATGCCAAGGGACCAGTACCTCTCTGCTGTCAGCCCCAGGATCCACTGTTCCCACACCAAGAGGGCCCAGTTCTTGTGTACTGAAAAAGCACACCTCTGCCTCACCTTCCTCTTTTCATCATCGCCCTCTGGGACCCAAGGGCTACAGTTTGTATCTTTATCAGTGTGTTCCTGAAGTGGTATGCAACACCCTGGAGCTCTGAGCGCTCTTGCTCAGCCTTACAGCAAGTGGTCTGCAGCCTGGCCTGCTCAGATAACCTCTGGCTTCCCATCCTCCTGCAAGTCCCAACAGGCCTGAGCACACAAAGCAAAGCAAACAGGGGTTCCACCACACTCCTGACAGCCGTGACACGCATCACATATGTCCACTGGTAACAGATACTGATGGAAAAATACCTTCTTCATCTTGTGTCAGCTGGCTCCCCAGGCTATTAACCAAAGAGGAAAACGTAAGACAGCTGCAGCATGACCATCCATTGGATCCAGCCTACCACTGTCTTTTGACAATGAAGCATCAACACAACTCTTACATGAATGTATTTGCCAGTGAAAATGTTAGGAAGAAATTGTGTGTGAAACAGCACACCGTTAGCATAGATCCACCCTTGGGCTCCCCTCAGTTGTGACTCTAAACACTTCTCTCAGGTTTCCTTCAGTAAAAGTACAGGCAGGTGATCAGGACCTGGCCACTCTAGGAAACCTTTCCTGATGAAGAGTCAGCACTGCACATACTTTTGATTTGCAATAAAGACACCCCATTCCTATGCACAGTGCACACCCTGAGCACAGGGCGGCTCCCCAAGCCGGAGTATGCTTCGACGTGCAGGTGTGCTGTGCAAAACAGTCCCGTGAAAACAGCACTAAAGTTTCAAGGTCATTTCCCCTCTGTCAGCATTAGGTCAAATACACCCAAGAAAAAGATGATGCTTCTTATTTCTGTCTCTGCTTCTACCTAGTATCTCAAAACACACCACGCTTTTTCTACCCCCTAAAATCAGCACCAGCAATAATTGCACTCTGATCAGAACTCGGCTTATGGTTTGCTAGTGTAACCTATAAGAAATAAGCACAGTCTCCTGGTTTTAGTTCTACAGAGCAGTTCTACATAAAGTATATAGCCTGAAGACACACAGAAGGCCAACCTGATAACTACAGAGCTTTGGCTTTGTATAGTGTTTTTCTTATGACAACTGCTGTTATCAGTCTTGCCATAGTCACACATTTTGGAACAAGGGAGTCCAGGTAAAGAAGCAATATTTATTTACACAGTGATAGAGCAAAGCTTTCTGTTGATTTTTGGCGAGGAAATAACTATTGATCAAAGACTAAAAGAGTTCTGGCATGCTGCTGCATGTCAGCTTATGCTAATTTATCAGAGGCCAAGATTTTCCACTAACGTGCATTCAGTAGAATGGGCACTTAAGACACCAAAACAGAAGGGACACTTAAAGATACGCTCACTGAAAATTGGGTCTTTCTGGCAGTTCATACAGAGGAAGAGAAACCCAGAAATAAAATTGCAGCTCTGCAATTTTTGGTTCCTTTCAATACAGAGGCAGGATATTTTTCCAAAAAGTGCTTAAGTCTTCAGCTTCTTATATTCTCTAATGTTGATCTTCAGTTACAAAAGCTTGGTAGAAATATCTGCCAAAAATAGTACTCATCTACCCCCTCTCTTCTTGACACCTTTTGAAAAGCACCAGTTTATAAGATGTGCCTTGTTCTGCTGCAAAGCCTGTAGAGGGAGCCCAGGTTTACAAACAAAACACTTGACCCAAAGCTGAGACACCACAAGGGACAGAGTTATTGAAACACAAACTTCTCTTTTGAAAAAAATGCAGCAGAAAGAAAATAATAATTCAAACAAAACTTAGCAATAACGGTAAAATTAACAGCAGAAAGAGTATTGATAACATAAAAAAAAACCCAGGCAAATTCTCTTTAAGTATCTATACTTTTATTATTTTAAGTATCAACACATTTATACTGATGATCTAAAAGATTAGGATCAAAATAGCTGTCCCACCCCAGGATATCCTGAGGAGTAAGTTTGTTTCTGTTGGGAAAGGGTCATGCAGCTCAAAAAGGGCAGGGTTTCACAAAGAGAGGCTAAAGCTCTCCCCCGTTCCTCATGAGAAGGTGTCTCTGCCACAGAGAGCGCTCCTAGAGAGTATATCAAGACTGCATCACTAAGCTATTGTGGCCTCATTCTGCTCTCATTCGCACTAGCAGAACTCTGTCACCTTCACAGCCATTTCAGGAGACCCTCAGTACGCTCTGAGGCACGGTTGTACTCAAGAATACAGAACGATATTCTCATACCAAATGCCATAAAATTACTGGTGGCTTGGTGTATGTCACAATTAATCAAAATAAATCCAGCATAAATATGTACAGTCTGAGAGCTGGGCAAAAGGTCCAGGCTCCACCTGATCCCAAAATTTGTTTATGGATAAGCCTACAAAATTAGATTTGGGGTTCCAGTCCATCAGATATGGAACAGATTACAATGTTGTGATTCAAATAAGAACCTCCTTAGATACTGTTCAGTCCTGGTGCCGGTGTAGACCAGGTTATGCTCTACGAAATTTCAGCACTTGTGTCTTTTCCTTTGGGCTAACAACCACCCTCACTCTCCCTGGCAAAAAGCTGTGCAGAGTGGAGATGGAACATTGGCTTTGCTACGTGTCTGTGCACATGCCACAGGCGAAGAATACAGTTTTGGTTTTCCCTACCTTTTGCAGACAGCCAGCGTAAATAATGAAGCCTTTGGAGTGGAGGTGCTTGGCCAAGGCAAATCCAAACCCTGAGTCACAACCTGTTATAAGCACAGCTCTGCTGCCAATCTGCAAAACAAAACAGAACAAAACGCACTGAAACTGAGTATTGGAAATCAGTGATTTGCAGCACACAGAACAAAACCAAGTCCTTCACCAGGAGCAGTCTGTTCCAGGGATGTTCTCTATTCTCATTGCCAGCTACCGCCACCCAGTGCCTCCTGAAGAAAAGAATCAAAGGTTTCATAACGAGAGCACCCCAGAGAGGCAGGATCACTGTCCTCCTAACACAAAGACAAGTTCGGCACCTCTGGCAACACGCTCCCAAGGCAAAGAGACCAAGCAAACCACCATTGTCTGGCCGTTCACATTCATCTTGAAATCTGAAAATGTACCAGACAGTTCTCAAGACATGTTTCCCTTCCGCTGTGTTCCCGTATGTTCAAAGCAGGCAGGATTTCACTCTTCTGTTCCGTGCAGCCCGCAGGGCATGAGGAAGCTAGCATGACTGAAGAAAGTATATGGGTTAACCTTACCAACTGCTCACTCATCTTTGTCCCTCTAGCACATAAACTCCCTAGTGCTGGGTTTTAAAAGCTAAACAGAATCAATTTGGTTTAATATTTGAAATTAAGAGCGGTTGGTAATCAGTCTATTTGTCTGTTTGTTTTTTGTTCTTCCAATTTTACATCTTACTATTTAAATATATCTCCATCCTCTTCCAAATCCCTTCTTCTAACACAAAGAAAGGCAGCAGTTAAGTGACATGATAAAAATTGCACAGTACATCAGACACTCCAGCAGCAACAAGTCCATGTGCAGCAAGGTAGCTACAGCTGGGCAACACACTGAGTATTTGCAATTCATTCCAACTCATCTCTTTTAACAAACTAGAAATCTGGCTTTCCTCAGCATACAGAGGGGCTGATCAGGGTCACACTAGAGGCCCAGTGTTGATGCAAGGGCCACATCTGAATTCCTCTGAAACTCCGTCCCAGGGTTACAGAGCAAGATGCGGACACTCTAGCACTGCTACAATGCTGAGTTCTGGGCCATACAACAGGCAAGAGGGCAAAACGTCCCCCTTCCTTTTGCCTGGCACTGTTCCTGGCAAGCTAGCACCTTTAAGGAGAGGGCTGTTACAGAAAAGTCACTCACCAGATCAGGAGGTGAGAATACACTGATTTATTTAGATCTCTTTACACAAACATACTCCAGAAAGGCTGCTATAAGAAACGGTCGTGCAAATCACCTCCACTCTAAGGTGGAAGATTTCATCTGCTGAGTGAGTTCCAAAAATAGAAAAAACCCACTAGTCTGATTGTTTATTTCCATCCTCAGCAGCATGTACCATGCTACGTCAATGGAAGTTCTCTGCTAGGAAAGAATGCTGAGTATGTTGGAGAGGTCCAGCTTGGAGTCTTTCTGACAAATCAGAAAGAAGAATTTGGTCACCAGGCTTCAGGGATTTTAAAACCCCAGCTCAGTGGAACTCATTCCTGGAATCCACAGTCACACTCACCTGATCAACTTCACTGGCATAAGAGCGGCTGCCACAGGGGGACAAGAGAGGGAAGCAAAATCTTTGCACAGGTCTGTTAAAAAAAAATAAACAAACCAACAGAACAATCAAGCATGGAATATCTTATCCATAACCTGGTGCTGCAGCACACACATGAAAAGGAATGTGGCATTGCCTATATACATGATATAGACTGTCATTTGAGGAGACAGAATCTAGTCTACAGTTCTCCTTAGTCTGAGCCTGTCTGTTTCCTACAGTATGAAATTTTCATTTCTCAAAAGACCTTGATGCTATTTCCAGCTGCAGAAGCTTTCTGGATACTACCAAGAATTTTAAAATAGCTCCTGGTCTGGAGGCGCAGAGTTGTTTCCACCCACAAAACAGGCAGTACAGTATTTTCATTTCCTACAGCAACAACACTCACTTAACAGTCGCACAAAGATGAGGTAGGGGAAGTTATTTATTTGTCTGAATAAAGTATTCTGCTGTGGCGTTGCCCTGACAGCCAGTCTAATGTCACATTTGATTGGATCTATCTCACTGTTTTACACACATCTCCACTCTTCTGTCATTTTGGATGACACTTCTTCAGTAGCGACTTCCCATTAGATACTCCTTGGTCTTATATCCCCTCTTTTCAACTGTTTGAAGTAAGTGACGCTATGTCTTTGAGCAATACTTGTCATGCAAATGTGAAACTCCTCTGTACAGCATGTCTGACTCAAACCATGTTCACAAAGACAGACCAGAGCAAAGCAACGATGCTTTCCAGTTATTAGAAAAGCTACACTACCAGCAGTGTCACACTGTCTCAAGTCTTGCCACCATTCATCAAAACTGGGCTTAGACAACACACCAGAGTGACCCTCGCCTCGGTTCTTGCCAGGCACCTCTCTGGACTGTATCAGCTTTTTCATTCAGCTTGGGCACTGACACTGCCCTCCCAGAGCCTTCTGGCCTTATCTGGCTGAACTTCATCTACCCTCTGGCACCTCTAACACCTCTAACAACAACATCTATCCTTCAGCAGACCTTATCTTCTAGGCTGCTCTTCTGCTTTCTAAGTGAATTTGCATAATCATTCACAATTACCTCCTGCCCAGACATCACAGGTGCTCCCAGGGTGACTTGTGCTATGCTGAACCGCAATCTGCAGACACTGGCCTCTGAGCTGCATCTTGGGAAAACAAGGCTAAAAAGGGTCTGTTAGGGCAGAAGCTTTGAACCAGATGGGAAAGGCACTGATTTATATTAAGGCAATTCACTTACCTTCCTGCAACAGTTTAGCTCTTTTTCTAACTTAAAGAGTGTCACAAGCCCAATTAGCTCTTGAAATAGGTACAGCCAATTTAATTGCTGCAAAGGTCAGTCTGCAGACAAAGTCTGTATTAGCATCACTGACATACAATCCTAGCTTGGAGCTTTTATCACAACAATAAGCTTCTTGGTGTGTCCCAAAGTGCCCAGAAATGTTTATAGCATTTCTTTTAGTTGCACGAGCTTGATTTTTGTTTTTCATGTCTGGTCCTGTTGTTCCACTGCAGAGCATTGATTTGTTGCACTCTATTCACAATAACCTGTAAAGAATAAATACCCGACATTCGGCCTACCTTGACCTGAAGGCAAGGCCATAAAATAGATGCTGGCTGCTGCTGAGCAGGAATACCATTGGAGGAAACAGCTACGATGCGTGTGCCATGTTAGCCCACACACAGTACACTAATGTACCATGAGCCATTTTTGTCATTCCACATGACTAAATTCTAGAAACCACAACTAAGACTTTTAAAATGCACAGATGGTCCTCAAATTGAATCTGGGCTTGTAAACATGCATTCACTTTTTGTTCAGTTACACTAAAAAAGGCTGTCCTCAGCTTGAAGAATCAAGTATATAAATGCTACCTCAATGCATTACGATGCAGTACAGTGACAGCACTGCCTGTTAGATGAACAGCTGGATTTCCATTTGAGGTTTAGTAGTTTGTGGGTATTTCAAAAAACGCAACGCATTTTTGCCCTGAGTATGAGATGCACAAAGCGCAAATACAGAGTAAGCAAAACAAAAGAAGAAGAAAAAAGAAGTACATGCTGAAATTTCTTTTCTCAAGTTAATAAAGCATTGATTTTCAAAAGCCGCAGCAGATTTCTGCTGGTCCAGCTTTGGTTTGTGCAGTGTAAACAGGAAATAAAAGACCTATGTCTGTTTGCACAGGAAATCTCTAACAGCTCAGCTATCTTTCAGCTCTACAATTACCTGTTACGGGAGCCATCCTTGACGGTGATGGTGCTGCACACCACTATCAACAGCAGTAGAACAACACCAGAGGTGGCAGTTCTTGCTTAGCAGGCCATCAGCCACTTTTAAACGGCTTATGCACAATTAAGTGTTACATACACCATTGTTTGGAAACTGCTCTAAAGCAAAGCCAGCGAAAGTACTCAGCTTGCTCTGAATTTGGACTAGAAGAGTTCCCACTGCATATCAGCGTTCAAGGTATTTTTTTTCAGAACTAGGAATTAGAATCAGAGACGCAATTTTCTGTTGATGTTCAGAAAAAAAAGAGCTTCATTACTCAGCTCACCTCCATTTCTCACTAAAACCCTCCTTCTCAACTTTCTCTCTCATTTCATGTGATTCATTGCCTCTTCAATGAAGTCACAGAAATATATGACAGTTCCTTGCACTGCAACAAGGCCTACTTACTGATATGCAGGAATAAAACCTGAATTAATGCTCTACTGAAGCCCCTTTTGACTGCAGATGATTATCCAAGTAACAAACCCCATGTTGCAAACTCCTCCTTGCACATAGAGTCCATCTTTTCTGTGCTCAGCTCAAAGTTGCCCAGGCAGGTAGTGGAGTTTCCGTCCTTAGAAATATTAAAAAGCCATTTGGACACAGTCCTAGGCAGCCATCTCTAAGGAGGGCCTGCTTGTGCAGGGCCAGATGGCCTCCAGAAGGTCCCTTCCAAACTCAACCATCTGGTGTTTCTGTAAATAAAGAGTCCCACTGAAATCAAGTGAGCCCTCAATGTGTGCTTTACCCGAGATCTCACTCTTTCTTCACCAAGTTACTTACCTGAAGTGATTCCCCGAGTCCTTGAAATTCAGGGCTCTCACGGTGAGGTTCAAGAGCGGGCGGGACATCTTGGTAGCCAACATCTTTTCAATTAATGCACTCTACCAACAGCAAAACTGTCCTCTCTTAGCTCTGCAATACAAGATAGCATCTCTGTTTTAGTTGCTCAGCTATTTTGTAAGTCATGCTGACTGCATGTGTTTCAACAAGAAAATAAAGTCCAAAGGAACTCATCTCTCCCCCCTGAAGTTCCTCACACTGAGATAAATAGCTCAACCTTCAACCACCTCAAGATGCTTTTAAATAAGGAAAAAGATTCCAAGTAAATTGACAAGCAGGGAGGCATTTAAAGATGTCAACTTCTTCTTTAATCCATCTTTAACTGCATTGTCTGAAACAGCTAAAACTTAAGGTACTTACTTGGAATATACTATTTCAAGTGAGCTACATGAAATAATTTTTAAAACAAAACACAACTTCAAGTCATGGGTTATGTTACGTCACACGTTCCCAAAGCAATCCTTGGGCATTACAGCTAAAAATATATTTACAAAGACATTTATCTCTAATTAAGTAGCTGGCGATGCTGGACTCTGCATTGGGCATCACCCTTAAACTCACCGTGGGCTGGAAACAGCTCGAGAATAAGAGTTAAGTACAGAAAGTTAATTTCAGTCATATTCATGGAATCATAGAATGGTTTGGGTTGGAAGGGCCCTTGAAGCCCATCCAGTTCCAACCCCCCTGCCATGGGCGGGGACACCTCCCACTGTATCAGGGTGTTCACAGCCTCATCCAACCCTGCCTTGAACACCTCCAGGGATGGGGCAGCCACGACTTCTCCGGGAAACCTGTGCCAGTGCCTCACCACCCTCATCGGGAAGAATTTCTTCCTGATGTCTAATCTAAATCTTCCTCCCCCCCACCCCGACCCCCATCCCCCCCGGATGGGCTTTATGGTCCCTCCCAACCCAACCCAACCCAACCCATCCCATTCTCTGACACCCAGTTGTTGGGGCTCAGCTGCGGCTCTGCGGGGCCCGGGGCTCGGGACACCGGCGGGAATTCGGGGTTTGATCCCGTTCCAGAGCTCGGCCGCTGCCACGCGAGTTTCCGTGAGGAATCCTGCAAGGAGGGGGCGTGAGGCCAGGAATCCCGGCAGCGGCCACGGCCTCGACCCCGGGGAACGGGAGCGGCCCCGCCGCGCCCCCCGTATCGCCTCCTCCCGCCGGCAGGCGCCGTCACGGCCGGCCCGGAGGGCCCGGACTGGTACCGGTACCGACACCGGTCACCCCCCTCCCGCTGCCCCGCGGTACCTGGCGCTGCGGGCGTTGCGGCCGTTTGAATGGCGCCGGGCCGGGGCGGCGGTGCAGGCGCGGCGGGGGCGGGCCGGGGGCCGGGCCGGGGCGGGCGCGACGCCATAGGCCGCGGCGAGGGCGGCGGCGGCGATGCTGGTGCTGGCGCTGGGCGCCGCGGTGCTGCTGTCAGGCGGCGCGCGCCGCCTTGGGCCCGGCCTCGGCCGCCTGTTCGGGCGGGCCCGCCGCGGGCTCCCCGTGTGTACCGGGGCGGGAGGGGGGTTCCCGGCCCAAAATGGTGGCACTCGCCGCGGGTGGCGGTGGCTGAGGGAGGCGGAGGGCAGCACCGGCACCCTAGCGGGGCGGCGGGCGCTGCGGGGCCGCCTTACGGGGACCGCGGCACCGGTCGTTCTCGCGCTCTATACGGGATAAAACGGCCCCGAGAGTCACGGAATGGTTGGAAGGGACCGTGAAGGTCACCCAGCCCGACCTCCCGTTGCAGCAAGCAGGGACGTCTTCAACTCGATCAAGCTGCTCAACGGCCTATCCAACCTGACCTTTCCAAGGATGAGGCCTCCCCCACCTCTCTGGACAATCTGTGCCAGTGTTTCACCACCCTCAGTATCAAAAAATTCTTGCTAGTATCTTGTCTAAACCTCTTCTCTGTTAGTTTAAAACCATCACCCCTTGTCCTGTTGCTACAGTCCTATTGCTACAAATTTCCACCATCTATCTTATAAGTTTCCTTCAAATATTGAAAAGCTGCAATAAGGCCTCCTTGGACTCTTCTCCAGGCTGAACAGTGGAGCAGAGCTGTGTACCAGGTCCCTTGTGCGTGTTTTGAAAAAGCAACACAAAGTGCCTGGGGTTCTCTCCCTGGATCAGAGGTGACAGCCCTGGCATTCGCCCCAGGCAGCCTTTCTGAAGGCACCAGGAAGAACTTGGAAGCTAATGTGGTTTTGCTCCAGCACCTCCAGCTCAGTCCTCTGAAATGTCCAAAGAACAGCTTTGATGCTTTTGTAACCCCTTCGCTCTTCTTCCATCTGCTCTGCTCCTCTGACGTTCCCCATCTCTGTGCCACCTGAGAAAATACCTTTCCTTTTGGGGAATGTTTTCAGTTCATTTTCCTAGGATTGAGAACTTTGCCTTCGTGACTCTGGGAAAACAGAACAAGCAAGGTTTACTGTGTAACTGCTCTCATCTTCAAGTTAACGTTTGATAATAAGGGTTGGGGAGGGCATCAAAGGGAACAGGATCTAGAAAACAAGTGAGACCGTAGAAAAAATAAAGTTGTGTGTTCCCACATTGTCCAGAGAGACAGGCTGAAAAAAATAGCTTCTCTTTCCTTAGCCTCCTTTGCAATAAATGTATGTAGATTGAGTAAAATAACTTCTCCTATTTAATAAAGCAATAATATCCCAGTAGGAAATGCTAGTGAGGTGTGTGCACCTGAGCTGGTTGCCTCCTGTTAAAATGAGGCTGGTTGGGGCTGTTTGAACTGTGTGGAGAATGTATGACAGTGCTGTGGATCACACAGTGAAGATACAGATGGTGTTGACCTGCCCAGATGCCGCAGCAGCATCTCCAATACAAGCAGTTACTCTGCACTTCCAGCAGGTCTCATGTGCCCTGCTGCAAATGGTCACAACTCCTTTTTTTTGCTCAGTTAGAGCCCTTTTAGGTAAGCCTTCTTTCTTCAGGATTCAGAGGCAAAGGGGCCAAGGTGGTGAGGCAGAGAAGAAAGTCAAAATCCTTTGTTCTCCAAGGGCTGGGTTACTGGATTGATGTGGGAGGTAACCTTGCCAAATTCTGTGATCTGATTCATACTTGATCCTCATCTCTCTTGGAGTTGTGTCACTGTAAAAGAGATCAAGACTGAGTGCAGTGTATTTGATTTTCACTTATTGTATGTCCTTTATCTATAGCTACCTTCAGGGCTTTACTAGAGCTAGCCTGTAGTTGTGTGCTCTTTGCATGAGTGTAAGAATCAGCATTAGGTGTTTGTGTGATAGACTTTTGATCAGTTTGTATTTCAACTTCATATCGTGACTCCCCTTTGAAAGCAATAGCTTAAACATGAAATATAGGGCAGGACAGGGTGTAACTGATTTGCTTATTGCTCTCTGCACATCTTGAGTTTGTGCAGTAATGCTCTGATCACTATCACCCTGCAATTATTCCTTATTGCCATTTCACTACCATGCTTGTCAGTGAAACAAGAGATCAGAGAGCACTGGTGATTGCCCCATTTCTGTCTGGAAAGAGTATCTGCACAAGTTAGTGCAATTCATATGTACGTAGTATAAAATCATATGTTCACATCCCAGCTGTTGTTAATACTGTAAGACAGACTATTAGTTGCAGATAACCCCACAGAGAAGGAAGTGACCTCACTTCCATATTGCATTCTGTAGAACGTTCTATTGTTATTGTCTCATGGATATGGTTTCAGTTTGGAGCAGTCTGCAGCTGTGCAGGTGGGTGCCTGCAAGTTGGCCTAAGCCTTAGGAGTTCATTTCTTCACAGCTGCAGTGAGGAGAACAGGGAAGAGATAGTTTACGAAGAAAGAAAGAGAGTGAAGGGGTAGTGTTTCAGTAGAGGCTTCTCATCAGGATTTGGGATTCTGTTTTCAGATCTATCACAAGCCTGTTGTGTGGTACCATATGGAGTATCAAATCTTCTTTCTCAATTTATCTATCAGTCAAAAGATAATAATAATGTAGGAGAGAAGTGTAGGATTTGATAAGTTGTTCCTGTTAAGATTGCAGTGTTTCAGAAGGAAACTCTAACTGTAGTCACATTTCTGCACGTTAAAATACAGCATGGAAAATACTGCATAGAGTGGGAGTAGGCAGGGAACAGACAGTAGAGAGTCACTCTGCAGTCGTAAAAGCTTCTGTGCAGTTCAAGCAGGTGACATACTATCATTTGGATGTTTGGATGCTGCTCTTTCTTATAATGCCAATGAGCTGGTAGATCACTAACTTATTTTTAAATGTTTCTGTTCTGCTTTGGCCACTGATACTTCAAGGAAAGAACTACTGTTTTAGCTTGGGTATCAATGCAACAGAACTTGCTACAAACAAGCAATTGAGAAAATTTAGGGGTTTACAGTAGCTGGGAGCTGATTATGTTTCTACCCAGGAATCTTTTCACTTTGTTTACAGTGCCTGATCCAGCAGAAGGTTCACTGAAGTTGCTGGGTTTAGACTGCGGTCTGGTTAGTGTGTAGACCCAGTACCAGCCCACTGTGACTTGCAGCTGGAGTTGTACCTCCTAAACACTGGCTGGCCCTGGCTGCAGGGTTGCAAGCTGCTCCTGTGCTATGTTGCTTGGTGCTGGTGGTGCCTGCAGCTTTGCAACATCTGATGATATCATATTATTGTTTTTCCCCACACAGGCTGAAGGGAAAGCAGTGCTAGTAACAGGCTGTGACAAAGGTTTTGGACATGCCTTGGCAAAACAGCTTCATGCGAAGGGTTTTACTGTTTTTGCTGGATGCCTGCTAGCGGTGAGTAGTAATATTGATCAGAATTCTTCTCTGATTGGATAAAAATGCTTCTCAAATGACACCCACTTCATCTGCAGCTTCTGTTTACCCTAGTCCAAGACATGAGGGAGGTGCAGCAGGCAGAGATCATGACATCTTCCACTGCTTCATCTGCCTGTGGCATCTTGTCATTTCTGTAATTTTGAGCTCTTTAGAGCAAGAACTGTCTGTCAGCTGCACATCTGTACAGTAGCTTGCACAGTAGGGCACTGTCCACTGCTGGAAGCCTTTCAGCAATACCACAACACACTCAGTAAATCTGATAGTCCAAGATAGCACTGTGGCTCTCTGTGTTTCCTGGCATCTCTGTTGTTGTCTTTCCATCAGTCACTTTCCTCTAGGGGCACTCTCATGAAACTCATCTCCAGGCTGCCTCTCCTTCAGGTTCTGTTTCCAAAATACCTTCTAACTGTCCTTCTACAGAAAGCTATTTAGTTTCTAGATAGCTGAATAAACAAATTTACTTTACCTTTCTGATGTCCGTAGGTCTCGCCCTCTGTCACTTGTGTTTGTCTGATTACTTGTAAGAGATGCGTTTAGGGACACCGAATCAGAAGGGGTTGCAGACCCATCATCCCAGTCCCTATGTTGTGCAATCCTCTTTATAAATGGGGCCAGCTCCACTTCCTTCTCAGCTGAGGTTTTACCCTTACTATGGGTTTTTTTGCTATTTTGATAGTCCAAAGTCATGTAATTTCCAACTTGAATTGTTCAAAATCAGTTCATACCTGCTTGTTTCTCTGTTTGAAGATGGCCATTCCAGCACAGATGCCCAGAGAGGCAGCACCACAGATTCTTGAGTAGCGTGGAAGGTGAGAACAAACAAAAAAAGGTGGCCCTTTGCCTGTGTGGTCTCAGCGGAGGTTACGTTCTTCCACCACACCAGAAGGGAAAGTTATTATCAGCTGATATATTGTGTAACTTGAGAGCAAGAGAGTCCTGTTGGAAAATTGCCACTATTTGGAAATTTCCATGTGGACGCTCTGTAAATCCTTCAGTAACCATGTCATACGCTGCTTTGGGATGCCTGTCTCTGTGTAGGGAACAGAAAAGAGAGATGAGATAAGGTGGTCTGAGAGGGCTGTTGAGAAGGCAGCACACTAGTGTGGAGCAGAGAGAGCCAGGCTCCTTTTGAAGCTGCATAAACGAAGTCCTTATGAAGTGAGCCCTGCTTGCTTATTTTATTGATGAAAAAAAATCATACTACTTCTTGATCACAGATTATTGCCTGTCTCAGGGTGGCCAGACAGCTCTCAGCATCCCCTCTGATGTGGCCTGGCAACTTCTTACTTGGAGCCAAAACTTTTGTGGTTCATTACTGTCATTCTGTGTGGAAGTGGAAAATACATCAGTAATCATAGTAGATCTGCAGGTGACTTTCAGAGGACTGACTGAACACTTGACCCTGAAGGGGCAGAGGGTGGGAGGATGTGGTTTTTCTTGTTCTGTGTGTTAATAAATTTTCAGATCTGGACTCAGTGCCCTAGGATTTCACTTGTGGGTGTTTCCCCCAGCTCCCCCGCACTGGATTGTTAGTGTTGTTTTATCTGCTGGTAGATGCATCTGAAGGTCAGGGTCTAGTGGTAGCACAGTTATCTGGGTAGCTGTTGCAAAAGTAATACAGCCAAATGCTTTCTACAGTTCTTGTTACTGCCAGCATCCTCATGGAACAGCCTTGTGTTGGTAGAAAGGATGTAATAGCCTAGGAATTTAAAAATTTGATGAGCAAGAGCCTACTGAAAATTTAGTGGTAGAATGCCCTTGGGATGAAAATAGTTGTAAATCTAGTGCTGACTGCTCTGAGAAAAAGAAGCATACAGTGGCTGCAGAAAAGGATGATGAATCCAAAAGAAGCAGGAAACATCAGTGAAGGCAGGAAACTGTTGGGTCAGATCACTTGTGAAGAACAGAGTGTGAGCATATGAGTGATTATTGCTGGTAGGTGAAGGAGGGCAATCACAGAGTGGCTGAGGATGCAGCTGCCCGATGGCAACTGGCAGTGTGCACCTAACTGCTCCTGGCAACTGCAAGGAAACTTACCCTGTCATGAGAGAAGAGAGAGCTGGTGTAGGTTCACTGCAGGGTCAGAGCAGGTATGGGGGCAGTTGCCGTAGTGCAGATACCAGGCTATTAGTTCACACTTAGTTACGCCATCATCACATACTTGCATGCTTTTATACTGAGAATTAAAGGATCCCTGGTGTACGAGCCACCACAGAAAGCTCTTGCGTTAAATACAAGATGGTACACTGCCAGGTGCATCAGGAGCTTTTTAATGATAGAAAGTCAAAAACAAAGTTACAGGAATAACAAGAATAGCGCAAGCAAGCTGACATAGAACTGGAGAGCATCGCGTGCAAAACGGATTTCATTTAGGAGGGACAAGACAGTCCATGAAGAAAGTTTCTCTTAATATATTAGGATTAAGATGGAGAAACACAGAAATTGATTACAAAATAACTTGAAAAGTAGAAAGTACAGAAAAAGTTGAAATAATCATTGTCCTATGTTCTTTGATCTTACTGGAAAAAAAGGATAAATTGTTTTCAAATGCCTGCTCTGTTTTCATGATGTGCTGAAGTTCACCAGGCCTGACAAAATGTACTGAAGAGCATTTAAAGGATGAGCCATTGTAATTTCTACCCCGTGGGTGATATTTGCAAGAGCACCTGGAGGCCAGAGGATTTCCAGAAAGCTGGAAGAGGGCAGATCTTATACTTCCCTTCCCAAAGGAGAAGACCTCTGGAATTATCAACCAGGCAGCTCACCTTCGGTGTGCTGGATGAAGTTGCAATGCACTGACCGGTCAGTTGTACAAATGTCCAGATTATAGTGTGATACACACTATCTGTGGAAGCTTACCAGGAAAAGACTGTGCCTGGTCCGTCTAATCTGATTCTGGCAAAGCTGCAGAGTGATTAAAGGGAAAAGAATAAATGTATCCTGCGTAGGAATTTTGACACAGTCCCTCAGGATAGTCTCATGAGCCAACTTACACTCCAAGCCTGTCAATGCTGTTTGATCCCAGGGAAGTTTTCTTGGAAAAGTCCCCTGGAATAGAGTTCACTTGGAAAGAAATGTGCAAGGTGTGAGGCAGGGGGAATTGCAAGGCCCTTTGAGGAATACGGTTCAAAATGATCCTAATAGATTGGATGGAGCCTGAAATCAATTAGATGGAAACTAGTAATGACAAATATGAGGTGTTCTGTCTAGGAAACACAAGAAGGGAGCAGGTGGATAGGCAGCAGCAGGACAGTGGGGGAACTGACACAGATGAAGTGAGTCAGCGCATCCATGGATGTTTGGTACTGTGTTTGTGGCTTCCTAATTCCCTCTGACATCTTGGTGTTGGGTGCCCAAGTGTTTGGCAGTACCTAATCTTGAATCTCACAAGCTTTCCTGAGAAAAGGCTGTGGCTCAGTCTGTTACGGGCAGGGTCTCTGCTAACAAGCGCCGGTGTAACCTGCCTGTCCCTTGGCACCAGCTGCATCAGGATCCTCCAAACCAGAGGGGAGACGAGCAAGCAAGGGGAAGGGAGGCAGCCAAAAACTGGAGTGAGGCTCTTCTGCTGGGTGGAGAGGGCTTGTGTGGCTGTCGGGCTCCTTGCCCAGGAGGAGGGTGGGGTGGGCAGCCAGAACTGCACAGGACTGTGAGGACAGGATATCCGGGGAAATGAGATAGCAGGGAGGAAATGGGGAGAGTCCCACTGAACACCTCTCTGGAGAATACTTGGGGAGCAGGGTGGGGAAGCTTCCAACTCTGATGAAACTGGAAAGGGAAAGCTGGGAGATTCTCAGAGAGGTTAAAATCAGACAAAAAAAGGTGACAGAAAAGGAGGAGGAGAGAGGTTTTGCAAGAACTGCTGCCAGGATCACCCCAGGGATCCTACTTGGCTCATTCTGCTGTAGGACTTTTGCTGCTGCATCCCAAAGCTACAAAGGCCATCCCAGGGAGGACAGCCTGGCTGCTCCCACAGGAACAGTTCCAGGTATCTCTCCAGATGGCAAATTTACTGTTTAAAAAACAAAGGAAGAACCATGTGAGTAGCTGAATGGGGAATGTGCTTACAGCCCCTGAAGGCCACAGAACATACGATGATATTCACTTCTTTCTGTAAAAATATGTGGCTTCTTCATTTGTGAAGTTTTCTGGAAATAAGAGTTAAGCAATTTGTTTTAATAGCAGCTGAGGTGGTGTCTGCAACTGTGAAAAGTGGTTCCAATTGATATTGCATGTTGAAGTCAGTCTTCCAAAATCAATGTTTTGTCAACAATGAATAAATTGTAGTTGGGAAGGTAACTTTGCAGGTTGAGTTGCATTGGTGATAGGGGAAAATTAATTTCAGTATGAATCATACAAACCATTTATACACTTACGTTTCTCAAAAAACAGTGGAAATATTTCTTGTTTGGCTTATAAGCATTATGAAAGATTAAAAAGCATCTAGAGAAAGGTGTTTTCCCTGCTCTGAAATGACAAGTGGTACTTCAGTGCAGATATAGCTAAGTTTTTGTTTCTGTATAGGTACAATAAATCTCTGTCTTTACAGGCTGAATTAGCTTCACATTATTCACCATTAAGTAGCTGAAAGTTGCTTTGCATAACTCAGTGAGTTGCAGGAGCATCTTCCAGAAACAGAGTGAGGCATCACAGGACTGTCACCTGTTTCAAAGGGAATATACTGTTTTAGTGACTATGTTGTTAACTACTTATAATGCCATTTTCAGAGACTCTTCTTGTGGCTAGGTAAGAGGGCTCGACACAGCATGTCACTGTGTTCGATGTGCATTAGAAACCTTTAAGTCTTTATTTGCTGGTTTTGTGATTCTGGGAATAATGTCAGTTGTGAAATGCTGTGCAGCCATAGGGCCAGAAGCTGTTTCCCACTACTGCCATAACCCTGGTGTAACTATGTATTGATTTTTAAGAGAGCTGCTCTGTCTTGCTTGAGGCTGAAGTGCACATTTTGGGTCTTTCCTTCATTACATGTTGTTGTTCATTGGGCTGACGGTAGAGGTGGGATGTTGTACCGTATGGACTGAATAACCTGAGATATGTAGAGAAAAAATAAGCAGTTCCACAGTTTTAACACCGGCCTGGCTGCAGAGACAGCTGAGCAGGTGACTGTGGGAGGGTTGCTCACCTTGTTTGCCCTTGTACTGTGGGAGCTGGTATCAGGTGCTAAAGGGAGTGTGGCAGCCAGGCATGGTGACTCACCAATTCGCAACTTCTTCCTCCCAAGCAAGGCAGAGCCTGTGATTCAGGGAATAGTTTGGTGAATTAAATCTCAAGCCTGCTGTGGAATTGCACTATTGTGTACTGTGCTCTATTGACTTGCATTTGTTATATACCACCTGAACAAGGCTGTAAGGCTTAGGCAGCAATTCTGTCTGGATGTGATAAGGTAAAATTTGGATTTTGATCAGTGTTTAGGTTTGACTAAACAAAAAAAACCCCACCACAACAGTAACAGAATCTCTAATGAAAGCAATGGAGCTGGGAGAGGCAGAGGACAAAGACAGAAAGGAAAGCAGAGCCATCACATTCTTATTACCTATAGTGTGAAAGAAAAGACTCGTTCTTGCCTCAGCCAGAATCTCGTCCTTTCGTGTCTTGTGTCTGTAATTTTTCTGTTGTGTGGCAGATCTCCACTGTGCACGTATTCCTTTGTATCCTGTTGTGCTGTGTAGTCAGAGCAAAATATTATTATTATATAAGTTTAGCTGTAGATGTTTCCTGCTATATACTATAGCATCAGGCCATTTGCTATTAGGCACGCCGAAGGTGTCCCTGCTATCTTGTTTTCCAAGTGGTCTGATAATATTGTTTCATTAGAAGCCAGGCAATGTATTGAAATGAGATGAGTACAGTGCCTAATTAGCTGTTTGCAGACTCAGAAAATCTGACTCTGATTTCTGTACAAGTGTTTGCTGTGTTACCTGCAGAACATGGAGACTGAGGCAGTGGAGAGTCACCCATGGTTATCCCAGACTGGCACAGTATTTGACTGTGTTAGGGATGTGAAGCCCTTCGTGTGAGGAGCTAAAAGCAGGACTTTGTGACCCTTCAGAGCAGGAGTCACTGATGCAGATAGAGGGGCTGTGCCGGAGGGGATAGGGAGATGGTGGTGGGTTGCATACTGGTTCGTGTGGCTCGTGTGCCTATTTGTGTACCAATTTTACACCTTTCTCTGCAGTTTCAATAGCTTCTATGTCCTGTCCATGTGAACATGGCTGGCCACAAGCTGCATTACTGTTCCTTGTCTGCTTTAATGGGACATCTTTCTTTTCTGCTGAGCAGGACGAGAATGGGGACGGAGCCAGGGAGTTGAAGGACATGAAGTCAGATCGCATGCAAGTGCTGCAGATGGATGTGTGCAGTGACCAGGAGGTGGCTAAGGCTCTGGATTTTGTGAAGAGGACCCTGAAGGAGCCAGAGGAAGGTATGTGGGGATCTTTGTATTTCTAGCACAGCTGTCTCTCTGCTCTGCTCACAGAATCCTTCCTACAGAGCAGGTCGCCAGGTCGTTCCCTCTCTGCACTTCTAAAATAGGATTAACAAGCATGGAGGCCTGTGACAGTGTGTGGCCGGCAGTCAGGCAGTGGTCTACCCAGGCCCGTGAGAACTGTACTGCTGTTGATGTCACATCCGTGTGGGGAGAGACCAAGACTGACTAGAGGGTGAGGTTTAACCCTGCATCCTTTTAAAAGTGATGAGACAAGCCCACTCTGTCCTTGAATGTCTGTGAAGAGCGTAGGGTGGGCAGAACCTGATCCCCACCTGGTGCTTCTGCTGCAGCTTGGCTCCCACAGCCCTTGCTGTAGTGATCCTGCTAGCGAAGAGGTGGCAAGCCTTGTCTGCTTACTGCCACCCCCTCTGCTGTGCTGGTACAACTTGTTTGTGTAACAGAGTGCTGAGCTGGAGCACAAAACTGACCTGCCCTCACACCTGGATTATTCTTCAGCCATGTCAATCCGTGTTTTCAGTTTGCCATGCAACATTTCAAAGGTGATGTGAGACAGGATCCAGGATGGGCACGGCATAGACCACCTTAATCCATACACCACTAAAGTGTGAGTCCAATTCAACAGACTGTAGGAGCATGTGGAAGAAGGTAGGAGTCCCTACAGCATGCTTCCATCCTTCTTTGAAAAGTGCATGAGACTATGAAGGCAGGAGAGTGTTTGTTGCATGAGCAGCTCAAGACGCTGTTGGTGCCGAGGTGCTCCATGCCCACCCTTGAACTGACCACTGGGATTGAGTGGAGCAGAGGTACCTGGGGGGGGCGGGGATGGCTGATTGCATCACTACAAGGCTTGGCTGCAGGACTGGGTGTCAGGCAGTGCCTGATGTGAGTGGTTTGGTAATGGGATGTGAGCTTATAGCCAGAGTCTCCTCAGCTCTTCCCATGTGATGAGGTAGTGATGCTTCTTGCCCTGCATGGGTGCGTCTGCAGCCTCAGTGCAAATAGCAGGCTGGACAGCAGCTGTGGGCCCAGGCTGAAGCTGGACTGGAGTTTCACATCTGTGGCTCCAGGACTTGAGGGTTGTATGGCTGGAGGGTGGTTGCTCCTCTCGAGGTGTGGATGAGATCGCTATGGGCCTGTCTTTATTCACAGCAAGTATGAAGCCTGTAAATGACAGCAGCTCTAACCTTGATGCAAATTATGTGAGCACACCCTTCCTTCTAAAACAAGCACATGAAATGTAACTGAGTGACGTACAAGTTCTGTTCCCACGCATGTTCCCTCTGCATGATTTTTCCTCCTACACAATCACCCAGCTCTCGTCACACATTTCACAGCTTCTCAAAGCTTTTCCTGAAGAGCCTCCAACACCAGTGGTGGCACCGAGCCATGTCCTACTGAGTGGAAGTTTGTAAGGGAACAGCTCTGTTGCTTCTATAAATGCAGCAGTGTTTGCAAAACCTTGTGTGTAGCAGGGACAGAGAAGTCTTACATCCTTGATCAGCAAGTTGGGCCGGTTTCACCTGCTCTTCAGAGCCTTATCCTGTAGCTTTTTATTGCAGCACAGTGTGTAAAGCAGCAAAGGCTTCTTTTGAGGCTCATTGGTGTGACTTGAGATTTGGGCTTGCTAATAAATAGTACTCAATAAGAAGTGCTGGAACACAGGGAGCAGTGAGGCTGAAGTGCCTTACAGAGAGGTGTTTGTGGCACACTAGGTGTGGTCCCAGAGGAGCTAGTGCAGAGCAGTTCTTGTGCTGTACATTTATATCTCCTCTCACTATGCTGTGTACATAACTCATTTCGATAGGAGTACTCCTGTTTGTTTTCCATCTTACGCAGTTCCCACTCTATTGTTGACTCTAAAGAAGTAATAGTGATAAGGCTGTGCTCAGTAAACACACCACTGTCCAGCAAACAGCCCTGTGACTGGCTACCTGTCAGCAATTTGTTCTGTACTAACGTGACCTGATCAGTGAGCAGTGGAATTCCAAGAGTGAGCTATTGTAAGTAATGTTTTCATGTACATCACAGTATCACAGTATCACAAGGTTGGAAAGGACCTCTGAGATCATCAAGTCCAACCTATAACCCAACACAACACCAACCCATCATCTAAACCTTGTAACCTAAGAAATGAGAAATTTTTGTAGAGAAATTTAGAATCAGGAATACTCTGCAGATGTCAGTTTGGGACTGACAATTTAAGTCTTTTGTAGTCTTTGGTAAATCCCTGCCAAATTTGCTCTGCATAGCTTTTGCTGCTGGTGAAATTATATCATCAGATGTCCCGTTTCCATGGTCCTTCTGCTAGTGATTAAAGCTTGCTTTGCAGCAGTGCAGGGGACCCCATTCAAGCTAAGATGCTGTGCTGGCTGCCAGATGAGTGTGAATTTTGGAGTTAAAGCTGGCAGCCTCAGTAGATGCAGCAGCAACAGGCAGGGGATCTTGGTTAGAGTGCCATTAGAACTACCTGACTGCAGCATTTAGAAACTTGAATTAATAAAAACAAAAGTAAGGATAGGTGAGCAAGATGTTTTCTTTGCTTTTGCTGCAAGCCATGACTTAGTTGTTATTCCAACAGTCCCTGGGGCTGTTGTGGCCTGGTGGATATTGGGAAAGAGTCGTTCTGAAGGGAGATAGAGCTGCAGGTCAGTGAACTGGAGCAATATGCACCACTGTGTGCCAAAGACTAACATGCAGGGCAAAGGGGTGCTGGGATCACCACGTGAGACCTAGGAGATGCAGGAATGGTGGCAGCTATGAGAGGCAAATCCATGAGAGAATGGTTAATACACTGTTGTCACTGGGTAGGACTTGACCTTCTCTGGGCTGCTGTACGCAGCTGGTCAGCAGCCTTCAGGAGAAATGAACTTAGCTGGAAACAGCACAGGGTTCCTAGGACCAATGTAAGAGTAGAGAGGCAGTCTAGCAAGGGCACAGTGGTGTCTTTAAATGCAGGGTTAGGGTTAGGAGGATAAATTCAGTTGGTATTTATTTGGCAATGGTAGAATATTGCAATTTGCTCAGCGGGCTGTGTTTGGTGCAGTAAATGATTACTATATGACCAAGAATAAATATTGGCTGGAAGTTATTGAAAGACATTCATACATCAGGGCAGGGAATCTATGGAGCAGAGGCAGGGCAAACAGCCAAAAAAATTTGAGAGCAAGCTTGAGAAGTTTTATCAACAGAGTTGCATGACGTGGATGCTTTTGATAGCAATGTCAGAGCTCCCTGGACACAAAGACTCCTGCTTAGCTGTGTGTTCTCGATGGTAAAGAGGAAGGTCAGGGAATAGAAAGGGGCCCCTACTCCAACTTGCTGCTTGCACAGTGAAAAATAGCCATGGTATATGACAAGACATCTAATGGGGAGCAGCTCTGTTATCTTGTTCCAGCTCTGCTGTTTATTACTCCTGCAGTTTATAGTCCTGTACTTCAACAAATTCAGGAAGTATGGACTCAGTCCTACCAGTGTTTGCCACTGGGACTCCTGCAGTAATCACTTTGAAGAGCAAAGTCCTCCGTGACCTGTTGAGTCCTGGACATGTAAGGGGCTCAGTGTAGAAGGTCTTGGTAAGTGCAGACAGTTTAATTTTTGCAGGACTGCATGTAGAAAAGGTGTTCACTTTTAAATTCTAGTAGTTGAAAGGGTTTGTTGTAAGTTTGCCATGTCCTGCTGCAGTTAGGACTCTGGGAAACCAAATACCTCAACTAAAATACAGGAGCTGTTAACAGAGCCGTGAACCTGCAGATCAGTACCATTGCACTCTCCAAAGTTGTGAAGGGGATTTAGAAATCCAAGATAATTTTTTCTTTCCATTTTTTTGTATTGAGGGGAAGTCCAGCCCCTCACTTGCCAAAGCCATGATAAAGTCACAAAGCGAAGACAAACCTGGGACCAGCAAAAGGCATAAAAGAGGGTCAGCCAGGTCCAGCCATGCAAAGCCCCAGGCCCTTAGAGAAGGCGTGCCAAGAGGCAATGCTTGTGTGACCATTGCTTTCCCTGGTGCTCTAAACAAGCCCTACTGGCTTCACTTCTGGCATATCAAAAGTGTATTCCACCTCCTTGCTTTTTCTCTACAGCTTTTTTCCACAGAAGTGCCCAGTTCTTTGTCAAGGGGTTGGGTTACTTTGAACAACAAGGAAAACTGCTTCTCTGTGACAATCATCTTCCTTGTCCCGCTCTTTAACAATGTTTTTTTTGGCAGGTTTGTGGGGCCTGGTGAACAATGCTGGCGTCTCGACCTTTGGAGAGGTGGAATTTGCAAGTTTAGACAACTACAAGAGTGTGGCAGAGATCAACTTGTGGGGAACCGTGAGGGTGACGAAGGCTTTCCTACCCCTCATTCGGAGAGCTAAAGGTATGTGCTGGGCAGTGAGGCAAAACTCAGAGAGCTTTTGCAGCACAGCAAAGAGAGGCAGCAAAAAATCATGACTTGGACTGTGCTTCAAGGAATGTCTTTGCAGTCCACAGAGGGTGTCTGAGTCACACAGGCAAACTAGACAGCAGGGTTCAAAATGCTGTGCAAGCATTTGGTAGTGCAAGCCCCTCTCGGAGCACCTACACAGCAGGTGCTATCTTAAATATCCTAGGATATCAGAGACCTTTGTGCAGTGCTGGAAGATACAACACAGGACTCCAGGACACCTTTAGAAAAAGTGACGGAAGGCCAGACAAAATAACTCAGGCCTCTTAGAGTCCACCAAGGGCTTATGTTTGGATAGCTGAATCTTCTCTTTTCATGTTATTCATTTCACAGATGATTGCAGTGGTAGAAAAAATGAGAGTCAATAACAGCCATTTTAGATATCTCACAGTATTATCAAATGTATTTATTTTATATTTTTAAAAAATATGTATGTATGAGCAGAACTCCAAAGAGCTTCCTTTTTTAGCCCGTGTGGGAGAATGCTGGCACAGCTGTGTGTTCTGAGAAGAAAGGGGTTATATTGAGAAGACTGCTCAGACACCGTTTCCAGAAAGGAAGTACCCAGTAAACAAGCCCTGTCTCACTATGAAAGGTAGCTCACCCATCAGGGCAGCAGGTGGTTCTCACAGTCCCTCCAAGATGCACTTAGGTCTGGAATGAGAGAGCAGAGCCACCCACTTGTTTCTCAACTAAAATTTCAAGCTGCAGAAAGATGTCAGACTCCATGGCTGTGAAAATCCTCTCTGTAAAAATAGCTGGTGAGACTTCAAGGGCCTCTTTGTAAGTGCATCTGAAACTGTAATTGCACACATCTTATCTTGGGAGGGACAGAGCCACCCACAGAGGAGTGGCTGCTGCTGTCACTGCCCCTGGGCAGTGCCTGATCTGACACAAGCTGCCAGAGCTCTGCAGTCAGGCATGTGCTGCTGGTAGGGGTTAGGACAGTTGCTCTTCGCTGCCCCACAGACAGCAGCACATCAAGTCTCCTCTCCGTTTGTCCCAGTGGTGTAGCACACCAGGCACTCCTGGCCAGCCAGCTGGGTGAGCAGGCTGTGCTGCTCACCCTGCGGCTTCAGAGAAACCTCCGTGGCTCTTTGCCATCCAGCTCAGGTCTAAAAGCCTGTAGCTGTGTTAGGCAGAGTGGCTGCAGGTGAGCTGTTGTTCTTCCAGAAAGAACCAGAACGCTTGTGTGGCATCACGCTGCGTTGTGTGCTTTCCAGCCCATAATACTGCTGGCTGGGAGCTTGAATGCTTCTCTAGGAAGGTGCTGGGGTGGAGCACACTAATGAGGGAGTACACAACCAGTAGCCTCAGAATATCTGGGTACTTCTCTGCTTGCAAATTAGGAGGGAAATGCATGCTGTGTAAATCCTTTCTAATACAGAGGCAGGCATGTGTACCATCCATGGAGGAGGTCAGCGCAGGGGCCTTGTATCAGGAAAGAAAGTCTCCTCGACGTGGGGTTTGGATACCTCTTCGAGATTTAGATCTTACAAATCAGCATCATCCTACAAAGCAGGTTTTTACTGGGATGTTCGGCTGCTTATTCTGCAACCCAGCATCTCTCCGTGCTCTTTCCTCTCTAGGCCGTGTGGTGAATATCTCAAGCATGTTGGGACGGATGGTGAGTCCATCTCGCTCCTGTTATTGTGTTTCCAAGTTCGGGGTGGCAGCCTTCTCTGACTGCCTCCGGCAGGAGATGTACCGCTGGGGTGTCAGAGTCATCCTCGTGGAGCCCAGTAACTTCGTGGCAGCGACAGGCATCCTGACTGCAGATGGCATCGACAAGCAGGCTGAGGCACTGTGGAGCGGGGCCAGCAACACCGTGCGGGAGGACTATGGGAGGGAGTACTTCACTCGCCACGTGGCCATGATGAAGTCCTTCGTTAACAGTGGCCTGAAGGATATGTCTCTGGTCTTGAATGACATCACCGATGCGCTCACTTCCACGCACCCAAAGAACCGTTACAATCCCATGGAGACCTACTGGTGGGTGAGGCTGCAAGTCATGTCTCACCTGCCCACGGCCATTGCCGACTGGCTTTACATCCCGGGAGCCACCCTGTAAATGGCCGTCCTTGAAGCTTCCTTCCAGTGCTTGTACGAAGGCAGGGGTTGGAGCTGGCTTAGTCAGGGCTGTCTGCACCCATTGCTGTTGCATCTCCCCTGTAAATGCCTGTGCTTTCACTTTGGGTTACAGCTTCAAGTCTTGTGATGTGGGATGCTGAAAACAGCAAGGTATTTTGTTGGGTTTTTCCCTAATTCTTGTTCTCTGTATTCCCTGCTGTCCTGATTAAAGTTGAAAGGTGTTGTCCTTTTAACTGTGGAGGAGACAGGAAGGTTAACATAATGGGTCAAATATGTGGCTAGTGTAATTAGGTCAGCAGAGTTCCCCCAGTGATAAATTTGGCTTGTTAATGGACTGTTGCTTTTCCTTACAGGGACAGGCTGCTAATAGCAAAGCAAAGCTGTTGCTATGAGATGTCTCGAAGGGAGAAACTAAAATGCGAAACAAAAGCAGTTTTGCATTTGATTCAAAATGGGTCAGTCACAGCCTTCAGTTGTTTTCATGATACTGCTAGGAAGTTCTGCTGAGCTGTGACTGTCTGCTCTTTCCAAGAAAACAGCAGTACTGCCTCTAAGCAGCCTCATTACCTTGCCTGGGACAGTCAGATCCCTGTGAAAAAGAATTCTTCCTTCCCAGCTCTGTGCCCTGGAGCTGGCAGAGCCTGCGGCTGCAGACAGATGGGATGGGGAAAAGCCCTGCTAAAAATGAGTGACATCTGAGCCATCCCTCAGTCAGTCCCTGTGGATGCTGGGATTTGCAACGTCTCTCCACCAGTTGCTGGATGAGCTTTGCAGGACAGGCTTGAATCTGATTAGCAAACACATTTGGCTCCTGTGACTGGCACATTAGGTACCAGTGCCTAAAATACACTGCTTTGGTCCAGCCACTGTCCAGCCGTGCCCCCTGCTTCACCCACATTACTGCCCCATGTTACACTCACTCTTGCTGGTGAGGAAGCTGCTTTTGCCTTCTTGCCTTTTGGTTTCCTCCTCTCTGCACTTGGAACCGTGGTGGGGTGCTGTGCAGCTGGTGTGGCCTGACTATGAGCTCCGGAAGGGTGCTTGAAGTGACAGATTTCCTATTTTTTTAATATTACACAATGAAATTTCCATGTCACACATGATTGTCTCCTCAGAACTTCCTAATAACTTGTATGAGCTACTTTTGCACAGTATTTCCAGGGGTCTGTCCTGTTGGTCATGTACAGGGATTTCATCTTTTTTCCAAGTGCAGGGGTTGCCTGGTTTCAGCCTGGTTCCCTCTGCCCACCACTGGTGGAGTAGCCAGTGGGCTGTGGGTGCTGCTGGCCAGGTGGGAACCTTGAGCTCTCATTCTAGGGACCAGCTTTCCCTTCTACTGCTAAATTTGGTTCTTTTTTCTCCTATGGGAGGTTGTGACTACGAGAAGAGCTTATTATTTGCACTTTCCTCATCTCTCCTAGATTTGACTTGGAAACTGTGCCCTAAACTTTTTATATGCCACTGGCTGCAAATGCTTGGAATCTTCCTGCAGCTGTGAATGCTGTGATGCTTGAGGAGGAAAGCAGGCTTCTCTTGGAGATGCTGTGGTGGTAGCTTGTATTACAAGTAACAACTGCTGAAAATGCTGGCTGTGCAGGTCTTTTCTGGTCCAGATCATCAGCACATGGAGATTGCCTGGGATCCAGGACTTGGAATGACCTCACTGAACTGCAACTTAAGCAGTGTTGTAATCACTTCTTCCCTCCTGCACTGTGAAATCAGTGATGTTAAAAATAGCACTGATTTGCATAGAGAGAAAAATAAACTGAGATTTGTAAAGCACATGTCTGTGTCTCCAGTGCTCCTTTCTACACTGTTTTTTTTCGCAGCCTTTGAATCTGAAGCTGGAATTTAACTGGGCTCAGTAATTAAGGAGGTGGCAGGTAGTGGGACTGTGGAGGCTCAGTGGGAGGTGCCAGGAGCAGAGTGGGCAGTGTGACCCTTTTCATCTGCAGAAGGCAGCTAGAGAGAGGCCCCTCTGCAAACACATACATCAGCAATGTGTGTGTGTTTTATGTTATTTCCATCAAGTGACACAGAGAGGGGTGCTGTGCCTTATTCATTGCCTCAGCGCTCTGCCTGTAACTAATCCAAATGCTACAGCTGCCCGGTAATAAGGATTAGCTCTTCTCACAGGCAGAACAGAGACTTGCAAGCCAAGAAGTGTCTAAGGCCATGCAAGGACCTCGTGGCCAAATCAGGGTTAGGATTTCATACCATGTGAGCCCCAGTCCCTTCCTCTGCCCCTGAGAAGAGCTCAGGTGAGCTGTCAGTGTCTGATCTGGTTTCTGCCTGGGTGAGGAGCTCTGGGTGGGTGTCTGGGGGTGAAAGGAGCAGACCCCTGGTGTAGGAAGAGCAAGTATCTAGTGTTTCTGTATGGTGCAGATGAACAGCTGAACTCTGAGCTAGCAGAGCAAAGCCATGATGACTGAGCAGGTCCCTTCCCATCTTAAGCTTCCAGCAGCTGTTCAGTGTCCAGCGAAACTTCGTTCTGAAATCCATTCCCTGAGGACGCCAGACCCTTGTTTCACAGCTTATGGTTGCATTAATGTAGAATTGAGGGTGGATTGTTATCTTGTTGATGAGTAGCAGAGGGAAGAAATCGCAACTCCATTTGACAGTAACCTTCAAAGCCGGGGGATGGAGGAGATAGAAGGAAGTTCAGTGAGATCCCTTGGAAGCCGATGCTCATGGCTGCTGAAGCACCTTATGAGGAGTTAGGCTGCTGAAGGTGCCTGTGGCTCTTTTTTCAAGGGCCGGCTGCTGAGGCAGTGTCCTACCTTTTCTGCATGTTTCTCACAATGTTTTGGAAGACAGCAGTAGTGCAGCTCCTCGGCGCACCTTTTAGCCTTTGTAAAGTGTTCCTGTTTGCCCTTTCAGATCAGCGTGGTTCTTTACGATGCTATCAGGAATCAAGAGGTTGTCCTCTGCATGTCATGTTGGCTCTGGTTCAGCTTAACTTAGCAAGGAGCCTGCTAGGGTCTCTCAGGTAAGTGCTTTGCTTTGAGTCTGGATACTCCAGGTAGCTTTGGGTTCTCTCTGTCTTGACCAGAAACCAAGTCCCAAGCCAGTGGCAAGTCCCAGTATGTGTCCCAGACCTCACAGCACCTGTGGTTCGTGGTTTAGTCCCTGTGTTAAATCTCCAGTAGCACCAAAGGGAGAGTTTAGAAGACAAAAGATCTTTGGAGGTGGAATGAATAAAACCATCTCTAAAAGTCAAGAGAAACCATAAGTCTCTTCCAAATGGCAAGAGCTGGAGAGGAAGTGGTTCATTTCCGGCAGAGGCAAGAAGCAGCAAGTTGCTATGGGGATCCCTCAGAGATAGTGGTGTGTGTGTTTATCTCTACAATGAGATACACAGAGAATGGGAATGAATGTGTCTTCCTCTGGGCTTCAGAAGTCTTTACCACTGTCATGAGTGGCTGATGACCTAGGTTTGCTGTTCTGATGTAGCTGAAGAGCTCAAATAGGTGCAGAACTGGCCAGGTGTAGTGTACCAAAAGTGAGCTGTGTAATGTTACTGGGAATGATGCCAAACAGTCTGCGGGGCTGACAAGGAAGGCCCAGCAGTTGGATGAATGTTTGTGGGTGATGGGATGTGGTTTCTCTTAGATAATGTTGACAATCAGGATATTTCTGTGTGCTGCTTTGCTTCCAAGTGATGGTCCTGTAGGTGCCACCTGGTTACTGAGCACTGGCAAAAAAACAGCACAAGGGATGGCAGAGTGTTAGCAAAGCAGCTGCTCTCCTCTGCCTGGTAGGCCCAAGCTCATGGATACTTCTGGTTTTGGCC
Source organism: Dromococcyx pavoninus (assembly GCA_033558185.1). NCBI lineage: Eukaryota > Metazoa > Chordata > Aves > Cuculiformes > Neomorphidae > Dromococcyx > Dromococcyx pavoninus. Next base: position 32,983 of record JAUMJL010000094.1, on the reverse strand, counting down.
AGGTGATGCATCTGACTGGCTCATGGAATATTGGCACTATCTGCTCTGTAACCTATTGCTTTGACACCTGGGATGGAGTCCATAGGTGTTAGGGGAAAGTTTAGGATTTGAGAAGCACTTAAAAGAAAAGTGTTAAATGTTTCAAATGAGGACTAGAAAGCTGTGCTAAAGACTTCTACAATAGCCATAACACATCTGAAAGCCGCTGAGGTCCTGCCTTGTGCAGTGAGATGCTTGCTCAGCCACTCTGCTGGCAGCCAGGACAGCAGGCGGGAGCACGACACCTTGGCTTGCCTGCTGCTTCTGCAGGGAGCTCTGCTCATCAGCACCCAGCTCTGCAACAGTGCCACCCAGCGCAGCCTGAAACAGGAGCCTTGCTTAGCATTTTAGAAACTAGGACCAAGGAAACCAAGGATGGGTTTGTCTTTCTGGCTTGGAGAACCCCCCCACTGCTCCGAACATGGTGGTGCTGTGTAAATAGCAACGGCGGCACCTGTCCTTCTGGCTGGGGTTTTGAAACAGGAGGCTTCAGCTTCTTGTGCAACCACACCGCTAAAAAATATCTTAGAAACAAACTAAAACTGATACCAGCAGGTTTCTCTGCGAGCAGCCTGAGCCCTAGGGACTGAAGAGATGCTACAAATAGCAGGAGAATTTGTAAGAGAGCCAGCTCCACCTCCAGGGCCTGGCCTGGAGCCAGGTATGGTTAATTCATTCTTAGCAGTGTTGGCAGGGCCACAGGGATGCTACTGATACAACCGTATCATCCTCTCCTCACCTGTGTCTTCACCACAAACCAGGGATGAGAGATAATACTTCTGCCCTGGCAGAATCTTACCAGGAGGCACAGAGTGGCCATGCACACCAGCCTCCCACAGCATGCAGCGCCTTCTCTTGTGGTGTCTGATATGGAACCAGCTCTTCAGAACACTCATCAGGATGTGGGGAGAGGTGGGCACTGACATCATGAGCTGTGCTGTGAGCACATCTCCTGCTCCAGCCATACAGGCAGCAGTGCTGGGTGGTGGCAGTGGCTCAGTGGTACAGACGGCAGCTCCAGGCACAGTCTTTGGCCAAGCCAGTGGTCAGGTGCAGTTACTGTGCATGTGCTCCAGTGAAAATGCAGTCAGCGTGGTTCAATTTGGTTCCCTGAGGGTGGTTTGCCAGACAGCACTTTTTTGCCAACAGAGCAGTAACAAACTGGGTCTCTGCTCACCCCATTGCCTGCAGACCTGTGGTATTGCTTTCCTCTGTCCTTAACAGAGAAGCTGTTCGTGATTTAGTCCTGTAGGTGCGGTCAGGGAGGCATTTTTCTGGACTTTTCTCTGATAAAGCAGGTCATTATCAGATTATCCTTAACCAAGGAGCCTTTGCCACCAGGCAGCTTCCAGCCCCAAGGAACTGACATGGAGAAAGTCTGACAATTGCCAACTTTGTTTGAAAAATACCTATATTTTTAAGATTAAGGTTTTCTAAGACTCAATGGTACTGCTGTGCCATTGCCAGCTTTGTGGATTGATAGCCCTTGCATCATGAAATTGGCCCCAATACTGTGATCTTTATGGGTTTGGTTTGAAGAGCACACGGTGACATTTGGTCTGCTTACCCATTCCTCACTCTTGACTTTCCCTGTGCCTACCTGTTCAGCATGGCACAAGGTTGTCCATCCCCAAAACATGTCTTATCAGGTGTTTGGGTTGCTTGTATGAAACCACTTTCTTATGTAGGATCTGACAAATGAAATTGGGAAGAGCAATGAAGTTTCTCAGTCCTCGGCAGTTTCAGGACACAGCCAGAGCAGGTCTGGTCACCTGAGAGCCTGGCAGATCTTCCGTCGCTGTTTGTGAAGATACCGATAAAAGCAGAAACCCATAAATGAAAGAGAGAATCTCTGCTTTGACAGTAGGGAAGGCATTTGGGGGAGTAATAAGGTAAAAGCTGATCTGTTTTAATGGTATAACAGAAAGACCCATGCTTAGGACTGAGATCCAGCACTTCTGGTCCTGGCCCTTGCCAAGTGTCCTGCACAAATAACTCTGCCTCTATCAAGTTCCCTGACCATCCAAACTATCTTTGCCACCAGCCTGTCTGTGCTGGGAAGTGGAACAACAAGTACACACTGCAACGCAGCGCAGCACTGTTTGACTCCCTTTGTTGTTGTAACTGATGCCAGGATCAGTGCTATCCCCTTTTCCATAGGCTGGATCACCTCATTGTAGAATAAAAAAAATGTGGCATCTCTCGTCTTCCACATGAAAGCTGCTACAAGTTCCTTATAAAGTCCTCTGAACTTTTATAGCTTTGGGGTGGAAGGTGCCAGGGCCGAGGGCAGACATTAACGCTGTTGTGGTGCTTTCAAATGGGCCCCAGGTTAACCATCACCCCACAGAGACCTTGCCCAGGGACCTTGAACTGCAGCAGATCTACATTGCCTTTTCCTGCATAACCCCAGGGCCTCCCAGCCAGAGTGATTATGCTCCCAGAGGTGCTGCTGGTACCCGTCACCTTGTGGGGTCAAGTGCTGTAGATGAAGCAATTTTCCTGGTGGGACTTTAACCATGGTTACTGTGACAATCAGTAAGCAGGCTGCCAGCATTGCCTGTCCGTGTGTCTCCTTCCTGATTTCTGCCTGCTCCAGGGTGTTGAAGCATTCAGAGCAGCGTGAAGCACCTTCCCTTTCCACCACTAATGAGTTGCAACTGTTGCTCCTGGAAGCATGACTAACGACGGAGTGCAGAGAGAGAATGCATCCTGCCAAGGCCCCACAACTCCATCACCTCCTGCAGGGAGGGACATGGCAGTCCCTGCGTCCCTGTGGAGACATCCAGTGGGTGTCTGGAGTATGGCTACACAGTTCCTCTTACAGAAAGCAGTGCCTGAACACTTGTGCAGACACTCGCCCCTGCAGCCCTCCAGAGAAGAAGACAGGGATCAAGGGATCCAACACAGCCAAGGGGCGCTTTGATACTGCAGAAAATCTGCCTGAGCTTTTGGGAAAGACCTTGAGGTGGCAGTGGCCATCTTCAAAAAGGACAAGATAGTGTGGTGGCTTGGCTGTGTGGCAAGAGGTGATTTAGATGAGGTGCAGGACAGAGTCATCCAGTAGCTGCAGTGGTCTGTCTGTCCCAACAGGTGACACCAGCATTGAGTTTTCTCAGGGCTGGCACTGGTGTGGGGATGGTGCCAGTGCATTTACTGGGAGCTGCTCCCATACCATGTGTATATATAAGAAACATCTCTCCTCCCCATCTTCCTCACATAATCTTAGCCCCCACACTAAGTCCCAGTCTCAACCTCTCCCTGTGCATACTCTGTTGCTGCACACCTTTGTGGACCAGCAAGTCCCTGAGACTGTGTCCCCACTGGAGTGAGCACATCTGGACCCTCTTTTCTGACCGCTGGCACTTTTCCACCCCCTGAGCCAGCTATGAGCTTGCTGGTTCCCTCAAGCTTTTGGAACACACATACCAGGTGGCCTCTGCCCACCTGTGGCACTGATAGGAGCAGGAAGCCCCCGTCTCGCTGGGGCAGGCATGGCACTCAGCACAGCCAGGTTTGGCTCCTGGTTCAGAGAGCTCTCCTGCCTGCAGGCATGGGCAGGGGCCAGGACCTGGCTTCCAGCTCTGTCTGTGCATCGACAGTTACAGACTCAAAACCGTCCAAGGTGGCTCCATTGCTTCCCAAGGAAGTTTCTACATTCCTGTGCATTTTGCTCTATCCCATGTGAAACAACCATTTCACAAGAATAATTATGGCTGGGAATGTCAGGTACAACATCGGTTTTCAGGAAAATGATAGGTAACTGGATAAAACATCCATTGTCCCACTCCAACTCTATTCACACTAAAATACACGTGTGGTCAGTATCCCTGGGGTGAAGCACAGATAAAAGCTTTTTTAACACCTCTAAACTAATCATTCCTTAAATTTCCTACCTTGTTTGAATGAAGCTCACTATGAATGGTATCTCTGTGCTGTTTCAGACTGTAACCATGCATTGAAATAAAATCAGAGCTTTGACCAGTGAATTTATGTTATTTATTTTGTGCATAATGTAAACTCCAGTCTAGCAAACACTTAGGCCCGTGTTTCAATCCAAGGCATGTGTGCCGGGGCTTGGTGGCCTCAGTGCAGCTATTCATGGGCAAAGCCAAACACATATGCCAGTGTCTGTGCTCTGCAGCCTGTGCGGAGGGATGTGACTTGCTCGTTCAGAAAAGGGATTGTTAAAATTCTCCTCTGAACTATGGTTTGAGATCGGGTGCTCAGAGTTGGAGTTTGCAAACACGGTGCTGGCTGTTGGAGAAGTCCATCAGGGCCCAAGTGCCTCCCTCGGATCCAGATCTTCCTGGCACATACAAAGCAGCCTTGCAGTGTAGGAACAAGGGACATCTCAGGTCTGAGGCCACTCCCAAACTCCATGCATGTTTCCTGCGCTCCTGGTAGCTGAATTGAGTTGCTGGCTTAAGGCTGGCTCTGAAGTGCTCCCTGCATCCCTGCTGAAGGGCTCCCTGCTTGGCTCGGGAAGGCATAATCTGCAGGAGATTTATTAATTACATTTCTTCATGTATTAGAGTCTGTTCTCTCTTTCTGTGAGCGGAGCTGCAGTTACCCACATTATAAATCTATGTCAAAAGGAAGATGTAGGTTGTATAAAGGTCATAGAAAGTATTGTTGGGTAACTGCATTAACGCATTCCTGAGCTGAGGTGCTGAAATATGGTTTAGCTGCAGAAAATAGGGCTGTGGGCTTTAAATAGCCTTATTTCAGCATCTCTTGGACAGATTTGGGAATGCCACAAGCAGATCACTGTGCCTTCTCCAGGAGAACACAAAGTCCCGTTGCAGAAGGCACTCTTTAAGTTATGTTTAATGACTTTTTTTAAAGCTCTTAAAATATCTTTCAGTGTGCTGGGGGCCACATCAAGAGCCCAACAAAAAGCATAATGGATCCAAGGGTGAATATGGGAGCTATCGTGGGAGCACCAGGAAGTCCTACTCTGCCCCCTCGCGCTTCCTTGCTCCCCTCAGTGAGACCAAATCTGGCTGAAGGCGTGCCCTGCCCGGTACCCAGCTGTGCTGTGGCCTCCCAGCAACACAGTAAAAAGAAGAAACATTTCTTTGTTCAGCAGTGTAAGGCTGACCGTGGCGCGCAGCATTTTTGGGATGTACTGAAGAGCCAGGGCTAAATGCATGCTTGAATTCTGGGTTTTATGGTGAGCACATCCACAGGGGTGAGATGCCTCCAGGCCAAACCTTTATCGCTGGTCCCGCTCCGGCTCTGCAGTGTAATTGTGTCTGTTGAGACTTGCCTGCTGTCTCTTTTGTGCCTCTTTGGCCTTGTTTTTCTTTGCTCTGTTTTGCTTTTTTTCTTTCAGAAAAGTAGGGATCCCTCTTGCTCCTCTCTCCAGGAACTCAGACCTTGGCAGCAATGCCAACTAGGGCAGGGAGCCTTCCTCAGAGCCCAGCAGAGCTGCTGCTGGTCCTGCACAACAGGGTTGTTCCTTAAATAATAATATCTTCTTTAGATTTACAACTTCTTAAATCTCTTTTTTTGGTTTCTCATGTTTAAATGCATAATCGGATAATTTCCAGGGTGGAGAGCTACTCACTAATTGCACATACATGAATAACATCTTTAGTGCCCTTGCCTTGGCCCGATTTCCCATATCCAGAGGCCAGTTCACACTTCCAGAGCCTGTTTATTTCCTTTGGTGTCATAACATAATTTGAGATTTCACACCATTTTGCATTAAGCGATATCAAAGCACTTTCTGCCACTCCTAGAAACAGAGGAAAATTCCCACCTGCCTTCTCTTCCTCTGTCTTGTCTCCTGCAAGTTCATTTCTGTTTCTATATACGAGTCGCCACTTGCCTGGCCAGCCCAAGCCTTGATTCCCTTAGAGGAGGGAGAAAAACAACAAAAATTAACTTGGAGGAGAAAAGACAGAGAATGGAGGGAAGGCATCTCTTGAGGAAGAGCTACAACAGCACTTTTGTGACAGGAATCTCAGGATTCCCCACAAATCGTTGGTCCCAGGATGTTATGCCCCAACACTGCAGGTCCTGCAGAGAGGCTGCAGCACCAGGGCTTCAAAGGAAGCAGAATCTGCTCCTGCAAAGTAGTGCAAAATGGCCATGACTGTAGCAACGCCTCAGCCCTCGTACATTTGGGTTGCTCAGACACCATCTGGAGATTAAATCTTCCTCACGGGGACAGGCAGGGAGCCCTGTACTAGTGGCTCTCAGGGTTGGAATTGGTGCTATTACACAAGCAAAGGGTGCGCCCAGTGCTCCCAGTCCCTGCACTGACTCCATTGGAGGATTTGCCCACTGGTGAGAGCTTGGACACTTTCTAGGCTGTCCTAAGTAATGTCAAGGCTTGGACTAGATCTTATCACAGAGTTGAGATCATGGTTTCAATCTGGCTGCTCTCCCATCCTATGACGTGTGAAGATGCCGGGGGCTTCTCTGCAGCTACTGAAATTCCAGCTGGAGGACACAGCGGGGTAAGACAGCCTTTCCCTAGAGAGCCAGGAGCGGATTTCAGGTTGACCTGGTGTGCGCTTTGGGTGGATCTCACTTCTGCACTAAGCCAGATTACCTGCAGGTAGAGAGCCTCATGGGTGCTGTCCCAGCCCTCAGCTGGCTGGGTTTTACCTGCAGCTCCAGCTTATTCTATCAGGGGGTTTTATTGGTAGCAGAACTCAGTGCCATTGCCTCCTCTCCCTTGGGCCACCCAAGCCCCATCTCTGCAACAGACAACTGGGTAACACAGGAAAATCCAAGCTGATGTAGCCCAACCATATGTGCTCCAAATACAGTGCTGCTTGATGTGATGGGCAACCAGTGCCCAGCACTGCCCCACCCCACCCACACCCTGTATGTGCCCTGCACGCAGGGCTGCCTCACCTGCCCAGCCCTGGCAGTGCTGTACAGCTCGTGCCACAGCACCTCATGCACGCTTTGCACCCATGCCTCCCCGTGTGTGCACGCTGCCCATCCGCCCATCCTCACCCACATGTGCCTCGCAGGCAGTGCTGCTATGCCCTCCAGCCCCTGCCCCATTTCGCCCACGTGCTATACACACACGCTTGCCTCGCAGCTGACTCATCACCCAGAAATGCCGGGGAGGCTTCCAGAAGCTGTCTGGTGCCCCTCCCCTTTGCCCTGGTTTTCCCCCCAGCTCTCCTCCTTCCTGTCCTCCCACCCCTGTTCCAGCCTCCTGCCCTTTGATGTGCCTCTCCTCCTTTGCTCCAGGGCAGGAACTGCTTACCAGGTGGAGATGACTTCTCCCCACCCCACAATTAGGCGCAATTACAAGGTTATGCTTTTCTCCTAATCCTTGCTCTGGTGTGCACTGAAGGTGGACGGAATCAGGAGCAGGTTCCTGATCCAGGCTAATGACAAGTGGGACATGGAGCAGGACTCTGATCTGTGCAGGCGAAGGGTGCCAGTGCATGCTGGAGGCTTGATGACAGGAGAGTTCTGGTGGTGCTGGGGGTGGGGTGGCCATTGAATACATCTTGGACTGGTGGCCTGAGCAGGGACTCAGCTGCAGGAGCCCAGGCCTGCTCCGTTCCAACACGGGAGCTGGGTGCTTCCTCTTGTGGTAAGGCAGAGCCCAGAAATGTGCCCCTGGGGAGGGCACAGCAAGCACATGTGTGGAGACAGGTCCCAGCAGCCAGCTGCAAGCTTAGCTGTCAGCTCCCATCATCTGTGCTTCAAGACTTGCAGTGCCCGGGCACCATGGGATGTCCCTCGGCTGGCAGCAGGCAAGCAGAGGAGTGAGGAGCAGGGCTCCCTGCACTGCAGCCCCAAGTCTTCTGAAGGCTCTGCCTTCGGCTGGAGATTGGACCCCTGAGTCTCCCACCAAGATACAGATTTGCTTCCACAAATGTTGTTGCTGGCTGCAAGGGAGCTAATGGCTGCAGTAAAGCCCACCCTGTGTTCTGTCCCTGGTCTCACTGGGGCTCAAGAAGTGTTGGTTCTTGGTGGCTCCTGACCCCTCATCACCTCCTGGCCACATTGCATTCCTGCAATCAGGTTTCATGAAGCAGAGCTGGATGAAGGCCTTGCTGCTCCAGCGTGTCCTTGGCCACAGTGCTGAGAGCCAAAACTGCAGTGCCTGGCCACACAGCACAGCACTGGCAGGACCAGGACAGCAGGACAGCCCTTGAGTGCTGGGTAATGCCTGGCGGTCAGAGTGAGCACGGGTGCCTCCTGACAAAGCAAGGCAAAAGGCTTCATCAGAACTGCTCCATCCAAGGGCAAAATGCTGCCCCTATAGCCAGGGAGTCCTTGCTCCATCCTGCAGGAGAAAGCTCCATGTGGCAGATATGGGTACACTCCATGTGCGTGTCCTCACGCATGCAGGGCAAATGCTCTGCTGTGGCCAAGGCTGGCTGTTCTGCAGCGCCTTCTCCCCTGGTTGATTTGCAGGATGCAGGCAGCCAAGCTCAGGAGAAAAACTGAGCTTGCTGGTCTGCTGTGTGTGGGATCCCATGTCCGCAGCGCACTGTGGCATGGCAGCACTGCAGCACTTGTACTGCTTAGGTCAGGGTGTCTGTCCAAGGCTTTTCTGCTTTGTAACCCACTTGTGTCACAAAAGGTGCAGATGAACATGGGACTTGCAGAGGATCTGCAGGACTCCTCTGACTTTGGCATGGGGAGTCGGAGCAACCCCATCAGGGACACGCACACGGTGGCTGCCAAACCACAGGCTGCAGGCAGGGCAGCCCCTGTGTGTTTTCCTGCCCCATGCCAAGCACTGCCAGCAGGGTCATGGAGCAGGTGCTCCCCTCAAGCTCTTCATCCCAGCTGGCACTGCAGATCTGTGTTGGATGAGCTAACTCAGCCATGATGGCCATTGAGGTCCTGCGAGCACCTTGGCTGTGGCTGTGTTTCACAGAATCACAGAATCATTTAGTTGAGAAAAGACCTTTAAGATCATTGAGTACAACCTTAAAACTAACACTGCCACCAGGCACACCTCGGCGGCACAGCCTTGGTAGAGGATGGGACAGAGCTATCTGTGGCTCTTGGGCTGGCATTTGGGCATCCAGGGGCTCTAGAGTGCGTGTGTGCACATGTATGAGTTAGGCATGTGGTGCAGCGTGTAAAAACACACCTAGAGAGAAAGTCTCAATAGAGATTAGATTACAAGAAAATGTAATTAAACACAGAGCACCCTGTCCATTACCCAGCTCTCCTTGCATAACTCTTGGGACTGGCTGCTTTCACAGATGGCTGCTCTGCTGTCAAAGTCATTTGCTGGGCACCTGTTGGAAAAACTGCCAGATCAGCACAGAACTAATTGCCCAGGAATTTTTCCTTGCAGTGAGATTGAAAAGTCTAGAGGAAAAATTGCTGAGGGTTCTTGCAGCACCCCAGAGAAACATCTGATGCCTTCTGCTACTTAATCCTCCCCATGTAATCCTGTGAGCGATTGTGATGGGGATGAGGACATTGCAGTGTCCTGGAGGGTCTCCAGGGCATGAGTGGCCCTGGCAGAGGACGTTGCATGACCCCCAAGAGCACAGCAATGGCTGCCACTGGGCCAGGGGGAGCAGGAGGGGAGCTGCTGCTGTCCTCAGCCCCTCTCAAAGGCTGTGGCACTTCACCACTTCCCCTGCTGTTTGTGCCAGGGTCGGAAGCTCTTGAGGATGGCTGGACCATAGAGAGTTCTGCAGCTGTGGAGTGATACCTGGACACATGGGATGCCCTTGTTTGCCTGGGTGAGCAGCCAAGTTGCAGCCCATCTCCAGCTTCGTACCAGCTGCAGTTCTAAGGCAAGCTGATTTGCCTGCCAAAAAACCAAAACACGTGGAGGACCAGGGAGTGGCTTGTGCTGATGCTGAATAATGATCCCAGCACGCCTATAAAACAATGAGGCACAGAGCTCAGCAAGAGCTGTTCCCTGCAGCCCTGGTCCTCTGCAGAGCATCACTCCACCTCACCAGCCAAGGTATGTTTCTGAGTTAAGAGTTTCAAAAACGGGGCTGTATTTCTGTCCGCAGCGGGGGCCCATGCCCCACGGCTGGAGGCAGCCTGGGCTTTTCTTTTACACTTGGGGAAAATGCTATCGCTGCTCTTGTGGAGGAGTTTCTGGCCAGGGAAGAAGAGCAGCCCCATGCTGTGGGGTCTGTAGGTGCCAACCTGCCTCAAGCAGCACCCAAAGCACATGGGCAGCATCCTGGCTCCAGGGGCTGCTCAAGGGTGGGCAGCACAACTCCCACCAGCTCGGCCACTGGGGCGCCTGTAGCAGAGGGGATGCCACACTGTGCCTGTGAGGCACAGGGCTGTTAGGACCTGCTGTAGGAAAATGTGTCCTGTGTCCTCTCCCTCCTCGCAGCATGCCTTTGGGGGTGTCAGTTCACGTTTAATTTGGTGCTGATTTGAGTCTCCACTGAGTTCCTCACCCTGCAGTGCTATTTTCTTCCCGACAGGTAAAGACACGTTGTTTCCCCCTAAAGGCAGCTGTGCTGCCCCTCCCTTTGCCTTGCAGGGCCAGGCATCACTGGCAGATGTGAGGATGTCCCACTCACCCAGCAGGCTCCTGCTGTGGTGTACACGCTCACTTCCATGCCCCAGATCCTGGGTCTGCCCTGGCTCTGGAGCATGTTCCTTCTGCTCCACTATTTTGTAGCAACCATCTCTGCATTTCCCCTTGCCTCAGCTTTGCACAAATGACAATGGTCCTGAGTGTCCTTGGGCGTTTGTCACCCCTGCATCTTTCTAGGTGTCAGGTGTGAGATGGGTACAAGGGCTCTCACAGGCAAGGTGTTGCTTCCTCCAGAGTTGCTGGGCACAGCTGGAGCACGGAGAGGCTTGAAGCTGGTTTGGGCTGGGGACTTACTTTGTACAGTCCCTTTGTGCTCGTCTCATGAGCCTTTCTCCTCACCGTGCCCCCGAGGTGCCCTGCTGTGGAAGTCCTGTCTTTCTTGCTGTATTTCACACAAATTTCTGTTCCAGGGAGGCCCCAGCTCTGCTCTTTTCCTGCTCCCCAGGTCCATTTCCCACCTGTATCCCGGCACAGCCATGCTGGGCATGACAGTGAGGCTCTCAGTCCTGCTCGGCCTCCTTGGCTTTGGGAAAGGCCAGATGTTTCACATGGGACCATGCCCAGATCCATCAGTCCAAGAAGACTTCGATATCAACAAGGTGTGAAGAGCTTTCTATAAATGTGATGGCAGGTAGTGAGTTAGGCTAAGGGGGGCATGGGAGCAAGGGCAAACTGCCTGGGTGCGGGCAGGGGAGTGGTAGGTCTTGTCTCAGCGTCTTCTGCTGGATCTGCCAGTGCGGGTGTGCAGCCCCCCTGGATCCTGCAGCCTCCTGTGCCACGGAGGTGGGGGCTTGAATGAACTGAACAGGGGAAACCAGAGGACGAGCCAGGATGATTTGCCTCACCTCTCCTGTGCTAAAAGCTTCTCTCTGGACTTTCTTTCATCAGTATTTGGGAAAATGGTATGAGATAGAGAAGCTGCCCTCAAGTTTTGAGAAAGGAAGATGCATCCAGGCAAATTACTCACTGAGGGAGAACGGGAAGTTCAAGGTGATCAACAAGGAGCTGCTGTAAGTGTTTCTGTGCTCACCGCAGCACTTTTGTCACCTCTTCTGCTGTTCTGCGTGGTCATTTTTCTCCAAATTGCCTGTTTCTGGGTTTAGGGGTGCTGAGGGAGGCACCCTGTGGTTGCAATAACTCTGCTGGGATAACTAGCTTTGCTGGAGTTACAGTAGAGATGTGGGTCTCTGGTTTCTGCCGGTGCTTCCTGGGTCTCACCAGGTCTCTGCCTCATTGTTATCACAGTAGTGAGAAAATAGAACAAATGCACATAGTGAATCCAGTGTGAAATAGTCTGGGTTTCCCCCTGAGTGCTTTGTGATCCCCAGTGATGGTGCAGAAGCTAGATTCCCTGGGACCTGTCAGCCACCCCCTTGTGCTCCTGCATGCTGAGAGGTACCTGTACTCTCTGTTCCTCTCTGCTCCAGAGTGAAGGGACATGATGAAAAGGGGCAGGGAAGGTGGCAGCACACAGGTAATTTTTACTTAAGCAAATGTTTGACACCCTTTTTCTGGAGCATTTACCTTGCATTGGTAGTAACTGCTGTGTAAGGGGATTGGTGGATGTTGCCCCTTTAAATCAGTGAGCAAAGTGAATGCACTGATTGTTCCTTTTATTATTCTTGACAGTCTGCAATTGTCCAGAGCCCAGTCAGCAAGGACTGATGTGGATATTAACTCATCTGTTTCCATCACCAGCCCCAGCTGTTGCTGGGTGCTGCTGTGAGTGGCTGAATGAATGAGAGGGAGCAAGTGGTGAATGCATCTCTGTCCCCTGCACTCCCTGGCATGGCATGGGGACTTTGTTCAGGCTCACAACAACAACAACGCAGCAACACATCCTTTGTGTCTGGCAGAGATCTGCATCCATGCCACTCACTGACCACCCAGCACTGTCTCTGCAGCTCGACTTGCGAGGGCAGCGCCTGGCAAACAGCTGGCTATTTATCCACACCTGCATTAATCTGCAGGAGATGAATCTGACCATTGGTGTTACCACTGCAGTAGCTCAGGATCCTGAAATATCAGGAATATTTTGGATCAGGTGTGCACTGTACATGGCTTCAGCATCAGCCCCTTGACCTCTGACTCCTTGGGTGTTCCTGTTTCACAGGATGTGTGAAACTTTCATGCCCCACAGGCAGTGTTTGGGACTTGAGGCAATTGTAAAGGAAAAGGCAACTGTAAGATGGGCAGCCCGAGTTGTAGGGCTTGCTGCCACTGGGGCACTGCTCAGAACCACCAGTGAAACAAACCATGGCTCACCAAGCAGGGACAGGTAATTTTTGTGTGGAGAAATGTGCTGTGACCTGGAAAAAAGGCAATTAAACAGATGTGAACACGACTTCCACAACCAGCAGGAGCTGAGTCGCTCCCAGGCACATCCAAAATCAGTGTTGTAATTGTCCTATCCTGAGGGGTCTTCCCCTCTCTCTTCTCTGTTACCATCCCTGTGGCACTGAAGAGCACCCTCCTGGCAGCGGCACTTGGAGAGAGGTGCCCTGAGGTGCTGCGGTGGTTTAACCAGGGACAGCATTTGCCCTGCTGTTCCTGGATCAAGACTTGGTGTGCCCTGGGCACAATCCCTAGGGGGGAGCTGCTCCTGCGGGGATGCTGTGGATGGCTGGTATGTGCTTCAGCCACGTCTTGGCAGGTGGATATTTCAGGAGGGCTGATTTAATGGAAGCAAAAAAAACCGTGATTTCAAATTCACCTGATATTATTTCTTGCCTTGTCATTCTCCTCTTAGTTCCAATGGCAAAGTAAATGAAGTCGAAGGAGAAATCATGCACATGGATGTAAAGGAGCTGGCCAAGATGGGCGTCCGCTTCAACTGGTGTAAGTGCGGCTGGGAGGCTCTCAGCCCTCACCAGCTGCCCGGTGAGGTCCAGGCATCACAGGAGGGCAGAGGCTGCACACAGGAGGCACTGCTGCCACATCATCAGCACAAAACTAGCAAAATGAGAGGGAAAATTGCCCTGGTAACTTCACGATGGGGCAATGGCGAAGCGTTAGGACAGACGATGCAACCAGCAGGCAGTGATCTAGTGATCTTTATACACTAGTTACAGCAATAGCCCCTGCAGTAGTAGAGCACTCTTCACTAGCTGATCTCAAAGCAAGAATGGTCAGCAGCATTACTGTCCCTCCAGGTTGTGTCACAGATGGGGACAGGGAGCAGGGAAGGTGGGGGAGGCAGCCTCCCAGCTGCTGCAAGGGCCAAGAACAGGCTTGTTTTTTTGAATACAATGGTAGAGCTACTAGCACACTCTGCCTCTGCTTGCAAGTGCCTTTTAATAACCATTAATAATATGAGTTTGTTTACTTTTTATTCCCCTGTCAAGTAACGCATGGCAGGGGCCTGCTGTGGTGCAGCACATTTTGTTCACATTGCACAGTGCTTTCTTCTGTCCTCAGTAACACTTGGAAAGCAAATACAAGGCTCCCCTTGTCTCTCTTTTTATTCTGCTCTCACACCTTTTCCCTGGCTGTCGAGTTATTTGGAGAAATGGGTGGAGCAGTGATACTTGGAAACAAGATACAATTATTGTTTATGAGCACAGTCAGACTAAACTCTGCACCGCTAAGGCATCGCCCATAGCTATTTTGCCTGCAGAGTGTGCAACCCCAACCACTTTCACAGGATGTGAGCCCCAGAGAAGAGTGCCTGGCACTCCTAAGTGCATAAGAAATAAATCCCAGGGCACTTCAGCCTGCCTGCTGGACTCATCTCTGCTTTCTGCCTGATAGTTTGAAGCTGGAGTGGCTGTTCCTCATCAGAGCATCCTGATGGAGAACAGAATTTGGCCGAGGTGGCTAGCGCTGGTGGGATGGGCTGAGCCATACTGATTCCCACTGCCTGGGCTCCAGCTGGGTTCATGAAACAGGGCACCCTGGGGCAGTGGGCAGAGGGTGGTGGGGAGGGAGGTGGTCGTGGTTTGTGCTTCTCAGGTCACTGGTGTCGGTTCCCAACCCTATCGCTCCTACCCTCACATGGCTTTGAGCTAGGCTGGCTTTCAGAGGCCCAGGCGAGCTGTTCAGGTCCTAGACTTAATTTTCAATCAAGACTTTCCTAGTCTGGGTTTTGTGGCTTTTTTGAGTCCCTCTGGAGGGAACAAGGAGTCCCAAGAGGCTTTTATAAATGTCAGTTCCCTTTACTGACCACAATTATGCATCTCAGGAGTAGCAGAAGAGGGAGCAGCACCAGCAGCTGTGGCTCTAGGGTTGCAGAGCAGTTCAGAGTACCCATGGTATTCACGGTGCTCCTCTTTCTCCTAGTCATGCCTTCTGCCCCGTACTGGGTCATCTCCACCGATTATGAAAATTACTCACTGGTTTACTCCTGCACTAACATCCTCTGGCTCTTCCACGTTGACTACGCCTGGATTTTATCAAGATCTCCTGAGATGCACCCAGAAACCGTGGAGCACCTGAAGAGTGTTCTCCAGTCCTACAAGATTGACACTGAAAAAATGATGCCCACGGATCAACTTAACTGCCCCGCTGAGATGTAACTCCCGGCATGCAGTGATACAGTGCCAGACCAGCAATGAACTTTGTTGCTTTCTTTATTATCCATTAGAATTTCTCTATGTAACAGAGAAATGTAATAATCCTTTCACTAACGGTAGTTTGCCAGCCCTGAGTTACTCCTTGCTGTCGTTTCCTCTATCGCTCTCCCCTCTTTTTCATCTCACTCTGACTTTCGCAGAGTAACTGACTGATTGAAAGCTCATGGGTGAAGAAAAGAAACCCTGAGGAGCAGATGTGAAGGTCTGCTGTTGCTGTGAGTCCTTCAGTATGTGGAAGCAAAAGGGTATGAGATGTGATGTGAAAGTATTAGTGCTAGGAGAAAACCCTTCATCATTTGCCCCCAGGTTTGTTTCCCATTTTTGTCTTGATGCTTCTGGGCCTGCTACAAGTTTACGGTGTCTGAGATACATTGCGGACGCTGCCTTCCCAGCAGCAATGCCCAGACACAGGAGATCAGTCCTGCAGCCTGGGAACTGAGACTGGGGGTCTTTCCTGTTTTCTGGTGCAGGCCTGCAGGTGCATGTCACTGCCAAGTCAGCACACGTCCTCACTAGAAATCAGATCTGGCCCTTTGTATTCAAAGTCTGAGAAGTCTAAAAATGTCCAGAATTTCAGCATCACCCCCCTCCCCTCCTAGGGTCTGCCTCAAGCGAGGCTGGTTGTGCACTCCCAAGGGGTTAGTTCTGCGAGTACCATGAAGAAGATAGAAAGAGACAGGGCTGCTCTCTTGTCCTCTCCTCCTGAGGCTTTTCCCTGAACACCGAGAGACGGCTGGCTCTGCCTAACACCCTGCTCACTGCTTCTGCATGTGCCGAGTGCCCGCTGGCACTGCATCTGCCCTGGCAGGTCTTCACCAGGTGCCATGACAACTCCGCTTGAATAGCATTGATGCAACTCATTAAAAATTAAACCAAAATATCTGTTTCAGGATGTTTGTACCTTCCCAGTTGCAGAACCATTTTGAGCAGGCTGTGGGGCTCAGCGTACACATCTGCATCATGTACACATGAGCAACCATGTCTGAACTTAAGTGGTTTGCTCCAGGAGCCTGGAGGTCTTTCTAGCTCACTGGGGTCAGAAGTATGGGCTTCTCCCATCACCTGAGCCATGCCAGCAAACCCATCTCATGGCTTTGACAGTCAGTGTCCCCCATTGACATGAAGAAACAATGATGTGGACGCAGAACACTGCAAATCTGCAGGAAATTTCCTCTCATTGTGGTGAGACCTCAATCTGTGTGGGTGTGCAGCAAAGCCTTTCCTTGCCCTGGGAGGGCTACAGCAACTTGCCAGGGAGCCAGTGGTTCACTAATCTTTGCCAGCTGGAGGAGGCTGAGATGGAAGGGAGACCAACAGCAATCAGAAACAACTGTCATGTTTAAGCCATTGTCCGTTTAAACTTTTAAATCATAATGACACAATTCCTATGGCACCAAATCAAATGCTCCACCTGCATCCTCAGGCTCTAGGTATAGAGAAGGGATGCACCAGGGTGCTGCCAGCTGCATGATGATTCCCAGGAGTGTAAGATTTTTGGTGCAGATCATTTTGTTGCTGCTTCATCTGACTCCTGTTTTCCTCTTCATATGGATGGTGATGACACAGAGGGTGGTGGTGTTTGCATTGAGTCCCTGGGGTGGGAACCTGGGGGTACCCACAGGAGGAACGGCCACCAGCCCTGGATTTGGCTGGGAACTGTGATCTGCAGGTCCAGCTGAGAAACAGGAGTGTTCGTAGAATTGTAGAATCACAGAATGGTTTGGGTTGGAAGGGACCGTGAAGGTCAACCAATCTTATGTCCTTGCAGCAAGCAGGGACATCTTCATTCGATCAGGTTGCTCAGAGCCCCATCCAACCCAACCTTGGATGTTTCCAGGCATGGGGCATCCCCCATGTCTCTGAGCACCCCGTGCCAGTGTTTCACCACCCTCAGCGAAAAAACATTCTTCCTAATAGCTCATCTAAATTCTCCTCTGTTAGTTTAAAGCCATTACCCCTTATCCTACTGCTGCAGGCCCTGATAAAAAGGTTTTCCCTGTCT
This sequence comes from Dromococcyx pavoninus, assembly GCA_033558185.1. Lineage (NCBI taxonomy): Eukaryota > Metazoa > Chordata > Aves > Cuculiformes > Neomorphidae > Dromococcyx > Dromococcyx pavoninus. Next base: position 15,846 of record JAUMJL010000094.1, on the reverse strand, counting down.
TTCTTATCAACTCTTTCCTAGTGTTTAAAGGCCACAATAAGGACTCTTCTCCAGGCTGAACAGTGGAGCAGAGCTGCGTGCCCGGTCCCTTGTGAGTGTTTTGGAAGACCAACACCAAGTGCCTGGGGTTCTCCGCCTGGGTCGGAGGTGACAGCCCTGCCGTTCACCCCACGAAGCCTTTCTGTGCCCGAGTTTCACCGCCCTCAGCGGTGCCCGAGCCCCTCGGCCCCCAGCGTGTTCCGGCCCGGGCCATGCGGGCCTCCGGCCGCCAGGGGGCGCGGGGCGGGGCGGGGCCGGGCCGGAAGCGGGCGCGGGCGACGATGGAGGCGCCCTCGGTGCCGGTCGCCTCGGCGGCGGGCGCGGCGGGGCGCGGGCCCATCAAGGGCATCCTGAAGAAGGGCGGCGGCGACGGGAAGTTATCGGCGGGTGGAGCGGCCCCCGGGGCGCGACGGGACAGCCCGGCCCGCGAGGAGGACGAGCACGGGTGAGGGCCGAGCCCAGGCGGCTCCCCGCGGACTCCCTGCCCCACTCTCCCCACCCAGCCCCGGGCTCCCCCCCCCTCCTGCCTGCTGCCGCCCCCTCCTGCTCTCCACCCTCACCCCGGGCTTCCCCACTTCCGCTCCTCGCCCCCCCGGTCCCTCCCCCCCCCCCCCCCCGTGTTCCCATCCCCGGGGCTCCCTCCCAATGTGAGTAGAGTGGGGGGCGCTGGGCCTGTCAGCCCCCTTGTTTTTAACTGTCCTCATCGAAAAATGATACTGAAAAGAAATGAAGAGTTTTATGTGAATCCTTTACTTGCTTGCTTTTCATCACCTTGTTTTTAGTGAAACAAACCTAAACAAAACTGAGGAAGAAAAGCAGACTTTTTTTAGCCAAAAGCCTGTGCTTTGTTGTATATTGAAAATCTGAGCCCTCTTATTCCTGCATAATGTCACTGTAGAACTTAAACATTCACATACAAGCCTACCCATAGGTAGCCTTTCCTGTTCAGATTGCTGAAAGCTAGACAGAGTATTTATCTAAATTCTGCTATTTAGTTTTGGTTAAATGTTCTCCAAAGCACAGTTATTTTGTGTAATAAATTCATGTTCTTTTTATCAACTACTGGTGGAATTGAGAGCTGCTGGAATTTGGGGAACAGAGGAACCGTGGTTGTGGCTCCGCCTGTGAGAGCAGCATGGTGGCTGAAAGAGCTGATGTTCTTCTTTGCTGCTTATGAAATATTAGCATAAATGGCATCATCTTTAAATGCTCATTGAGAATGGCCAACAGATGGGTCTTAGAGTTGCTATGAGGACAGTTTACATTTTGGGAATGTACTTTGCCATGGGAGATTTATTCTTGGTCTTCTCCTCAAAGGCAGCTTATTTCTCTGTAACCAGAAATATGTCCTTGGGGAGAGGGCATCTCCTGGGTTGAAACATAAATAAGATGTGTTCTCAGTTGTTCAAGACTCATCTGTAAAGATCTCCTCACTTGAGAATAGGCTCTGGCCATATGGTTTGTATTTTGAATGGCATGAAAATCTTGTTTTAGTTTTAACACACTGGGTTAGTCCAAATATCCAAGAAGTTTTTTAGCCAGCCAGCAGCTGTCCTTGACCAGTGAGAATTTTTGCCCTTTTCCTGATGTTAGCAGCCAGTATGCACCATCTGACGTTGCTGTGAGACTCCATCACGTTGTGATCACCAGGGTTTGGTCTGAGCTCTGTAGAATTACTTTTGACGGTTTATTTCATTTGCCCCTCGCTCAGTATTGCAAGGAGAGAAATAATGATAAAGTAAAATGGACGTGCAGGGTTTTTTTGTATTATGACATTATAATATTCCATTCCTCTTTGCCTAGTTCAGTCATGAATAGAGTCTGAAGTCAGCAAGGTAGGAACAAAAAAGTTTTTGGTTTGGCCTGTTGCCTGTGTTAGCTGCTCCTGCTTTCCGGAGAGAAATTATTGCAACTGAAGGAATGAGGTGATGTTTTTGAAGAAGGTGAATGTAAGTACAGTGTTCTAGATAAATGTGTTTCTTCCATATTCAAATTAGAGAACATAATATAGCACAAGGTGTTTGCTACTGCAGTGGACATGAAGTAAAACTTGCTATTGGTGGCCTCTTCTTACTTTCCTGAAGCCTCTTTTATACCATCCTGAAGACTGATCAGAAATTATAGAACAGCCTTGTGAGCTGAATGTCTGGTACATTGATTACAGTACAGAGTAATTTCTTGAGAAGCAGTTAAGTGGGCAGCAGTCCAGCTTCTATTTTCTCTTTACTGATGGAGTCAATAGAGATGATTAGATTAATTCTGAAATTGCCTTGCAAGATAAATGATATTGGCTAAACTTGGCAGGCTGCATTACCTGGAAAGATCAGGATAGGGTATTTAAAGCTGGTTTTTTGTGCAGGTATTACTTTTGGTTGACAATACTTTGTTAAATCAGGGTTACTTCTGACTTTGTACTTAAAAAAATAATAAGCGGCGATTTGCCTTGAAGATTAAAAAATTAGTTTATAAATTCAGGTTTCTGTTTTCTCCATGAGCAGCCTTTCTGCTTATTTCTAACACTGAAATTCAGATCTGAATACCTTTAAAAATAGCTGCAGATGAAAGAGCTCGTTGTGTCAGCTGTCATCTTTTGAAGTGCCATGTGCAGTGTATTTGCATCATTGTTGACCTTGCACTGTTGTTAGTAATGGAAAGCTTCTTTGATGAAAATACGATGCAAGAGGAAGCTTGTGAAATTGGGACGCCACTGGAACTGCGTTCTAAAAGCTGAGATCGTGGTTTAATGGTGGATACGCTCATGGCTGTCCTGTCAGACAGGATTTTTTGCCTTAAGGCTTCTGTGAAAGCCTGTGATTTTTCAAAGCTGATTTTCCTAAGAAAGATTAGATTTCATATTTCTGTATCGGAAGGGATGCCAGGAAGCATTTTCTTGAGATGGTCCTAAGCTCTATCATTTAAGTTACACTGCTCAGGCACGCCTAAGCATGCTAAATTGGAGGCAGTTGAGGGAGGTGTTTGTTTTTAGAGCATTTACTCACTCTGTTGCGATGACTTTTTATATGAAGGGGTGAAATGACATATTTGTCTGTTTGCCACTAATGATAATTTTTTTCCTAGCTGAATCTTAAATTGTGCTTTGGGAGATGTTCTGTAGTCAAGGCTTTTAGTGTTAAAATCTGAGTTTAAAGAAGTGAGTGCAAGAAGCTAAACCACTAAGATCTTCCTCACTCTTGTATTTATATGTTACTGAATTGCTACCTGTGGGCTGTCTCACTTCAAGAGCAGTGTGTGCCAAAGAGATTCTTCTAATGTTGTCACTATTATTATTGGGTATTGAGTTGTGAGCCCAGGCAGTAAACCTTGATGTGTTCTGGGCAAGTGCAGTGAGCATCAAGTATGTGATGGGAGTTTCTCCCATGTGTCATATTTCTTCTTCAGCTAAGTGCTCTCTTTATGGGGGCTGCCTACCATTGTTTGACCGCTATGGCTAGGGAAAATTCTCATGTGCTCACTATGTAACTGTATGATCGTCATATGTTAGTCATTGAGGAACTTTAAGCAGGTGTTCAGCTAATGTTTAGCTGGTTATTTTTTTGACTTCTAAATAGGTAGGTTTGAATAAAAAGCATTCCTAGACTAGGGCTTGTTCTTTGTCATCATGAAGCTCATGACTCTCCACCCTGCCAGCACAGGCGATCTGACTCACGTGTTGTCCGCTTAGGTTGCAGTCCTTGTGTTGCAGTTCGAACAAAATGATTAAATAGATCTGAAATGTCAAACAAGAGAGTTTGGCATTGGTTACTTTATGCTAAGGAGATTAAGCTCACTTAATTTGTATTCATTTCTGGAGTTTAAGTCTGTGGCATGTAGGATTTGGCATGAACTCCTGAATCTATTTTTTTTATCCCTTTAGCTTTTTTCCCCATTGTATTATGCAGTGGCCTCCATAAACGTAAAATTTAGTTTGTGCTTGGAATTTTGATTTATCAGTTTTGTTTTGCAGATGGCATTCTGTTTAAAAGCTGTTGCGTTATTGAGATGGATTATATTTTCCAAATTTATTATTGGAATGGTCTGTGTTTAAATAACAGTAGGTAAGTTACAGCCTTCCAGCCAGCTGCCCTCTGCCCCCCTAAAAATCCCATCAACTCCAAACCCAACAAAATCCTGTAACATTTACTTCCTTAAATAATAATTTGCTGTGCTTCAGGAATATGCTAATGCATAAGATAATATTACATAGTGGAATGGTTTTACTGTTCTACAGTTACATTTCTTGGATTAGTCTAAGGGAAAGACCACCTTGTCTGAAGCTCACAATAACCTTTTTAGATACAATGTGGAATCTGGTAGGTTCTGTTGATTATAAACCTTTCTGTGGCTTTTAGATCAGCGGAGGGGTGGGTCTTCCTCTTGACTGCAAGGCAGTTGCTTTCCTTGTGGCTTATATATTTTTGTCAGCCTGGTGGGCTTTTGTTTACACAAATATGCATAAAATATTTATATAAATATACATTTTGTGATTAACTGAGGAAATTTTAAATGATGTAATATCACTGATGCCCTTCTGTGTAAAATGTGAAACTCCCTCAGCTTAATTACAGTGGTGAATCAGTTCTGTTTTATATTTCCGCTTTAGGATGACAAAACTGTAATAATAACCAGCTTGTTCAGTGCTATTTATTTTACAGCAGGAAGTTATTTGTTGGTTGGTTGCTAATAATCGTAGCAGCTCCCTGAGCAGAGGTGAGGTGAAAGTTACTTGATTTTGTTGAAGTGTTGCAGGTTGTAATAAGAGGAAGAATGGTTTTACAGTAACTTGTAATGGCAGCAGTTAATAGGGCAGTGACTGAATAAGACCGGTAGTCTTTTGAGAAAATAAGTGTATGTATTTGTATAAGAATACATTTATAGATCACATATAGCTATTGTGAATTGTTAGGGAAATTAAGTTGCACTGATAATTTGTTGTGACTTAGCTAAAGTATGTATAGAACTGTGTTTAATAGCTGTACTTTGAACATACCTGTGTTTCATAGTGGTATTCTTTGTGTATAGTATGTAGTAGAGGTCAAAAGACTTTCTAAACATTCCTTTTCTGTGGCCAAACAGAACTCAATGTCTTTAGAAAATTCAGCTTTGTTCTCTTATTTCAGTAAAAAATCCCAGAAGTGGGATGAAATGAACATCATAGCTACATACCATCCAGCAGGCAAAGATTATGGCTTGATGAAAATAGATGAGCCAAGTACTCCTTATCACAGGTAGGCTTCCTAAACTAATAGTAAACAATAGTAGTTCTACAGCAAAACGGACTTTGTGGATGGTGTGGTATTTACTGTAGCTGATTGCCTAACAGACTGTGCAGTCCTATTGGATATATGCAACATATTCAGATTTACCAAGCTGCTAAGTGGAAGCTTATTGCTATCAATGAGAACTGTCAAAAAGGACAAAGTCCATTTTGGAAGGTCTCTGTCTGATGCGCTTTAGGCTTTGAATGGAATGAATAAGTTTGACTTCAAAAGATTTATTTTTTTTTTCAGTTAACATCTGTGTACTAGAATATAAAGTAGTCATTCCTATCAATATTTGAGTTAAATTTGAAAAGTTTTTAAAGTATTAAAGGAGTCTTTTAATTGAGTGCTGTAAGGTTTAGACTGTTTTATCAAGCAAATTTTAGGCAGCAAATTATTTATAAAGGCTATTTTTTTGTTTGCCTTCCAAGCATGGTAGGAGAAGATGATGAGGATGCAGTGAGCGATTCAGAATGGAATGAGCCCTTAAAAGCAGATGTGTTAAGTAAAAAGTAAGTATTGTCATAGAAAATTGACTAAATGTTGTGATAATTTAGTGTTTAACGAAGTCATTTTCTTTTTGGAAAGGTGTTGCTTTTTTCTCTAGAAGTCATATTTTTGCTGTTGTCAAATTAAGTAGTTTTCGGTGTTAAATAGTGCCACTGGTACTTGAAACCTCTTACAGGTTGTTCAGTACACAAAAATAATATGGCAAAAATAATGAACAAAGCAGTTTTTGAGTGTTCTGAAATGTTGTGTATTTTAAATAGTAAAGAACTTGCTGCTTCAGCATTTTGTATTTCATGTTTTATGTAGACTGGCAGCTGCAGCTGAAGGTAAAGGACCCAAGATTATTGCAAGGCAAGAGGAAAGCAGTGAGGAGGAGGAAGAGGATGAAGAATTAACACCTGAAGAACGAGGTAGAAAAAGTTGTTTTCTTTCTACAAATAGTTTCAGTTTTTCATTAAGGAATATTTGGGAAATAAAAATACTGTCTAAGAAAAAGATGTTGTTGTTTGAAAATGGAGATATGGTCTTTGACCAGTTAGTAAGATATTGAATATATATGTTGCTTGTTTGTAACTGGGACTGTTTGGTTTGGGATCTACATTCAAAGAAGAATTTTCTGTTACGGACTGACCCCTTGTATAGAACCTTTGGGTGTGGGTATTGCTCTTAGGAAACCTAGAGTTCTCACTTGAGCAGCTTTTCTGGTTTTGCAGCAAGGGAGTTCCACTTAATCTGAACATATTTCAGGTAGACCTAACAATTCACTGCAATTAGGATGCTACTAATTGCTTGAAAACATACAGATGGTATTTCTGTTGCTTTCAAAGCAACTGGTAGATGGATCCAGCAGGAAATCTACATTTATGCTGAAGCAAATTGCATCTTCAACAGAGATGTTTTGTGATGGCTTGGAGTAGGAGATTTTGTTTGACTGTTTCCTCAATAATACTTCTAAGGTTTCAGGCTTCAGTTCTCTAGCTGATTGATTTCCATCTTTCCTGGCCCCAACTTGGAGCGTGTAACCTTACTATTATAAAGGAAGTAAAAAAAAACAGTGTTGGGGCTACCAATAAGCAAAGTTTAATTGAATTATAATGTGTTACTGCTAGACCTGCTAATGTCTGATATACGGAGCAAAGTTAGGCTTCAAACCATGGGGAAAGCTGAAAATATTTCCTTCTACATGTGGTGAATAAATCTCACAACTGGCCTTTTGTAGCTACCCAGGAGTAAGGTTGGACATCTGCAAAAGTTGATCTTCTATCCCATGAGTATCTCACTTTGTCCTTAGGTTTACTTAGAAACAAATCTTCGCTGGGTTCCGATGTGCTCTTGCTTTCAGACAGGTTCTTTTACAAGTGCTGCAGCCTTTCCAGTCCATTAATTACTAGTCTTTTTGTAAATCAGACTCATTTAAAAGAACGTTCTGCTGCTTGAAGAAAATAATTTCAGTGATTTCTTAATCATATAAACAATGGAGTTTCAAGGTAGAAATTAAATTGACCTAGGAAGAAGTGTGTGCCTCTCTGGAGAGTAAATAAGTTGATTTTTTTTTCTAAAATAGGAAGAAAGATATTTGCATTTGTTTGTCCACAGAGAAGAAGAAACAGTTTGAAATGAAGAGAAAAATGCACTATAATGAAGGACGAAACATCAAACTGGCAAGACAGCTTATTGCAAAGGAACTACATGGTGAAGAAGACGATGATGAGGATGAAGAGATGCACGATGCTGCAGATGTAGAAACAATGAATACAGAAGCTGCCGAACATGGTGAGCTACTAATTAATCACAAATCATATTTAAGTACTGGTGGTCCTTTTGGCTTTTGGGAAATGGATACACTCAAGTGTAAGAATGAAGGAAGGGAACAGTATATGTGTAACACTCGATGTGCAGTGCGGCTTGCTGGCTTGTAGATTTATAGCATGGTACCAAAACAACCAGCACTGTGGAATAGCCTGTGGGCTTTTGTTTGTTGTGACACAACAGAGGAGCAAACAACTCTGCTCCTTACTATGTCCCCAGCATAACTGACTCTTGGCAGCGAAGGTGCCAGCATCCTTTTCTAAAGGAAGAGTTGTTGTACAGAACAACTTAAAGCTCTGGCCATGTGGGAGAGCCTGACTGACTGTTGTAGTTCAGTTCCCATTCTGCTCCCAAACCATCCTGTAGCCAGCAATGGGAAACTACCATGAATGATACCTCCCTGTTGAGAGAAGTGTATCTGGCTTTGTAAGTAGAAACTTCTTCCTGTCTTACTGTAATGTAAACTTGTTGTTAGGACTTGAGTGCACACTTGTCTTTAAGCAGTAGTATCCATTTCTATAGTATGGAATAAGGCCCTCAGCTTTGCTTTTAGTGCAGCCAGTGGAAGATAGTCTGGGACTTTTAGCTGGGAGCTGTTTCTGTAATCTGCTTCAGGACTGTCTCTTGATAGAAACTCATAAAGCGATTAGAGGCTGACACCTCTTTCATATTTAATCTTTTCTCTGGGTGAAGAGGGCAGACTGTATAATAAGTGTCTTAATTTTTGTGGTGGCATTCTGGTGAATAATTACAACTCTGCACTACCCACCTCTGCGTGTAACAGCACTTTGCACATGTTTGGCATTATAAAAAACAGACATCTCTTTCTCATGAGATGAGTAGCAACGAAGCCTGTCAGTCTCATTTATCTTTTGCTTGGCCAAGCTATGAGGCGTGAGCACAGTCTGCAGACTTGGAAAGATGCTGCATGGATTTGACTTGGTTCACATTTGCTTTTCACAACTGTGTGAACTAGGAACTCCTTTAAAATTAGTTTAAATTCCACACAATAAAAAGGTGATTTGCAAAGTTTAGTGTTTCTAAGTTCTGCAGATTGCACATTTGGACATATTGGAGGACCAGTACCTTAATAATTGCTCTGAAAGAGTCACTTGGTGTGTGTCTGAGACCCATTAACGGACTGATTTTATCCAGTAATTTAATATATGCCTTATAATGGCTATTTACTAGAACTTCACGCTCCAGTAGGCAACCTTATGACCTCTCTCCATGGCTTGAAGCTGCCATCTTTCTGCTCTCTGCTGTAAAACAGAGGCAACTCCGCTCCCCAGCTGCATTCACCAGTGGAAGGAAGGCACACCTTTGCAGCATTTTTCCATCTCTGCTGTTGAAGTCCATTCCACCTTGCCTCATAACCAGCTTCAGAGCCACAACTGGTAATTATCAATGTTAGACTGCTCATGGCCAGTAGATTCCAAAAATGTAATTGTTTCCTGGTTCATGAACCTTAACTGGTTCACCTCTACACCACGGCATATAGAAATACTATCCATTAACTCGATGTAGTTCTTAATTTTTCAGTTTTGTTTTTTATTATTCTGCTTAACAAACCTTGATGTTTCGTTATCTCCTAATCTTTGTGTCAGCTATCATAGCTTTTGGTTTCTGTACTTGGTAATTGTCCTGAGGTTAAGTATAGGTCTGACTTTTGTAACAGCTAGTTGAGTGCCCTCAGACTGATCACATGTGATTCTTTGTGGCAGGGTTGGTCAAAGGATGGTGAAATTTGGTCAAAGGATGGTTGAATATGGTCAAAACTGTTAATAAACCTCTGTCTTCTGCCACTACCCACGTTTTAAGGAATTCCTACATTGAGATGACAGATGTTCAGCAACATAGCTGTATCGAAGTTTTACTGAAGTAACTTCTTTGAGATGACTTCTCTATCACTTTCTCATGTATTCTGAGGACACAAACTAATCTCCTTATAAATGTTAATTAAACAGATATTAGAGCAACAGAAAGTTTCTCAAATAACTGGTTTTGACACTTGGTATTTGGATTCTTTGTTGGTCTGGGATTCTTTGCTGGTGCTTTTGGTCATGCCATGCTTTTGGTTATATTAGGCAGTTGGGTGTTTAAAGCATTATATCAGTTTGGTTGTTTCCTTCATGGAAGTGGATCAAAATGCTATTATATTCTTGTTCCTGAGATTTCCCTGTTAGGACTGTAAGCATGTGGAAGGATTATTCATCTGGATAGCTTTCAAAGAGCTCTTTGACTTCAAATTGTTATATTTTAAAGTGCCTTCTTACAGAGCAGAAAAGGAGATTTTTTTTTTTTTATCCAATGTATTGGCTCATGCAGGAGCTGATTTTTGTGATGGGTTTTTTTGGCTTCATGCAGTTAAACTGACTAACAACTCTGACACTTGCTTTTAAATGCAAAGGCAATTTCTGTCTTTTTCTGTGTGTTGTATTATAACTATGTTTGGATAATTTCTTCCATTTGACAACAGTTCTGAAGTTACAGAGATCATCTGGTGATGTGGCTATTACTCACCTGTTATGTCTGAGACTGTCAGTCTATGTAAATAAGAGCTGGCATGCAGTGTCTTTTTATTCCAGTGGAATGACATAACTTCTATAGTACTGATTATCATTCCAGGTAAAGATGTGACATAACAGGCATTTCTTAGTTCTCTGTGACTCTAGGGCTCTGCTGGATCCTGAGTTGTTTTTCAGGCAATTTGAGGCCCTCTTCTCGTTTGGAACTTTTTTGTTTGTGAAGATCCCTTAAGGGTTCTGTGCTTCTCTTATCTGATGCTCCTTTCTACCCCCTAATCCTGTCTGGTTTGTATGTGAGTAAAACGAACAGTACTCTTCTAATCTGTACATTCTCCTTTTGAAGATTGGGCTAGAGACTTAGGTTTTTAAGAAGGCTTTTGTCAGATACCACCAGGTCTGCTAATGAGTCATGCTTTTTGGTTACAGAGTGAGATTTCTTGTGGATTGAGATGAAGATGGCCAGTCCAGTCAGTGATGGTAAGCACTGTTTCTATGTTTTTGCCTCTGCCTTCATCATGGGCTACTGAGTGTTTTAAGTGGATAGGTCATTTCTTTCTTGACTCGAGTAGCTGTAAGTTATCCCATGCAAATGGATTGTAACAGCCAAGCTTTTTCGTGAAAAAGAGAAGTTCAAGGTGTAATAGACTGCATTAGGCTTGCTTGCTTCAGCATTTCAGTTTCTCTGGAATATCTCTGGCTACTCACTACTTACAACTCCATGAATGATGAAAATTTTCCTCTAAAAACTGTCTTTGAACTCACTGAAGGGAAGATTCCTGATGTAGGTAGATTTAAGCATGATGGTTTCAATGCAGACCTTCTGCTACTCAGAAGTAACACATATGATACTTTTGGGTGGGATCTATAGCAGTTCAATTGACAAGCAGTAAAACTATTGTTCTCTCCTTATGGTTCATTTAGCATTCATTGCTTGATGACCCTGCTCAGATACTGCTGATCAGCTTAGCTGTCAGATGACTGGGTGTGCACCTTTGGCAGATACTTTTCTTAACCATGGTGAGCATCACCCTGAAGATGACTTAATAAGAAGGCTGGGAGCATGCACAAATTGATTCTGTGCTGTTCACTTGTTGAACTGCATGAGGAAAAACTTCTTTACGATGAGGGTGACAGAGCACTGGAGCAGGCTGCCCAGAGAGGTTGAGTCTCCTTTTCTGGAGATATTCAGAACCCGCCTGGATGTGCTCCTGTGCAGCCTGCTCCAGGTGAGGCTGCTTTAGCAGGGGGGTTGGACTGAGTGATCCCCAGAGATCCTTTCCAACCTTGACCATTCTGTGATTCTGTTACCAAGTCTAATTTGTGCTGAAACCTAACTGCCCTTTTTTAAAGATAATTATTATCTGGATGTGGTTTTCTCTCATATTTGCTTCATGTTGATGAATTTTCAGAGGCGCATATGTATATATAACATTTATAGAGAGGCAGTGGGCTTTTTAACATGAAATGAGAAGCTTTCTCTGATTTGTTGTTCTTTGACTCAAAACCATGAGTGTAATGACTTCCTGAAAAATACAACAGACTGTGCTCCTTCATTTATAAGCTAGTTTTATTTTAAAGTGTCCCATCTGAAATTGAAATTTGACCTGAAAAGTACTATGCTTGACTGTGTTTCAGGTTCCTCATATGTTAGTTCTGCAAATTGATCTCTCTCAACTCCTGGGTTAAATCCTCCCCATACCAGGGGTGGTGAGCATTCAGTGCTTGGTATGCTTAATGTTAGCCGTTTCTTCGGAATGTGAAGGTGAAATAACTATTTTGGAAGCTTCTGCACTCTCAAACTGAAAGCTTGTAGTCTGCTAAAATGGGTTGGCCAACATCACCTTTGGAGGAGCAAGGATAATTTCAGGAGGATTGTGTGTGTTTTGAAAACATTCAGTGAGTGAAGAATTATTTATTTTTTGTGATCTTTCTTACGCAGCACATGCTACTCGTGACCAGCTGGAAAGTAGAGCACACAGCATAGAAGAACTCTGTCCAGAACTGTAACTGCTTGTCAAAGACACAAATATAAACATCGCTTCATGATTTTTGCAATTAAGGCTCTTAAATATTGAGAAGCATATCAGTTACACTGTTGTATTGCCAAGAATGTTAATTTTAGACTTGTCTATTAGGCAGAAAAGCCTAATTGATTTATTCTTGTGCCTAGTATTTCATGGAGAATACTGCTTCATAATCTGTTCAACCAGAATGGCGTTCCCTGTATGTATAACGCTGATTATCTTGCATAAGGTACTGTTACTCCTCATGCTTCAAAACAGACTGTATCTTTTGGTTTTTCTTTATTTATTTGACCGTGTTCTAGGTGTGGTATCTCTCATGGGGAGGTTTGGGGTTCAAGAGCCAAATGGTAAAGCATATATCAGACTGACATGCGATATATTTAACACAGGTGTTAAGCAGTTTAAAAAGGGATTATTTAAGACTCATAACTTTTTTGTCAAGTGTTGACTTCTTAATGGAGGTTTCAGCATGTTATTACCTATACTTTTCCAGTCTTTAGAAGAAGAGCTGTATTATTTTCTGAGAGTGGTGCTTGGAAGCAGTTTCTGACTAAGGCGGTACTAATGGCTGGTGGAGGGAATGTTTTTACACTGGAAATGTGCTAACTTGAACTTTGCATTTAACTGTCATTGTCTCTTCCATTGGGACAGGATGTTTTGTGGAGCCATCTGGTTTATCATGAGAACATAGAAGCTTCCTCCAGCTTTTTTCTTAACCACATCCACTGTAACTCCTCTGGCTCTTGTTTCAGAGTTTTGGTCCTTTACAATTGCATGAAGAGTGCTTGTGCTATTAGAACCTGAGGAAAAACACCCAGTCATGACCAAATCCTCATCAGGACTGTGAAGATGAGCTGAGTTTAGGCTCTGGCTGTTCTTCGTGTAAAGATAACTGCTGATGATCTTCTACTTACCTGGGGTTGGTAACCTACATAATGAAAACCACTGTTCTAAATTTTTCTGTATCCAATGCAACTTACAGCGGCTGCTTTTGTAGAATGAAGCCTGTTTGAAAGAATAGAAGGGAAACTGCCTAATTAAAACATTTGTTTATGGTATGGTTGTACAGCCCTGTAAAAAGGCATTTTGAACCTCCAAATCGCTGTAAACAACTTCCCACTCAATGAAATTTGACTGGTGAATGTTCTAGTATTCAGAGTAGTTCCTGGGTTTTATTACACAAATGAAGTATACACTTATGCTTTAGTTTGGTTATGGAATACAGTGTATATCTTAATTTTGATTGGAATTTGATACGTTCCAAAAATCCATATAATTATATGGATCTATTTTAAAATGTCTTTTTGTCCACTGTATATGTGAAGTTTGAATAAAGGAATGAAACTTATTTTACAGTTATATCCATTCTCAAGTGTGAGCTTTCATGAAATCCTGGAGAGACTGAGAATAAGGCAATAGAATGCTGAAAGATTTATTTGGAAATGATTCATTAGAATGGATGCATTGCCAAAGATACCTGTGAGTTGTGCTAATTGGGTGTTGCAGTGTGCCTTTCCCAACTATCTCCTCACCTTAGTAGGTAACAGGGTTGACAATTGTGGGATATTTAGTCTTCTAAGGGCCTGAATCAGGATTAATAGTGTCTTTTCAAAAGGAAGCATTGAACTTTTGATTCAATCCATGTGGTGATGCTGAGTTTTCCAATATGGAGAATGCTGTTTCTTCTTTTATCAAGCATGGTCACTTCTAGAGAGTAAATAGGGCCAAAGAGTAAGCATTTAGATACTTCTGACTCCTGAGGTCACTTACTGTAGCGTTAAATTTGGCTCCCAAGAATAAGATTTCAAAACATAAAGTTTGCACCTCTTCTGGAGCAGCTTGTGGTGTTCAGACAGTTGGAACGTCTGCACCCACCTGCATTGCAGTGGCTGCTCTGCCCCAGCGAAGCCGGTGGAGTCCTGCTGAGCGCGTGCGCTCGGCAAAGCTACGTAGCTTTCAGGCTAGAGCATGAATGGATCAAGATTTGAGCACTGAGTATGGGTAATGCAGGTGTCTTCTGTGATGCTGTAAAACAGATCACTTGTACTTCGTACCCACAATTGAGGCAGAATCTATCAGAAGCAGCTCCTGTATGAGTTAATGCCCCGTTCTCCTTCCTCCCACATTTTATGTCCAAGACCTCATTTTCTTTTTTTTTTTTGCACCCTACAATGCCTGCAAAGCATTTTGTTTAACAAACAAAAAACCCTTTGCTAACTTCTAGTAAAGATCTTTCCTGGAATGACTTCCAAAATCTTGAATGAAATAGGTGTGTAGCTTTGAGGGAGGTACCGTACACGTAAATCCCTTTTAGAGGAACCTCAGAATGTAGAGTAGGTACCTTCATTAGTCAGATGATTGTGAGCAGTCTGGGTGATGTCCCATTTTATGTGCCACCAAACCCCCAAGTTTTGGTTAGGTGTTGTTTTGGAACTTGGATTGCTTTTAGTGAGGGGTTTTATTCAAGGCTTTGTTCTCCTCTCCATTCTCTTTAATGCTAGCAAAAATTCTGTTATTACTTCCTCATCTTGGTCACCTGAAGTGCAACCCATTGTACCCAGTGCTCCTCTTAACGGAAAGGTTGATTTACTTGATTTTATCCAGACTTACATCTTCATGATTTTAGAAAGCTAAAGCAGGCAAGTTTATTTTGCAGTAACTGGAGATGCTCTGTATCACTTTTTAATTTTTTCTTACAAAGGGATGTCTGATTTCCTTCTGGTGTTGAAAATACCAGTTAGAGTTCCTTGCTGAATAGGGACAAGAGAATAAATGCTTTTTCTTTTTTTTTTACATTTGATGGGGACTTAACTTGCATGCAGGTCTTAATCTTGGAGTACATATGGTACGAGGTCATTGCAGAGTTAAAAAAAGACACGCAGCTCTTACTGATGGGGACATTGTCATCGTTGTGAAGTGTCTTGCACAGGTTCAAGTCCTCACACTGCATCCTATTTATAGAGAAAATATTTTCAATATGCTTCCAATAGGAAGATCACTTGGGAGTAAGAGCCTTAACTCTGTCTTTGACTTTTTTTTTTCTATCCTTATGAGTTTCTTTCATACGGAGTTGTATAATGTTCATGGAAACTGCAAATACTTTTTTCACAGCTCGGTCTCTTCTGTTGAATTTGTGTATCTTACCAGCACTCTTTGTTTCTGTAACATGCTTTTTGTGATGTTTGTTATAGTGCCACCTCACAACTGTAATTATTTTGTTTGAAACCAGTGTTCAGTGTCACAACGTAAATAAAACCATTGTTTTCATTACTGCCTTATGGCACTAGTGCTGGATGTATGGGATCGGCTTCCTTGAGCTTTTTAGAAGAAGGGGGCAGCTACGGTGAAGTTTGCAGGGGAATATTTAATTGGCCCCTGCCAGTAAGTTGTTTCAATTGTAGCAAACGAAGAAGCTGCAGGGCCCTGGTAGGGCAGAACCCGCCCGCCCCCGGCGCGAGCGGCGGGCTGACCAGCCTATCGCAGCGCTGGTGCCGCTCCCTCGGCGCTTATGAGCGCTACGATTGGTCTCACGGGCAGCTGCCGCAATGGAGCGTGCCAATTGGTTGGTGGGCCAACAGTGGTTTGCCCATTGGCCCATCGGGCTGTCACTCTTACGGATGCCCGATGAGGAAGTGCTTCCTGCGGCAGCTGACGGTTGGCTGTCACTTCGTGTTATGC